>CM075864.1:51666432-52276432 GCA_038021265.1 Cyprinella venusta
GAGAATAATTTGATTTTAAAACCAATACATCACACAGAGCAGGTTTATGCTCTCACACGCATCCATTAGCAGATCCTATCCACGTTTTTCTGCTCTAAACAATGCGCGCTGCCATGACGACGATGACGGTAGTCAACTTCCGGGTCGAGTCTGGTCTATGCTTTTTTGCCATGTGTTTTATATTGTGTCATTATGGAAGCTTGTTTCCGCCATAGAATGAAAAATATAAAAGGTAATTGCGACTTTTTATCTCACAATTCTGACTTTTTTTCTCACAATTGCGAGTTTACTTCTCACAATTGTGACATTGTTTCTCAGAATTGCGAGATGGAAAGTCAGAATTGCGTGATATAAAGTCAGAATTGCGACTTGTAAAGTCAGAATTGCGAGTTATAAAGTCAGAATTGCGAGATATAAAGTCGCAATTGCGAGTTATAAAGTCAGAATTGCGAGTTATAAAGTCAGAATTGCGAGATATAAAGTCGCAATTGCGAGTTATAAAGTCAGAATTGCGAGTTATAAAGTCAGAATTGCGAGTTATAAAGTCAGAAATGCATGATATAAAGTCAGAATTGTGAGATATAATGTCAGAATTGTGAGATTTAAACTAGTATTTTTTTCCCTTAAAATTGGCCTGATAAGTCTTGCGAGTTTATATCTCACAATTCTGAGAAAAGATGTCAGAATTTCTACATATAAACTCACAATTATGTGTTACAAAGTCAGGATTGCGGGATGTAAACTCGCAATTGTGAGAAAAAAAAAGTCAGAATTGTGAGAAAAAAAGTCGCACTTCTATCTTTTTTTTCTCAGAATTGCGACTTTATCACCCAAGTCTGACTTTATTTCTCGCAATTGCGACTTTTTATCACGCAATTCTGAGAATTAAAGTCAGAATTGCGAGATATAAACTCGCAATTGTGAGAAAAAAAGTCAGAATTGTGAGATAAAAAGTCGCAATTATTTATGTTATTTTTTTATTCAGTGGCGGAAACCAGCTTCCATAGGCTCTGTTATCCCCACATCGCTAAACTAAATCGAAAAAAAAAACATTCATCAAATGTGATCTGATCGCGTTATTTTTTATTAAATCACAGATAAAACAAAATGAATGTTTTTATTGGCTTCATCACATCTCCCTAATCCAGCAAACATCCGACAGTTTCTATCACCTCGACTGCTGCAGAATAACAGGACTATAAGGTTAGGCTGGTTAGTCCTGTCTACATCTGCTTTCAAAGATGCATATTTCTCAGGCCTGATCAGGCATAACGTTACGCCGAGTTTCATTCATGAGACCAAATGGTGCGTTCTATTATTCATCCGTCTCGGAGATCCGAATCGGACGACAGACGTTGCCTAGCAACACGCCCCCTTTCCTCGGATTTCTCCTCTCGGACGGTCGGACAACCGTGAGGACACCGAGCAAGAATTCCGTTTCGGAATTCAAGATGGCTGCGCCCTGTGACTTGTAAGAATTGTTTTCATTGTGTTTGAACCGCTTTGGTATTTTAAATGACGGTTATAATCACTCGTATTACTGCGTCCCCTGTTGGTATGGGAATCGGTTGTTGTGAGTGCAATTACTAACGTTGCTAACAGAAGATTATAATGAAAAACATTAAATAAAGTGAACATTTTCAAGTTCAAATGGCTGCGTGTAGTCAAAATATATTTTTTTAATGTTAGTGCCTGTTACTCGGCCAGTGCTACCATTATAACCATAGATATGTATATAAAGGCTAGATGTGTCGTCAGCACTGCTGGCCAATGGAGGTCGTTGTCTGCACCTGGCGGCCATCTTGTCTCAGGCAGCTCGCTCACTCGTAACATTGTGGTAATGGTACATGTACTATTTAAATAACCATAACTTGCTCAATTTTCTACCGATTTTCAAACGGTTTGGTTTGTTATAAACGTCAGAGATGTAGCTATGACACTGCATACTTATGAATAAAAATCCAGATTATTATAGCCACATTAATAACGTTTGTAAGAAACTAAACCGCTTGTAAATCCGTCAAGATTTCAACGAGATAAGAGTATTTGTGTTCATGCTGACCACTCATCTTACATCAGCTTGTCTGTGACAAGATGGCCGCCGGTGATGACGATAGAAACTCCGCCGTAGCACATCTAGCCTTTATATACATATTTATGATTATAACAGCTTTCCGGGTGGCGTCCATTTTTTTCCCCGACTCGGACACGCAAAACATAATAGAACGCTTGAAGTGTGGACGTGACGTCAAATCCGAGGTCCGAATCGGTTCGTTGGGTATAATAAAACGCACCAAAAGTCCAGTTTGCGCGCTGTCGCCTCCGTCATGATCATCTATTGTTTATACTTCTTATTTTTTAAAACCAGCCGATTGGTTGATGAAACCTTGATTGAAATTAAGATACAATTAGTGAAAAAAGGACAGCAGGAAGTAGAAAACCGTAAAGTCAGTTGAATCCGCTATGAATCATGGGAAATTAGAACGGGCGCAGAAAAAGAGTCCAAGTGAATGAATTGTCTGTAGCCTCTTCAGCCCAGGTCAAACATCTTTATTTCTCACGCTCATGATCACTCTAAACAATGCTGGGTTGTTTCAACCCAAATTTGGGTCAAATATGGATAGAGCCAAATGTTGGGTTAAGAATGTTATTAAAAAAATTCAGTTGAAAGTGAAAGTTGAAGTCGGGTACATTTTTAACCCAACATCTAGGTTTGTCCATATTTGACCCAAATTTAGGTCGAAACAACCTTGCATTGTTTAGAGTGATTCTAGATGAAGATACTAGTGTTTTTCCACCTCCACAGCAATGTTCCTCTCTTTTTCACTCCCTCAACAACTAATTCCTTCCATCCATCTTTCATCCTTCTCTATTTCCACTCCCCCACCCGTCTCTTCTTCCCACTGTCTCTCTTAGTTTTACTAGTCCACATTTGTCTCCATTAGAGATGCACATGTATTAATGGTGAGGGTCTGAGTGGGAGAGAGAGATCGCTCATCACTCTCTTTTACTCTCTCTCTCTCTGTTCACTATCAAGCTTTCTTCCAGAGACTTGAGTTTCTACTATAATCTTGTGTTATTTCTCCCTGGTAACCTTATTTTGGCTGCGTCTCGCCTCTCTTACTCTCTCTCAGTGATATTCTGAGCTTGAGTTTATCATCATTATCTCAGAGTTGTCATTAGATTTTGTGGGATAGGTGATTTTTGCCCCTTTGAGGAAGGTTGTAGGTGATTTTAATCACTGTCCTTCAGCCTCTCTTGGGGTATTATTGTGCTGGTATTATGCATGTGTGTCTTACAATCACACTTTTGCTCTGTCCCAAAACCTAGTGACCCTTAAAGCGGCCATAGGCACTGCTCCAGAAGTCGTTACGCTGCTTTCTTAAACTCAGACAAAATCTAAGCCAATGGGCGCGTTCCAATTTGTGTACTTATGCACTATCCTTTTGTAATATAAGAAGTGAGTATGTGTGCTCACACTGAAAATACAGTTAATTAACCAAAAAAATAAAAAAATAGACTCGACTGTCACTTTAATGATGTAGCAGAGTGGGAGGGGCTTATACGACTGACGTTGAATGCCATAATCACTTTATAAGTTCATATTGAGTAAATAGTGCATACGAACAATAGTGCATGAGGCATGAAGGTTTGTGAATGGCAGTGAAGTGACGAAATTGGCGATGGTAGGTCACTTGACAATAACAACAAGGCGGATATACTGTAGCACGTCTGAATTTCACTCATACCACTCAGAACATACTTTTTTAAAGCGATGGTTCACTTTGAAATGAATTTTTGATATGTTTTATCTTACCTCAAGGGCATCCAAGATGTAGCTGTTTTTGTTTTCGCAGTATTTTCAATTTTGATATTTTTAGGTCAAACCGTTCTTGTCTGTCAGTCATATAATGGAAGTCTATGGTCACCACCTCAAAGAGCATGCACAGAGAAGTCCAAATTAAACATGATTTAATGACTCGTGAATGTAAGTACACATTGACGGCCTAAGACACGAAACGAGCGGTTTGTGTGAGAAAACGAACGGCATTTATATCGTTTTTAGATCATGTTTAATCTGCTCTTTGAGGTGGTGACCATAGACCTCCATTATATGACTGACAGACAAGAACGTTTTGACCTATAAATATCAAATTTGAAAAAACTGCGAAAACAAAGACACCTACATCTTGGATGCCCTTGAGGTAAGCTAAAACACACCAAAAATTCATTTCAAAGTGAACTATCCCTTTATAATGGAAGTCTATGGTCACCACCTCAAAGAGCATGCACAGAGAAGTCCAAATTAAACATGATTTAATGACTCGTAAATGTAAGTACACATTGACGGCCTAAGACACGAAACGAGCGGTTTGTGTGAGAAAACCAACGGCATTTATATCGTTTTTAGATCATGTTTAATCTGCTCTTTGAGGTGGTGACCATAGACCTCCATTATATGACTGACAGACAAGAACGTTTTGACCTATAAATATCAAATTTGAAAAAACTGCGAAAACAAAGACACCTACATCTTGGATGCCCTTGAGGTAAGCTAAAACACACCAAAAATCAATTTCAAAGTGAACTATCCCTTTAAGTAAGTTCAAATTCAAATGTAGTTCCTACTCAGTACGTGATTTCCTTGATGTATCCTTCATGGAGAAGACAATGGCAATGAAGACAAACGTTTTATTCCAATAATTGATTGAATCATGAAATAGTTGAAAATGACTCTGTACCCCAATATATGCATGTTCATGCGTATGCATTTATGATCACTCGTTTGTGAAATGAGTTTGAAGGTAGGCAGCCTCTCCTATATGTGCGTGTTTACACTTCGAAAACCACTTGCCTATCTGGTATTTTCCTGTTACATTTACCCAGCTGCTGTGGGTCCTGATTGGTGGTCAGAGGTCATGTGATGGAGATAAGATAAGAAACGGATGGAAGGCATTAGTGATGAGCATAGTGACGTGGATCATTTCTTCCACTGAATGCAATTAAAGTTTATTGATCGGGACGTTGCCCCATCTTTCCCCGTCCTGGGACGTGCTGCGGCTGTCTCATCTCTTCCCATTGTTTTTCCTAGGGGACAAAAAGGGACTTCTTTGAATTACATTTCCCCTGTTTTCCTTCTGCCAGGCCATTTCGATCATTATCACTGTCAGCCCATCTGTAGTTACTAAGTTCATTTGCTCAGTTAATGGATAAACTCATACCTTGGCTTATCTGGATCTCGCCAGCACTGACTGATGCATCTATCCAGGATTTTCCATTAAAGCCAATGCGTGAATCACCATTAATAAAGCTTAGTCGTTTCACAGTGCTTCATTTATTCTATCCATATAATAATTAAATGTGCACTCAGTCATTTTTGTTTGTGTCAGTGGTGTGAATGTAACATTAGGAATATTCACTATATCATTCATAATTTAAGTGAGCCATCATTTATTGAGTGAAAGTGTCAGATGATTGGGGGTAGCAATGTGTAAATTAACATATTTGGACCTGTTATGCCCTTATTAAAGCTACACTGTGTAATTCTTTTAGTTTATTCTTAGCTAAAAACACTTAGTTCTTTCAAAAATATATGTGCTCATTAATTTATATTTACTTCGTTCAAGTATTCTCGTGAGTGTATAATATGCCATTGAAAATACATACGGGTAAGGGGTTCTAATGTTGCCCCTCCATCTTGAAAGTACATTAGCCAAAGAGGGACATACCCGTTCGTTAATTCAAGCTTCGCCTTTCGCGTTTACGTTTGAGTTAACACTCAAGGACGAGGTCGAACTGGAAGCCATGTTAATCTTGGACTACATTGGCCACCGTAGGAGTTAAAACCAAATCGGAATTTGAGAGGAACAGAAATGTATATTCACTGGATGGTCATATACCTTTTCACCACAAGATGGGGGTAAAAATCACACAGTGTAGCTTTAAAGTTTTCAAAACAGGTTTTCATGCTTAAATGTTAAAAAACACACTGTTTTTTACATGATTAACATTGTTGCGGCACCCCTCTTCCCAGTCTGTCAGTATCGCTCTTTAAGAGTAATAACTTCTTTTAATGAATCCATTCGTGATCGAATCAAAAAAGATCATGTGACAATTAAGACTGGAGAAAATCTTAAAATGAAAATAGAAAAATGTTACTTTAAATTATAAATATATTTCACAATATTACTGTTTCACTGATTATATAAATGTGATGAAAATAGTGGATTTTATTAAACATAACACAAATTTTGATAATAATGATGGGGGTTTTATCCTAAGCGACTTACATTGCATTTCAAGGTACATTCTAAAAAATGCTGGGTTGTTTTAACCCAACTTTGGGTCAAATATGGACAAACCCAGCCATTGGGTTACATTTTTTAACCCATTGTTTGGGTTTGTCCATATTTGACCCAAAGTTGGGTTAAAACGACCCAGCATTTTTAGAGTGTACATACTTTTTTACATTCAGTTCTTGCTTTCCCTGTGAATCGAACCCCTGACCTTGGTGTTGCAAGCGCTAACGGTCTACATATTTATAAGTTTAGCCAAGGCATGTACTCATTTCTTAACCGATGTTAATGCGAGATTCGGAGAGAGTGATGTGACTGTAAAGTTTGCGCTGTCTCTGTACTGCTCATTAGCTCCTGCTTGCTTGAGTATGAGTTTAAAACGTCATTATCCTCCAGAGGAGAGGGTGCTGAGACATGAAGCGTCAGCCTCTGCCTTCTGTTGCTCTTGAGTCACAGCAGAAACACACACACACACACACACACACTCCACTTCCCTTATGCTGTCTAGAAGAAGACGGGAATACGATTCCCACCCACCATAAACATCCACACTTTCACACTTTATGTTTTTATTGAGTTCTGAGAAACTCCAGTGAATACTGTGACAGACACTTCAGCGATCTACAGTCACTACGGTCTCATCTAGTCTCCATTGGTGTTAAGTTGCAGTTTTAATTACTCTTTATTTGACAGTGCAGGATGTTTTTTCTGGCCTTCCCTCTTCTGTCTCTCCAGCGCTGGAAAGCTTTTCTAATATTACCGCGGGTCCTAAAAGTTCTTGTGTTTTTCTAGTGATATTCCTCTGAGCATTTACTCTTTTGTAATGTCAAATTATGGTAATAATGAACGGTGGGGGTTTTACATTTACATTTACGCATTTGGCAGACACTTTTATCCAAAGCGACTTACAGCCATCTGTCTTTCTACAGTCAAATGGACACGCCCCCTACTGCTGATTGGCTCACTCTCTCTCCTCCCACATCATGAGTGGACACGCCCCCTACTGCTGATTGGCTCACTCTCTCCTCCCCCATCATGAGTGGACATGCCCCCTACTGCTGATTGGCTCACTCTCTCCTCCCCCATCATGAGTGGACACGCCCCCTACTGCTGATTGGCTCACTCTCTCTCCTCCCACATAAAGAGTGGACACACCCCCTACTGCTGATTGGCTCACTCTCTCTCCTCCCCATCATGAGTGGACACACCCCCTACTGCTGATTGGCTCACTCTCTCTCCTCCCGCATCATGAGTGGACACGCCCCTGCTGATTGGCTCACTTTCTCTCCTCCCCCATCAAGAGTGGACACACCCCCTACTGCTGATTGGCTCACTCTCTCTCCTCCCCCATCAAGAGTGGACACACCCCCTACTGCTGATTGGCTCACTCTCTCTCCTCCCCCATCAAGAGTGGACACACCCCCTACTGCTGATTGGCTCACTCTCTCTCCTCCCCCATCAAGAGTGGACACACCCCCTACTGCTGATTGGCTCACTCTCTCTCCTCCCCCATCAAGAGTGGACACACCCCCTACTGCTGATTGGCTCACTCTCTCTCCTCCCACATAAAGAGTGGACACACCCTTACTGCTGATTGGCTCACTCTCTCTCCTCCCCCATCAAGAGTGGACACGCCCCCTACAGCTGATTGGCTCACTCTCTCTCCTCCCCCATCATGAGTGAACACGCCCCCTATTGCTGATTGGCTCATTCTCTCTCCTCCCCATCAATGGACACGCCCCCTACTGCTGATTGGCTCACTCTCTCCTCCCCCATCAAGAGTGGACACGCCCCCTACTGCTGATTGACTCACTCTCTCCTCCCCCATCATGAGTGGACACGCCTCCTACTATTGATTGGCTCACTCTCTTCTCCCCCATCACGGGTAGACACACCCCTACTGCTGATTGGCTCACTCTCTCCTCCCCCATCAAGAGTGGACACGCCCCCTACTGCTGATTGGCTCACTCTCTCCTCCCCCATCATGAGTGGACACGCCTCCTACTATTGATTGGCTCACTCTCTTCTCCCCCATCACGGGTAGACACACCCCTACTGCTGATTGGCTCACTCTCTCCTCCCCCATCACGGGTAGACACACCCCTACTGCTGATTGGCTCACTCTCTCCCCCCCCATCATGAGTGGACACGCCCCCTAATGCTGATTGGCCACAAGTGTGTTGTGCTGCTCAGTCCGATCCACTTTAACACTTTCTCAGATATCACATACTGCACCTTTAATGCAAATTGACTTGTGTTGAAGCATATGGGCTCTAGATTGTTCATAAATACATTATACAATGTCAATGTATGTAAAAATGAATTAAATGAACTAGATTAATAAAAGTAAAATTAGTAAAAGTATTGTTGATTGCTAGTTCATGAAAAATCGATCCTTATTGTAAAGAGTTACGAACACACAAGTCTTTTTCTTTTCTTTTTTAAATGCGTGAGAAGCGTTCGGCAGAATGATAAACCCAGCCATCTTTTATCTGACCCGTGTGAGAACACAACTCGTCTGTTACTATTAAAAATGACGTGTTTGATAAACCCTTACACGCGTTCTGGCCGGCTTCTCCTTCCTTTCATTTCTTGTAGGGTGAGCAGATTTTCATTTCTTTCCTGTCAACATGACTCGGCCTCCACATGAACACTCTTGTCTGTTCAGTTTCAAACTGCACATCAGAGCAGAGGATCAGACTTTTCTAGAGAATGAATATCAGTGTTTGTTGTTCATTCATTTTTTTATTGTGATCTCAGATATTTCCAGATTGAAACCTACAGAAACGGTTGTGGGCCTCCACAGAATAATTCCCAGCATTCACCTCATTAGCCACGGCCCTGTGAGTGTGAGTGTGAGTTAGCTGCTGTATAAAAATGCTCATGGGCTGATGACTTTACCACAACGGTCCAATCATGCACACTGGTTAATGCCCTGCGAGACCCGGCGAGTCCGGCCGCGGCAGCAGTGGCTAATGGACTAAATGTGATAGTGTTACAATCAATACGCTTGTGTTAATACGAACCGCACTAGCTCCCCACGGGCATCAAATACACTTGCTGTGTTTACAAATAAGAGCTTCATGCTGCATTAGCTGGTAAACCACAGCGCTGCATTTTCCCAACATTCGATCTCAGATTGTTAGAGACCTCAGACGCTGTTGGTCGAAACTGGGAACTAAACGAATTTCGAATTTCTGCTATGACTGCCTTTCTGAATTTCTCTTTGAGCACGGGTTGGTTGTTCATTAATGTCATATACATGCTCAAGCTGGCGGTAAACTGGTCAACGTGCCGCTTATAAGTCGTGTGTTTATTCAGAGTAGTTATCATGGCTGGCGCTATTGATTTCAAGTATTAGCCTGGAGGCTGACAGGCACTTTTAAAGCTCCAGATCGTTCAAATGCAAAATAGTTTATTGCTGTTTTCAAAATACTTATCTGCAATACAAGCCCAATCAATCATACATCAAGCAGCCGTCTGACCGACACAGAGGATCAACCAGTTTGTGCTTGATGTTTAGGGACAGATAAATCTGAAATTCTCCCTTTTCCATTTATAACATGAATCTTATAAAAGCTTTACTTGGGGCACTGTAAAAAAAAAAAAAAAGATAATGTCATGATTTGTTATCACAACTTCTTTCTTTTGTCAAATCAACTTAGATAATTAATGTGGTTCAGGTAAACGTAACGACAAATTTTATTGATTAACCCTCAGGTGCTCTTCGGTCATTTCTGACCGAAAAAAATGTTCTGTTTTGAAATTTTAAAAATCACTGCTTCATCGGAATGTTACGAAACTTGGTGACTTTTATGGCATTGGGTCTGTGAACACACAAAAAAATTGAGGTCATGATCCGAGCAATTTAAGTGGTCGTAAAAAAATGAGTCACACTTTTGCTCTTCGGTCAAAAATGACCAACCCATAGGAAATGAATGGGAAATTGACAAAAACACAAAAACTTTGAGAATTTTTGTGTGTACAATTTACAAATCGGCCACGATGCAGAAAAAAAGTGCTCAGCATTGAAGGGGTGACACTCTAAAACATCAAGAGTGCAAAACAGACATACCCACCCCTTCACACACACATACACACACACTTTTATACACAAAAACACCAATAACTTGTGATTAAAGAAATCTGTTTTGAATATTTAAAAATCACAGCTTCTTCAGAAAATTCCGAAACTTGGTGACTTTTATGGCATTGGGTATGTGAACACACAAAAAAATTGAGGTCATGATTCGAGCAATTTAAGTGGTCGTAAAAAAATGAGTCACACTTTTGCTCTTTTGTCAAAAATGACGACCATAGGAAATGAATGGGAAACTGACAAAAAAAAAATCTGAATTTTTGTATGTACAATCTACAGATCGGCCACAATTCTAAAAAAAAAGTACACCGCAGGAAAGGGGTGACACTCTACAACATCTAGAGTGCAAAACAGACACACCCACCAACACACACACACATACAAACACACTTTTATACACATACACACCAATAAATTTTGATTACAAAAAGTGTGTTTTGAATTTTTAAAAATCACAGCTTCATCGTGATGTTACGAAACTTGGTGACTTTTATGGCATTATGTATGTGGACACACACAAAAATTGATGTCATGATCTGAGCATGCTAAGTGGTCTTAAAAAAAATAGTCACTCTTGTGGTCTTTGGTCAAAAATGACCCCCATAGGAAATGAATGGGAAATTATAAAAAAAAAAATGAAAAAAAGTGAATTTTTGTTTTTTGTCATTTTTTTTTTAGATTGAGATTTTTTTTTTTTGCGATTGCTTCAAATATATATTCAAATCCACCACCAACAACAAAAAAATGTGTTCGTAAACATCTGGGGAATTCACATGCCTCTCCATAGAGAGCTGTTGCCTACATGCTATCTGGCTACACCATGATTCTACACTTTTTCTCTGTAACCGGATGGTGCTAATTTTCTTCAATTTTTTTTCTGAAGGCCTAGACTCTATATTAAACTAAATACTGCATTAATATTTTTTTTGAAAAAAATAATATATATTTAGAAAAATATATATATTTTTCCATGGCAAAAATAAACCATAAATATTGCATAAATATTAATACATCCAATTAAATGGTCTCAAAATTCTAAATTAAAAAGAATAAATATTATAGAACAAAAATAAATTGCATTGGTTTTACTGGGATGGAGAAAGTTTCATTTTTAGTTGTCCGGTCACTTTTGACCGGGAAGATAACAAATGTGACTCCGAAACGGGTTAAACCAATCTCCTTCTTTGTATTAACTCCATTTTTTTATTTCAATGACCTCAAAATTTGAAGACACCCAGGAAAACGTATTTTTTTGTAATTATTCACTGTAATTATTTTTTACAGTGTACTTATACATGCTTAATAATGTCAGGTAGGTCATAAGAGCACAGAGTCTTGAAGGGCACTTTGGTTGTGGTTGATGAACGAATGATGTTAGCGAGCTTCAGACTCCTCTGAGAAATATGATGAAGTTGCAGCCTCATATTTTCCCACATACTGGACACACACACACATAGTCTCGCTGATACCTCAGCAGTCTGTCCCGTTTCATAAAGAGGATTACACATCAGGCACGAGGGGATTTCCTGGAACGGGACACTCGCATTCTGTCTGCCGCCTGCCTGTCAATCATTCAGTCGCCTCTATTGCCGGACATTGCTTCACTGCAACCACCAACTTGATTCCTCACGTCAAGGTTAACAGATGTGAGATTTGATCCTCCAGGGTCACTAAAGAGGAGGGGCGTCTCTCTGTCTTTGTCCTCATAGACTACGTTTACATGCAGCCAATTTTCGGGTTATGGTCGGGTTAAGGTCACTTTTTGGGTTTCTGAAACATTAGGGATAACCCGTTTACATGCGTGAGCCGAGAGAGTTTCTCCTGTATACATGGTATTGCAATATCCCGATGTAAACAGCGACGTGCGGTTAGCGTCTAGACGTACGGACAAACTTAAGACGCAAAATGCGTCATTCCCGATTCTTCTTCATGTATCCAAATACAACAACAAGCAGTATGTGGATAATGACTAGTTCGGTGCAGATAGCAATCGCCTTTGTTTGCGCTTAGATGCTGGTAACGTTACTGAGCTCGCTCCAAAAATATGCTGTGCTGTGTCTCGCCTGGTCTCGCCATGTTTACTTCCGGAATACGGCACGCGGATTTTTGTATGCGCCGAGAAGTTTCTTTACTCAAAAGACCAAGATTCCTTGCGAATAGAACATGCGCAGAACACAAATCACTATGGGGATATGCCGATACGCGTTTACATGACCAAAAATTCGGGTTAGAAAAGGGGTACCCCAGGTATAATATCCCGGTTTTTAAAATCCGGGATATGAGCATTTTCGGGTTTTTGCCGGTGTTTACATGGACGTTCGCGACCGGGTTATTGCTAATATCCCGGTTTTGAACGGGTTATTGGCTGCATGTAAACGCAGTGATAGTGTAATTTGTTTCAGTATTCTTGGTGTGGTGTGATCCTAAATGACACGTTTACATGCAGCCAATAACCCGTTTAAAACCGGGATATTAGCAATAACCGGGATATTATACATTATAGCAATAATATTAGCAATAACCGGGATATTATACTACTGGGATATTAGCAATAACCGGGATATTATACCTGGGGTACCCCTTTTCTAACCCGAATTTTTGGTCATGTAAACACGTATCGGCATATCCCCATAGTGATTTGTGTTCTGCGCATGTTCTATTCGCAAGGAATCTTGGTCTTTTGAGTAGAGAAACTTCTCGGCGCATACAAAAATCTGCGTGCCGTATTCCGGAAGTAAACATGGCGAGACGCAGCACAGCATACTTTTTTTTTTACATTACAGTGCGATTTTAACGAAGCGAATACTTAGAAATAAAAGTTCTAGACACAGCATATTCATTTTTCATAAATTCTTGCACAAAAAACACAACAAGATGACATTTAATAACAGTAACAATTATTTAAACGCCTTATTATGTAGCTGAATCTGTGCTGTTTTGCACTGGCCGCCTCCAGTTTTCACTTTTTTTTTTAATTAATGCTGAGAACAGGATGGCACAGCATAGCCTACTTTTGGAGCGAGCTCAGTAACGTTACCAGCATCTAAGCCCAAACAAAGGCGATCACTATCTGCACCGAACTATTCATTATCCGCATACTGCTGTTGTTGTTGTCTTTGGATCCAGGAAGAAGATTCGGAAATGACGCATTTTGCGTCTTAAGGTTGTCCGTACGTCTAGACGCTAATCGCGCGTCGCCGTTTACATCGGGATATTGCAATTCCATGTATACAGGAGAAACTCTCTCAGCTCGCGCATGTAAACGGGGTTATCCCTAATGTTTCAGAAACCCGAAAAGTGACCTTAACCCAACCATAACCCGAAAATTGGCTGCATGTAAACATAGTCAGTGATATCTCTCCTCCTTCCCTTGATGTAGTGTAGTCATTAAACAGAAATTGAAGGCTCACTGGGGCCAAACTAAAGCTAATTCTGTTGATGCCAAAAAAAAAATACTGTTTTACATGATGAAAATTGTGATGATAAATGTTCTGGGATGCGTTTCCCAAAAGCACAGTGAGCCTATGTAGGTTGTAGTAGAGACCATTGGTGCCATTGGATTTGCTTAGGCTTTGCCCTGGATTGCATTGCTCTGGAGGAACAATCTTCCAAACTCATTAAGAAACATTTGTAAACGCAACTTTTCCTCAAGCACTCGAGTCACAGTTATCCATGGTGTTTGTTTTTTTCTCCTGTACTGCGTTGTGAAACTGAACCCTTCTTAATGTCTGCTCATAGTTTTAGCTTGTGCCCTTCCGGCCAATATTGTATCGCAGTCTGGCTAATGTTATTATTTCCTTTTGATTAATAGTTTTTGTTGTAGCCTATTATTCCTCACTTGCAAGAGAAAAGCATCAGCTAAATGAAATCAAATGCAGGTCGTCTTAGAGACGGGGTATTACTGCATTACTTGGCACGTTGGGGTTTTAATATATCCAATAAATCTAAAGTTGGATCTCGTATTAATGGTTGTAGGTGCAACGTCACTTGAATGCTAATTTCATTCAGCGTCACATACAAATTTGGCTTGCGTTGAATTGTTTGGCAGCCAATTTATCCAAAGTGACTCACCTTGCCTTCAAGGTATACATCAATTCATGCATTCCTTGAGGATTGAACCCATGACCTTGGTATAGCATCATTCTCTAATTTTTGAGATACACTCAAAAAAAAAAAAAAAAAAAAAAAAATCTTGCAATATTTCCATCAAGAGATGCATCAGCTTTTGGTCAAGATCTTGACATATCCAGTCATAGACTCTCAAGCGTTTGCCTATTAAATCCAAACTGAGACCTCTTTTTTTTTGGGCCAGATTTCTCCATTACAAATTACAATATTTGAGAAAAAGTGAGAATTTAATGTCTTAATATTTTGCTCTAAAGACAGCAACACTCAAGCTGGCATGGATTCCATCACTGTAAAAAAATTGGTTTAACAAACCAATTAATAAAAAAAAATGTTCGTTTAACTTAAAAAAATTAAGTAACCTGGTTGCCTTAAAATTTTAAGTTCATTGAAATGGAAAAATTGAGTTAATACAATGAAGGAAGCATCAGAAACTCAAAATATTATGTTATCTGAAACACATTAATTATTTAAGTTGATTTGACAAAAAATGAATGAAAAAATTGTGTGATTACAAATCATGAACATATTTTTTTTTTGTACAGTGAACAAGTTAGTGCAAATCCATGTTATTCCAGCCTTATTTGACATGGTAAACATCATAAACGACATCTGATTGGTGACCTAAAAATCTAGTGTGAATCTAAAATAATTCTTCTGCATTTTTAAATCATATCTTTGTTTTAGTCTTTCAAAACCTCGACATTATCTCCATGCGTATGTCCCAGATTTCCAGCATGCACTTTTTGGATCTATGGATCATATTTCTATCTATGTCGTGTTGGGGGACAGTGTCTTCTGAACTGCAACTCTCGAGTGGGAATCGCATCGGCACAGAATGGGTTGAAGATCAAGCTAACACAGTAGTCAAACAGCGCCCTCTGTTGCACAAATATTGCACTGCACGTAGACAGGCCAAGACTAAAGTCCCATTCACACCAAGAACAACAGCTATGAAGATATATATAACAATATATATATATATATATATGAAGAGTTCAGATGCAAAAGCCTCTAAATGCCATTTGAAATTTTCTTCTAAAATGATCATTTTTATCAAGCTTGTATATTTAAGTTCAGTGATTTCACTTAAATGATAATTAATAGGTAATCTTCATTGTCATTTAAGTGAAATTACTGAACTTAAATATGCAAGCTTGATAAAAATGATCATTTTAGAAGAAAATTTCAAATGGCATTTAGAGGCTTTTGCATCTGAACTCTTCATATATATATATATATATATATTAACGTCCTGTTTATTCTAAGTGTTCGCTCTGACGCTTTAGATGCTCGAACTCTTTAAAGCAGGATGGATTCTGATTGGCTGTCAATGTTTTACTGTGCACTTTCTTTGCCATGGGGTATTGTCTTTTTGAATGTTTGCAGTGTTTTGGTCTATATTGTTGGCGTACTTATGATATCTGACTTTTATGGTTATTTATGTGTGAGAGTTGTACCAAGACAAATTCCAATCAACTTGTTGACATGGCAGAGTTGAATTGATTGAATTTAAATGATCTCCGTGTCATTACCGTTAGATGTGGTGTGGATTCTGCAGTTCTTTTATATTAAGAGAGATTTGTAAAACTTAATCCTTTTCATTACATTTTTCATTCTTGGTGCGAACGGGCCTTATTTGTCGGATTATTCGGCCTTTTAATTCTGAATCTTATTTGCAGACTGATCTCATGAAGTAGCGTGTGTATGACACGCCAATTCGTATTTGCATTTTTGGCGTGCTATGAAGACGCATAATCGCTTTTCAGCGTGTTTATGAACGCCGTTGACTTAACGTTATAAATATATGACTTACCTCAACCCTGTCCCTAAACCTAACCGTCACTGGGGTTAATGGCATTCATGACTGTTCCCTCACCATCCTAGTGAAAAAAAAGATATGACTTACCTCAACCCCATCCCTAAACTAACCGTCACTGGGGTTAATGGCATTTATGACTGGACATTTGACGCACGTGTACACACACGCGGAATGACGCGACGGTAATGGCGTAGACAAACACGCACACACGCGCATAAAAAAAAGCTCAAAATGATTAGAAAGTGGCGTGTTTGTTTACGCAAAAGTCATGATGTCAACCCTGTTATTTCCGGTTCATTATGTTGTGATGACGTTGTGTGCTGGTGTTGGTCTATGATGGCTCCTGGTGTTCATGTATGCGTCAATCATTTGGTTTTGAATTATAACGTCAAGTCAGCGTTTGACTTGAGTATGATCAAACCAAATTATTCATTGTATAATGTAGAAACACATTTGACCTGTGCACATAAAGTTTGAGATGAGCAACATTCCAAGATATCAAGTATAAACAAATCTTCATATAGACGTAATGTTTTATTTCATGCTACGACCAGCATCACATAGAATTGCACAAAAAAATAAATGAGGGCAATCCCCCACCACACACACAAAAGAAAAGAAAAAAAGAAACGCCTTCCGAGGCACAATAGAGAGGTGATATGAAAATGTATAAATATTTGGTACCATTTAAATATGCGTCATTTCTTTTCCATTCAGGGAATTTAAACGGGTGACTAGATAAATTTAAGAGGTAAAATAAGTTGTTTACATTCATTGCTCAAGGGCGAAAATACTCTTCAGTACACAACGGCATGACCAGAGGGAATACGCTATCAGATAAAGAAACACTGGGACCAAGTTGGGAAGGAAAATGAATGTGCTTTGGCTTTCTTCAGATATTTACCTGAAATGCATTCGGGACATTTCATCATGCCCTGAGGCAGGAACATTAATTTCCCCTCCAATGCTATCACTATATAAAACCCCCTTGGGTAATTATCACAGGCCTTAATATCTCATTCATAAAGTTGATTCAGAAATTTTGCATAGTACCACTGTTATTTTAAAATCAGGCATTGTGCTAATTAAACAACGGTCATAATACAAGCAGTAAAACACTGAAAATAGCATTACAAATATGGATTCAAGCATTTCAGCCCACTAAATAGGCCTTTTAAGGTATACAGTGTCAAACCCTGACTATTTACAATAGATATGCATCCGCTTTCCTTCATGACGATGACATTTAATCTCAAGCAATCAGTCTTTTAAACTATCTTTGGTGTATTTTCCTTGGCATACAGCAGATATGTGTATTGGAGCCTACCTGTGCCGTGTGCAATACACAAACTCTTTTCAGTAGCATGTCTGGAATAACAAATCCACTATTCCTCGCCATTTTGCCATCATTCAAAGGCAACGCTGTTACTGATTGCTCTGTATATGCGCAGCAGCACACACGAATGGTCTGCCAACTCCCACTGGGTGCTAATGCGATTTATGCTGAATACACATGTAATATTGTTCTTTAATCCTTGAGCACAGTTGAAGAGGTAGAGATGGATAAAGAACAGCCAGAGATGGAGGCCGATGAAGAGGGAAGGATTTCGGAAGGAGACGGGAAGAGACAATGAGCGAGTGAGAGCAGATGTCTGCCATCCCACGAGTCCCATTGGTTCGGCCTAATCTATCCAGTGGACGCCGTGTTTGACTTTCTCCATCCATCTCTGCCTACCACAGCTACCAATGCAAATCTGCATGAGTGAGATACTCCTTTCACACACACACATACACACACAAAAACACTGAGACGTACTCCTGTCTCTTTAGCCTATCCTTCTATCCTTTCTCTAAACCTGTTGCCCAGTCTAGAGCCATCTCTAAACATCTAACTTTCACTTTTGTTTAAACATATGCAATAATGATTGACAAAGAAAAGCCCTTACACTATAACACAAACCATTTATGTGTATATTAGAATCCAATCAGGGGATACACAATTAGCATCAATCAGTGTACAACCTCTCTCTATACAGCATCTAAAACGGTCTCTGATACTTGATATACTATCATTGGCATATTACAGAGCCCCCCCTAGTCCCACTTTGGCAAAAAAAAATAATTATAACTATCTTGTGGTAAGATACTATCTCATGGCCTCAAGATACTAACTCGTGGCCTCAAGATAGATTTAGTATCTTGAGGCCACGAGTTACTATCTTGAGGCCACGGTTTACTATCTTGAGGCCACGAGATAGTATCTTGAGTCCACGAGTTAGTATCTTGAGGCCGCGAGATAGTATCTTGAGGCCACAAATTACTATCTTGAGGCCACGAGACAGTATCTTGAGGCCACGAGTTAGTATCTTGAGGCCACAAATTACTTTCTTGAGGCCACGAGATAGTATCTTAAGACCACGAGTTAGTATCTTGAGGCCACGGGTTATTATCTTGAGGCCACGAGATAGTATCTTGAGTCCACGAGTTAGTATCTTGAGGCCACGAGATAGTATCTTGAGGCCACGAGTTAGTATCTTGAGGCCACAAATTACTATCTTGAGGCCACGAGATAGTATCTTGAGACCACGAGTTAGTATCTTGAGGCCACAAATTACTATCTTGAGGCCACGAGATAGTATCTTGAGGCCACGAGTTAGTATCTTGAGGCCACAAATTACTATCTTGAGGCCACGAGATAGTATCTTGAGGCCACAAATTACTATCTTGAGGACACGAGATAGTATCTTGAGGCCACGGGTTATTATCTTGAGGCCACGAGTTAGTATCTTGAAGCCACGGGTTACTATCTTGAGGCCACGAGTTACTATCTTGAGGCCACAGGATAGTATTTTGAGACCACGAGATAGTTATAATACATTTTTTTGCCAAAGTGGGACATGGGGGGCACCGTAGGATATAACTTAACTTAAAAACTTAAAAATATAGCTTCAAACAGTATTTGTTTTTTTAAAAAAAAGATTGTTTCTACGGGCTGTACAACAGCTTCTTATACATAAAGGAGAAGACCTGGATTTGCGAGTTATTCCTCTTCTTATTCTATCTTATATTGTTTTTGACTGTGGTCAAAACTCAAAACTCGCCAGTTAGAAGAAAGTAATAAAAAGTACCTGAGAAAGGGAGCAAGCAGGGTAACCGACAGACTAAAGAAAGAGAAGCTTATGTGATCAATAACCACAAACTTCTCCACACACACAAAACATTGCGTTCGGTTTCATCATGATGTGCCTTGGTTTTCCAGCTCTACTGCCCTCATTCAGCAGAAAATAGTAGTAGTTTCTATTCTCAGTAGTGCTAAGTAGCGAGTTAAAACTCTTCAAACTCAATAGAAGTACAATGTACAATGTCAATGGGGATTTCCTCAAGTCGTGACTGAATTTTGATATTATCCAAGTCACATAGCTAAAAAAATCTATCCTCCCCCTGGTTACTTCTGTTCTCCCTGACGTGTGACACCCGTTAAACTCTCATGGGAGCATCAAGCAGGTGCTTTGATTGTAGTCAGCCTTGTTGAACGAAAAACAAAACTCTGGAGACAATTTGGTTCAATACAGTAAAGTACAGTGAGTCTTATAAATACTGTTATATAGGGTTTCTGTACCCTGGTAAGTGTGTAAACCAGCTCCGTCCACTCAGTAGAACTTGTCATCAATGCGGAAATGAGGACGTGTAACGTCATCTGGGTTGAGGAAGACTGAAATTGACTTGCCAGGGTTTTCTGTCACCAGCTGTTGTAGTCGCTGTGCTAGCCGGTCATCCTGAGGTGATCCTGCACCATATCCGTGGCTAGGCGATGATAACCCATTGCTCCCAGCTCCAGCTGCCTCTCGTTTGAGCTGGCATGCCTGTTGCGCTTGCTCTAAAGCAGCTCTTAAGTGCTCTGCAGGATCAGAACGTAAATGTGCAAGTTTACGCGCAACTAACAAGGCAGCGCCGTCCGTGAGATGCTCTAGCATGTTGCACTGGGGTAGGAAGTAATTGGGACAGTTTTTGCCCAGAACGCAGTGAGACAAGTCATCAAGAAGACCAAGGAAGAGTCGTGCAGGTGTCTCGTTATCCGGACAGCTAAGGAAGCTGTTCGGCAAGCGATCGCATGCCCAAAACATCAAGGTACGTAGGTGGTAGAGGCTAAGGCCGGTGCGAGGGCGAGCTAACAGTCTTGACAATACGGCTTTGGCCGCTTGGAAGGCTTGTGCCATTGGGTAGGGCACGCATTTCTTTAGCTGAACCTCACTGCGGGAGAAGGCAAGTCTCCACTCGCGGTCGGGTCTGGTTGAGGGACTTGCAGCTGGAGAATAACACGGGAGCAAGTAGAACCCACTGATGGCCTCCTCTTCTGTTATTTTACCATCCCAGAAATGGTTGGTCGTGAGCCAGCCCTGTGCGACGGCCGGCCAGCCACGGAACGACACCACTGGGAGCAAGTCGTAGAGGATCCGGCTAGTTCCTGCAGTGAGAATCAGCGTTGTTAAAGGGCCGTTACGCTCCACGCGATCAGGAACAGGGATCCCTCTTTGAGGATTCCTCCGCAAATCTTCAACCGCTGTCCCAACTACACTCCAGAACCAATCGGCGACCAACAACGGAGAGAAGTAGCACCCATCTAATGATGGAGGATGTTGTAGGGATGGGATTGAGCCGGGTGCTCCAGCAGTTTCTTCCTCTTCCGTATCTTTATTCTCGGTGTTAATCTCGTCTTGACAGCAGATACCCCAACGCATCAGCATCGCGGGATCGCAGAGGCGTAGGCTCAGCCATGAATGGCAAGGTGGGGAATGCCTCATGTCCAGCGTCACAGGCTGATTGCGGTCATGCAATTTCAGAGCTGGCACTAGAAGAGTGAAGTCCAAATCATAGTCAACACCTTTGGCGTAGTCACCAAGGTCCTCTGGGTTAAGGTCAAGAACACCTTCCCTGGCCCCACCTGATAGCAGCAGGTATTCATTGGCAACCGGTAGTCGTTTGTCTACCTTTTGCACCAGGCCTGTGAAAAGGAAGAATATTCATGACTAAAGAGGTAATATCAACTGTCTTTAAAAAGACAAATATTGCTGGGGAGATATAGGATGGGTAGGAGAGGGCAATGTTATCACAGCTCTAAACAACTGAAGTTCAAAATGCTGAAAGCATTTAAAATGTATAACCCCTGAAGCATCAATAAAAAATTTTGATGAAATAAAAAGTTAAATCGGTGCAATCAATTGTTTCGCAAAAGCTCCAGAGGTCAAATTAAGCACTCAATCTAAAGATAATTCCTGCTGGTTAAGTTGTTCAGATGAATTGTATGCGTTTAAAGGTGCAGTAAGTAATTAGTGAGAACACTGTTAAACCAACGCTCATGATGGGGAGGAGAGATAGTGACTGTAGAAAAGACTGTAGAAAGAGAGAAAAAGAGATGACTGAAACTAGGCATGTTAACCGATGACCGTTAACCAATCAATGTTGTTTTTAAAAAAAAAACAACAACAAAAAAACATTTGCCGCGAGGTCACAGCGTTTGGGTTCGCACGCTAAAAAGATTTGCGAAAAGTAAAGGCTTCAGGCTAAAACACTCGAGGTTAGAGCCAGGCCAGACGACAGGATGAAGCGTGCAAAGAAAATAGTGTGTGGGACCATTTCACCCCGAATGAATAACACAGGTGTAAGTTGCTGGGCTTAGATTTGGAAATACATTACATCTACATTTCAGTGGTAACAGATAAGGTGATGATGATCATCATCTTTCTTTGGTATTGTTAGCATTGACGTTAACGTAACCTCAAACTAAAGTGGCGTCTCTTCTGAGCTGTCATTTTCTTAAATGATCCACGGCAATGTTTCAAAAAGAGCTTCTAACGCTAGACTAACGCCTTTATTCTCAACGATCACCTTGTACCCAAACCATTTCGAAACCAAAAAGGAGCCATTTGTCCTCGGATTACATATAAGCTCCTTGGTGCCATGTTTGCAGGACTCAAGTTTCGCACTGAATGGGGATTTTAAAGCTACACTGTGTAACTCTTTTAGTTTATTCTTAGCTAAAAACACTTAGTTCTTTGAAATATATATGTGCTCATTAATCTATATTTACCTCGTTCAAGTAATAAAGTATTCTCGTGAGTGTATAATATGCCATTGAAAATACATACGGGTAAGGGGTTCTAATGTCGGTCGCCATGTTGCCCCTCCATCTTGAATGTACATTAGCCAAAGAGGGACATACCCGTTAATTCAAGCTTCGCTTTTCGTGCTTACGTTTGAATTAACACTTATGGACGAGGTCGAACTGGAAGCCATGTTAATCTTGGACTACATTGGCCATCGTAGGAGTTAAAACGAAATCGGAATTGAGAGGAACTATTCACTGGATGGTCATATACCTTTTCACCACTAGATGGGGGTAAAAATCACACAGATTAGCTTTAAAAAGGTGACATGAGTGGAAGGGCACCGCCAGGGCAGTGTGTATGTGTGTGTGTGGGATGCATAGCGGCAAAGAGATGCGAATTGCAGGCGTGGCTCAAAATGGCTGTTATTTCAAATAGCGTAGCATATTTTAAACCAATCGGTTAGCTGGTTTCAACCAACTATTAAGGCTAATGAGGTGGTCGGTCAAGAATTTTTTAGTTTTCGCCATCCCAAGCTGAAACATTACGAAAAACGTGAAAGGTCAGAGGAATATAATTTGGAAGAAGTGTTATCAGGCAAGCACTTTAGGACCCACGTTAATATTGGATATATTCTTTTATTAATTATTCTTGCACTGGAGAAAGAAGGACGGCCTGAGAATGGACACAGGGGTTCTTCTTGTTTCTGCTTGACACATGAGTAACTTTGTTTTTTTGCCATGTTCAAGATACGCCGTTGTTGTTGAATCACAGCCGTTTCATGCTTGCTTACGCCAGCTGTTAGTGGTTGGCTGTATTGCGTAGCGTGTTCGCTAGGATTGGGTATCAGTCGAATTGTAGCCATTTTTTTACCCCAATTCCGATTCTGCTTATCCTTATCGATTCCCAGTTTTGATTCCAATATGGTAAAAAAGTAAAACCTGTGTTTGTGTGTGTGTATATATAAATGCGGTATTAGTTGAATAATTGGTTTCTGAAGTGAGTGAGGAACAAGCAGAGGGAATGAAGGGAGGGAAACAGACTGAGAAGAGGATTAGGGAGATTTCTGTCATTTTAGGAACAGCATCATCTTCCTCTGAGTCAGATAATTCCTGCTCATTCAGAGTGAAAAAGATATAAATGAACAGTCTGCCTCAACTCCGTTTAGCAATTCAAGCCGTTGCGCCTTAAATTCTTTAAAATGAACGTTTCAAATCTCCAGTGGAAACAAACATAACATCTTGCCTTTTAATATTTTATGAAGTTGGAAATTGGTCAATACACATTTCTTTAGAATTATTTATCACCATACATTCATTTACACTCGATCCACTAATAAAAAGATGCTTTGAGAGGAGGACTGAATACTAAGTATAGCCGCCATATGGACGCTTTCAAAATAGTGCTTTGATGACCCATAATCTAAAGATGATCCTTCACTAGGGAAATAAGGAAAATAACTGATGCCCTTCTAGGGGTGTTAAAAAAACAAGTAGCAATAGCTTTACTAATTACCAGTTTGTTCATGCAAAAATAATGAATTCATTTCGTCTATCGCTCCCTACTGGCAGAAGCCATCGGCACCAGGTGCATTTCACTCATCACTCCCTCCATCATACGATCACCATTATTGACCACTTTAAAACAAAAACAGAATAACGCCTTCAATACAAAACATCCCTCAGCGTGACAGACGCCAAAGGGGAGCTGGTTAGCATACGCATTTATCAGTCATAAATCAAAGCCCAACATGCACTGCTGTCAAAGCATGAGTTACACATAATGTATTAAAGGTTGGACTCAAGTCACCTCTACGGGACACTTACTGGGACTTTTTCCAAGAAAGAATAACGATAACAATATGGATTTAAATAACAAGATGAATGTTATAATGATGCTACATAATCTGCCTGTCCAAGACATATACAGGATCGTTGTCTGATATACAGTATGTTGGATGAAAAATTGGATTTAAGAATCAATATCAGTTTAATCAAAATGAGAACAAAGAATCGATCGTTTAGTTTATGCTGTTTGCAATTGTTTGCTTCTCCTCCTGTCTATACGGTCTCAATCGTGCGACAGGGAGTCGCGTGGTTATGACGCAGTCGTTAGCCTAATTTACAAAAACGTCTGTCTTCTACGGCGGCCGTAACGTAAGATACAAAGTAATGGAGCATTTTATACATTGTCGTGTTTCTTTAAAAATAAATAATGGACAAATGAAGCCTTTAAACGCCTCAGATGTAAAGTTATTCGCTGTCAAAGTGACGCCAAAATGAATGGGAGTCAATAGGATGCTAACAGCAGGTGAAGTTCTGCTACAATCGCGAGGCTTCAACTTCCGGCTGATTGATTACCCCTTTGGCACTGAGATACTCTATATATTTGTTACGGTGATATCACAAAACCTAGTGCACAAAAAACATGTCACCGCTTGATATACAATCACTAATAAACAATCGGTTTTGATGAGGAAAATGACTCCAATATTGATTAGCATTTATTATAAATTTACGGAAGAAATGTAAGAACAATTGAAACCATTTCGATGCAAAAAAAAAAAAATCACATACTCTCGGTGGCCTTATAAACACATTTTAAACAGATCCATTTAGAAAACACTCCAAATTCATCAACATTAGAACGAGGTATAGAACAAATTCATGTGTTAATTTTGGGAGTTTTCATGAGAAGTGCACACTCTTAGAAGAAATGGTTCTATTTAGAACCAGAAATGGTTCAATCTACCGCTTCATATATGGAACTCCAAAATGGTTCTATATAGAACCAATTTTTTGATAAAAGGTTCTATTGGCCAAGTATGGAACCCCAGGATTCTATATAGAACACAGAGGAACCCTTTTGTTAAGAGTGTATAAAACCTTTTAATGGTTCCAAATACGTAGCGCTGATAGAACCTTTTAAGGTTCTATATACACTCTCAGAAAAAAAAGGTACAAAAGCTGTCACTGGGGCTGTACCTTTTCAAAATGTAAACTTTTGTCCATTTTATGTGACAACATGTACATTTTAGGTGCTAATATGTCCATTTTAGGTGTTAATATGTACATTTTAGGTGCTAATATGTCAATTTTAGGTGTTATTATGTACATTTTAGGTGCTAATATGTACATTTTAGGTGGTAATATGTCAATTTTAGGTGTTAATATGTACATTTTAGGTGTTAATATGTACATTTTAGGTGCTAATATTGTAGGTGTTAATATGTACATTTTAGGTGGTAATATGTCAATTTTAGGTGTTAATAATATGTACATTTTAGGTGCTAATATGTACATTTTAGGTGCTAATATGTACATTTCATGAGCTAATATGTCCATTTTAGGTGTTAATATGAACATTTTAGGGGGTAATATGTCAATTTTAGGTGTTAAGATGTACATTTTAGGTGCTAATATGTCAATTTCAGGTGTTATTATGTACAGTTTAGGTGCTAATATGTCAATTTTAGGTGGTAATATGTCAATTTTAGGTGTTAATATGTACATTTTAGGTGCTAATATGTCAATTTCAGGTGTTATTATGTACAGTTTAGGTGCTAATATGTCAATTTTAGGTGTTAATATATACATTTTAGGTGCTAATATGTCAATTTTAGGTGTTAATATGTCAATTTTAGGTGTTAAGATGTACATTTTAGGTGCTAATATGTCAATTTCAGGTGTTATTATGTACAGTTTAGGTGCTAATATGTCAATTTTAGGTGTTAATATGTACATCTTAGGTGTTAATATGTACATTTTAGGAGCTAATATGTGCATTTTAGGTGCTAATATGTCAGTTTTAGGTGTTTATATGTACATTTTAGGTGCTAATATGTCAATTTTAGGTGTTGATATGTACATTTTAGGTGCTAATATGTGCATTTTAGGTGCTAATATGTCAGTTTTAGGTGTTTATATGTACATTTTAGGTGCTAATATGTCAATTTTAGGTGTTGATATGTACATTTTAGGTGCTAATATGTGCATTTTAGGTGCTAATATGTCAGTTTTAGGTGTTTATATGTACATTTCAGGTGCTAATATGTACCACTGAGGTACCAATATGTAGCCTTTGGATACAAAAGTGTACTTTTTGAAAAGGTACAGCCCCAGTGACAGCTTTTGTACCTTTTTTTCTGAGTGTAGAACCTTTTCTTCTAAGAGTGTAAATACGTAATTATTAGCGGGGAAAAAAAATGTTTATGGTGTTTGTTTGAGGGAGCCTGTGACCTTCACACCAGAACATTGATGAAGATTGTGTTTTATTGTTTTTCTACAATAACCATGATCCCTTTTGCCCTTTACATTTTTAACATATTTCAGTTTAATTAGCTCCTCTGGGAGAAATATATTCGCAGGATTGTAGTGAGTCGAAAGGCTGGCGTGCAGATGGTATGCTAATGTTTGCAGGTCATGAAGGTGTGGAAACAGAAATCATAATGATTAATTGATCAGTGCCACACTTGCACTAAGGTCTTCTGAAGTTTCTTAACATTGGGTACGGCTCAACAAAAGTGGATCGTCAGTTTTTCCAATCATACAGGCAGAATATTCCGAATGAATGCATAAAAATAACAAGCCGTCTATCTATCGTTCTCTGTAGGTGTGTGATGGATGTCGCTTTGAAAATCTCTGCATATTTTTGGGGAGTGAGAGATTGAAACAATAAGTAGGAAGCTTTTGGATGAACATCAAGGGGTTAAAAAGGACAAAAAACGGGAGACACAACAGAAAGAATCATAAACGTTGCACTGACAGGATGGAGAACAAATAAATCCGTATCCACGTCAGTAAACAAAGGTGCAAAAGTAAACGACAAACACAACAAATGCTGGATGAGTCACATTTAACAATGGGACGCATGAAACCGAAACAGACGAGAGCTACAGGCTAAAAAGGTTTCCAATGGAGGAAAAAAATATTACAAATATAAAAACAGCGGGCGAGGGAAAGAAAAAGTAGAACGAGAAAGGGGAAGAGAAACTGTCAGCAAATCCAGCATTTGACAGGATTACAGAGAACAATACAGTCCTGCAAATCTCTCAGCCTCCCTTATGTCATACAAAACAGGATGACATTTAGTGTGTGTGTGTGTGTGTGTGTGGAGACGGGGATTAGAAAGGGGTTTTGAGGAGAGCTGGTGTGAAATACAGAGAACTAGAGACCCCTGCTGGACAGAGTAAATAAAGCTCATCAGTCTAATGAGATTATACCTGAAATAAATGGTAGGGCTGTCAATTGATTAATCGCGATTAATCGCATCCAAAATAAAAGTCTGTGTTTACATAATATATGTGGGTGCACTGTGTATAATTATTTTATATATAAATAAACACACATGCTTGTATATATTTAAGAAATATTTTCACGTATACACTGTGTATAGATTTATATATGATTTATTTTACATATAAATATAAATATTTTATATATAGATAATATTTTTTTCTTAAATATACATGTATACACTGTGTATAGATTTATATATGATTTATTTTACATATAAATATAAATATTTTATATATAAATAATATTTTTTTCTTAAATATACATGTATACACTGTGTATAGATTTATATATGATTTATTTTACATATAAATATAAATATTTTATATATAAATAATATTTTTTTTCTTAAATATACATGTATACACTGTATAGATTTATATATGATTTATTTTACATATAAATATAAATAATTTATATATAAATACTATTTTTTTCCTAAATATACATGTATACACTGTGTATAGATTTATATATGATTTATTTTACATATAAATATAAATATTTTATATATAAATAATATTTTTTTCTTAAATATACATGTATACACGGTGTATAGATTTATATATGATTTATTTTACATATAAATATAAATATTTTATATATAAATAATATTTTTTTTCTTAAATATACATGTCTACACTGTGTATAGATTTATATATGATTTATTTTACATATAAATATAAATATTTTATATATAAATAATTTTTTTTCTTAAATATACATGCATGTGTGTGTATTTATATATATATATATATATATATATATATATATATATATATATATATATATAAAATAATTATACACAGTGCACCCACATATATTATGTAAACACAAACTTTTATTTTGGATGCGATTAATCATTTGACAGCCCTAATAAATGGAATATTCAAGTCTTTTTCATCAGTTTTATAAAATACACACTTGGTTTGAAGAGTTCGATGAGTATGACTTCATTTCCAACCATCCTGAATGCAATTTTACATAAAAAAACACAAAACACTCCATATATCTAAATGAAGACCAGGGTGGATTTACTGTACTTTATCTAATCAGCTACAGCAGTAATAACACACACGTTGTATGGGGACTTTACATTGACAAAATGATTTTTTTGTTGTCCAGTATATTGTATCCCCTTAAACTAACCCTACCCCTAAAATACCCATCACAGAAAACTTTCTGCATATTTACATTTTCAAAATACATAATAATTTTGGAATAATTTATAAGCTTTTTTCCTCATGGGGACCAAAAAATTGTCCCCACAAGGACAAGGATTTCAGACATTGCCATCTTGTATGTCCCCTTAATGTAAGGTTTACTAGAGAGAGAGAGAGGGGAATCAAAGTGTTGTTTATATTGTGTATATATTAGGGCTGTCAAAATGATTAATCGCATCCAAAATAAAAGTTTGTGTTTACATAATATATGTGGGTGCACTGTGTATAATTATTTTATTTTATATATAAACACACACACATGCTTGTATATATTTAAGAAATATTTCCATATTGTATATAGACTTTATTTATATTATATTTAAATATAAATATTTTATAAATAAATAATATTTTTTTCTTAAATATACATGCATGTGTGTTTTATATATATATATATATATATATATATATATATATATATATACAAAATAATTATACAGAGTGCACCCACATATATTATGTAAACACAAACTTTTATTTTGGATGCGATTAATCGTTTTAACAGCCCTAGTATATATGCTTGTTTACTATGCTATTCCTCCCATAAAGATTTCAGGTATTGCTATCTTTTTGTCCTAATAATGTAATGTTTACCAAGTCTCTATTTGTCTGTTTCTCTCTGTGTATGTGTAAGAGACATGATGGTTCATGAAAACTCACTAGGAATCAAAGTGTTGTTTCTATTAGGTGTATATTTAAGTAAGTGTGTGTTCACGGTGGTGTTCTTCTCACCCAGCATATTAAAGATGAAGTCTTTGGCCGTGTGCACCTCGAGCGCGGTCTGGTCCCCGAACTCTCCCTGTTCCAGCATCACGAGCGCGTGCACCTGCGCCGACAGCTCCTCCAGCGTCGTGCCCGAGCGGAAGTCCACCTCGGGCACGCGCTTGACCGGCGCCACGGCACTCATGAGCGTCTCCATTGAGCATTACCTGAGAGAAACCACTACAATATTACCAAACTGTCCCACAGTAATCACCCTTATCAATATAACGTCAAATATTCTTATTAAATGTATGACTGTAAATAATTATTTAATTATGTTACTTAAAAAATATCGACATTAAGTGATAAACACATCAAACCGATGATAAGGAAACAAACCCGTTACATTTAAGTCCTATTTAACTACTCAAACTATTTATTAATTGCAAATAACACCTAAATAGTTACACGCAGGTTAGCGACTGTAACGGAATGTAGGTCAGTGGGCAGATTAATAGCTAATTAGCCAGCTAGTGTCTCCAGTGAAATAGCATTTCAGTTCATTATTATACACATGACGAAACCTCTGAAATATGTCATCTAAACAAGAATTCCCCTTGACGTGTGCATTATGAGGGGGGATATGTTTCGTGTGTCCACTGACTGAGATAAGTGTAAGTCAAGCAGTCCAAATGAGCCGACTAGCAGGTGTGGAGCGAGCTAACGTGCTAACCAGCTAAAACACTCCAGGATTCAGCGATGACACTGGTTCTTTATAGTTTACACACACCCTGTTATCCGCTGGCTCGGTGCTCTCTGCCTTAGACCCCGGGTTGCTTTGCTTGTTGTGATTTCTTTAGTCAAACAGGATTTCAGCTCCCGTCATTTCCAACAGGTCCCCCCTGCGCGCACCTTCCCACTGGCAACACTTTTCCCGGAAATAATGGACCTCCTCCGAGAATCTTGGGATTAGTAGTACTTTAAAATGGACACAAGTCTATCATGACCATGATTAGGCGCAGTTACAGTATTAATAGGGAAAGAAAACACTGATGATGACTCATAACAATAGTCTAATTAATATGAATATTGTTTAATCTCATCTAATTAGGTGGTTTATATTTATATTTTGACACAAGAATAGAAAGGATCAGTGTTAAAGTCCCCATGAAATCGAAATTAAAGTTGTTTGGCTTTAAAAGATAGCCTATAGCTTAGGCAATAAAAACAGAGGCTGCGTCCAAAATGGCAAACTCTCTTGAGTATATAGTTATTTTGAATAATTGATTGATTCATGACCACTAAAAAAATACTGTGAATTTGGACATAAGATGGGGAAGATGCAAGGCCAGATGAATGTTGATTTGCTGGTCTTCTTTGTGTCGGAACATAAACAACTATATGACAAACGCGACAGCAACTACAAAATAGGACTATTTCTGTTTAACATTAAGAGCCATCTAATGTCATGGAATGAATTTGCATGTTCACTTGGCTCATTGTCAGAGAAAATCGCTTGGGTGTGAACACAAAAAAAAACACGTTGAAAAACGCTGGCACGACGATATTCATCCCCGTGTGTACGGCCCTTAAAGGGATACTCCCACTTTTTCCTGGAAATAGGCTCATTTTACCACTCCCTGAGAGTTAAACAGTTGAGTACCGTTTTCGAATCCATTTAGTCGATTTTCTGATATTTAGAAGAATATCAGTAGCCAGACAGTTTCTGGTATTATTGACTTCCATAGTAGGAAAAAAATATATATATACTATGGAAGTCAATGAGACCAGAAACCGTCTGGTTACTGATATTCTTCTAAATATCAGAAAATCAGCTGAATGGATTCGAAAACGATAAACCCCAACTGTTTAACTCTGGGGGAGTGGTAAAATGAGCCTATTTCCCCCCAAAAAGTGGAGTATCCCTTTAAGGCTGTATACGAAATCCATACTTCCCAACAATATAGGTGGAAAACAGTCCCTGCGTTCCAAACCGCATACTTCCCTACTATATAGTAGGGGAAAAGAGTAGGCGAGCAAAAAAGTACGTTCGAATCCTCAGAATTCATAAAAGAGTAGGCGAGAATAACATAGCAGATGTCCGGTTCGCATTCATACTCAACTAGATTTGGCTATAAAGTACCTACTTTTTTAGCACTCGTTGAGTAAGTACTTATTGAAATTAAGTACCTACTCACTGAGTATGCGGTTTGGAACGCAGCCAGTATGTCACGATAGCTGGCAGTGTAGATGCTACTTGGCGTATATCTTCTTCGCCGTTACGTGTGTGTGTGCTCGGCAACACCGTTTTGTGTTTGAGCACCCCCAAGTTGTGTTTTACTGTAACTTCAGAAGCTCTAGACGGAGCAAACGTGCCAATCTCATTGGTCAGATAGTTTTTGACGAGGTACGTCAAAACAAAAAAAAAAACGAACCCAAGCGTTTAAAAAAATGACGCTTTTATGTGTGCCGTTTTCCGTGTCATTGTCTACCTTTGTTTAGTCACAAGGCGCTAAACTCTTGGCAACCAGTAAAAATCGCTGGGCGCTTCAGTGCGAAAAAAACAAAACGCTCAGTGCCTCATTACGAAAAAAATGTGGCGCTCTCATTGAAAACGTACGAAAAACGCTTTGGTGGACACACGGCCAAACGGTTAGAGATTAGGAGGAAACTGTGGCTTTACTGAGCTCAAAGGCTCTGAATGAGCTGTGATATAAATAAAAAGCTATTGTCTGTTTTCCTTTAAAGTGGAATCCCACTCCTAAATAAACTATAAGGACAAAATGTGAGAAATTAAAGTCATATACCAATAATTAAATTGTACTAATGATACAAAAAATAGCATCTGGAAAATGCATTGCATTTAACTGACAATGTATCCTTCACTACTCCACCATTATCCTGTAGTATTTTGTATTACTGGTCTGGCCTGCAACCTAAAAATAGTTTGAGAACAGCAACTCTGCCCTTCAGTGTGAGGGAACACAATCTGAAAAGCCAGACACACCATGAATCCAGTCAGACGCTCCCCTGGCAGCTTTTAAACTCCACCTCTCCTCAGACTTTTCTCTCCAGGAGGTGAAGAGTGATCAAAAGATTTTCGAGGCTCTCGCCATCTCTCCCTGTCCCACTCTGTTGCGGTGTTACCTTGAAATACCTCACCTTTTAAGCAGCATCTGAGATGGCTGACACTGCAGATAATTGAAAAGAAACGGCGGAGGCCGAAGACAGCGAGATGCTTTTAATTCTTCACTTCTTCAGCAACACCTTCCAATTAACAACTGAACCTGTAATCTAATGCGTATACAATTACATCTTCACTCATAATACAAAACTCTTCTCTATTCAGTGCTTTTACATCAACACACCGCCTTTCACACACACAAAAAAAGGCCGGACGGCGGTTGCGAATGAGATTTTCAACATTGAAGAATGAAGTGACAGCTTTTGAAGCCGCACATCAGAAAGAATGATGATCTTTTCATGGGTATATGCAGCAGTTGAATGGAGACTGACATGTTGAAGTGGAATTGTATTAACACTCTTCTCTGGGATGATTGACGCCTCGAAAAGCGAGCGGGAAAGAGAGAGTTTGGGCGATCCTATCAGTGTGTGTGGGCATTTCATTCAAAGCGGAGAAAAATCATAACCTCCCACACCTTCAGACGACGTCTCTTTCGACAACCGAGGTCACGGTAAATCAGACCGGGGAATGAATTGCCAATCCTCACACAAGCGAGGGAGCGCGCGAAATGTCAGTGAGAGGAAGCGAAGCAGTGTGAATACGGACTTCAACCATAGACAGTAAAAGAAATGGACAGAGCGATCTCATTGGAACTCCATTGAGACGACTGAAGCCCGTTTTTGGCGATTTTTTAGCACTTCCGTCCCTGACGCGCAGACTCATACAGAGCTAGTCTACGTAGATGTGACGTGAGTGACCCGTTTGATTTCTAGTGCGGTGGCATGAGAAATCTGAATCATTCCCTTCCGAAACATGCGCAGAGGCGGAGAGTATGAATAGGAGCTGTCCACGGGCTAGGAGAAGGAGACAAGTTTGCTAGGTATTCTGATTAATTATTTTGTCATTCTGCCTCCACGTTTCCCGATTGCGCGCGAGCTTCTTCTCGTGTCCATACGGTAATCTCAAAAGGGTATGACGCAATCGTTAGCCTACTTTCACTAAAACTGCTTCTACGGGGCCATAACATAAGCTACAAGGTAATGGAGCTATTTATACATTGTTGAGTTTCTTTAGAAATAAATAAAGGACAAATGGGGTCTTCAAACGCCTAAGATGTAAAGTTATTCACTGTCAAATTTACGCCAAAATGAACGTGAGTCAATGGGAATGCTAACGCTAGTGAAGTTCTGCGGCAAGATGTCAGCTCCCACGAGGCTTCAACTTCCGCTCGATGGATTACCCCCTTGACTTCAACTCCCATGAGTCCCAATTAACAACAACACCCACCTCACTGACCGCTTCCCCAACCCGAGACGCCGAAAGATCGTTCAAGCGCGAGGAGAATTTAACGACCGAATGACCACTTGCTTTAAACATTGATTTTTCCTGGCTGCATCTATCCAGACAGAGCCTGGGAGGAGACACTTATCACGGCCTCGTGAAGCGGAGCGCCATGTACACGCCTTTATGGGTTTTCACAGGACGACTCTCTCTGATCCGACTTCTATGGAAGCTTGTTTCCGCCACTGAATAAAAAAATAACATAAATAATTCCGACTTTTTATCTCACAATTCTGACTTTTTTTCTCACAATTGCGAGTTTACTTCTCACAATTTTGACATTGTTTCTTAGAATTGCGAGATAAAAAGTCAGAATTGCGTGATAAAAAGTCGCAATTGCGTGATATAAAGTCAGAATTGCGACTTGTAAAGTCAGAATTGCGAGATATAAAGTCGCAATTGCGTGTTATAAAGTCAGAATTGCGAGTTATAAAGTCAGAATTGCGAAATATAAAGTCAGAATTGCTTGATAAAAAGTCGCAATTGCGTGATATAAAGTCAGAAATGCATGATATAAAGTCAAAATTGTAGTATTTTTTCCCCTCAAAATTGGCCTGATAAGTCGCAATTGCGAGTTTATATCTCAATTCTGAGAAAAGATGTCAGAATTTCGACATATAAACTCGCAATTATGTGTTACAAAGTCAGGATTGCGAGATAAAAAGGCGCACTTCTATCTTTTTTTCTCAGAATTGCGACTTTATATCACCCAAGTCTGACTTTATTTCTCCCAATTCTGACTTTATTTCTCGCAATTGCGACTTTTTATCATGCAATACTGACTTTTTATCTCGCAATTCTGAGAAATAAAGACAGAATTGCAAGATATAAACTCGCAATTGTGAGAAAAAAGTCAGAATTGTGAGATAAAAAGTGGCAATTATTTATGTTATTTTTTTATTCAGTGGCGGAAACAAGGACTTTTGTGCAGTGTATGATGTTCACGGATGAAATCTGAACTAGGAAGAATGTTTTTAAAAAACATTTTTTTTTCTTTCTGGAATCAATGATAAAGACATGACCGTTGGAACAAACCAAAAAAACAAGAAAAATCGCATTCATGATGATTTATTGTGACTTTATTTCCGTTAGACCTGTGTCTACCCCTGTTTCAAGATGGTGGCTCTATTGACGCATTCGTTCCAATGAACTACCGTAGCCAAGGTGAGGTCTAGTGTATATAATGAGTCAGAGCTAGCAGCTAGTGCATTGTGGGTAAATTTTTATTGAGCGTTGATTTATGTGTTATTGCAGTAAGAACTTAAAGTTTTTGTGATGTTAAAGATATGTGTGTTAATGTTCAAGTTATGTTCTTAGTTCATTTACTGCTGTAAAAATGTGTCTCTCACCGTCATGGAGAGAGACGTGTAAAGAAATAGGGGCTTGCCTGTCTACTCATCAAATTTCCGGTTACGTCCCGACGGTCCCGTTGATTTTTAAAAACAGTCCACTTTTTAATCTGGGTCGTGCGGTGTATGGGACAAGAGTGTTCTGATCTCATGTTAGTTTATGCCGCGTTCCAGGCATCCTGTAACTCAACCTTATTCCCGTGAAAGTGCACTGGAACGGCCGTCAAACCCGTGACTTACCACCCGTGAACTCGTACTAGATCGATGTACTCCCACTTACGAGTTCTGACGTCACATAGCCTGCGAACCTATAGAAAACCTATGACAGCCCCTACGATGCAGTGTTCCAATGATAAATACATGTCTGACCATTGGAACAAACCAAAAAACAAGAAAAATCGCATTCTTGATGATTTATTGTGATTTTATTTCCTTTAGACCTGTGTCTACTACATTGACGCTGATGCATTAAAGTGGAGGGGCTCCCGTTTCAAGATGGCGGCTCTGTTGACGCATTCGTTCCAATGAACAGCCGTAAACAAGGTGAGTTCTAGTGTATATGTCTATGGATTATCTGAAAACCCCATATTGTTCTGCCATTCAAATACAAGCGTGTCTTTCCATCCGCAAGCACAGAGCAATTTCTTATTCTTACTCTAGAGACTAAAGTGGTTTGATTGCCTTGCCCTGATTTGCACGGGTCTTCTAATGGCTGGAGTTAATGAGGGTTTTACGAGTGGTGTGATCACTTTATTGAGACGTGTCGCATCAATAGAAGCCTCTCTCCTCAATAGAGTTGGCTTATGAAGCTGACCTGAGGATTTATAGTCATTTTCAAAGGTTCCCAACTCAGTCACAAGCCCTGGAATTAAAACCTCATTGGATTTCACTTTTCATTTGAATACAGATAAGTTTGGACACTGGATGTCATACATGCAGCTATTGAGATGGATGACCTAAGAGAGAGAGAGAGAGACATTTCCTCCAGTATCAAAAGGTCAGACTGGCAATCAACTTCTCAGACAACTTTATTTGTTCAAACAAAGGAAACATATGTACAAACGCTTTCAAGACAGAGTGTGACTCATTCACGCTAATAAGGAAAGCTTCTCAAAAGTGTTTTTTTCCCCGATGCCTGTGACAATAAAAGAGTTATGTTTGATCTCAAGGCCTTATCGTCACTTTCCAGACGTGAGTGAAAAGGGTTTTAGATAAGATGTGAAATTCTCCACCCTTTTTCTCCCTCAGCCACCCCATTATTCCTCTTTCTCTCTGTTCAAATGACAAAACATCATCTAATGCATAAACATAGGGTTCAAAGAGCCATTGCAGCCCAGCCCACGATGAGCAACGAGCCTCCGATCGGGGCCAGCTTGCTGAGGCTGGGGTCGTTGGTCAAGGCCTGGTGGTAGAGCGGCCCACAGAAGCAGCCCATGCCCGTGAGGAGGACTGCACCCGCCTGGTGGAGAAACAAGAGTGTTATTTAGCTACACTGTGCAACTCCTTTAGTTTATTCTTAGCTAAAAACAGGGATACAATATATAAGATGAATTCAGATAAATTTAGGACACTTTTAGACAGCTAGGTGACTCAATTTTTGTCTATATCTGAATATCATTAGTTATCATAAGTAGCTGATACTGTTTATGTTATATAAGAATGAGAGGAGTGTTTACCAGAGCTGGTTTCCCACAGCGAGCCGCTCCTAACAACGCCAGACTGTGGTAGAAGTGGTACTTGTTTGCGGTTTCAAACAACTGAAGACGCAAAACGAACAGAAATGTCATTATGTTGAGTTGCACCTTGTCCTGAATAATAACTATAAATAATGCATCACATTTATAATGATGCCTCAGCTGTTTACGGGTTACGTAGAGAAAAACAATTATTTTTTAAGAATTACCCCAGCAACAAGCACAAAAAAACATGCTTTGGTAAATCATAAATATGACATACATTGAGATTATAAAATAAGTCATAATTATCAGATAAAAAGTTATAATTATGAAATAAAATTATAAGGATATACTTGAAAGTATTATTAAGGCATAACTGAAATGAAAATATAAGTTTTTACTTACCTCAAGATTGTTTATCATAATATATACTTTTAACATAATTGTGATTTACCAAAGTATTTTTTTCTTATGTGGCAGAAATGGCCATACGCAAGTCCTAGTCCTTACAGTACATAATAAATAAATTAGATTTTTTGTAGTAAAAATTGCGGCAAGATGAACACTTGACAAAGACAAGGAACATAAATTGCCAAATAAATAAAGTTTAAATTCTAAGATAAATATAATAAATTAGACAAAAAATAAGATAAAAAAAATGTCATTATTATGAGATAAAAGGTTATAGATATATAATACTAAGGTATAATTGAAATTATTTATCAAAATTATTAAATACCAAGTCGTAATTATGAGTCAAAAAAATTGTCAATAATTGTGACAATTTTTTTGACAGTTTTGACGTCAAAATTGTGTCAATTATTGATAAAAGCATGATTTTATTTTAGTTTTTATACCAAATAGGCAAAATCGTACACCATAAACCCGTTTGTTTTTTAATATATGCAAGTTGCACAATGTGACACAGAACATAAATAGCCAAATACTCACCTCTCTCTGGTATTCACTCGCTTCACCGTGTCGGAAGCCTGTCCAGAAACAAACACAGCAAAAGAGTAGCAGAAAAGCTTAAAACTTTGGGGCAATGTCAGTCCAAGTAATGTGCGCACAGTCAGGCAATCTTCATAACGCAGCAGTCAATCGTCTGAAGAGTCCAGTCAGCCAAACAAAACACAATCTCCCAGAAAGGACACTTACCGTGAGCTCCATAAGCACCTGCTGCGACTGCAAGAGCTCCAGATATTCCTGCCAGCCTCTGGACCACTGAAGCAGCGTTCATGACTTCAGAATAACCTGGGAACAACTAGTGTCATAACATGCAGGAAACTGGGGTCATTACGGATCTAACAGGAAGAATGACGCTGTTCACTCGGAACTACGTGCGTTGAGCCAAGATGGCGTCCGACCGCACAGTTGCACATCACGTGAGCCCTTAAGATAATCATCACCCAGGTTCATTAATGATCAAGATCAGACACATTACACGATATTGTTAGTACAACAGATAAAATTGAATTATAATGAGTTTGTGTAAAATATTACACGACGCGAATGTATTCTTTTTCAGTCAAGGTCACAGAAACACGTAAGTTTATTTAATTTATTTAATTTAATTTTTGAAAAAAAAAAAAATTCCTTTGAAATCACAACATGCGAATGATGGCGTGATCCCCATTCACTGTTTCACCAAACAAGTTATCTTGAACGCCGACAGCCACTACACTGCATAATGTGGTTCGTATGAATTATTAATAAACCGCCATTTCCCTTCAAAAAGGTTATTAAATCTAATTCTGTTGGTTTATATAGGTTCTTTGTGTATAATATAGGCCTATTTTACACAAGACGTGTTTGTGCAATTCTAATCATAATGCTTTAAACCCTATTATACTTAGTGTTTAGTAGTAACAAGTGCAAACAATTCCATTTTATTTCCTCTGTCCTCCAGTTTGGGGAATAAAGACCATTTTTAAGTTTGTTTGCATTTCTCAGTGCAGTGAATCAAACACATGGTCTTTTAGTGTCCAGTGAGGGGCGCTGTTTTACTTTGACTGTTGGCTAAGCTTGTGTAGAAAATTACATTTTTTAAAATCCTGTCCTTGAGGAAAAACGAAGCTTGGGTCCAAATTTGTAATGAACACAAAATAATTAAGAAAGAACACAAGTATGCAGAACAGAATAGACCAAAAAATGAATATTTGACTCACTGAAAGTGTCACTTAATCCGTGTGTAGTGGCATAGCCTACTGTAACAAATAGCCTAGCTGACAAACTCACCAGAAAAAAAAAATAGCCTATTTTCTTACTCTACTTTTTATGGAAGCTTGTTTCCGCCATAGAATGAAAAATATAAAAGGTAATTGCGACTTTTTATCTCACAATTCTGACTTTTTTCTCACAATTGCGAGTTTACTTCTCAAAATTGTGACATTGTTTCTCAGAATTGCGACTTGTAAAGTCAGAATTGCGAGTTATAAAATCAGAATTGTGAGTTGTAATATAAAGTTGCGATATAAAGTCAGAAATGCATGATATAGAGTCAGAATTGTGAGATATGTCAGAATTGTGAGATTTAAACTAGTCTTTTTTTCCCCTTAGAATTGGCCTGATAAGTCGCAATTGCGAATTTATATCTCACAATTCTGAGAAAAGATGTCAGAATTTCTACATATAAACTCGCAATTATGTGTTATAAAATCAGGATTGTGAGATGTAAACTCGCAATTGTGAGAAAAGTCAGAGTTGTGAGATAAAAAGGCGCACTTCTGTCTTTTTTCTCAGATTTGCGACTTTATATCACCCAATTCTGACCTTATTTCTCGTAATTCTCACTTTAGGCCTATTTCTCCCAATTCTGACTTTACAACTCGCAATTGCGACTTTTTATCACGCAATTCTGACTTTTTATCTCGCAATTCTGAGAAATAAAGTTATAAACTCGACTAGAAACTCAATATAAACTCGCAATTGTGAGAAAAAAAGTCAGAATTGTGAGATAAAAAGTCGCAATTATTTATGTTATTTTTTTATTCAGTGGCGGAAACAAGCTTCCATAGCTTTTTAATATCAAAAGGGTGTTTAATGATTAAGCTGTGCAACTGGAATACACATTAATCCTATAAAACAGAACCCAACAGTTGAGATAGCAGCTATCCCCTAAACATTAAACTCTACAGTTTATGTTTTATAAGCCACTTTCGGGCTGCTCCCTGTGATGTAGGCCTACAGTAGGTGATTTCATATTTTACTGTGGGGAGATCTGGTGCCCAAAATGTGGACAAATCCACTCGTAGAAAAACCTCTTTGACAGTGCTGCAATATAGGATGATATTTGTGTGCTTGTTCTCTCTGTGCTAGTTTGCATTGCTTGGCAAATCCTGCACTGTCATGTACTGTAGAGTTCTCTTATTAGGCTGTGCGCGTATGGGAGCGAGGCAGTCAGGCACAGGCAGGGAGTTGTACAGTGTTTCAGTCTACATTAAGAGGCAGTCTGTTCCAGCAAAAGGCTTTGTTTTCTCGCTTGCCCTGTTTAGCCACTAACACCAGATGAAATGACAAGCACAAGCATGAAGCATACCAGCATTAAAACCGCATGCACTTGATGCACTGGCTGTCTCTGTCAAGGCTTTCTAAACCAAACAGCAGTTTTCATTGAAGCAATTCCTCCCGCAGACTGTCCGTGTGTTAGCTAGGTTTTATCTGAATCCTCAACTGGCAAGGTCGTTTTTGTTTGGTTAAAAACTGAGAGGGCTCTATCTTGCACCCGGTGCAAACGACTTAGTACACTGACGCATGTATCATTCCTATTTTGCACTCGCGCAAAGTGGGCTTTTCCCTTCAAAGACACATGCCGGTAAACTAGGGAATGAACTTGCGATTCCTGGGCGGGTCGGCACAAAAAGGAGGCGTGTTTCGGCGCAAACATTATAATAACCCGCCATTATAATAACAATCCGCCATGCAACATGCGCCCTTGATTTTAAAGGGTATGTTGGATTACGCTGATTGGTTTATTTCACGTTACGCCCAAAACACACCTATGAATAATGAAGCTACTTCAGATAGCCTACCCCTTTTAAACTTGTGTCGGGGGCAAGAGTATCGAATATTTCCGCCACTAAATAAAAAAATAAAAACAATTGCGACTTTTTGTCTCACAATTGCGAGATATGAAGACAGAATTGTGAGAAATAAAGTCACAATTCTGAGATATTAAGTCACACATTTCTGACTTTATATCTTGCAATTCTGACTTTATATCTCGCAATTCTGACTTTATATCTCACAATTCTGACTTTATATCTCGCGATTCTGGTTAATCTTGCAATTCTGACTTTATATCACGCAATTCTGACTTTATATCTCGCAATTCTTACTTTATATCACGCAATTCTGACTTTATAGCACACAATTCATCACGCAATTCTGACTTTATATCTCGCAATTCTGACTTTATATCACGCAATTCTGACTTTATATCTCGCAATTCTGACTTTATATCTCGCAATTCTGACTTTATATCTAGCGATTCTAGCTTTATATCTTGCGATTATGGTTAATCTTGCAATTCTGACTTTATAGCACACAATTCTGACTTTATATCTCGCAATTCTGACTTTATATCTCGCAATTCTGACTTTATATTACGCAATTCTGACATAGCACACAATTCTGACTTTATATCACGCAATTCTGACTTTATATCTCGCGATTCTGGCTTTATATCTCGCGATTATGGTTAATCTTGCAATTCTGACATTATAGCACAAAATTCTGACTTTATATCACGCAATTCTGACTATATCTCGCGATTCTGGTTAATCTTGCAATTCTGACTTTATATCTCGCGATTCTGACTTTATATCTCGCGATTCTGGTTAATCTTGCAATTCTGACTTTATAGCACACAATTCTGACTTTATATCACGCAATTCTGACTTTATATCTCGCGATTCTGACTTTATATCTCGCGATTCTGGTTAATCTTGCAATTCTGACTTTATATCTCGCGATTTTGACTTAATATCACGCAATTCTGACTTTATATCTCGCGATTCTGACTTTATATCTCGCAATTCTGACTTTATATCTCGCAATTCTGACTTTATAACACGCAATTCTGACTTTATATGACGCAATTCTGACTTTATAACATGCAATTCTGACTTTATATCTCGCAATTCTGACTTTATCTCGCAATTCTGACTTTATAACACGCAATTGCGACACTATATCACACAATTGTGACTTTATAGCACACAATTCCGACTTTCAACGTTCATCAATTCTGACTTTTGACGTTCATCAATTCTAAATAAAAGAAAAAAAGTCAGAATTGTGAGATAAAAAGTTGCAATTACCTTTTTTAATTTTCATTCTATTTTTAAAAACGCCGCCATCTTGGAACAGGGGTCTTGTCATAGCAAGTAGCTAGGTAACGCTGCTATCTCTGCATTCAAATAAATTAATGGACTTTTGTGCTGTGTATGATGTTCACACGAACAAAATCTGAATTTGGAAGAATGTTTTAAAAAAATATATTTTTATTTTTTTCTGGAATCAATGATAAATACATGCCTGACCGTTGCAACGAACCAAAAACCGAGAAAATCGCATCCGTGATGATTTATGGTGATTTTATTTCCCTTAGACCTTTGTCTACATTGACGCCGATGCATTAAAGTAGAGGGGCTCCACTGTTCCAAGATGGCGGCTCTATTTACGCATTAGTTCTAATGAACCGCCATAGCCAAAGCGTCATCTAGTGTACACATCTATGGGGTGTGAACACAAAAAAAACGTGTTGAAAAACACTGGCCGATATTCGTCGCGGTGTGTACGGCCCTTAAGAGTGTATGATTGAGCACATGCATGAATTCTGTTTTAACAAGTTCTTGCTGTCATGTGCAACAACATGTGAAATATATTCAGCCTCGGGATTGTGAGTTTGACGACGCACGCATAAATCTTCATCCTTCAACATAGACAGCTTTCTCAAATACAGAACTTCAATAATAGATCAAAAATGAGGCTCTCGCTCGCTCTCTCTCTGTGTGTGTGAGTGCGGCAGGTGTGTGGAAGCAGCTCCCCTGTATGCTGTTAAATTATAAAGAGCCCGTGCAGAGTTCTGGAGAAAACCCTGACCTCCAGTAACAGCAGGTTTGAGAGGGAGAACCGCATGAGTTCTGCAGAAGAAACAACACGGCGCCAATTGCTGATTCCGAATCAGCGGATTGTTTTAGCACACGGTGTATGATTGGCGTAACTTTGGTCTGAGATCAGCTTTTTCCGGGTTGTGTGGGAATTGAGGGCTTGAGGATGCGCTGTGAGTTTCTCTAACTCTTACTTTTGCCAAGTCAGGGAGTGTCAGAGCAAGAGAAGATACCGGTTATCAGCAGGGATCAAGCTGTTGATGGATACTTGGCTGTGTTTCTGACTCCGGGCTTTGAGCTTAATACCACACCAAGTTCTGTCTCTTGAACATCAGTGGTGGGAAACCAAGCTGATGAATCCATTGACTGTCTCCATGGATAGTGGCTTCTGAATCTTGCTCATTTGTGCTGCTGAGTTCAGCTTTCATCTTTTGTTGGAAATAATTGTATTATTTATGTTATTGCATTGGTCCAAACGATTAAAATGGGGGGCAGTGTTGTTTTGGACCCCATTGAATTATGAATAGTGTTGGTTCTGTGAGGAATTGCTTTTGTTCATCTATTGTAAGTTGCTTTGGGATGTTTATAATATTTTTTTTGTGTGTTAAACAGAAGAAAGTATAACCTAAACTTTAATTTGATGAACTAACCCTTTAAAATCGAGCCTATTTGCCATTTGGTTCTCGCATGTCAAGCGGACATGGTTTAGTTTCTGTGTTGATGAATGTTTATATGTGCAGTCCCTCCAGGATTTCACGATGATTTTTTTGTGATTTTTGCGATTAAAATGACTGATTTTGTGGTGGTAATTTTCAAAAATTTGAGGAAAAATTTGCGATTTACATATAACATTTACCATAATAGTATGTGAAAAAGGCCCCATTTACACTGCATGGTTCAAGTGACCCAAATCCGATGTTTTCCCTCTCGTGACATGTGGCACAGATCCGATTGGATTCCGATTTTCTCAGATCGGATTCAGGCCTCATTCATATGTGGTAATAAATTGGATACGAAGAGTTCAGATGCAAAAGCCTCTAAATGCCATTAGAAATTTTCTTCTAAAATGATCATTTTTATCAATCTTGTATATTCAAGTTCAGTAATTTCACTTAAATGACAATTAATATGTAATCTTCATTGCCATTTAAGTGAAATTACTGAACTTAAATATACAAGCTTGATAAAAGTGATCATTTTAGAAGAAAATTTCAAATGGCACTTAGAGGCTTTTGCATCTGAACTCTTCATATGTGCATTTGCGTGTGCCATGTAAGCAGACAAATCGGATATTCCCCAGTAAATGCGGGTCGTATGACATCCAAGATGTCCATGTCTTTCTTTCTTCAGTCGAAAAGAAATTAAGATTTTTGATGAAAACATTCCAGGATTTTTCTCCATATAATGGACTTCAATGGGAACCAAACGGTTCAAGGTCCAAATGAGAGTTTCAGTGCAAACTACAAACTGTTCAAAGGGCTTTAAATGATTCCAGACGATGAAAAAGGGTCTCATCAAGCGAAACGATCGCTCATTTAAAAAATAATTAACAAAGTTTAAGTTTTATAAGCACAAATGCTCGCCTTGCTCTGTTCGGTGATGCACGTTCGTGACTCTCCTGTTCGAACTCGTTCATCAAAACGAACAAATCTTTTTTCGAGTCATGACTCGAAGGGTCCTAGATGAGACTCTTATTCATCATGTTGTCGTTTAAAGCCCTTTGAACAGTTTGCACTGAAACTCTCATTTGGACATTGAACCGTTTGGACCCCATTGAAGTCCATTATACGGAGAAAATCCTGGAAATCCTTAATTTCTTTTTGACTGAAGAAAGAAAGACATGGACATCTTGGATGAACTACTCCTTTAAAGATCGTAATATTTTGAAATGACTAGGGGAATTTTCAATTGCAAATAATCCTAAGGCATTTCTAAGCAGGTAAAGCCGGTTCGTCGCTGAACTTTTCCAAACGGAGCTGGTGGATAAATCCTGTCAATTTGCATGAATTGCCTTTGAAGCCGGATGGTGATGAGTCTAATGAGCTTTGCTAATTACTGTGCTGATCACTGTCCCTATCTTTTTCTTGCCGTCTCTAACATCTTTCCATTTCACACTTTGACTGCTAGCACACTTTGTGCAAGCGGTGCACTCCCGTGCTTAGATCAGAGTACATTACTTGAATCTCCGATGCACTCGGTGAGCGTGCCTTAATCTCCGGCATCATTTAAATGGTGAAGGCCGGGTTTTACAGGGAAGGTTCATTTTTAAAAAAACAAATTTCCATAAACCATCTAAACCTCCCTAACATATCGTCTTACTTACAAAGCCTCTGGGGCAAATGTTAAGGTTGTTTTCTTCCAATAAGATCTCCAATTAGCTTATATTGCATTACAGTAAGCATTCGTTTCGACGAGTTGAGGGATGAAAAAGGATGAAAAGGATTTTCTGTTGTAATTAAAGGGATAGTTCCCCCCAAAAATGAAAAATCTGTCATTAATTACTCTCAAACCCGTAAGATCGCTCATCTTCAGAACACAAATGAAGATCTTTTTAATTAAATCTGAGAGACTTCAGTCCCTCCATTGATAGTCTACACAACTAACTAGTGGTGCACGATATATCGGCCGCCGATATAACATCGGCCGATTTGGTCTATTTTTTACACATCGGTATCGTTCCGATGTCAAAATAGGGCCGATGTGAACAGGCCGATGATCATCCCTGTGTTGTATTTGACGTGCGTGTAGATGTGAGTGTGGGGGCGGGATGTTTTTGCACGAGCGTATTAAAAGCGCAAGTGCGTTTAAACATCAAGCGCACGAAGACTGGAACTGTTGAGCTGTTTTCTGCCAGCCTTCCTAATACGTATTTTTGTCCCGCCAAAGCCATATTTGACCGGTAAGTGATATGAGAGATTGCTGCGCTTGTTTAACTGAGGGAACAAGAGAGAGAGAAAGCACCGGTCACGCGCGCCGTCTTCAAAATGTTTTGCGCGCTCTCTCTCTCCCTCCCTCGCGCATGTTTATGAATTGAGTTGACTGAATATCTTTGAAAATACACGAAGGTCGGAAGACCGATGTTTTTTTCTTCTGAACTACTGGTTGTGAATTGTGCTAAAATAACGTCACGGCCTTATCTTCTCTGAAAAGCTTTCTACACATTTAGATCAGATGACATAACCACACTTTCAATAAACCAAAAAGTCTACCTGGTGATGAAATGTTTTCTGTGTCGACTGTCGAGACCATAGACTGTAAAAATAGGTCGAGACAAATCTCGTGCGATGTTCTAAACTGCCTGGATAATCACACAACGTGTGCCGTGGTTCGTTGATGGCACGTCCGATTCGCGAACTAATGACTCCTTTGAACTGATTCACTTTAATGAATGGTTAAAACAACTGATCTGTCCAACACTGAGCTCAAGAGACATAATAAATTATTAAGAGATAAATTATTAAAGTGTACATTTGTTAACATTCTATTAATATTAGTTTCTATGCGGATTTACTCCATGACAAAACTACCCCAGTCATTCTAGATTGATTCATTCTTTCCAAATACAGCTAGGCCTATTCAAGTAATCTGTTGAAATTGTTTTTATATCACAATATATATCACAGAAAAATAAAAAATGACAATGTCATTTTTTACCAATATCGTGCAGCCCTAATCCTCGCTATGTGTTTTCTATACAGGGATATCGACATCGGTGAATATCGGTATCGGCCGTAACGGCAATGTTAATATCGGTTATCGGTATCGGCCACAAATTTTCACATCGGTGCATCACTACAACTAACACTTCGACGCTTCAAAAAGTTCATAAAGATTGTAAAACTAATCCATGTGAATTGAGCGGTTTAGTCCCAATTTTCTAAAGAGACTCGATCACTTTATTTACATTTACACTTGGCAGACGTGTTTATTCCAAAGCGACTTGCATTGCATTTCAAGGTACATTTACATTCTTATCAGCTTTCGCTGGGAGTCGAAGTGATGCCATGACCTTGGCATTGCAAGGGCCAACGCTCTACTGTTTGAGCTACAGGAAAGCATACTTTATATGATGAACAGATTGGATTTAGGTTTTAACCCTCTGGGGTGAGTAAATTATCAACAATTTTTTTTTAAACTGAACTACTCCTTTAAGTAAAACATATCCAAATAATTTTTTTACATATTCTGGATTTTACGAGTCATCTCTCCAAGGATACATTACCCTACTATGGTTTGAAAAAGCCAAAATCATCAATATTTTTGAGTTATATACAATTAGGGACGCAAAATTGAATATGCTGCATTTATTTGTCTAAGTCTCCTACAATCGAGGCATCTACATTTCTGTTTTTACACTGCTGAACTGTCAAGTCAAGTTTCCTTTATTTATATAACACTTTCAGCAGTGATAACAGGAAAATGATGCATTTCGGCAAGTCAGTTCAGTGATGATTCAGTTCTGTTGTAAAGATCATCAATTATTAAGTGTTAATGGCAATATCCAGCTCCGTTTAGTTCTCATACAGCCGCATGAGTTCAGTCAGATCAATAAACCAATACCGGTCTCGTCTTCAACCTTACGGGTGGGCGATTCCAGCCCTCGAGGTCCAGTGCCCTGCAGGGTTCGGCTCCATCCATTATCAACCATACAAAGCAATTTATGGTACAAGTTACAACATATATTATTAAAGGTGCCCTCTGGCATTTAAAATCAAATCATACTCCATATTCCATACCTATGAAGCTTGTATCCGCCATAGAAAGAAAAATATAAAAGGCAATTGCGACTTTTTGTCTCACAATTCTGACTTTTTTTCTCACAATTGCGAGTTTATTTCTCGCAATTTTGACATTATTTCTCGGAATTGTGAGATATGAAGTCAGAATTGCATGACAGCAAAAAAAGGTACGAAAGCTGTCACTGGGGCGGTACCTTTTCAAAAGGTACACTTTTGTACCTAAAGGGTGCCTATTTGTACAATTATGGTACCAATATGCACCCTTAGGCACAAAAGTGTACCTTTTGAAAAGGTACCGCCCCAGTGACAGCTTTCGTACCTTTTTCTCTGACAGTATAGTCGCAATTGCGAGTTATAAAGTCAGAATCGCTATATATAAAGTCGCAATTGCGAGTTATAAAGTCAGAATCGCTATATATAAAGTCGCAATTGCGTTTTATAAAGTCAGAAATGCGAGATTTAAACTATTCTGAGGGGGGGAAAGTTAGTGTTTTTCCCTTTAGAATTGGCCTGATAAGTTGCAATTGTGAGTTTATAGCTCACAATTCTGAGAAAGGATATCAGAATTGCGACATGTAAACTCGCAATTGTGAGATTATAAGTCGCACTTATTTTTTTCTTAGAATTGCGACTTTATCACCCAATTCTGACTTTGTATCTCACATTTCTGGCTTTATATCTCGCAATTTTGAATATATCTCGCAATTCTGACTTTATATCTCGTAATTCTGACTTTATAACTCGCAATTCTGACTTTATATCTCACATTTCTGACTTTATATCACGCAATTCTGACTTTATATCTCGCAATTCTGACTTTATATCTCGCAATTCTGACTTTATATCACGCAATTCTGACTTTATATCACGCAATTCTGACTTTATATCTCGCAATTCTGACTTTATATCACGCAATTCTGACTTTATATCACGCAATTCTGACTTTATATCTCACATTTCTGACTTTATATGACGCAATTCTGACTTTATATCTCACATTTCTGACTTTATATCTTGTAATTCTGACTTTATATCTCACATTTCTGACTTTATATGACGCAATTCTGACTTTATATCTCACAATTCTGACTTTATATCTCGCAATTCTGACTTTATATCTCACATTTCTGACTTTATAACACGCAATTGCGACTTTATATTACGCAATTTTGACTATCTCGCAATTCTGACTTTATATCTCGCAATTCTGACTTTATATCTCGTAATTCTGACTTTATATCTCGTAATTCTGACTTTATATCACGCAATTACTGACTTTATAAAATGCAATTGCGACTTTATATTACGCAATTTTGACTATCTCGCAATTCTGACTTTATATCTCGTAATTCTGACTTTATATCTCACATTTCTGACTTTATATCTCGCAATTACTGACTTTATAACACGCAATTGCAACTTTATATCACTCAATTCTGACTTTATATCTCGCAATTCTGACTTTATAATTCGCAATTCTGACTTTATATCTCGCATTTCTGACTTTATAACTCGCAATTGCGACTTTATTTCATGCAATTCTGACTTTATAAGTTTATAGTTATGACACTGCATACTTATGAATAAAAAGTGTATAAATGAATAATCATCCAGATAATTATAGCCACGTTAATAACGTTTGTAAGAAACCAAACCCTTTGTAAATCAGTCAAGATTTCAACGAGATAAGAGTATTTGTGTTCATGCTGACCACTCATCATACATCAGCTTGTCTGTGACAAGATGGCCGCCGGTGATGACGATAGAAACACCGCCGTAACACATCTAGCCTTTATATACATATCTACGGGCAGAACTATATCTTGTCATTTTTGTAATGACATCATCAACCTTATTTTTTCTCATTCTTTTGATGCGTGTAGCTCATTTTTGGGATATTTTAACCTCAATTTTTACAGAGGGCACCTTTAAGTAACCCTCAAGACTTTGGCTAGATGTGATCCGGGTTGGAGCTAAACCCTACAGGACACCAATGAACTGTGTGAAGCCCTGCAAGAAAATAACTAGTCACATTCAATTAAACGTAATAATAGCAGGGCTGGACAAAGTTTCAATTTCACATAATCCTACAGAAATCATTTTAATATGACGTTTTGGTGCTCATTTCCAGGAGTAACTATTTCATATTGCTATGCAACCGGTTTTGTGGTTCGATGAATATTTGGAGGGTTGCCAGGGGATGCATCCTCATACTGAGTGACACATCGCACGCCCGAGGTTGGAGAAACAGACTGATTCATCTTATTTTTAAGAGGCCGTTTGCAGGAGGTCATCATTTACATCTCCTGACCAGACTCGGCCTGTGCCGCACACAGAAATAATGACGCCCCTGTTGGGTTCTCGCCATCTCCACGATAAAGTCCAGAATCGGAATTGATTTTTCGGTGTTGATTGATGGACTTTGAGGGTCTTAAGAGAACCTCTTGAAGCCTCTCGAGGAAGACGTTATCTTTATTTGGAAAAAACTGTAAAAATAAGAGCCGCCTCTCAGTCGCTTTCATCCAAACGGTGACTCTCATTAACAAGGTTAATTAAAAGAGGAGAGAGAGGTTGTATTGTTTCCCGGGGCCGTGGATGCAGCTGATGTTGTCCATGAGACTTCCACATTCATTTTCATCCACGTAAGCATCACATGCACACCATCACCACACGTAAACACACACACAAACCCCCAGAGTCACTCACGGATTTGCAGATAGACTTCAGCGGCACTGCTGGGCAACAATCAACACCTTGTTTGTTCTGATAAAAAGACGTAAAAAGGGAGAAGAACAAGTTCCGCTGATTTCCGCTGAGCCTCCTTCGGGGCAGATTCCCACTGCTGTTCGTCCTTGCCTTGTTAAGCGGCTTTCATGCGTGCACCACAAAACATCTGATGGATGGATTCACACCCTCAACGTGATATTTGAGAGTGTATTTTGCACTTTCATGATCAGAGTTAGTGGAGTTGCCCTCTTCACCTACAGCATATGTGTGCCGTAATGCATATCATATACTGTATTTTTGTATTTTCGGAGTTTATATTGTATATTTTTTTTTATAAATTTTAACCCATTTTTCAATATCAGTTCGAGTCTGAGTCATCTTTTTGAAGTGGATTCTCAGCACTGCGTCTTCTCAACACAAACCAAACTCGCAGAAAGAAAGGTACAAAAGCTGTTACTGGGGCTGTACCCTTTCAAAAGGTACACTTTTGTACCTAAAGGCTGCATATTGGTACCTTAATGGTACATATTAGCACCTAAAATGTACATATTAGCACCTGAAATGTACATATTAGCACCTAAAATGAACATATTAGCACCTAAAATGTACATATTAGCATGTGAAATGCACATATTAGCATCTTAAATGTACATATTAGCACCTAAAATGTACATATTAGCGCCTAAAATGTACATATTAGCACCTAAAATGAACATATTAGCACCTAAAATGTACATATTAGCATGTGAAATGCACATATTAGCATCTTAAATGTACATATTAGCACCTAAAATGAACATATTAGCACCTAAAATGTTCTTGGAACCTAAAATGTACATATTAGGATTTAAAATGAACATATTAGCACCTAAATGTACATATTAGTACCTAAAATGGACATATTAGCACCTAAAATGTACATATTAGCACCTAAAATGTACATATTAGCATCTTAAATGTACATATTAGCACCTAAAATGAACATATTAGCACCTAAAATGTTCTTGGAACCTAAAATGTACATATTAGGATTTAAAATGAACATATTAGCAGCACCTAAATGTACATATTAGTACCTAAAATTGACATATTAGCCCCTAAAATGTACATATTAGCACCTAAAATGTACATATTAGCATGTGAAATGTACATATTAGCACCTAAAATGTACAGATTAGCACCTAAAATGTACATATTAGCATGTGAAATGTACATATTAGCATCTAAAATGTACATATTAGCACCTAAAATGAACATATTACCACCTAAAATGTTCTTGGAACCTAAAATGTACATATTAGCATCTAAAATGTACATATTAGCACCTAAATGTACATATTAGTACCTAAAATGGACATATTAGCACCTGAAATGTACATATTAGCACCTGAAATGTAAATATTGGCACCTAAAATGTACATATTATCACATAAAATGTAGATATGTTAGCACCTGAAATGTACATATTAGCACCTAAAATGTAAATATTGGCACCTAAAATGTATTAGCACCTGAAATGTACAGTATTAGCACCTAAAATGTATTAGCACCTAAAATGTACATATTAGCATATAAAATGTAAATATTAGCACCTAAAATGAACATATTAACACCTGAAATGTACATATTAGCACCTGAAATGTAAATATTGGCACCTAAAATGTATTAGCACCTGAAATGTACATATTAGCACCTAAAATGTAAATATTGGCACCTAAAATGTATTAGCACCTAAAATGTACATATTAGCATATAAAATGTAAATATTAGCACCTAAAATGAACATATTAACACCTGAAATGTACATAATCATATTCCCCTTCTCAATCAATGTAACAGAAATACAAGTTTAGTAGCCAAATAAAGTTGCTTCTACACGATGTCGTTTGATCATTTTTATTTGATGAATTAATGCTGCCATGATCAATAGAAAATGTACAGTAGGATCTCTTTTAAATGAATCCCGTTGCCTTTATGCAAGCACTAATAACTTTAATTGTGCCAGACAAACGGCGTTGACTTTTGTGAACAAGACACAATCCACAATGAGTCTAATTTACATAGAAATGATACAAGCTGAAAAGAATGACAATGACTCGAGTTAAATATGCATGTCACAGTGCTATACCACCACAGATAACACCTGTTTTGGCTGAATCACCTGCTTAATGAATACGACTTTTAGCATAAAAACCGTGGCACAGCTGTTTAGCGATTTCACACTCAACCAATGGCGTGAGTTTAGGGGTTTGGACTGTCTTCATTTTCCCAGCTCATTTATTGCCTCTAGTGACACATGCTTACACACTTGTGTAAAGATTAAAGCTTATATCTTTATATAGCATTACATATCGCAATGTGTTTTAAAAAAAAAATTACAGTTGAAAGTGAAAGTTGAAGTTGGGTTAAAATTAGAATTTTTTAACCTTGTTTGAATTTTTTAACCTTTTTTATTTTTTTTTAAAATAACCTTTTTTAATGTTTTAACCTTTTTTGATTTTTGTTTTAAATTTTTTTTAACTTTTTTGATTTTTTTTTTTTTTTTTACATTTTTAACCCAACTTTTGGGTTTGTCCATATTTGACCCAAAGTTGGGTTTAAACAACCCAGCAATTTTTAGAGTGTGGCAGCATTAATTCATCAAATAAAAATGATCAAATGACATCGTGTAGAAGCAACTTTATTTGGCTACTAAACTTGTATTTCTGTTTCATTGATTGAGAAGGGGAATTTCTGTTTTTTTTTATCAACACTTCTCCATTAAATATCAGAGTGAATACACTTACAGTCTAACAATGCTGGATTGTTTCAACCCAAATTTGGGTCAAATATGGACTAACCTAAATGTTGGGTTAAAATTGCAATTAAAAAATTTACAGTTGAAAGTGAAAGTTGAAGTTGGGTTAAAATTAGAATTTTTTTAACCTTGTTTGAATTTTTTTAACCTTTTTAATTTTTTTTAAAATAACATTTTTTTGTTTTCTTTTTAATGTTTTAACCTTTTTTGATTTTTGTTTTAAATTTTTTTAACTTTTTTGATTTTTTTTTTTTTACATTTTTAACCCAACTTTTGGGTTTGTCCATATTTTACCCAAATTTGGGTTCAAACAACCCAGCATTGTTTAGAGTGTAGCTGTACTACTACAATTATGATTAATTGACTAAAATCAAATCATTAATTATTAATTCTAAATAATAATAATAATAATAATTTAAAATAATAAATAAAAATAATAAAAATTAAATTATTAAAACCTCAATTGTGCTTTTTCGAATTTCATGCAGTTGAACTTTTTGGGAAGGTACACTCTAAAAAATGCTGGGTTGTTTTAACCCAATTTTGGGCCAAACATGGACTAACCCAAATGTTGGGTTAAAATTGCAATTAAAAAAATTACAGTTGAAAGTGAAAGTTGAAGTTGGGTTAAAATTAGAATTTTCTTAACCTTGTTTGAATTTTTTAACCTTTTTTATTTATTTTTTTAAAAAATATCCTTTTTAATGTTTTAACCTTTTTTGATTTTTGTTTTAAATTTTTTTTAACTTTTTTGATTTTTTTTTTTTTTACATTTTTAACCCAACTTTTGGGTTTGTCCATATTTTACCCAAATTTGGGTTCAAACATCCCAGCATTGTTTAGAGTGTAGCTGTACTCCTACAATGATGATCAATTGACTAAAATCAAATCATTAATTATTAATTTTTAATTATTAAATTATTAAAAACCCCTATTGTGCTTTTTCGAATTTCATGCAGTTGAACTTTTTGGGAAGGTAAAAGGTCTGCAAAGTCTTAACTCAAAGTCCACAATAGATAAAGTTTTACCATGTAGTGTCCCGGGGACAAGTGAAAGTGCACTTCTGAGTCTCTGCCCATTCATTTAGATAGGAGCCTGGTCTTGTTAGTCCAAAATAGCTGCAAGGAGGCGTTGCCAAGATGGCTGCCGGAGTGGCATGACTTCCCTAAAAGGACTTTGACCGTCTTCTCTCCGCCTCCTGACCTCATGTGTAACAGACAGACGGATTTAAACTTTGTCCACTTGAGACCCAAGTTTGGTTTGAAGATGAAAAACGTACGAAGCACAATGTTCTCTCACCGTTCCTGATTTCTAACACACACTCACAGCGTTCGGCTGGTCTTGCTGCCGTCAGAGCAGAAACTAAAGCTGATGCTCTCTGTGTGTGTTTCCCTCATCTCCAGTCGTGTTCATATGTAAATTAGACAAGGTTATTTTGTCCATTAAATTGAAAGATGTGAAAAAGCCCCAGCCATAGACCCTTCCCTGGAAGAAATCAGGACAGAAGTGAATGAAAGTGGACAAAAGAGACAGATTAAAACACCCGATGTAAACAGGAACGTGTCTCTCTCGTGTACTTGTGATCCAGGAGTAAACAGGGCCTCAGATCGTCCTGTATATTTTTGTCTCTCTTCCCTTCAGATCATCCACACTTCCTTTCATCCCTCTGCTTTTCCGCCTATTGAAACGAACGCAGCGTTGAAATCATGCCATGATTTATTTTAGGCCATTGCTTCATTATTTAGCCTACCCCGAATTCTCATTTGCCTTTTTTAATATTCCGCGAATGCGTCTGACTTCCAAATGCTCCGGCTGAAATAACCATATAAACAAATAAATAAGTGATTACGGATAATTACGGGAATCTGCACTATGTAAGGATGAGCTGACTTAATAACCTGTGAAATTGTGCTCTATTTAAAGAGGAGCTGAACAAACGCACACGCCAATGTCAGAAACACTGAAACGATGTACAGAATCCGTATGAACCGAAAAGAAAGCGGTAGACAAGACCAGTCACTATGATTAGCATCAATCAGTGTTGGAGTGTTGGCCTACATTCACTCACTGCTGGTGTGTGTTCAAACTCTTGCTTCCTGTTTCTTCAGAAAATTGTTATGGAGAAAATTCCCTTCATGGAAATATCAAATAACCATATTTCCTCCTGCCTTGATTTTTTTTCTTTAACAAGATATGAATGATGAATAATTCATTGACCCAGGGATTCTTCCCCAGCAGGGGAACGTACGCATGAGGGTGTGAACTTACTCCAATATAGGCACACACACACACACACACACACACTTGTTCACATAGAAGGTCAAGTGCATATGGGAATGCACAATGTAGTTACGCTCTGCAATAAATCAGATTCTTTATTAGTATGTCTTTGTTTTGTTTTTCAGGAAAGATAGAAGATGAGAAACTATATTAAAGGGATACTCCACTTTTTTTGGAAATAGGCTCATTTTACAACTCCCCCAGAGTTAAACATTTGAGTTTTACCGTTTTCGAATCTATTCAGACTATTTTCTGATATATAGAAGAATATCAGTAACCAGACAGTTTCTGGTCTCATTGACTTCCATAGTAGGAAAAAAATATACTATGGAAGTCAATGAGACCAGAAACTGTCTGGTTATTGATATTCTTCTAAATATCAGAAAATCGGCTGAATGGATTCGAAAACGGTAAAACTCAACTGTTTAACTCTGAGGGAGTTGTTAAATGAGCCTATTTCCAAAAAAAGTGGAGTATCCCTTTAAGTCTGGAAATCCATGTCTCCCGCAAAGTAAAAGAATTAGAAGGCAATTGTAACTTCATGCTATATCCAACACTATCTCATGCCCAATTCGTACAAATACGACGAATGAGTAAAAAATGTTTAATTCGTACGACCTCACTCGTACGATTTGTCTAAACCCACGTGACGGTTAAGGGCGGGGTCAGGGTTAGGTCATTCGTACGAATTCACACGAATTGGCCAATTCGTAAAATATGTACGATTTAGCAAATCGTACTAATTCGTTCGAGTGAGGTCGTATGAATTGTTACGAATTAGCCACTTTTTAATCATTCGTCGAATTCGTACGACTTGGTCGTGAGATCGGGTGGGCTATATCTCGTAATAGTTTGCCTCACATTTACGAGTTTACATCTAACAATCGCGTCTTTATTTCCAATCCGATCTCACGACCCAATTGTACGAATTCGACGAATGATTAAAAAGTGGCTAATTCGTAACAATTCAGACGACCTCACTCGTACGAATTAGTACAGTTTTGCTAAATCGTACATATTTTACGAATTGGCCAATTCGTATGAATTCGCATGAATGACCTACCCCTAACCCCGCCCCTAAACCTAACCGTCACGTGGGTTTAGACAAATCGTACGAGTGAGGTTGAACGAATTAGACACTTTTTAATAATTCTTCGAATTCGTACGAATTGGTCGTGAGATAGCGTAGTTATTTCTCGTACTTGCAATTTTACATCTTATGATTTTGCCTCACAATTGCGACTTCATTTCTCAAAAATACAACTTGATTTTACATCTCAACGTGACTTTAGTTTTCTCTCTCTCAATTATCGTCTTTATTTATTTACTTTGATCTGGAAATGACTTATTTTAAGAGTCAATTTTTTGTAAAGAAAGAAACTCATTGAGAGACCAAGACATTGCTCATATGGAGAACGCCTGTACTCACAAATCACATCTGCCGCACACCCGCTGTTTCACAAATACGCATGTTCAATATGAAGAATGACCATGAAAAAGGATTTTCTTCTATTTGTTTTTCCTGTCTTCCTCCCCATTTACCGCATCTCTCTGCCAGTTTCGGTTCTTTCATTTCCTCTGTGCGTCTCAACATAGTTGTGAGTGTACATTACGGGCAGGTGAATGTATCGCTATCTCCTAAAGGCCAATTTATACTTCTGCATACACAGCATACACACAGATGTTGTACCCCTGAAAAGGGGAAGATTAAAGTTACAGAAGACTCGCACTCGCCGTTTCTCCACTGCAATCTTTATGTAGAATCTTGTAATAATTGACATTAAAGGAGTAGTTCATTTTGAAAAAACTTTTGCTGATAATTTACTCACCCTAGTGTCATCCAAGATGTCCATGTCTTTCTTTCTTCAGTCGAAAAGAAATTAAGGTTTTTGATAAACATTCCAGGATTTTTCTCCATATAATGGACTTCAATGGGAACCAAACGGTTCAAGGTCCAAAAGACAGTTTCAGTGCAAACTACAAACTGTTCAAAGGGCTTTAAACGATTCCAGACGATGAATAAGGGTCTTATCAAGTGAATCGATTGCTCATTTAATAAATAAATAACAAAGTTTAAGTTTTATAAGCTCAAATGCTCGCCTTGCTCTGTTCTGTGATGCGCGTTCGTGACTCTCCTGTTTGAACTCGTTCATCAAAATGAACAAATCTTTTCCCGAGTCCTTTGGTTCATTCAACGAGCGAAACCAATGAATTGACTCTGAAAAAGATTCGTTCATTTTGATGAGTTCGAACAGGAGAGTCACGAACGCGCGTCACAGAACAGAGCAAGGTGACCATCTAGTGGTGAAAAGGTATATGACCATCCGGTGAATATTAGTTTCTGTTCCTCTCAATTCCGATTTCGTTTTAAGTCCTACGGTGGCCAATGTAGTCCAAGATTAACATGGCTTCCAGTTCGAACTCGTCCATGAGTGTTCCCTCAAGTGATGAGGTTATTTTAGAAAACTATTATAATTTGTAATCATTTAATTTGTCAGGAAACATATAGGTTATGACATCTACACTCTTAGAAAAAAAGGGTTCTATATATGTAGCATAGGGTTCTTTACTCAACTCCAAATGACATTTTATGCTAAAAAGGTTCTATAATGACAATAAAGAACACTTTTGGCACAAACGTTCTTTATAGGCTATTTTTCATTCATATATTACATTATTCTCCAATAATTTGTGGTTGTAATTAAATTATTGTTTATTAAACTTAATATCACATTTTAATCATGCTGAAATGGCACTCTTCGTGGTATATTGATTAACTACATAAAATGATATAAATATATACCTTTTCTAACCCCCATATCTTGAATTTTGATATAGAAAATTATAGGGGTTCCAAATACGTAGCGCTTTAGAACCTTTTAAGGTTCTATATAGAACCTTTTCTTCTAAGAGTGTATGTATGTTTTCGTTATTTATTTTTTTACCATTTCATTGCTAACGTCAGTTATCAGGTTCCCAGACGAATGCAAGTTAATCTTAGTAAAGTAACTTTTATCAGTGCTATCGTTATTCTGTATGTTGTACGACATCACTAGCGTAAAGCAAAGTTTACATTGTTGGCTATATCATTTTCATACCGAAGTGTGGGCTAGTCATCGTAAGGTGTCATAGTGTGAAAAATATTTAGATAACACGTCTTAAATGAATAAGATTACTAGGGTTGGGTATCGAGAATCGAGTATCGATTGGAACCGGGACTTTTCGTTTTTCCCGGAATCGTTCAAAAGTTAAAATGTCAATTCCTAGTTTCGATATTCACAGTCCGCGACCAGAAGAAGAAACCGCTGAACAACACCAATGAAGAAGCGTCTACCGGAAGTGTTGGCATAACCGCGCGAATCGAACATGAGTAGCTTACGTCGGCGGTCCAAAGTGTGGCTTCACTTTTCTAAAAATATCAAAATCTTGTCAAAATTCAGAGTATTTCCCTTCAGAAAGGAGTATTTCCTTCAGAAAGACCGTTGGTTAGCAAGGTTAGCTAAACTTTTTTGACCCTGCCTCTAAAAAGAATCGGAATCGAGAATCGTTGGGAACCAGAATCGAAACAAGGAATCGGAATCAGAATCGTTCAAATTCAAACGATACACAACCCTAAAGATTACGGGACAGATGTGAAAGTGAAGGTGAAAGTCTCGCTTAGAAACAGCTAACTAATGCTGCGTTCCAGGCAATCTGCAACCCGTGTTTTTCCAAGCTTATAGGCAGGGCCTGAAGTTAACTTTTTCGGTCACCGGCCACTGTGGCAGGTGGATTTAAAAATTCACCTCAGAAAACATTGAGATGACAATGAGGTTTGCACATAAGCGCCATTTAAAAGCTAGCACAAGTAATACAAATGTGCATGTGATGTAACTACTACAGTAAAATCACAAGGACCTCACGGTTACACACACAATTAAACATTGACGTTTGTTTAACATTCTGGTTAATTATAACATTGGTGTGAATCCAGTCTTCATTAACATGTCTCTCAAAAACTCGGACATGAGCTGCCATATTTTGTCACATTAATGCCGTGCCATCTTCCTAATCTGATCAGTCGCTGGACAATTTACATTCATTAAACACACAATTCCACTGAGAACGTCACACACCTGAACGCATGTCGACAGATGCTGTTATACTTCTCCGTCACTCTGAGTTTTGACAGGTGCCGTCCCATCGCTCACCTGTCGGATTGTCTGTCGAAAGCTAATTTTCCAATGAAAGCCTCATGAAGCGAGCGTTTAAAGATAGATCACATGTCCCACCGCCATCATCCTGTGATAGCGTCACCTCCACCGGGGTGTAAAGAAGAATTTACTGTTGATGAGAAGGTGTGATGCTCACACATTTGAGCACATGCAGGTCTGGGTGTGTGATCTTTTAAATGAGTGTGTGTGTGTGTGTGTGTGTGTGTGTGTGTGATACGGCAGAACCTCCTTGCACACGTTTTGACTCAATCGCATTTGTGAGGGATTTGAAGTGTGACTGGTGAACATAGACACCATCGCTTGTTGAAACTGAAACTGAAACAATTCCTCTGAGTGTGTGAGAACCGACAGCTTTCACAGAATCTCACTGCTGATACACACACATTTTGTTTTTGGTAAATATGTCGTATAATGGTTAGAACAAACACGCGAATGGGCCTGTCATTTAATCTTCCTTAAACCCTGGCCTGAAGTCATCGTACAACTGACGGCTCTTGACCTCATCTCCAGGGGTTGTGACCCTGAACTCTGACCCTGAACTCTTCCAGCGGCTTGAGAATGGGCTATTTGCACGCATAAGTTCCGCATGTGACGCAAGGATGCTCGTCCATTTCCGGTTGTGGAGATTAAAGCGGAGGAAAACGGGATTATGGCAGAGTCTTTAAAATGTACTGTCCGCCCGTCTTTGAAACGAAACGTACATACGTTTAGATGTAATTTTATATATAGTTATGTTCGTTTAATATAATTTTAAAAAGAAGCATAAACACAACGAGGGGTGTCTGTTTGATCTGTTTTTTGTGACTAACGTTTCTTTAGTATGACCATGGAGTATAAAATTCAATATAAATTCTCGGTATTGCATTGGACTGTACGATCGGTGGAAGTTATCGAGCATCCTTACACCTTCACCGGAAATACCGCCGTGAATTGAGCTCATTACAGCAGTGACTTCATTACCAATACACAATTCGAAATTGCATCCGTTCTGAATGTAAATTAAAGCCTTTATTTTATTCTAAAATATAAAATGATTGAAAACGTAATGTATGCGTAAATCATATTTCACACTTTAAATATTTTGCGTAGAGAAAATTGAGCCTATTTTGTGTTGCTATTATTTTTTTATTATTATTGATGTGATTGTTATATTTTTATGGTTTTGCATGACATTTTATTTTATTTGCAGGAAATCGCAATCTTATGCCTGGTTCAGATTACACGATTTTAGCCAGATTTTGGCACGATCCGTTTGACGTAGGGTGTCGTGGGGGTTCGTAAACGACAACGGGCGTCGGTACGCAAGATTCGACCGCATCATCTCGTATAGTGCGTCATAGTGGGTGACAACCTACGTCGCGTCTGCGATGCTTCACGACATCACGACAAAAAGACTAGCATGTTTAATTTTTTAACGGTCGACGGTTCCGTATTAGGTTGACCAATAGGAGCAGAGAAGCTTTTCCGTCCACAACTTTCAAAAATGGCGAAACAAAAGAGAGACGATGGTGTTAACGTTAAAACTAAAAGTAAAGATATACAAGAAAACGATATTTTACCTCAAGTTCTCTTTGGAGGATTGACAGCCCATACTGTCCTCTTCACGCAATCCAAGAACGAGTCCATTGTCGGGTTTTCTTTCTTTTTTTTAAACTTTTGTCGGAACACAGGACAGTCAATACAACACTCATCGCTTCATCCATTGTTTGTTTACGTTCGTTTCCGGAAGTTACTCGCTAATAGAGAGCCTAAGTCCCTCCCCTTCCGGTCAACCACCATGGGACCTTATTTCGGAAAAATATTGTATGGTAGTCAATGGCGAGAGACAACAAATATTCTGATCTCGTTTGAATTGTGCCCTGAATTACACATATGATGTTTGTCAATTTAAAAGATACATTTTAAAGTAAAGAAAGTCGCAGTTTGATGTAAAACCGTTGAGGTATAAGACTGTGAAAATGCGTAATTACAAAAACTACAAACCCCAAAGGCGCACATTTTCTCTCAATGACTGAAGCTAACTTTACTGAGGCTGTCTGTCATTGTTTCTACAGTCTTACGTTATAATCGTAACGTTACGCCGTCCTACCTGAGTGTTTTGTACCAGACTGCACACACACGAGCAGCGGATCTCGTTTCTCTTCCCGGGAGATGTAGTTCACAGAGCGATTTTCACATAAAACTAAATGTTACTCTTCTGTTATATGACAAACTGCGGCATTTTTGACTTTCAGAATTATCTTTTAAATTGACAAACATCATATGTGTAATTGAGGGCACAGTTCAGACGGAATAAAAAGATAACTTGTCACTCGTCGACCATTGACTACCATTCATATTTTTTTCGAAATAAGGTCCCATGAGCCGGAAGCGGAGGGGCCACTGCACACGACAAACGACCGCCGTCGTACCGGAAGTCATTCATTTCCAATGGAGAGTCGTACGGGAGCTGCGGGGAGTTCCGATCATATGCGTATGCGGAAAATTCGAATCCGATTTGAGCTTTGGATCATTTGAAATATCTGAACTTCTGCGGCTAGACTGTATGCGACCGGGCAACCGGATGTGATGTATTCTAAAACAAACTATGAGCGCGAGGCTAGAATTACAAATATTTTAACTCTTTAATGTTTTTCTGTAAACGCTCTTTCTGTAAAATATTGGTTATAATTAACTATAGCAGGAAAAAATATTTTATAATTATTAAATCAATATTTATATTGATTAGCTCTATAAAATCTACTATGTTTTTATTTGAGATGTATTGAGGGTCATTTGTTTTGTGTAGATATATGCATTACATTCATTAAAATCATTAATTTTACCATCGTGGATATCCGAGGGTAACGGTTGCTTCACGACCAATTTCAAAGTTCCGTGCGACTGACACTAGGGGGCGAAATACGACAATCGTATGCGAATGTCGTGTGCAGTGGAAAGGCGGCTTTTAGGCTCTCTCGATGACAACACGCGCGTCGTTAAAGACGGCACGCGATGACTGGTAAGGAAGCAACGTGTAGTCTTTACATGAGTCTTGTCCACGACACGAAGATTTTAGGAGTCAAAATCACGTAATCTGACACAGTGACTATCATAACAGACAAAAAAAAAATCGTGTAATCTGAACCAGGCATTAGTTACCATATCAAAATTTGCCAATTTATTTACTTATTTAATTCACGTGGCCTCGTAATTTGTTTATCAAAATAAGTTTTCTCTGCTGACGGGTTTACTGGCGTGAGATTGTGTAAACGGCGATGATGTTTTGTGGGCGGAGCCTGATGGCAGTAAATAAAGCCAGTATTTGGAGGCAATGGACAAATAGAATTAAAAAAAAGTTAATTTTGAGTTTATATTTCACAATTCAGACTTTTTTTTTCCTGGCAATTCCGAGTTTATATCTCACAATTCAGAGATATGTCTGTATTTTATAAAAATTAGGACCATCTTCTTCTTTTTTTATTATATATATATATATATATATTTTTTTTTTTTTTGCATTCTGGCATTCAAAGGCACAATAAGACATTTTTTTTCTCTTATTCCGTGACTCTTGACCATTTTCCTCCATTTCTCTGAGGATGTGTGAGTGTGACGTCTGCTTCCAACGATCCATGTGATTCCCAATCCGACATTTTTACTTGTTTGAGAAGCACATACATCACAATAGGGTAGAAAACTGGTGTTTTTATATGGGGGGGTAAATTATGACCGATTCACACACATACTGTACATTGTGGAGATTTCCTGCATGTTCTAAACAATGTATATACATTTTAGCTATTTGCTTGCATGCCTCATTGGCTTGCAAATGATATTTTGGCACACACTGAGCCCGGAAGATCATGATGCCATCCTGTCCTATTTGTCTAGAAAGTCAATGCTTATTACAGTACATGAGCGTTGAGCAATGATGATGTAAAAGAACAGTGCTAGTGTGAGTGTGGATGAACTGTTGAAGGTGTTGGAATCTGTATGTATGTTTGAAGCATCCCTCTGTAGGAGTTTGCCAGCGGGAGAGAGTCTTATAATGCACTTCAAAGATTCTTCTCGCTGGTCACTTACTGAGAATAAGACAGATCAAACGTCACTCACTCGAGACAAGAGAGAGAGAGAGCATTGCAGAAGATTTCTTTATTATGTGCATCCTCTCCTGTTGCAGATGACCCATTAAGGGCAAACAGTGTGCACTTGCATGCAATGTGTGTGTGTGTATTGCAAATATCAAAGAGGTCGTGTGTCTCTCGGGCTCTGTCTTCTCTGGTGTGGACCATTACCTTTGATGCCTGATTCTTATCCACCGAGAATCGCCAAGCATCCCCAGCTCTGAACTCTCAGTGCAGTGGACATGTGAAATAAATGTAATGTGTCTCGGGGACGTCAGGCAGCTTTGTTTCTGTCTCGGACTGTATCTTCCTTGTCACCATCTTGAGTGGTATCGTCAATCATAGTCCGGCTCCCCCTCCCCAAACTAATTGCTCCATTCTATTCATCCACTTACGTCAATCTTTTATTTTTTTTCCCCTTGTCCTCCACGTTTTCCCTTATCTTTATCATTGATAATCTGCCAGCTTGACTGTTAAAAGACACTTTGGCAAAATGCCATATCAGTCATTACAGAAATTAGACCAGAAAAGGGCCGTTCGAGACTGATGGGTTTCAGAGCGGTTCTTCGAAAAGTTATTCGAGCTTCTGAGAGAAAACAAAACACGCATGGCTTTTGTTGGATTAAAGAGCTTTGAGAGTTTTATAACATTTTTGTTTTTCGTTTTCTTAAAAAAAAGGAAATTCGACACGCTTGCATAAAAAAGAAAAAAAAGGTACAAAAGCTGTTACTTGGGCTGTACCTTTTCAAAAGTTAAACTTTTGTACATTTTAAGTGTTAATATGTCCATTTTAGGTCCTAATGAGTACATTTTAAGAGTCAATGTGTACATTTTAGGTACTAATATGTACATTTTAAGTGTTAATATGTACATTTTAGCCTGCTAATATGTCCATTTTAGGTGCTAAATGTCCATTTCATAAGCTAATATGTCAATTTTGGGTACTAATATGTACATTTTAGCTGGTAATATGTACATTTCAGGTGTTAATATGTACATTTTAGGTGGTAATATGTACATTTTAGGTACTAATATGTACATTTTAGGTTTTAAAATGTACATTTCAGGTGCTATTATGTACATTTTAGGTGCTAATGTACCACTAAGGTGCCAATATGCAGCTAATATGTACATTTTAAGTGTTAACATGTACATTTTAGCCTGCTAATATGTCCATTTCATAAGCTAATATGTCAATTTTGGGTACTAATATGTACATTTTAGGTGGTAATATGTACATTTCAGGTGCTAATATGTACATTTTAGGTGGTAATATGTACATTTTAGGTACTAATATGTACGTTTTAGGTTTTAATATGTACATTTCAGGTGCTAATATGTAGGTGCTAATGTACCACTAAGGTACCAATATGCAGCTAATATGTACATTTTAAGTGTTAACATGTACATTTTAGCCTGCTAATATGTCCATTTCATGAGCTAATATGTCCATTTCATAAGCTAATATGTCAATTTTGGGTACTAATATGTACATTTTAGGTGGTAATATGTACATTTCAGGTGCTAATATGTACATTTTAGGTGGTAATATCTACATTTTAGGTACTAATATGTACGTTTTAGGTTTTAATATGTACATTTCAGGTGCTAATGTACCACTAAGGTACCAATATGCAGCTAATATGTACATTTTAAGTGTTAACATGTACATTTTAGCCTGCTAATATGTCCATTTTAGGTGCTAATATGTCCATGTCATAAGCTAATATGTCAATTTTGGGAACTAATATGTACATTTTAGGTGGTAATATGTAGCCTACATATCAGGTGCTAATACATACATTTTAGGTGCTAATGTACCATTAAGGTACCAATATGCAGCCTTTGGATACAAAAGTGTACCTTTTGAAAAGGTAAAGCCCCAGTGAAAGCTTTTGTACCTTTTTTATGAGAGTGTAAAGGGAAATGGATACAGAAGTACTTCATAATTTCAAGAACACAGCATCCATTAATAAATGAGAGGTAAACAAAAAAAAAAAGATATATTATTTGTACAGTTAAGCGTTATGTGCCAAATCAAGCGTTTGGTTTAGCATGTTTTTGAATAATAATTAAAAATATACTTCAGCTTTTTCAAAGCACCAAGTAACATAATTTTGTAAAGTTAGGGCTCTTACAGTGTAATATGTAAAAAAATAAAAAATGCTTAGCTTGCAAAATTTCACCCAAAACAGTTCACATGGCTGGGGTGATTTATTTGTTTCTGACATCCATGTTAGACAAAGTGTTGTTGATTGACACTGTGATATCTAGTGGATTTTTTTTTTTTTTTTGGCTTAATATACCTCAACCAGATGATAGAGATGGCTCAATCAGTTTGAGTAAAGTTAGATACTCCTCTCAATAAAATATAGTGACTCAAAATGTGCTCAACCGTTTGGTTGAGAAGTCGGTTAAAGGGGTAGGCAAAGAGGGACATACCTGTAAATTCAAGCTTTGGGTTTTATGTTTTTCAGTGCCACCGTGACGAATGCGAGGGGGAGAATACTCGCGACTGTCGGCAGATTTGAAAGTCTGTTGAAGATGGAGGATCACGCCTATTCTTGAGGACATGTAACAGAGTCGCCAAGGAAGCGAAAGAGGGAATTAAAACGGCACGTCTACAAGACCAAAGCCAATATTGGAGGGGCTATTCCAAGATGGAAACTCATGAGGAGCAAGGATTTTAAAAGGAGACTGCTTTCTTCTCGACAGGTAAATTCAAAGTTTTATAGTTGCTTGGTCGTGCATAACGCTAGAATGACGTCTAGGATGTTTCTCCTCGCGTCAGTGAACACTCATGGACGAAGTCGAACTGGAAGCCATGTTAATCTTGAATAACACGGCCACCATAGGAGTTAAAACGCTCTTGAAATGGGACGGGCTAGAAAGTAATATTCAGTTAGTCATATGTAATTTCACCGTATGTCTCACGTAATCTCACGTATGACGATGTGGTTCGGATGGTAAATAAAAACTCTCAAGTGGGAACGTGTGAAAGCGGAGGTATCATGATGCAGAGAAACCCGATACACTACTACAACAGCCGCGGGTAGCTCTAGCCGTTCGCCAGAAAGGTAAACGTTTCTATGGTAACAGTGAGGTAGACCAATCAGCAGACGTTGCTGCTACGCTTAGGATTGTGGGTAGTGTAGTTTTTTTCATAAGATTGTGGATAAAACATGTTTTTCTTAAAACAAGGTTGATTTCATACAAACTTATAGCTTCAGCAGGAGAAAAAAACTGTTTCACAACCTCATTGCTCGTGGTCAGTCTGCCTCGGATGTTTAGACATAGTGCTGATAATCTAAATCCTTTTTTTACACAACCGTAGAGTACACATTGTAAAAAAAAATATTTTCAAGATTTGTTATCACAACATATTTTCTTTTGTCAAAACAACTTTGTAATAATTTATTTAGTTGAGATAACTTATTATTTTGAGTTTCTGATGATTAAATTAATCTCCTTCCTTGCATTAACTCTTTAATAACTTTTTCCAGTTCAATCAACTTAAAATTTTAAGGCAACCCAGGTTACTTAGTTTTTAAATTCAACCAACAATATTTTTTTACAGTGTAGTAATCACATTTTTTTCTTTTGTCAAATCAACTTAAATAATTTATTTAGTTCAGATAACATATTTTGAGTTTCTGATGATTAAATTAATCTGCTTCATTGTATTAACTCACTTTTTCCTGTTTAATCAACTTAAATTTTAAGGCACCAATTGGTTACTTACTTTTTTTAAGTTAAACCAAAAATATTTTTTACAGTGAATAAAACGGCTTCTCAAACAAGAAAAAAGTCTAAGAGCGCATTAAAAAACCCCAAATAAAATGTCAATTTTGATTTCACTGTCTTTGACTTTAAATAGTTTGCCAGTATTATCGTTTTATGCAGTCATTCCAGTAAAGCCATGCGGACTCTGACTGTGAGATTGTAGATAAATGATTGTCTGGGAACTGCCTCTGTTGTTTTCTGGTGTGTATGGCCTTGTAAGGTGGGAAACTGTTGCAAGTCAGGCCAGTAAAGTGTCTCCCTCCTGCTGAGAATGAATCCTCCTCTGCCCAGAGCAGATGTTTCCGCTGCTTTCACAGATTTAGACACACCTGCTGCCTTCGGCTTCAGTTCAAGTTAAGGTGAGTCCGGTCTGCATGAGTTTAAGATCTCCTGGAGTTCCTCAGTGTTGTCTGGAGACTGGATAAAATGAGATCTATTTCAGTATATCTAACTGGATGTGTTTCAGCTGCGTTGCACTGAAGCCCATGGACTCGCATTGAGGAGAATTAGAAAATGGTTATTACCACAAAAGTGCTGTGGTGTTTTTGCTCGCTTGTGTTTATTTGTCTTGTTTGGTGAGTGTATTATACTGCAGTTTGTGCAACTGGAGCACGTTATTAAATCAATAATATCAAACTGCTGCTGTCTTACAACTGATTCAGACTGCTGAGAAGTGAAATATTGTGAAAAAATTTGTTCTTAACCATATCGGGCAATTTTCATGTCCCCATTCATCACTATTACATTTTTAATGGATTATAGAATTAGTAAACATTTAATTTCTGCCCTAGTTTTGCTTTTATCTAATTTCCATTTGTGTGTGTGTATATATATATATATATATATATATTAGGGCTGTCAAAACGATTAATCGCGATTAATCGCATCCAAAATAAAAGTTTGTGTTTACATAATATATGTGGGTGCACTGTGTATAATTTTATATATGTGTATATATATATATATAAATACACACACATGCTTGTATATATTTAAGAAATATTTTCATGTATATTTTGTATATAGATTTATATATAATTTATATTATATATAAATAATATTTTTTTTCTTAAATATACATGCATGTGTGTTTTTTATATATATACAAAATAATTATACACAGTGCCCCCATATATATTATGTAAAGACAAACTTTTATTTTGGATGCGATTAATCGCAATTAATCGTTTTGACAGCCCTATATGAATAATTTTGAATAATTTGAAAATATAAATAATTTTAGAATATAATATCATGTGCAAATATATGTTCGGATCATGAGACTGTGGCACTGAAATTTCAGCTGAATTAATTAAATTTTAAAGTAGGCCTACATTAAAATATAAAACCATTATTTTAAATTGTAATATAACATTTCACAATATTACTGTTTTACTGATCAAATAAATCAGTAATCTGTAAAAAAAAATATCAGAGGCTTCACTGTAAAATAAATATAGTTGGTTTAACTTAAAAAAAGGTAAGTAACCTGGTTGCGTTAAAATCAATTGTTCAGTTTCCAGTTCAGTTGACTGAACTGGAAAAAGTGAGTTAATACAATGAAGGAAAAATTAAATTAATTCTCAAAATAATAAGTTATCTCAACTAAATAAATTATTCAAGTTGATTTGACAAAAAGAAAATATGTTGTGATAACAAATATTGAATTTTTTTTTACAGTGTTGATGACCATAATAGACTTCAAAACATTAAAATTTGTATTTTTTTCCAATAGTTAGGCCTATTTATTTTTTAGTTCCTGCATTTTTAGGCACAAATGGCACCGTTTAGCAAAGATGCACAGCAAACCGATAAGCCTTAGCTCAACAACAATATATAAAAGAAGATCCCCATCATCATCCAGCGGTTGACATCGGGTCATGATGGTGAACAAGAGGGGGTTCTGTCTCTTTAAAGTGCCCTGACGTCATTCTGATGCAGAACCGAGGATGACCTCCTGCGCGAGGAAGGAGAGAAATCAAACGTATCATATCATATATAACATTCCTCCCTGGTTTTTGGCAGCACCACTACAGTGGTGATGTGTGTGTTCATCAGCGCAGTACGCAACGCATAGGAATGCAGCAGGGATGCTGAGAGTGATGTGTGTGGAAGCGCGCGTTGTCACAGCGACAGACCAGCTTGGATACAGAGCGTCACCGAGAGCGTGAACGCGCACAGGAGAGAGAGCGCTAGAGAGAGACGGGCAATCAAAAACCTCACAGCATCTCATCTCCCCCGTTGCACTCGCTCCCGGAATCACGGGATAACGACAGCGGAGCCGGTGAGCATCATGACCGCCGGAATCAGACGCTCGAGAGACCGATAGATTAAACCCGAGACTTCGCTGCCAATGTCAGCGAGTTAAATCGGCGTTTGTAGCCGTAAAACCGTCAAAATATCACGAAAGAGAGTCTTGTAGAGACATATAGAGGGGAAAACAGGTCATAGAAGTGAATTCGTGTTTATTTTTTTCTTCATATGCGCTATTAAAGGAGAAGCTGACTAACGGCTTTTTAACGGACAAATTCAACTTGACTTCATTTACGTAGACGTTCCGTTGATGGAGCGGCGCGCGTGCACGATTCTTCACTTTTGAAACGGTCTTCTGTGTTATGTCGGGGTGTTGTCGGGAGAAACCGTGAAACATTTGCTGCTGTTCTCGGACAACGGAGAATCTTGTGGTTTATTCCGAGCTCAGGCTGATGGAATTGCGCTGAAAAACGACTGACAACACAGGGAAATACCTATAACTAGATCTTCAATACACAGACCTCGGATTTCTGCCTACGGCTCATTCCCAGCCAGGTAAAGGTATTTCTGTGGCTAATTTACTAACAGCTAGGCTGTTTTGTAGTCAGCAGGGTCTGCTGGAACAGTGAATAAAATGTTGTTGGTAGAAAGGGAATTAAATGACCGTGTTTTGCTGTTTAAACTGTGTGGTGCTGCAACCTGTTCCGAAACGCTTCATCCCCGCGCGTTTCAATTGGGGCAAAACGGGCACGCGCTGATGGTGCTGTCGCGTGTATGATAGTGTGTGTTGGGAAATAAACGTGCATGTTGACCCATTTTGTTTAATGTTTTCTTTCCTTATTGACCAACACAGATTCATTTATATGCATATCTTCGGTTAGAAAGACACTGTTATCACACATTGTCATTGTTTTTAGCATTATGTCTCAAACTTTGATATTCCCAAACTTATAGCTTAGGAATTGTAAAATGATTGTCAATTGCAAAGAGTAGGCCCATACCAACCCCATTAAGTTGTAACACCAATAGAAAACATGGACTTATTTTGCCCTGGATTTGTGATGAAATATAGGCTATTGTAAGCCATCAACAGATTAAAAACAGCAAGCTGTAATCGGTGCCAAATTTAGACAAGTATAAAAAAATATAAGCTAATAGTGTCATATGGGACAGTGTCATCATTATGAGCCCTCTATCTATCTATCTATCTATCTATCTATCTATCTATCTATCTATCTATCTATCTATCTATCTATCTATCTATCTATCTATCTATCTATCTATCTATCTAAATGTGTGAGTTTTGAATTTTCTTATACCTCAAAATTGGTCCTTTATATTTGTACACAGAGACATAAATATTTTACTTGGGGAGGGTGTGTGTGATCATGTGTAGTGATGTCATCCCATCTATCCTGGTCCATGAATAATTGCTTAAATTGATGGCATTACAAACAACACTACCCAGTCTCCCCTGTTTTTGAAATATCAACAATTGTCTAATTTATTTTCTTATATTTGAAAGGGCTTTGACGTCATAAAGCATGAAAATGAGATTATCAAAGAATCACTCCGGCCCCCGGTATCCTTCCCTGTCCTCCTGCAACACACACACACATGCACACAGGAACATAAACCTATCACCGTATATCAAAGACAAGTAATCGCTGGTTCACTGATGTGCCGAACATCTGATGGGAGGAGAGGTCGAAGCAAGAGCAGCAGTTACCACACACACACACACACACATAGTCTGAAAGAATGGGCCACATTTATATGCTATCCTAGTATGGCCATTCCAAACCTAGTGGATAGCAGAATTGAGAAGAGACAGAAGCGCTCTGTTCTGTGAGCAGGGAATGCTGATCTCTCTCTCTCTCTCTGGCCCGAGGAGCAGATATGGGGCTCACTGTGTCATTTGGGAGCAGCGTAATGGATGGGAGCAACTGTGTGACTGTCCTTGTGTTGGACTGATTGGCTACTATAGATGTTCATTTTTCCACTTGCTGCAAAACGTGTGTTCATACCGAAACATCGCCCATATGTGTTCATTGATATAATGTCATAACGATTACATTGTTGCTGTAACTTTTTGTAAGACTTTCCACTAGATGTTGGAGCATGGATGTGGAGATTTGCTCCCATTATAGCCTCACTGATGTTGGGCAGGGGTTTCTTCCAAATTTACCCTAAAGTTCTACAGTACGGGTTTCAGTTTTGGCTGAAATATCTGTTAGCTTTCGTAAAAATTTTGTTGAATTTGTAATCGTTATTTTTAGTCAGTGTTACTCATTTTGTGCACTCAAATGGCGTAACATTTTATTTCAAAGAAACGTAGTAATTTTATAGTATTTTAGTCAGTGAGTTTTACTTATTTTGTGAAAATACTACGAAAACAAAGACACCTACATCTTGGATGCCCTTGAGGTAAGCTAAAACATATCAAAAATTAATTTCAAAGTGAACTATCCCTTAAAAGTCCTTTTAAAAAATGTTTTATTTCTCTGCCTAATCTTTGTATTTTTCCATTTCCACACCAATGTCTTGCGACTGGACCAAAAACCTGACCAAAATATCAAACCTGTAGTTTTAGCTTTATTTTTTAACCTTTTAATGATGTTGATTAAAACCTACTTTTAGTCAACCAAACATACTTTAAGTCATGTAAAAAATAAAATAACATTTAAAAGTTGAAATTTTACAATTTTCTGAAATTTTTTAACTATAAAAACTTAATCAGTTGAACAAAAGATCTTAAGTTAGGAGACATGTCCCCTTACTCAGTGAATTAAGTTAAGTGAACTACTTTGTTTAAAAGTTGAGTAAACTCAAAAAAGCTGTGCAGCAAGTTGACTCACAATTTTAAGTTAAGTCAACTTTTCTTTTTTTACAGTGTTTAATTATAACATTTTTAACTTTATAACTCAACAGTCAGTGAGTTTTACTCATTTTGTGCACTCAAATGGGATCTAATAACATTTTATTTCAAAGAAACTTAAAATTATATATGACTTAATTTTATATAATTTTAATTATTTTCGTGGTGCACATTTTCATCTTTATAATTTATTGTCATATTTTTCTTTTTAGAATGTAAACATATCAACATTTCACAAAAACAACGTGTTTAAGCTTGTTTTTAGAGAGTAAATTCTCAAAGTGGCTCACACATTCTAGAAAAATAAAATTACCCTGATCTTTCGACATATAAGAGGTCTTTACACCATAAAAACATCTGCAAGTTTCATAGTTTTAAACGTCCTTCTCATTGTAAAGACATTGACGTTATTTAATCGAATGTGTGACGTCACACGGGCAAAATACATTTGCATATGCCCGCCTCCAGAGCGAGACATCGACAAATAGTTCTACTTCATCTCCTCATAGGCTCCGCCCACTGGCGTTCAGTCGCTTAACGGCGGACATTTTCCTACACTGGATGTGAGCGTTGCGTTAAAAACATAAAACCCATTATAATCACTGACGCTGTCTACACTGAGACAGTTTACAGATGTGTGCTCAGTTTCTGACACTAATTGACAAGTGGAAGAACGTTCGCTTGGTTTAAACAGCTCATCCCTGTCTCTGGAGAGACTTTAGAGGGATCCCAGTTTCAGAAACAAGTGGATGGTTTAATATAATGGCGTCCCGGATCACGTCAGAGGATTAAATGTTTGTTCGGTTTTATATGGATAATGTTTTTGAAACACTTAATGGGCGTTTATTAGGGTTGAGTATCGAGAATCGAGTATCGATTGGAACTTTTCGCTTTTCCCGGAATCGTTCAAAAGTTAAAATTTCGATTCCTAGTTTTGATATTCACAGTCCGCCGACCAGAAGAAGAAATCGCTGAACAACACCAACGAAGAAGCGTCTACCGGAAGTGTTGGCATAACCGCGCGAGTCGAACATGAGTAGCTTACGTCGGCGGTCCAAAGTGTGGCTTCACTTTTCTAAAAATAACGAAATCTCGGCAAAATGCAAAAATTGTGACAAAAGGAGTATTTGTGACAGAAGGAGTATTTCCTTCAGAAAGGAGTATTTCCTTCAGAAAGACCGTTGGTTAGCAAGGTTAGCTAAACTTTTTTTTACCCTGCCTCTTAAAAGAATCGGAATCAAGAATCTTTAGGAATCGGAATCGAAACAAGGAATCAGAATCAGAATCGTTCAAATTCAAACGATACCCAACCCTAGCGTTGATATTGTTTCCTATGCAGTGACCTTAGCCAATAAAAGTGGTCGTTTACTGACGAGCCTCAAAAGAGCTGCAACTTAAAAACTGATCGTTTCAGACAGAGGCTCAGAATGAAGGTTCAAAATAATCGGTTTTCTGCATTATTATTATGATTTTTTTATGTTAAAATGGGGAACATAATCCATGACATGACCCATTTAAAGATCCCTTCTTCTTTTGTGTCACATAATGCAGATAAGATATAATATTACATTTAGTGAATTGTTAATATCAGTTAATATCAATATCTATCTGCTTGCGTGTCTTCATTTTGTCTTTTTCTTCTTTTTTGTTTGTTTTGTTTATTTCATGTAAGTGGAGTGGAGCTCTGTATAAACCCAAGTGGGTTTCGTTCCCCTCCTTGTACTGTATCCTTGTGATTTCCGTGCAGAAAAAATAAAATAAAAAAATAATATAATTTTTATGTTAGCAGTAGGCTATGTTTTAATTGAAGGTGATTAATTATGGTCACAATGTCTCGTCATCAAGAACATTTGTCAATAATTTTGTTGATATCGAATGATCTTCCACACCAGACTCGGTAAACCATTTATTTATCCTCATTACCATGTTGGAACATAAAAGTTGTCCCCAAAACACACAAAATTCTCAAGAATGTATTCTGGATGCAATATGTAGACGTCACGTGCCATTTCAGCTTTGTGTGTGTGTGTTAGCAGCAGCACCAGACAGCATGTCTTGTTTATTCATGCAGAAGCAGCGGATCAATGAGCACTAATTGATTTCAATGAACTGATTAAAGACAGGGAGGCAGGAGGCCACATTGTTGGAGGATATACGAGCATGTGTGCATGTGTTTTATGTGTGTGATGCTTTGCTGGAGTGTAGACTCTGTGATCTCACAAGATGGAGAGACCAAACATATGGGTCTATGCACACAGAAGTGTATGTGTGTGTGCTGGTCTCGTACCCTGTAACAGATGGGCTGAACTGAGCCAGATAGGGAGTTGGACACCAGGCTCTTGAATCTCCATGTGTTCATTTGATAGTTACTGATTTCTGTGTACTATAGGACTGAATACGCCGTATTTACCTCAGCATTCGTTCGCTTTGCCCGAAATCTGTTCATTCAGAGCAGCTCCTCGGATTCGTTCATGCTCGAGTGAGGCTGTGATGTGTGTTGTATTGTCATGGTTGAATTAAGCCGAGGGATAAAAGGTAGGGCTGTCAAAAGGTCAGATCTGATGGTTTGGTATCATTTCTATCTGTCTCTGTTGTGTGTGGGAAGGGGGCTTACGTCTACAGAACCCATCCAGGTGTTTAGCGGTCTTGGATTAGAGGCGTTTGATGTTGGGATGTAAGGGATCGAGATCGAGGGAGAAAGAGAACGAGATAAAAGCAGGATTCCCCTCACATCCTGGATTCTCTCTGGTCATGCATCTCAGAGCTTTAAGTCAACGCTGGCCATCATGTCACCACTCGGCAGCCATTTTAATGAGATCTGTGTCCTCACTAGGGTGCGATGGTCCTCCTGTCTCTTCTGGTTTGTGCGTTTGCCTCCTTCCCCCTCTGATAGATTGCTCTATTCTTTTTGTTCACGGCACCTCACTTATCTCTCTCTCATAGGCTCCCGTTTTAAGGTTAGACGAAGGTCAATTGCTCAAAAGAATCACATTCACACACACGGCTATCATGGCGTGTGAAGTATACTCACGCATCGGTGTTATAAAACAGACCAGTGGAGAGGGCCAAGGGGATTAAAGACATGAATGGACACACACACGCGCATTCAACATCCCTCGGTGTGTGTGTGAGGCACCTGATGGGATGCAAGACTTAATGGTGTGGCAACTCTCCGAAATTTTTCACATTTCCGGCAGAATTCTCTTATATTAATTCTGTCGCCTATATAAGAAGTTTGGGGTTGGTAAGATTTTTTTTTACCATTTAGGAGGAGGAGAGAATTAGGCCCTAACTTACACGAGAACGATCGCGGGTGAAAACGAAATATTTGATTGGATGTGCCTTTCGTTTACATGGCGACAGCATTTTGGGGGCTTAAAAACGCAAAAAAGTGAAACCACCCTCCAGAGTGGACATCTTAAAAACGCTCCACCTCCGGGTTCACGTGTAAAGGGTCAAATCGCAAAAGTCTGCTTGACAGTGAAGGTTGTACGCAGGCGCGCGGACTTGGTGTTGATGTGTGCCAGTGCTCTACATTGCCATCTAGCCGCCTGGAGTGCATACTACATCGAATTTCACGCACTTTTGCGTCACCGTATGCACATGCATTTCCCACACAAAACGCAGAATAAAAAGTGATAAAGCATCGACACTTTTGCGTTTTCGTGTAAACGTAGCCTAAGGCCGTGTGTCCACCAAAGCGTAAAGACACCTCTGCTGAAGACGCCGTGCTTTGGGCGCTTGAGAGCGTTTTGGCAGTGCAGCGTTTTTTCCGTTGAGGCGTTTCGTTGCTATGATACAGAATATCCGCAGCAGTTTAAAAGTTGTGACTGTTGGTCGGTGTGGTTTAGTCCCGCCCCTCCTCCACTGTGATTGGACGGCTGGGCAAGAACTGACAGTGATGAGCGCTGCGTTTTATCCAAAGTTGAACATTTTTCAACTCTCGGCGACCAGTAAAAAACGCCGGGCGCTCGGCGCTTCAGCGTGAAAAAAAACGCTCAGCGCCTCGTCACGCTCATGGCGTTTAAAAAACGCGGCGCTCCCATTGAAAACAATTGAAAACATACGCCAGGCGCGTGGAAAAACGCTTTGGTGGACACACGGCCTAAGTGTTGAAGAGATATCACCTCTTGGTGCCATGCACCATCATAAACACACTTTTCAAACCACACAAGCATGACTGTTTTGATTGTTAAATCTAAAATGAGAATCTATTATGGTGCGTTCACAACGGATCCGAATAGCACGTCTGCCGCGAATGATTTCAATGTTGAGTCGATGCAAAGATGCGTTAGCCTCGCGAGACCATCCTGATCTCGCGAGCTTTGAAGGTTTCACTCGCAGATCAGTCTGGACACTCTCCGTTAAAGAAAATTTGGGAGAAGTTCACCAAACGAACGTCCAATCAGCGTTGGCTTTGAGGCGGGTTGAGGTGTGACGCAACGAGAAGCGCGACAGTTCAGTCTAAAGAACATGGCGGCTTCAGCGGATGAAACTAGCATCAGCGTGGCTATCGAGCAAGTTTTATCGGAGTATTTCTTCACTGAAAGAAGAGTAAAACACTGCTCTGGAGGCTTTACTCAGAGGAAAAGATGTTTTTGCTCTTCTCCCGACTGGTTTCGGCAAGAGTTACGGTACGTCATATGCTTCGTTGATCTGATTGGTTGATTTGGCCCGTCTATCACCAACATAGGCCAATCAGCTAACCAGTATTTTCGCCCCTTACCAAAATTACTTCAATGGAAGGTTTCCAGATGGATATGCGGAGCAAATCCATCTGGCGGAGTCAGGTTAAAGACGCGTTATGCGCGTAAAAAATTCCTGCGGCGCGAATTTAGATGGTATACACCTCATTTAATGATTTAGTTAGTGCTATTTGTGCATTCACGTATTTGATGCGAATTCGCGCCTTCCATCCGAGTCGAAAAAACTGAACTTTGGCGTCAAATTTGCGCCGTGTTAACCAATCAGGAGCCTAGCTGCTTGCTCACGTGGTGAAGGATCTGGATGCTTCAATAAATTATTTTGTAATATGACTAAATGCCTGGTGTGGTTCTAATGCACAACAAAGCAAATATTTTATCACTCAAAACTTTATTTCAATATACGAGACGTGTTCGTTTTGTATTGAAAGTTATTTATTCCATATCTAGATTATATGAAATATTATTATGATGTAAAGACAACCAACATATGTGCATAAGTTTGTGTCTGGACATGAGAGAGACAGGTTAATAACTTTTAGAGGCTGGCTCTATTTATCATCAAAACAAAAATAAATGACAGATTAAATGGATCAGGGCGAGGTCGACATACCTGTAAACAAAATGGCCGCTAACGGATTTCGATTCTGACGCTCGCGACTGTGTTAATTCACGCGTCACGAGTGAAACTGACGCGCATAAAGCAAAAGTTTGAAGCGAAATTAATTTACACACATCAGTTTCACTCGTGACGCGCGGCGCGAATTAACACAAAGTGGTCAAACTAGACGCGGTTGATGCGAACTTGACGCACTATTCGCATCGAAATGTGAACTTACAGTTAGAATGTGGCTGTCAAAAGTTGTCAAATGCGGCTTTATCGAGCTCAACGGCTCTGGCCGACCGTGCTGATATACGAAACGCCATTGGCTGTTATTAAAATTGATGTATCCTGTCCTATTTTGTTTCAGTGCAAATAACGTCAACACATTGATTAATGCTGCGTGTTTCAAGGCACTTCAGTGGGCCTTTAATGATAATTAAAAAATGAAACGGTAAAGCGAACCGTCGAGAATTTTTTTCATACTTTATCACTAAACGGTTACTGTTTCATCTCGAATTCGTTTATAAATGTGTCGCACGCTTCCAAATATCCCTACCGCCTACCTCGTCTCCCATAGTCAACCTACAAATTGCTTGCTTTTAGCTGTTTCTGCGTTGGAATAGAAGTATTTTGACAAAAAAAAAGTTACACTTCACTTTTAATTCCAAGTTTATTGTGGCAGATTTGTCAGCTCCCAGAGTGTGTTTGATGGGACGGATAAGCCCACAATATAAGCAGCCGGAGCAGATCCCAGGTTTCCAGGGCATGACGCTGTTAAACTCGTTCAGTGTTAATAAGAGGCATCTAAAAATATAAACACAGTTGGCGATGATGTTAGATGACCTTTCTTGTTTGTTTTTATGTTTAGAAATGTGTTTTAAATGGAGTGATTAATTCATCATCTGCTGTTTGTTAATTCTATCCATCCATCTAATGGAAATCATTGCCGGTTGAACACATAGGTGTCACTGAGATATCCATAGAGATGCATCGATCTGCATTGATATTCTGTTTAGTCACCGGCATGCATCACGTGACCAGCGCGGCAAGGTCACTGCTCATCTATGGCCTGATTTCCACTTCCTGCTGTTCAGGGGATTTGAGTAAATCCGCATTGCACGATGACGCTCAGATAGATTAGTATATTTATTATGTAAGACACGGACAACCCCTCACACACACACACACACAGAGACACGTTTTACTTGTAATCATATTCCGTCAAATTTCAGGGATATAAATAGAAGCGTTTGTTGCTAGTCTATCCTCGAATAGAATTCATGCACTGTATTCACCATCAGAGCATTGAGTGGGCTATTACGTCCTTTCCTTCCTGTTTTGTTAACACACACACACAGAATGAGACTATTAAGCCAAATGGCTGCTCTTATGGCAAGTGGGTCCTGGCTACAACTGTGAATTCTGGGAAACGGATATATTGAGTGTTGACGCTAATCTGGTTGCATCCGTCTGATGGACACCATAATATCAAGATATAGTACCCCCTTTAACACCCCCTTTCTCTCTCTTTACGTCTCTGTCCAATCAGGGTGTTTGTTCAGATAGCGGTGTGTGTTTTGGATGCCTGGGTCTATCCGTGCCCTTGTCTGAATGTTAATGTATAATAGGCGTTAGACAGCACACAGTAAGTGCTAACATCATAATAGCGAGTGATATGACAACCGACAGTCGCAGGCAGGTTGCAATAATGAAGCACTCAACATTGAGGGGCTTTCGCACCGGAGGAACGTTTCCATAGTTCCTATTACAGTCGGCAGGACTGTAGCCACAGCAACTAGGAACGATTTTAGCTAAAGCGACGCCTTTTGGGTGGGCCCTGGGGAGTAGTTCACTTTTCCAAAAAATTGCTGATAATTTACTCACCCCCATATCATCCAAGATGTCCATGTCTTTCTTTCTTCAGTTGAAAAAAATTAAGGTTTTTGATGAAAACATTCCAGGATTTTTCTCCATATAATGGACTTCAATGGGAACCAAACGGTTCAAAGGGCTTTAAACGATTCCAGACGATGAATAAGGGTCTTATCAAGCGAAATGATCACTCATTTAAGAAAAAAATAACAAAGTTTCAGTTTTATAAGCTCAAATGGTCGCCTTGCTCTGTTCTGTGATGCGCGTTCGTGACTCTCCTGTTTATATTCGTTCATCAAAATTAGGGTTGGGTATCGTGAATCGAGTACCGATTGGAACCGGGACTAACTTTTCGTTTTTCCCGGAATCGTTCAAAAGTTAAAATTTCGATTCCTAGTTTTGATCCGGTAGAAGCGTCTACCGGAAGTGTTGGCATAACCGCGCAAGTCGAACATGAGTAGCTTACGTCGGCGGTCCAGAGTGTGGCTTCACTTTTCTAAAAATAAAGAAATCTCGGCAAAATGAAAATATTGTGACAAAAGGAGTATTTGTGACAGAAGGAGTATTTCCTTCAGAAAGACTGTTGGTTAGCAAGGTTAGCTAAACTTTTTTGACCCTGCCTCTTAAAAGAATCGGAATCGTTAGGAACCGGAATCGAAACAAGGAATCGGAATCAGAATCGTTCAAATTCAAACGATACCCAACCCTAATCAAAATGAATGAATCTTTTTTCGTGTCATTGGGCTCATTCAACGAACGAAATGAACGAATGACTCGGAAAAAAGATTCAAATTTCATCTCTTAGCCCTCTCTTTTGCTCTTTTAATCGCATAACTACATTCAATCTCCATTGTCATGAAACCCATGACACACAACAAAAACACAGCTCTGATCACAGCCTTGTCCGTCCTTCAGTTGACGTTGTTGAATGCCGCATCGTTGGCCGTCTTATTAGCCTGGGAAAACTCTAAAAGATTTGCTCTAAAAGTTAGTCTGGCAAAGAGCTCATTCAATCCCATTTTCAATCCGTCGAAATCGCGGCAGCAATCAGAAACGTTGGGGCGGGCTTTACACTATGACGACAGCACTGGGATTTTGAAGCAGATTTTGTAGCCCACATGACAAAGATGGATGCCGCCGTCGAACATCACTCGCTCGAATCAGCTATCGCGCCTGTTTTAAGCGATTTAAACGTTTCCTTTTTGTTAAAAACCGAGCAAAGAACAACACTCGGACACCCGCTCTGCATAAGTCATCTCCTTCATCGCTCTGGGGTGCGTTTCCCCAAAGCATCGTTAGCCAACTATGGTCGCAAGTTCCGTCGTTACCAATAGAGTTCAATGGAAATTGCGACCAACTTGCGACCATAGTTGGCTAACGATGCTTTCGAGAAACGCACCCCTGATTGGTTTTAGGTCTACCCGCGACGTCCGTTGATGACGCCCCTCTGAAAATGATTTGTCTATGACGCTTTGCCAGGTCATAACTCGGTTACAACTGAGAATGATCTGGCTTTAACCAGGCTATAGTCTTATGTCACTCCAGAGCTCCTACTGCCAGTGGGAATGCGACCAGGACAATTACCCTAAATAAAAGTCCTTGGCGTATTCGTCGGAAGGACCCATGGGTCAAATGAAAATAATATACCAAAGTAGAGTTCATTAACAAAAATATAAAAATAATAGAGAAATAAATCAATAGAGTGGGATTTTCGTCAGAGAGACCCAAGGCCCAAAATAACAAACAAAACCGAATCTAACTGAATTAAACCGCAACATCATTTATAATTAGGGTTGGGCATCGAGAATCGAGTATCGATTGGAACCGGGACTGACTTTTCGTTTTTCCTGGAATCGTTGAAAAGTTAAAATTTCGATTCCTAGTTTCGATATTCACAGTCCGCCGACCAGAAGAAGAAACCGCTGAACAACACCAATGAAGAAGCGTCTACCGGAAGTGTTGGCATAACCGCGCGAGTCGAACATGAGTCGCTTACGTCAGCGGTCCAAAGTGTGGCTTCACTTTTCTAAAAATAACGAAATCTCAGCAAAATGCAGAGTATTTCCCTTTAGAAAGGAGTATTTCCTTCAGAAAGACCGTTGGTTAGCAAGGTTAGCTAAACTTTTTTGACCCTGCCTCTTAAAAGAATCGGAATCGAGAATCGTTGGGAACCGGAATCGAAACAAGGAATCAGAATCAGAATCATTCAAATTCAAACGATGCACAACCCTATTTATAATTGACAGAAACTACAATAAAGCTTACCTAACTAAGAGCAGGACTCTTCTACATTATCCATAGACTGTAATGGACAAAGCGTCTGTGACATCACCCATAGACTTTCTGAAGAACGGGTTTGAAGCTGTTTGTGGGGGGTATGGGCGACGCCATATTGGAAAATCTTGGGAAATACAAAATGTTCAGAAAGGATACAGAGGTGGCATGATGTGTTGTCAGATCATGGCCGAGACGTCAAATTCCACTCGGCGCAGCCCGTTATCAGCTGTCAATCAAAGTCAAACGCCCTTATTTGTCATACATTTCAGATCTAAACTAACGAGTTAGAAAAAAATTCACCCCCCTCACTGTCAGGCACGCGGAACATATTGAAGATTACAATAAAAGTCCATGAGACCAAACTGTAAAAACATGAATTTATGCTGTGAAAACGGTCATTTTAACATGACATCTATGGATATTTGCTCCCTTTTGGGACCGCCCTCTAGCGGATTTGAGATGTATTGCAGTTTATCGCACTTTCGGGTAGGCGTCATCTTTCAGATTAGAATGTTGCCGCTTGACATTACCACATTCAAGATACAACACACAACCAAAAGAAACATAAAAATCATAATTTGATCTGACTGATGGCAGGACGTCTGAGCCATTACGACCGACCCGAAGCCGCAAACAGAAGACGAGTTTTTAAAATGACCGCCAGCTGATCCTCCAGTTACCGCCGGCAGGCTATTAGCGAATCAACCATGATCTGAAACTCAAAGAAAAAGCATACACAGGTATTATAACACACAAAAACACTTAACGTAATTAACGCAAATGGCGTAAGTATAGTATTATGATATGTATCGCGACTGATACCCTACATAATGTTGACGTGCATACACACATGTTTGTATAATTTCTCAGATTCTGTTCCATTTCATTCTGTTAGCTTCCCCGCTCTTTCTCCCTCCGTGTCTAGAGGCATTTCCACGCTGAGGACATGGCTGTGTGTCTCTGGCTGGCTGGTTATGTAGGTTAAGGAGGGTGACGGAGGCATTGAGGACTGAGCGCTGCAGTGCTGCACTTTGGGAGGATGATGTGATGGCTAGAGCCTCTCTCTCTCTCTCTCTCTCTCTCTCTCTCTTCCGTTCTCCCCCCTCCCCTCTCTCTCTCTTACTTTCTTTTTTCCTTCTTCAGTAAAGCCCTGCTGGTCCAAATACTCCTCTGCAGTGCAGAGTTGGCCACTTGACCCGTGTCAATATTAGAGCCCAGCAGCTGGTCCTAGATCAGTGCAGCAGGTGTATTGGTTGAGCCTATAAAGTAAAAGTAGAGAGGATGGAGAATGGAGCAGCTAATCAAGGATCTGCTCTCAAGCCTGGCTGCACTGTACTCTTTCTGAAAGTACGCTTTTATTCCCCCATCTCTCTCTTTTACTTTCTTTCAGACTCTTATACAGTGTGTGGCTTATTCTTTATGGGTCTTGTCAAGAACGTTGTCTGCCATATTTCATGCGAAGATCAAACTAGATGAGAAAAATATCTTTTGCATTGTTATTTTACCATTTTGCTGTTAAGAGTTTTTGCAATTGCAAAAGTTGCTTAGTACTTTGTAACATAGTTTTTTTTTGCATAGTATTTATGCTGATAATAATAAAATTACATTGCTGTACAGTGACAAAAACAGTATTTTAAAAAAGGTTTTGAAATTGTGATTTGACAAAAGGAGGATTTTCATATAAATATTTATTTATATTAATTATATTTTAAATTAAATATAATTTAAATTAAATATGTATATAATTAAATATAATTTAATATTATATTTAATTTAAAATTATATTTATATTAATATATATATATATATATAATTTGTCATATAAATATTTATTATTATATATATATAATATATATAATATTATATATATAATAATACATATTATATATATAATAATATAATATATATAAAATTAAATATAATTTTAAATTATATTTAATTTAAAATTATATTTATATTAATATATATATATATATATATATATATATATATATATATATATATATATATATATAATTTGTCATATAAATATTTATTATTAAATTATGTAAAAATAATGTGCAATAATAAAAAAGTGAAAGGCACTAAAATATAATTTTCTTTTTTATTTTGATTTAGGGGGAATTATTTCTCTGCCATAAGAATGAGAGGAGAGAAAATAGAGCGTTTTTTTTCTCAATCCTTTTTGTTCATTCTTTTTAACACTGCCACAATCAATGGTGAAAAAATCCACACAGAGTAAAAGAGACGGAGGGCAGGATTCAGAGAGAAAATAGGAGGGAGGGAATTAGGTGAGCTCAAGTCTCCAATAAAAAAAAAAAACAGAAAAGAAAGCATGACACGGTTTTCTTGGCCGATTCTGCTTGTAGAGCTGTTCATCTCTTCCTCTTTTTTAAGCGCTGGGCGTTGTGTTTGGTGCGCTGCCATTTTTCACGTGAAACAGTGGCTTTTTCAAGATTCATTAATCAGAAGGCTCTTTCTTTCCCTCAAGGCTGAATCAATCATTCAGAAAAAAAGAACAGAAAGCGGAAAAAGATGGGCGGATACATCGAGTGCTTGTGTAGATGAGTTGGCATCATGTTAAAGGTTCCATAGTCACTTCATTCATTCAGTCTAGTGTGTTAATTGCAATGTCAATAGTTATTGAAACTCTAGAGAGTTGTGAGTGGTTACCAGCCAGGGCATTTCTAGGTTGTTGTTACACGATTCTGATAAAGGGATACTCCACTTTTTTTGGAAATAGGCTCATTTTACTACTCCCCGAGAGTTAAACAGTTGAGTTTCACCGTTCTCGAATCCATTCAGCCGATTTTCTGATATTATTATATTTCTGATTTTTCTGATATTTAGAAGAATGTCTGTAACTAGACAGTTTCTGGTCTCATTGACTTCCATAGTAGGAAAAAAAAATATACTATGGAAGTCAATGAGACCAGAAACTGTCTGGTTACTGATATTCTTCTAAATATCAGAAAATCGGCTGAATGGATTCGAAAACGGTAAAACTCAACTGTTTAACTCTGGGGGAGTTGTAAAATGAGCCTAATTCCAAAAAAGTGGAGTATCCCTTTAATATGTTGCTAGCTTGTTGAGGAGGGCATTTTGGGAAGTTTCTTGGCGGTTGCTTATTGGCCAAAATCACTAAGCCCAACCTCTAAGTTTCCATGGTATTCTGTCCATCCATAAATATCGATGGAATTCTGTTGGATTTTTTTAAAGAGGTCATGACATGTGAAATAAAATCTACCTTGATGCTTTGTACCGTAAAAACATCCTGCAAGTTTTATAGCTTAAAACATAAATAGCTTGTTTTGATATCGCGGGATTTGTGACGTCACACAGGCAAATTCATTTGCATATGACTGCCTCCAGAGCAAGACATCGATGAACAGTTCTGCATAATCTCCTCATAGGCTCCGCCCACTGGCGTTCAGTCGCTTAACGGCGGACATTTTCCTACACTGGATGAGAGCGTCGCGTTAAAAACATAAAACCCATTATAATCACTGACGCTGTCTACACTGATACAGTTTACAGATGTGTGTTCAGTTTCTGACACTAATGGACGAGTGGAAGAACGTTTGCTTGGTTTAAACAGCTCATCCCTGTCTCTGGAGAGACTTTAGAGGGATCCCAGTTTCAGAAACAATTGATTGGTTTATATTACAGGAGTAGTTCACTGTTCTGTGATGCACGTTCGTGACTCTCCTGTTCAAACTCGTTCATCAAAATGAACAAATCTTTTTTCGAGTCATGACTCGAATGGTACTAGATGAGACCCGTATTCATCGGCTGGTGTCGTTTAAAGCCCTTTGAAGCTGAACTGAAACTCTCATTTGGACCTTGAACCGTTTGGTTCCCATTGAAGTCCATTATGGAGACAATCCTGTATTGTTTTCATCAAAAACCTTAATTTCTTTTCGACTGAAGAAAGAAAGACATGGACATCTTGCATGACTTAAGGCGACATTTGTGCTTATAAAACATAAACTTTGTTATTTATTTTTGAAACGACCGACCGTTTCGCCAGATAAGACTCTTATTCATAATCTGATGTCGTTTAAAGCCCTTTGAACAGTTTGCACTGAAACTCTCATTTGGACCTTGAACCGTTCCCAGGCACAGTGTAATGGAGAAGTGAAAGTGTAAATGTAATTACTTGGAGGGGGAAGCACATTATCATTAGCAAGCACCACTCTTAAAGAAGGCAAGCCCCGCCACTCAAAGAAAAGCCATTTACCCGCACTAGAATAATGGGCAGCTGGCAGTTGGTTGTGGTGCATCAGATATTGCAGGTTGTTCTTTCAGCACCACCAATTTCAGAGCGACGGTCTTTTGGGACAAACCGTGCCGCATCAGAGACATGGACACGTTAACACCTTGCTGGGCAGCGGAGGATGTTAATGTCACTCACTGACAGGCTCATGGGAAAGGCACATAATATGTTGCAGCTTTTTTTGTTCAGAGCACATGGGAGTGCTCTAACCCAGTGAAGTGGGATGTCACTTGTGCAATCCCATGAAACACCAGAGACAGGGGGTGATATGAGATTAAACTACCTTCCTCAAATTCCTAATCCAGGGATGTTTTTTTGGGAAACAAAAAGGAATAAACAGAGAAATAAATGCAAGTCAGCAGGATTCTCCCTTCAGATAATATCTAAAGTAACAATTTATTTACATACATGTATTGTAAAACTAATCCTGTGAGACTGAAACGCTGCAAATCAATGTTTTGGCTGTAAATCAATAGCTGCGTCTCCATTACAGAATTGCAGAAAAACTGCGATATTTTCCAAACGTTGATTAAAAAACTATTGCAACACTATTGGAAAATGTTTTTTTCTCCTCTCTTGATAAGTCATTCCAAAAATGATGGGAATGGATGTTAGTTTAAAGGGATACTCCACTTTTTTTGGAAATAGGCTCATTTTACAACTCCCCCAGAGTTAAACAGTTGAGTTTTACCGTTTTTGAATCCATTCAGACTATTTTCTGATATTTAGAAGAATATCTGTAACAAGACAGTTTCTGGTCTCATTGACTTCCATAGTATATATTTTTTCCTTCTATGGAAGTCAATGAGACCAGAAACTGTCTGGTTACTAATATTCTTCTAAATATCAGAAAATAGTCTGAATGGATTCAAAAACGGTAAAACCCCCCAAAAAACCCTCAAAAACTCAAAACTCAACTGTTTAAGTCTGGGGGAGTTGTAAAATGAGCCTATTTCCAAAAAAGTGGAGTATCCCTTTAAGTATATCTCAGTATATCACTGATCTAGACATTATCATTAATTGAAGGAGACGCAGGCATGTCATCCAAGCATTAATGGCTCTTATACTTGAACGGCCAAATCTGAGGTGTTTCTATCTGTTTCAAGGTCTTGATAAATTGTGGCATTTTTTGATACTCTTTAGAATCCAATATTTCCATAGTTTAATAAAGAAATCTGTCTCGTCTTCAAGGAGTAGTTCACTTTTAAAAACACTTTTGCTGATAATTTACTCACCCCCATGTCATCCAAGATGTCCATGTCTTTCTTTCTTCAGTCGAAAAGAAATTAAGGTTTTTGATGAAAACATTCCTTCAATGGGAACCAAACGGTTCAAGGTCCCAATGAGAGTTTCAGTGCAGCTTCAAAAAACTTTAAACGATTCCAGACGATGAATAAGGGTCTTATCTAGCGAAACGATCACTCATTTAAAAAAATTAATGAAAAAGTTTAAATTTTATGAACTCAAATGCTCGCCTTGCTCTGTTCTGTGATGCGCGTTCGTGACTCTCCTGTTCGAACTCGTTCATCAAAATAAATGAATCTTTTTTCGAGTCTTGACTCGAAGGGTCCTAGATAAGACCCTTATTCATCGTCTGGTGTCGTTTAAAGCCCTTTGAAGCTTTGAAGTCTTTTGGATCTTGAACTGTTTGGTTCCCATTGAAGTCCTGGAATGTTTTCATCAAAAACCTTAATGTCTTTCATTCTTTAATCGAAAAGACATGGACATCTTGGATGACATGGGGGTTTGTAAATTATCAGCAAAAGTTTTTTTCAAAGTGAACTACTCCTTTCAGTCCAAACATACTGCATCATCTTTGTCGAGTTTTGCAGTTTTTTGGGAACTTCATGCACGCATAACATAACGCATAACGATATATGGGAGTTTTTGCCAAATTGACGTGTTTCCATTGGGTGTATTTTCAATTCGTGCAATTTCGTCGGTAGCGAATAGTAAGATAGCTTCCCGAACACATTCAGTGCCTATGGCAGATTAGAACGCAATGAGCAATCCGGTCATTTAGTGGATGAAGACTTATTCCTTGCAAATCATGCCTTTCATCAAGAGAAATATGAATGAATCACCAGATCCCGCTTTTTTCTACATTGTAAAATATCCAGCCCATTTGAATTGATTCCTTACATTTGCTTTAAATCATACTGGTGCCAAAATTATAACCTGCAGCGATATGTTTTAAACTTTTTTTTTTCTCTCTCTCTCACCCCTTTTGCATATTTTGAATGATTGACACCTTAAAATATAATTCCTCGTTAGTTAATCACACAGAGATTAAATGAAATGGAGGCGGCAATCTCAGAGCTTTCAGACATAATGAATAATTTGTAAGCCGTCCGATGAAATGTCAACCGCTTTCATAATAATTCCAGTGCCAATACTGCCCATGTAAACAACGTTGTAATTGTAGAAGACTACATTTCCCATGACCACCGCTCATTCTTGCAGCTTTTCTTTGCTCTTTCACCCCTCTTCTCTCAGTCTCTCTCTGCTTAATTAACCATTGATCAGCATGCTCATAAATTAGGCCTCTAGAGAAGGGCTTTCTAAGCCTCCTACGTGCTACTTCATCCATTCTTCCTTGTAATTCAATAGACAGGACTCAAACCACTGCGTTTAGCCACAGATGTGTCATTTTTAATGGACCGGGGGACATTTTTCTCTTCCTTAACCTTTTCCTTTTCTTATTGTCTTTTTTTTTAAAGCTATTTGTAGATGCATGCACTTTCCTTTGGGGCCATCAAAGGTTAATCAGCAATGTTTCCTTTTATTTCTTCCACTGGGATGGGGCGGTTGAGGTTTGAGCTTCAGTCTAATTAGGAGAGACTGGTATCCCATCACCCAATCCAGCCCACTTCCCACTTAACCATTCGCATATTCTTCACACACACACATTCACGCTGTGTCAGAACCTAATGAGCCAAGCCGGTTGCTAAATGGATCAGGACCACGAACATGTGTCTGTGGGGGCAATCAGCAGACATGATTTAGTGGGACGAGGCCTCCCCGAGCCGCCGAACTCTGGGTTTAGCGCTCAGACGTCCTCAGAGGGAGCGAAGCACATTAGCATGTTCATTTCTCCATATCTCTAATAAGCTAAACACATGACTGTTAATGTATGCTGTATGGATGAGTTGTTTTGTTCAGTTTTTCAAGGGAAATCTCACAGTGAGATCTGGTGTTGTTTCTCGTAGTTTGATGAGGGAAATATAATGAGTCGGGCATCTAAAACATTTGTATTACCTTGCTGTATATTGCATATGTGCATATTCCCCCCATTTGTTTCTCTCCTTTCTCCTGCGGAAGGATTTGATCTTGTGTACAAATTAGAGCCCGACCGAGAAAGGATTTTGAAGGCCAATACCGAATACCGATACAAATATTTTGGGGTTTTAAAATCCGATATTCCGATATATCGGCCGATATTTTATTTATTTATTTAAACTGGACATGATTGTCACAAATTTTGTCATGCTTATTTGAGTTAAGAGAACTGATGGGGATGTTCTTTCAATTGTTATTCAAGCAATGTATGTCGTGACCAACTCAACGAGTGTTGCCAACAGGAACGGTGTAGAGCGCCCTCTGGTGGACAAACTATACAACTCCAACACTCATGACACGGCTCAAGCGTGTTTCGTCCGTTTTTATTTTAGTTTTGAAATATTCATTTATCGGCCATTACAACTGCCGATATTTGGAAAATGCCTAAAATCGGCCGATAATATCTGTCTGCCGATATATCGGTCTAACCTGACTCCGCCAGATGGATTTGCTCCGCATATCCATCTGGAAACCTTCCGTTGAAGTAGTTTTGGTAAGGGGTGAAAATACTGGTTAGCTGATTGGCCTATGTTGGTGATAGAAGGGCCAAATCAACCAATCAGATCAACGAAGCATATGACGTACCGTAACTCTTGCCGAAACCAGTGGGGAGAAGAGCAAAAACATCTTTTCCTCTGAGAAAAGCCTCCAGAGCAGTGTTTTGCTCTTCTTTCAGTGAAGAAATACTCTGTAATTCCGATAAAACTTGCTCGATAGCCACACTGATGCTAGTTTCATCCACTGAAGCCGTCATGTTCTTTAGACTGAACTGTCGCGCTTCTCGTTGCGTCACACCTCAATCCGCCTCAAAGCCAACGCTGATTGGACGTTCGTTTGGTGAACTGCTCCCAAATTTTCTTTAACGGAAAGTATCCAGACTGACCTGCGAGTGAAACCTTGAAAGCTCGCGAGATCAGGATGGTCTCGCGAGGCTAATATCGGTCTGGTTCTAGTACAAATGATGGCGGTTCAATGAAAGCGTATTGAGTTTATTGTTGCAATAGTCATTTATCGGCCATTATAACTGCCGATACCGATAAGTGCCGATATTTGGAAAATGCCTAATATCGGCTGATAATATCGGTCTGCTGATATATCAGTCTGGCTCTAGTACAAATGAGGGCAGTTCAGTGAAAGCGTATTGAGTTTACACGCTCATTGATAATTTTGACTCCAAGGAGCAGTTGTTCAGTTTATTGAGTGTGTAACGCCACACTTACACAACTGATTATTGAGATTACAGATGTTTTGTACCCCTTCCATATGTTTTTTTTTATATTGTTGGAAGTTAAATGGGCTATATTTAAGAATCTTTTTGTATTGGCAATGTGTGAACAGCTTGTAATGAATCTTTAAAAAATGAGACCTTCCCCGACTTCCAAGGTTGTTTATGAAAACCAGTAGAGCCCGACCGATAAAGGATTTTGAAGGCCGATACCGATACAAATATTTGTTGGTTTTAAAATCCGATATTATTATTTTTATTTCAGAAACATGCAACAAAATATTAACAGATTTCCCTAACATTAGTTATTTATAGTTATTTCATAGTTTTAACTAAAATATGAAAATGCATTTTAAGAAGAAACTTGTTTCTATTGTCACAACAGAACAGAGGAACATCAAAATATACTAAAGTTCTGATAAATCAAATAATAATTAGTCCCTACATTGCCTTATAGTTATAAGCTACCTTATAATTACAATGTCAGCTTGCTTATCCCTTTACCTGCCCGTTTTGACAACACTCATGACATGGTTGAAGCGTGATTCGTCGGTTTTATTTATTTTTCAAATATTAATTTATCGGCCTTTATAACTGCCGATACCGATATTTTAGAAAATGCCTAATATCGGCCTGCTGATGTATCGGTCTGGCTCTAAAAACCAGTACTAGTGCCTAGGCGGTGTACCGGTTCACACTGAAAACCGGTGTATATTTATATATATTTATTAGGGGTGTAACGTTTCACAAAATTCACGGTTCGGTTCGATATACGATACACTTGTGTCATGGTTCGGTGCATTTCCAATATAGCAAAATGAAATGGCAGAGAAATTGTCTTGATTTAATTTGTCTATTATATTTTACTAACATCATAAAGTATGATATTTTTTTTAACTTTTAACGCAGTGACTTTTCTTAGGAGCATATAAAACAAAAAAGCAAATTTGGGTCTCCCCAATATTATCTCCAATGATATTATACATCTATGAACATTGTTTCCTTCTGTCCTCATCAGAGCAGACAGGTTGAGAACCCCTACTGTCGCGTATGGATGCTTTGTCTCGGTCTCAACCATAGGTGGGCTCTGGCAGGTACAAGAAAAAGCAAATCAACACCATACACTGGGTGTACATGCACATTTCCACCTTTTTGATTGATGGCAGGGGCAAAGAAGCTAAATGAAATCTGTCAAAGGAAGTCAGCATCACAGCTTTTAGTTGTGTTCAGTCTCTCGCCTTTCTAGAGTCACGTAGTGGAAACCTCAGTGAACCTAAGTGAGAAAGGCTATATTTTCCATGTTTATACCAATACCAGCCATGACTGCGACAAGCAACAGAACACTCTGTTGGTTATCTTTCTGGTGCTATCTTTCTAATACACATTTAAAATCAAGTAGTTGGCCTCACATTACTGTGTGCATTGGAGAGTACTTGCCACTGAACACTGGAGGAGTGTTTGGCATCCCACCATTCTGCACTGTAAAATGATTGGCATCACATCATTCTCTACACTAGAACGCAGGGAATGATGTGATGCCAATTATTTTACAGTGGTTCTCAACTGGCCAAACCAGTCGAGAACCACTGCTCTATTGAACATTAAACGTGTTCTGATGGCCAAGGATTATATGGCACCGTGCAGCACCTTCGCTTCCAGTGAGGACAGACAAATGACTTGTTTCTGGAACTTGTCACGTCGCATCTGGTTTGGACACGGTGTAACAATCCACCTTAGATGCTGTGAATGAGCCTGTCAGGATGTTGAGGATTGCTTCAGTAAAGCCCATTTCAGCTTCTCTGTCTGTCAGTTCACCTGATTCTCATTTTCTCTATCTTCCTCATCCCGTCTCTCGCTTTCATGTGCCCTGCTGAAGCCTGTGCTAAATGCCTGGAGAGTTGCCTGTGTCTCTGGGGAGTAGTGTTCACTCTTTCATTCTTGTTTACTACAGCTGGGCCACTCTCCCTCCATTACTGGATTGCTGACTGCTGTTGAAAAGGCCAGAGGGTTGAGATCTTTCCCACAGATCTGCAGAGATATTTCTGCAGGCACGTGATATGGGTGGTGTTTTACGATGCATGCTTTAATCTTAACACCTTTAACCTTATTGTTTATTATTCTCAGGTTAGGTCGAGTAAGTCAAATCTGCGCTAAATCATAAGCATTCAAATGGTACTTACAATTTGTTCAGAAGTCTTCTCTGTGGTCAGTTCTTGCTTAAAGGGCGGGTTGACTGCTTTTTTTCTTTGCATGATTGTGTTTATGGGGTGCAATATAACATGTATTCGTGGTTTTTCTTTTTTTAAAAGTCTTATTTTTCATAAACTTCACCTTTATCGTCAGCCGCGCTCTCCTCTGTAGCCTGAACGAGCGGTTGACTTCCTGATTCTATGAAAACACTCCCTCAGAAACACGTCGTGGGCTCAGATTGGTTCGTATGGGCGGGTGTGTTGTGATTGGCTAAACTGTCGCTTACGTTGTCCGGAAGGTTAACGCCTATTACCTTACGGGGAAACGCCAGCTCCGGTCCAGATGTAAATAATGGTGTTTACGAAGTCAATTTGATCAAGAAGTTTACGTTCTTGATCAAATTGAAAATAACGTCATAAAGCATATACACATGAAAAATACGTTTACAACATTAGTAACGTTACAAAATTCAGGTCCATAATGTTTGTACGCGTTTGTCGTAGACACAAAATACTAGCATAGCTAGTAGCCTTGTGGCTATAAAGCCAGCGCTGGCATTTGGAAAAATAAATAAATAAAACACAGGCTAACGTTACGTCTGGAATTATACATGCAAATACATTTAAAACGATTAAGTCTTAGCCTACTTACAGGTTGTGGTCCAACAACTGCTGCCTCTTGTTTTAAAGTCGGATCTGCTTCATTGTTTATTAACAGTTTCTTGTTGAATCCGGTGTTGAACTCGTGGAGACTCTGGAAGCTGTCTTCCGTAAAATGCGCAGCACAGAGAGCTAGATTACGATCGTCACTTTCAGGAACATAATCAAACATAAATTGTATCCATTGTTGACGAAGTAACATCCGTGGGAAGCTCGAAACACAGAAGACCTGACCGCTGCGTGAACACAACTCACTCGACGTGCTGCAGAAATATGCACATGCCATTTCCTGCATATTCCGAAGGGAGTGGTTGATGCAAATGTGCGGGTTAGTGACGTACCATAACCCGTTGTAGTCCCAATCCAGTCGTTTTTGTAGGCGTTTACACTTCCTGGTTTTTAATAGACGATATCTCTGCTTACACTGAACTTTCAGCGCTGCAACTTTGCAGATACTGTTAATGCACCAACAGCAACATTACACACTATTTAAAATCAAAAAAGTGAAATCGCAGTCAACCCCCCCCCTTTAAGGTTTATTAACAACAACACTGTTAGACAATTCTTTTGCAATTAGTATAATAGTTATTTATTAATGTAATTTCTAGAAATAAATGTTAAAACTAATAGCAAAGTTACAATATAAAGCAAAGTTTAAATCAAAGGTCAGCTGGGTTTCTGGCGTCGAGAGATACGAAACCCAGCTGATTGTACCTTTGATTTAAACTTTGTTAAAATATTTTGGAGGCCCCAAACCTGTGTACAGTATATGTTGTCTATACAGTATGGACTTTAAGGGTGGCTCTTTGAGCTGTAATCGTGTTATTTATAATCAAATGGCTGCTCTGGCATTTCCGCAATCTCATGTAGATTGTATTAAAATAGCCGTGGTTATTCCCGAGAAGCGCACACGGTATTACTGTAGTTCTGTTTGGCAGCGGGAGGCCTGCATCTGAGGATCAGGTAGAAGGTGAGTATGAACATATGGCAGACAGGCTGTTAGTCACAGGACAATGCTAAATCTGTAGACAGTCCCCACCGAGGGGGCTTAATGGGAACCAACCCAACACCGCCACCTACAACATAAAATGTTGAGACTCGAGTCGTCCCTCGAGAGCTTAACTTTACGTGACAGCTTCCATTCTGCCGCTACACATGCTGCTTTCCGTCTTTATTTCTTCAGTAGAAACAGTCATTGTAATGATGTATGAATGGGATGCTGTGTTGTGTACTGCGGGGCATTGGACAGTGAAGTTTCATTTGCTCACATGAATCTGTATTACAGACCGCCAGCCTGGGACAGGATTATAGCACATCGCTGTCAAACGAAAAACACACTGGAATAAGATTAAATGTGACTGTGAAAGATAATATTCCCAAAGGTAAAGTGGACTGAATCTGATGATGGTATTGAGGCAGAGAAAAGGTGTTATTTCACTTTTGTCAAATCGTCTGGCAAGGACAATTAGGTTGTTTTGAAAGCTTTATAGAGTCAATATGCAATCAAAAGCAGATCTCCACTTTCTCATCACATTTCTGCTCTTGTGTGTGTGTGAGATTCATGGTTGCATGCTATTCTAAAGGGAGTAAAAAAATATGTACTGCTTTATTTTTCTCCACTGACAACACTGAGGCTATTGGGTAATATTAACCAACACCCACATAGTTATTTGCTTACGTTCAGATCTGGCTCCATTTTGGTATGGAAAGCCCTTTTTTTACATTAAAATTGATTAAATCTAGTTTGATCCTACATGCTTTTTTTCTTTAAAGAGTCATGACAGGAGAAATCACATTTTACCTTGATCTTTTGACATGCTAGAGGTCTTTGAACGATTAAAACATCCTGGACGTTTCAGAACTTAAAACGTCCTCTTCATTATAAACACAGCATTTATTAATTAAAGCTCCAAAAATGGCTCGTTTTGATATGGCGGGATAAATAATTCCAAATTAATACTATATTACTACAATTTAGGTTATACATCCCATATTTTTTACATTTAATGTACTGTTGCAAAGTAATTATTGCATAATATAACAAAAATCTAACATAGATGGCTCTGGTTGTAAAAAATGTGAAATATTTCTGATATTTTAATAATTTATATACTGTATATATATATATATATATATATATATAGTACAACAGTATTATTGAGAAATTTTAAATTCAAAGCTGAATGTCTCCAGTCTTCAGTGTCACATAAAAAAATATTGTTGGTTTAACTTAAAAAAGTAAGTAACCTGGTTGCCTTAATTTTAAGTTGATTGAAATGGAAAAAGTGAGTTAATACAATGAAGGAGATTGATTTAATCATCAGAAACTCAAAATAATAAGTTATCTGAACTAAACAAATTATTTAAGCTGATTTGACGAAAGAAAAAATGTTGTGACAACAAATCGTAAAAATATTTTTTACAGTGTAATATGCTAATGTGCTACTCATAAGTCATTTTTGATTGTTATCAATGATGAAGACAATTGTGCTGCTTAATATTTTGTCGAAACCATGATACACTACCATTTATTTACATTTATAATGTAATATTAAGCATAAAAAATATATTAAATTGATAATAATAAGAACCAGTACTCACTGTAAAAAAATATTTTCAAGATTTGTTATCACAACATCTTTTCTTTTGTCAAATCAACTTCAATTAATAATAATAATAATAATTTATTTAGTTCAGATAACTTATAATTTTGAGTTTATGATGATTAAATCAATCTCTTTCATTGTATTAACTCACTTTTTCCAGTTCAATGAACTTCAAATTTTAAGGCAACCAGGTTACTTACTTTTTTAGGTTAAACCAACAATATTTTTTAAATTGTGAGAACAAATAATAACTGATAAAAAATTAGACTGGAGTAATGATGCTGAAAATGCATCTTTGATCATTTTAAAAATGTTTTACTTAATTTTTTTTATTAATCCAAACCATTGACTGTACGTGTATGAACATACTTGGTATTATTAAAAAAAAAATAAACATAATAAAGCACATTTATGTTTGTATTCATATACATATATATACTGATCTCTCTTACATAACCTTGCAAGCACTGGCTACGTTCCACCGCGGTGTATTTAGCCCGAAGTTCTCCTTTTCTATTTTTATCCCAGCTTGTCGTTCCCTCACTGCTCCATATTCACAATCACACACCGGCTTAACATCACTGACCCAAGAGGCACACGCATACACACGCGTGTGCTTTCAGGAACTACCGCACACGACAGCACTCTGGCCTTTGTCCACCGGCCGATACGGTCACTCAAGGCAGGGCTGTCAACCCTTCAGCTCAGAGCGAGGCATTGTGGGTAAAGGAGCGCTCCCAGGCGGGCGTCTCATCTGTCATCCAGTGCGTGTCAGTGATGGAGCGAGTGTGTGTTGCCATATAATCGCACGGGCCGCGTGTCCCATTATACTCAACATCAGCACACCCTGCAAAGAGTAAACAGCCCGGCACTTTGATGAAGAAAAACGACTGGCACCCTGGAGTGAGAGCTTTAGAAAATGAACGAAAGGAGAGATGGGGTTTTTTTAGTAAGAAAGCACTTTCTAAGAATCTAAATGTAAACATAATCTTCCGGGCAGAAGTACAAATGCACAATGCATGCCAAACGTATTTTGTTGCAGCAAGATACACATGCAGAATGCATGCAGCAGGACACATTAGCATATATTTACTCTCGGAAACCGTACCGCTTAGTGTCGACCAAAGCGTTTTTAGCCGGCTGAAAATGGCAGATGCTCTTCTGAAGATGCCTGGCTGCAAGTACTGGAGATTTTTTGCATTTAAGACGCTTTGATACAGAATATGTTAATGTCATTGATATAGTTCGTTTCTGAATATAAAAATGTCGACACAAAGCATTTTCTGGCCTTGTTGGGCTGCTTGTTGGCTTCTGTTGTAGGATGTGATCATTGGTCGATCACTGCCCCTCCTCCACTGTGATTGGACAGCTGGGGAAAACGTGACATGATGCACTCCCATCGAAAACAATTGAAGAAATAAAATGCTTAGGTGGACACACATCCTTACATAAGCTTCATAAAACCAGACCTTGCTCATTTTTAACATCTATACGGTCGACTATGCAATGATTGTTTAGTGACACAGGTGTTATTCCCATTGCATGCTAGCTAGGGCGTCTGTGAAAATGAACAGTTTGACAAGCGCATGATGATTCGCCTGAGGTTGATTGGCACTAATTATCCACGTCTCTTATTTTTTGTTATTTTTTTCAAGCTACTCTGGCTAAATGCACCTGCCAATCAAAGCAAAATAACACCATTAAGGCATTTTCAGTTCAAGCATGTAGGTCAAGTAGACCATGTGCTTGGAGAGCGTTTTCATTTAAACACACACACACACAAAATCACGCCCTGGTATCGTCGAACACCTGTAGTTTAGAAACTGGGAGACGGTGGCTTTTGGAAACTATTTTAGGTACATGCCGACACAAAAACATACGATGGCCCGGAGAAGCCATACATTCTAAAAAATGCTGGGTTGTTTTAACCCAACTTTGGGTCAAATATGGACTAACCCAGCCGTTGGGTTAAATTTTTACATTACATTTTTAACCCAACATTTCGGGTTTGTCCATATTTGACCCAAAATTGGGTTAAAACAACCCAGCATTTTTTAGAGTGTAGATTCAGAGTATTTTTGTGACACACATTTGCTTTTATGAATTGCACTATTGATATGGTCTGTCTAGTGTTGTCAAAAAACTCGGTACTTCGGTACCAAGTCGGTACTAAAAAAAAAGTTTCGGTACCAGCTTTTCTAGTTACCGAATACCAGGTTAATCCAGTTCTAGACGCGCTGTCTGAAAGGTGCACAGTTGCGCTTCATAATACGCTGATATGGCTCTCTCTCTGAATCCACTTGTTGACACGAAAGGAGGAATGAGCCACATATGGAAATATTTTGGATTGGGCTAATGTCATGTTGCCATAAGAGGCCGTTTACATGCAAATTCGCAATTTCAAATATAGGCGCGAGGCAAGCGCGCTCATAATAAAAACTCGTTGCATAGCAACGGCAGACGGCGCGTGAGAGCAAGCGCTTTGGAAAGAATAAGCACGCGCAAAAATATAATAAAAAACATGCGCGATATGTGAACGGCCTCTATAAAGTGCTTTCGGGTAGTTTTACGAGTACATGAGCACAGTGGTATCCAACCGACACCAGAGTACTGGTATTAGTATCGATGCATCCCTATTTATGTCATTTAATGCCAGTGCCAGTTCTAGGCGTATTCTTGCCTTTATAACTCAGCAGGTTTAAAAAGCCTTTTTTTTAAAATGCAGTTTTAGATGAAATAAAAGTAGTCAAGTCAAATAAAACATGTTTTATCTCCTGTATAGTTTGGTAACGCTACAATAAGATACCATTAATCAACATTACTTCATTCACATCAACACATTGAGTGAACAATATATTTTTACAACATTAATTAATGCTTGTAAATGTTATTTAATACAAACACTTGATTGTTCATGTTTGTTCACGTCATTCATTGTGCATTCAATAAATGTTAACGGATTAAACTTTACAAACAACTTTAAAAATGTGTTATACTATTGTTTATTTTTGGTCATTTTTTCTAATCTTTTTCTAAAGTGTTTATAATACAAATGTGCAGTTTCCATACTTGTAAACGTGATAAACACTTAAATATATGTCAATTTAAACTAAGCTTTGGTACCGAAATTGGTACCGAGAACCGTGAATTTTTATTGGTATTGGTACCGAATACTGAAATTTTGGTACCGTGACAACACTAGTTCTGTCATTAATAGAACTGGCTCATAAGAGTCATTTGTTCCATAATTCCAAGGATTTTGAAGGCCGATACCGATACAAATATTTTTTGGTTTTAAAATCCGATATATCGGCCGATATTTTGTTTATTTCAGAAACGCGCAACAAAACTAACACATTTCCCTCATGACATGGTTCGAGCGTGTTTTGTCCGTTTTTATTTTATTTTTGAAATGTTCATTTATCGGCCATTATAACTGCCGATACCGATAGTTTGGAAAATGCCTAATATCGGCCGATATATCGGTCTGGCTCTAATTAAAATGCATTATGACCAAAGAACCGTCAATATTTCCAAGCAATAGGTCGTTTTGGTAATCCTGTCGACATTTAGTTGTGAATGGGTCTCCTACTGCTTGATCAGAGTCATTTGTTCATGAGCAGTCTGAACTTGTTGTGCTATTTATTTGATTTTATTTTGTGCTCCTTCCAGTCTGAGATGAGCATTCAAATACAATTATCTGTCACATAAGTGGGCTCTGTGTTTGCTCGCGTGATCTTCTGTAACGTCACACATGGTTAAAGGAACCTGGGCTGCGTCGGGGAAGGCGCCTGCTGTTGTTTGTGGTGGTACGATCTGTGTAAATATGGAATGAAAGTTTGCCACCATAATGTCACATTTCATCACATTTTGCTAATGAATTCTAATTTAAATTCACAAAGCAGAGTCAGGGCTGAAATGGACTGTGTGTGTTTCTCCATCCCAGCAAACACAGAACGTTCCCCTAACGTTCCCGAATGGTCCCATGAGGTTTTTTTTTTTTTTTGGGAACCAAACAAGAACGTTATAGGAACGTTCCATTTAGGTTATTTTTAGGTTCCATTTTTATAACGTAAGGAGAATGTTCCTAAAACGTTCCCTTAAACCTTAAGGGAAAGTTCTTGGAAGGTTCTGGGAACCAAAAACTACCGTTCCTAGAACGTTCCCAGAACCTAAATTTGTTGTGGGATGGGATGGCACTGCTGTGGCTTAAAGGGATACTCCACTTTTTTTTGGAAATAGGCTCATTTTACAACTCCCCCAGAGTTAAACATTTGGGTTTTACCGTTTTCGAATCCATTCAACCGATTTTCTGATATTTAGAAGAATATCAGTAAACAGACAGTTTCTGGTCTCATTGACTTCCATAGTATATTTTTTTTCCTATTATGGAAGTCAATGAGACCAGAAACTGTCTGGTTACAGATATTCTTCTAAATATCAGAAAATCGGCTGAATGGATTCGAAAACGGTAAAACCCAAATGTTTAATCCTGAGGGAGTTGTAAAATGAGCCTATTTCCAAAAAAAGTGGAGTATCCCTGTAACTTCCAGAGTCTTACTCTCAGTATCGCCTGGTTCTCTCTGGTTAACTCGTGTGCTGGAAAAAAAACAGGTTAAGCCTCAATCTATCAGCCCACGGGACTCACATAATGTTTTTATCTGATAAGAAGACATGCACATAAACTATGATAGAAACACATCTACTGAAGAAATCCCTCAATGCGCAACAAAAAACCTGCGTAACTTTGCCTCAACAGTGGATGTGATTGGATAACTGGACTACATTTATTCATTTAGCTGACGATTTTATCCAAAGCGACTTACAGTTGCTATATATGTCAGAGGTCACACGCCTCAGGAGCAACTAGGGGTTAAGTGTCTTGCTCCAGTGTATTCGAACCCGGGTCTCTCACACCAAAGGTATGTGTCTTATCCACTCCGCCATCACCACCCCACTACTAACCAGTGGACCAATCGTGTCTCAGCATCTCAAATGTTGCTTTAGTTATTCTGAACCAAAGTCTGTCATCCGAATGATTTGGTTTAATTCTCTCCCAGAAGCGTCTCACACGATTGAGTTCCCAAACATCTACCTTCAAACGCAAGATAACATGACAGCGTTTATTATGTTTTGTTTGCACGCTCTGAGGCGCAAGTCATTTACAATGTAGGTTAAAAGAGCCCCGGTTGCAGAAACCTCCAGTTTTATTGCATATATTTTGCAGCAAATTCCCAGTAAGTGATGATTTTGTTCTCTTGAACACATAGGATGGTAATTTGCAAATGTTTTATATGATGTTACAATTTTGCGCACTTTAAATTCGCAGCTTTGGTTAGAAACATTGCTCTATACATTAAATAGGGAATGATTTTGGACTCAATTAACCCTTCTCTAAGCCCCGCCCTCCCTAGTTACTGTTGCTACGCCTGTCAAGCTTTCACGGCTGACACATCTATTACAGTGTGTATGAACCGGTGTCAGACATTCCCAATGAGATAATTATTAATTTTTGGTGAACATGTGAAATATCTGAGAGAGAAAGGTAAAAGGGACAGCAGTATGCATTCGAGGGAAATATCCACGACATAATATGCAACCGATTAGAGAATAATTTCTTAAAAATTGAAGCTAAAGCCTATAGTCCCAACGCAAGCAGCCGCGCCTCATACGCTGACCATTCAAATAGGAAACACAAATTAAGGAAAAGCTATGTTCATGCACAACTGGGTAAGTGAAATGTGAAAATAATACTAATAATTATAAATCAAACAGATTATCTATAAATCTTGTGGAATACCACTAACACCGGGAGAGCCGCGATCGGATTGGGTTGAGTTACGCAGTCAGGAGTAGGCCGTCGATTAACAAAATGCTGAAATATATTTTAAAGTATGTCAGTCTTGTCTTTAATTGTCTTATTTTACATTAAAATTAGAGCCCGACCGATAAAGGATTTTGAAGGCCGATACCGATACAAATATTTTTTGGTTTTAAAATGCGATATTCCGATATATCGGCCGATATTTTTTTTTTTTTTTTTCAGAAACGCGCAACAAGATTTCCCTCATGACATGGTTCAAGTGTGTTTCGTCCGTTTTTTATTTTATTTTTTAAATATTCATTTATCGGCCGTTATAACTGCCCAAAACCGATAGTTTGGAAAATGCCTAATATCGGCCGATAATATCTGCCTGCCTATATATCGTTCTGGCTCTAATTAAAATGCATTATGACCAAAGAACCGTCAATATTTCCAAGCAATAGGTCGTTTGGTAATCCTGTCGACATTTAGTTGTGAATGGGTCTCCCACTGCTTGATCACACCTTGCAGGGCTCCAGACTGCGACCAAATGGGCGCATTTTGCGACCAAAATTTGTCAGTGTGCGACTGAATTTTACGTCCAGTCGCACATGTGCGACCAGTAAATTTGCCACACGTTAAACGCATGGTAAGCGTGGAAGGGGCGCGTCAATGAATCCGCGACAGAATAGCGCGCATAAACATCTGTGGGAAGGAGACGGAGACAAATATCGCAACCTGCTATGTGCGTCTGAGCAATAAGCGATCTATCGACTCGTTACCTAGCAGCGAATGCAAACAAAACGAAAGTGGAACTAAAATACGCAACTCATATATGCTTCACGGACCGTTGGCGTATTTATTAGGTTAAGCGCATAGCCGTTCTTATGGAGCGCCCCGAACCAGTGACAGTAATAAAGCCCCGAACTTGCCAGTCACGGGCCGATCTCGATCACGAACAGATCCAGTGAAGAAATCCACTGAATTCGCGTCAGAATTAATAACATCATCACTACGAGATCCAGTGAGAAACACTCTGATTCGGCGCTCAAACTGATTCATATCAGACCAAACTGACGTGGAAACCAGGAGAAACACTTATAGAAGGCTTTCAGTCCACAAATCAGCAACATTCACCATGGATTTAGTCTAATGTCTTATTTAAACACTTATTTAAAAAAAAAATACCATTGTAAATAGTAGGATGTTTATTGGCTTTCACTCCGAGTCCTTAATATACATGTTTTCACTATTTTTTTTTAATTAATATTAAGACATTATAAATGATAATAACTAAAGTTAACTTCATCTAAATCCTAAATTAAGCTTAGTGATTTATTGTCAGCCCCAGTGCAACCAGTTTTTTTTTTTTTTTTTGTAGAACTCTGTGTAAGTTCTCATTTGAGGTGGTGCTGCCCTCAAATTTGAGTCTGGAGCCCTGTGAACTTAAAATAAAACAGCATGTCATAATGTTAAGTCTATTTATTATTAAAGAATTTGTCAGTATTACAGTTGTTTTGGGGAAAAATTGATTAATTGAATTGCAAGCTGATTTAAGGTGTGCCCCTAAATTTTCTGCTTGCGCTCCTAAAATTTTCAGCCAGGGGCAACAGCGCTCCTAGTAAAAAAAGTTAGTCTGGAGCCCTGCCTTGGCATTTAGAATTTTGCGAAGGGAAAAAAATCCACTCCCCCGTCCAAACTTTTTGGATACCGTCTATCAGATTTGCACAATCTTGCCACACCTTGCTTGCCAGACCTCCCACGCCTAGTAACGGTTGCTAAGACACGATTGGGCAGTGGTGGTTTTGGGGCGTGGCTTAGCGAAGGGTCAATTGTTTTCCACACTGGATCTATGCAGTGAAAGGAGTACAATCTGAGATGGAATTAGTACTGTATAAAGTTAATGCTTATGATTGAAAAACAAAAGAAAAGAAGAAAAAAAAAGAGCTATTTAATGGAGATATCCACCCGGCTAGGATGGTAATTTGAGTTTGTGACCCCTGTTTTAAAAGCTGTTAAGTGTTTCCTGGTATTTTATTTGACGTGTATCTTTGCCCTCACTCACTGTTTTGAAAACCCCATCGATAAGTGGCGCAGTCCTCGAGTTTAGTAGTCTGGAGAGCGCCGGAGAAGACATTTAGCATAGAGAAACTGTTGCCGCATAAGAGAATTGACACAAAACGGCAATTCACTTCACAGATCAATTGTTGAATGACGCTAAAGTAAATGCCACCCCCTGAGGTTGTTTTTAGTTTTTCCAAGAGCTGTTCAGGATTGTAACTTGCTAATAGCTTGAGCATATCAGGCCTCCAGTGGTAACGCACCGTAGAGAGGCCCACCAATAAATGAATCACGCACACTAAATTAGCATCAAAATTCTCCTACTCACGGCGATAAACTGTTTAAATTTCATCAGTCTGAATACGCCAAAGGCTTCGTGTTATTTGTGTCTAATTTTTCGAAAAATTACATTGGTCAAATGTGATTTAAGGAAGCCGGTTTCCCAGGGTGGTAGAGTGGATTGCATATGAATTTAAATTGGGTTGGTGCGTAGAGGATTGGTTTCAGCTATTAGAGAATGGAAGTAAATGTGGAGGTGGAATGGGAAAGGATTATACCCCCTTTACCATGACCTGTACGGAGAGAGAGAGGAGGAAGAAGTGTGCAGAAAGAGAATATAAAATGAGAAAGAGAGAGAGAGATATGAAGCTGAAGGTTACAAGTGGGGTGTTATACGGTAATGAAAAAGGGATTGTGTGGAGAGCGCTGAAAGGAGGAAAAGAGAAATATGTTGAAAGAGGGAAACGGAATAAAGGCTTGATTTCAAGCAAGAACCTGCATATGAAAGACAGCGAGATGATAAAAGAGACGGCGACACAACACAACGGGTTCTAGTAGAGGGAGAGATGTGAGGTAATCGGGTCTGTGGCACTGGGGGTTATTCATGAGCGATCTGGGAGAAGTTTGAATCGCCATCAGTTGTTACATGAACCCCCTTCCTCCTCGCGAGTCCATTTTCCACGGTTACCTCCTCTCATTCCTGTGGTTTATAGCCTCCTCAGACTTGACCTTGGTCGCAAGAGAGAGCCTACTGTCGTGACCATAAATTTTATATAGAAGGAATATAGACTATCCAGTGCTAAGCCTTAAAAATGGCCGTTGTGTTATTTTAAGTTTCCGAGTTCAGCCTTCGGTTAATGCAGGTTTTGTGTCCGGCCGTGCTTTGAAGTCCACTTTCACACAATGGCTCGAATGAAATCGCTCAGGATGAGGAAATCGGTTTTGCCGAATCCAAACGACTAATAGCGCGTGTGATTATTCGCTGTGTTTGAGTTCATTGTACAGAATCTGTTTTTAATGTACATCATTTCTCTCGGGATCTCATGGCTGTCAGGCACCTCATAAGGCACAGCTTGTCTTGTGGCAATACGCCTTGTTTTGAAATGAATTTGAAGTGTCCTGTGTGGTAATAATGCTTTTATGCACTGCGCTTCATCTTGATACGAACATCAACATCTGCTTATTTGGAAATTGGTGACGGTCAGAGTGGGACTAGGAGCTTTTTTTGATTCATTGTAGGGCTGTCAACAGGGGCGTAGGAGCAATTTTGAACCTGGGGGGGACATTAAATGTTAGGGGGGTCCGGGGGTATGCCCCCCCGGGAAAATTTTTTGAAAAATAAACCATCAAATGACACTTTCTGGAGAGAGAGCATATACTTTGCATTGTTGTAGTATCAACATGTATTAAGGCATTTAGCATTTACAATACTGTTAATCAGTCATGTACTGATTAACTCAAATAAATGGTTGATCTGATTTCCATTAACTATAAAATACTAAAATCAATAAAGTCAATCTATCCCTCGTGGAAAGGTTGCTTGGTAGCTAAAAGTAGGTCTAGCAATTATATTTCAAGTTTTTCACACAGATCAAACACAAATGCTGATTGAATAGATTGCTAGTTTATTTTGAGTAGCCAGCTACATTAGCAGGTCTCTTGGTGGTTTGCTGATAATCCAGTGTCTGAAGTAAAATGCTCAAAACATCCCCTGAGAAAAATACCAACCAAGTCTTGGTTATTTAATTTGGTTGAGTCTTATTTTCCTTACCTTGTCATTCAAGGCCAGGGCATTTTTGTACATTTCTGGAACTTTTGCGCGCTTCCACATCCCGTGCAACTACAGATCTCCCAGGAACATACTGCGTCCGTTTATCCATGTCACTTAGATGCGCATGCGCGAGCGGTGCGCGATGCCGCGATCATGGTCGACTGACGACATAAGCAGCTGAAGAATATCGCCCTTTTTAAAAAATGTAATTATGTATTTAAAAGTTGCAAAATGGATTAATTGGGAGACTCCAAAATTGGCAGAGATAGGCAGGCAATGCAAAATAAAATCCTACATTGGTAAATAGTGGGGGGGACAAAACTACGATTTTGAAATGTGGGGGGGGGGGGGGGGGGGGGGGGGGGGGGGCGTGTCCCCCCCCACGTATAATGGCTCCTACGCCCCTGGCTGTCAATCTTCCTCTATAATACTATTCGAATTCCATTCTTTATTTTATGTAATATTCGAATAATATTCGAATATGAAATGTTCAAATTTAACCTATTATTAATATTTATGACATTACACAATGCCAATAGTCAAACGGATATTAATCCGATCTTCAATTCCCGCGCTATATACAGATTTCATGAAGTGCACATCACCGAAAGCAAGCAACAGATATGAGCTGCATTTTATTGCTCATCGGCTAATTTCAAAATCAGCAAAGGCACCAGGAAGAGAGAGCGGCAACAGCCCTGGTAAGATCATTTCGTTTCTTTACTTTTAATGAAGATGGTAGTGTTAAGAGTCTGCGACTTACTTTCACTTTGATTTGTGATAGATTGCGGCACGTTGGCTTGATGAATGGGCTCAGCTGCTCATCTGAGGTGATGCGTGTCGCAGTAGCGCCATCATATCGCGTCAGAAGTTCCGGGAGTCTCCCGCATATTGATAGCGTCTCCCTGATGGCCGCAAATAAGTTAAAATCTCCCAGAATCCACGCATAAAACAGAGTGCGCCGCGCGTGCATGGCAGAGAGGGAGTGAACGAGACCTTGCGAATGTGCCACGCGAACGCTAGCAAAAGCTAATCTAAGGGACCGTTTACATCTGGTCACTTCGGAAGTATATATTTTTAAATATATATAAAAGCAATATTTAAATAGGAACTTTAGCATTCGAATAGTATTGATTTTTTTTTTTTTTTAATATTCGAATTATATTCGAATTTCGGAATTCGTTTCAACAGCCCTAATTCATTGTAACATGACGGGCAGTAATGTAGATGCAACGACCAGAACCCTTATATTCTGATGATGAATTGTAACTTATTTCAATTAGGGTGTAAGACTAGAAAAACTGGGGGCCCGTCCACATGAAGACGCGTTTCGCTGTATACGTATAAATCGTTTTGGCATCTCGTCCACACGGATCCGGCATTATGGGAGAGTGAAACAGCTATTTTAAGTTTTTTGAAACCGGGTCCCAAAGTGGATAAATCTGAAAACGACACCCTCGCGGTTTCGTGTGTACAGCCAATCCGTATATTTTGTGAAACGATGATGTCATCACATAATTCAATCCGTGTTTTCGTCCTAAGTCGTTCCGATTCACGTTTGGTCTGGCGAGCTTCAGCAGATACATTTTGTTTTGTTTTGTGTTTTATATTTATGTGGTGTGTGTTTTGTGCTGGAGGCAGGAGTGTTTTGGTGTTATCAGACTCGTGTCGTTCGCTGCTGTGCCGCCACGTTTCCATCCAAAACTTAAAACTTAATCGCAATTCATTATTTATTCGGCAAATAACATTTCCATCAGCTTTTATCGCATTAGCCTTATATCGATCGTGAAAAAATCCAATGAGACCGAACCTATTTCATTTGAGTCGATATTCATGAAATTTAATCGAATTGTACTGTTTCCAGAAGGCATTTTTCATTCGATATCACTTAATTCTGATAAAAACGTGCCGATGGAAACATGGCTGCAGACTGTGTATAAAGGAGAGAGGCTCGGGAGAGCGCATACACGTCACATCCGACCCGGGAGACCTCACATTGAAATAGGAATACTGGCCTTCAGTGGTAATAGCAAAACCCGGATCATTGTAATGTGTGATTACAACCTCTTCACACACTGGCAATAAAAAAGCATTCATTTTAGAAGAAAAGTTCCATATCACCTTTAAACATTTTACTGTATTTTCATCCACACACACAAAAAACATGCAGCCTTGGTGAGAAGCGTAGAAGGGGATAAAATCCCTGACCCCAAACTTTTGAACAGTAGAAGTGACATTGCACTGTTACAAAGGGACAATCATGGATTTTTAACGACGTTTAAGTGTCCAAAATCACTTGGTATGCAACGTGCGTAAAATGTTTCTCAAAAAATAGTATTGGTTTAGCTCCTTGAATGTGAAAACCTAATCGTTGATGATTGATTCTCCATTCAGAGCTACACAATTAATCTCACCACTCTTCCTCATCAATTCGTCAATTAAACCGAGCGCTTGAGCAGTCAACGAAGTCTTGGAGTCACGATGTCTCTGCGGAGTGGAGGTAGACCGATTGCCGTCTTCTTGAGAAATAGCATTCATGTGCAGTGCAAATCAGATTTGTGTTTTTTTTATTACACAAAAATGATCATGACTTTTATAGGGTTTGATTTAAATAACATATACTGCTCTTTTGTTCCCGAGACAGTTATTATCATTACTTTATTAGACATATAAACTTTTAGTAGCTTTTTGTGCATTGGGGGTATTTCAAGTGATGCAAGAAAAGCCATTAAATTAATTGGCTGTTCCCCGTAATTCTTTATGAGGTTTTGATGAGACAATGACACATATGGCGCCAGAGGAAATAAAAAAGGCCCTCCCCGTCGTCTCTCGATCCCGTTTTCATTTGCTCGTTCTTTTGAGCTTCATCTTGGATTCAGAAGATTTTGCCATGTGAGATTGCAGTTATCCACTGGTAGACCAGGAGTCCGTACAGTCATGACTCGATTAGGCTCTGCGTCCGACTACATTTGCTCTTGTAATGCGAGATAGGGGGTAAAACTTGTCTGGCTACTTTTCAAAAGTGATGTCAGCAGGTGCGTTTTGTCCGTTTCAGTTGAGTCCATTAATTCGATTGAGAAGAAAAGAAGAAAATGTTCCACAAACTAGACTTTATTGCTCAGCGGTGTCTCTCATTGAGGTCAATGAGTTTCATATCAGATTTTTAATGCATTTTAAATGCAGTGTTATAAAAAAATAAGCTGGACATACACTACCAGTCAACTTTGGGGTCAGCAAGATATGAAAAGTTTTGTAACACTTTAATTTAGGGTTCAATTCTCACTATGGTGGTGATGGCGCAGTGGATAAGACACATGCCTTTGGTGTGAGAGACTTGGGTTCGAATCCACCGTGAGACACCAATGTGTCCCTGAGCAAGACACTTAACCCCTAGTTGCTTCAGAGGCGTTCTACCTCTGACATATATAGCAATTGTAAGTTGCTTAAAAACACAAAAGCAAAAAAACAAAAGCTCAAAAACACGGTTTGAAATCGCTGGTGTTTCTGGCGTCACAAACTACCTTGTAACCAATCAGATCACAGGGTTCCAGACTGCGACCAAATTGGTCGCATATGCGACTGTTTTTTGAGAATGTGCGAGTTAAAATTATATGTGGTCGCATATGTGCGAGTGGACGCTCGCGCAACAGAACGCCGTTATATCAGCTGAGTGCTGCAGTCCGTAACTTACGTTCAAAATGAACGAGTAGGGTACATCATGAATCCATTTTCCAAACCGTGTTTTTGATTTATCCTGAATCACTACGATACGCCTATAATAAGTGTTTATATTCGGACTATTTTACTGAGGTCGACTCGGATGCGGAGTTGCCCTGCGTGACTCGCCATAGACGTTAACGGAGAGAAGTAGCTCCGGCTACAATGTTCTTCCGCAAGACACGTGCAGTTTATTTATTGACGAGCGGAGACGTCACGCGCACATGAGGGTGTAACGCGCTAATTACGAATTCAAGAATTAAGGCATATATTATAAAAATGAAAATGTCTCACGAAACAGCGTGCCCCTTGCTACGTTTTTCAGCGGTTAGATGAGAGTAATCGCTCGACTGAGGAAAAAGAAATTATTAAAATATACAGAAGGTAAGGAGTGAGAGTTCTGATTTTTGTTACTACAAACTTTGATGCCGAAAAATCTGTATTAGCTTATTATAATACTCTTTTAAAAAGCAATGTATCTCTCACTTGAATGTTTAATGATTTTTAAAAGATAGAAAGATGATGCTGATAGATAGATAGATAGATAGATAGATAGATAGATAGATAGATAGATAGATAGATAGATAGATAGATAGATAGATAGATAGATAGATAGATAGATAGATAGATAGATAGATAGATAGATAGTTCAAATGTAAATTACTGTCAAATTACTGTTACATTACTGTCCAAAATCCATGAATATCTTGAAAATTGGCTATAATAATTAATATATTTCAGGTATAATGCTTTTGCTAGCTTTGGTCCATTAAAACCACTGTTCATCAGCATGCATTGATTAATGGCATGTAGTAAAAAAAAAAAAGTGCGACCAAATCAAACGCTGGTGCGACCAACTGAGAAAGTTGGTAGCACCAGTGCAACCAGTGGAAAAGTTAGTCTGGAGCCCTGGATCAACGTGTGATCGCCAACCAGTGGATCTCTGAGCTAAGTGAGTGGAGGCGGGGCTCATTTGCATATTCATAGAACAGCGTATATTAAATGAAGAAAGGGTGCTGAGTTACATTCAAGCCAATTTATGTAAGGAAAAAGTGTTTTAATGTCATCATGTCTCCACAAATGGTTATTTCGTGGAGGAGACGCGTGTGCGCACAATCTTCGGCTGACTGGGATTTATAAAGTGAATTCTGCGCAGGTTCTGGCGTACGAACGGTTTTATAAATCTGAATATTTTTTGCCGTACGCCATTTTGGGCTTTCGTGCGCACGTACACTTTTAGTAAGGATCCTACGCACAGTTTTATAAATGAGACCCCTGTTACTTTCTATAGACCATTTCAAAAGATGTAAACAACACTGGTCCAGAAGCACTTCCTGTTTCAGTTTTTTAACACTACATAAAAGCTGGGATAAAATACAACCAACAGAACATTTAAAAATGAATCAAAAAGTTAAACAAACATCTTTAAGAAGTTTTCTTTACATGTGAAATAAAGAAAACAGTTACAAACTGAAACAGGAAGTGCTTCTGGACCAGTGTTGTTTACATCTTTTGAAATGGTCTATATTCATCTATTATCTTACACAACAACAACAAAAAAGTACTGTTAGATTAAACTGGAGAGGGTCATAGCACTTGCATCTTGTTGTCAATTTGGGTCAAATATGGACAGCCAAATGTTGGGTTAAAAATGCAATTAAAAAAATTACAGTTGAAAGTGAAAGTTGAAGTTGGGTTAAAATTTGAAATGACATTTTTAACCCAACATTTGGGTTCAAACAACCCAGCATTGTTTAGAGTGTTCCTCATCGTTTTTTCTTGCAGCAAATGATGTTTATTTATGTATTTATTTTTAATAATGTAAACGATTTCTTTGCGTAGAAAGAAGAAAACTGATATTTGTACAGTATTTATTCTGGTTCGATAGCGTCAGCCCCATTATGACAGATCCAGCTGATTTTAACCCTGCCTGCGTCTCATCTCTCGCTCAGAGCGAACCGAGCAAACATGAAATAATGTTAGCGGAGCAAAACGCAAAAATTTAATTTAAAAAAGTGAAACTACAGATTTTATCTTTTTTTTTCTCTCTAGTTATTTATAAAGATCGCCTCAGGAAGTTTTCTCTCAGGACAGGAGACAAAATGATAATTGAAAACCGATCCAGTTTAATATGACAAACCAGCACTGGGTTTCTATAACCCAACAGGCTGGGTAGTTATCATTCTACTGTTAGTGGGTTACTCAAATGTGTGAAAATAAGAAATAGTTAAGATATTCACACACAAAGAAGATATTTTAAAGAATGCTGGCGACTGTCTGGTTAAAATATCTATAAAACTCATACAGGTTTGAAGGAGGAGTTTACATTTTTGCCTGCACTATCCCTTTAAGAGATCTCACTTGTGACAGTACTACCATCAAATATGCAAGTTCTCTTATTAAATAAAATATAATTATTCAATTTGCTGATAACTGCCGCAGCTTGACCTAGCAGTCTCTCCCCTCCTCTCAGGAGCGTCTCCTGTTTTAAACGGCGTATGATCAGAGCTCTTCCACTCCGTCCTGAAGGGCTTTCAATGGTCTCTTCAAAGCGCTCTCGCTTCCTCCGAGTGTGAGGTTTCCAGTGGACGGGGGGGTTAGGTTAAGATGACAGGTAGGGTGAGAAGTGGGTATTTATCCTCTCTAGCAGTGATGATAATTATGACCAATTGACATCCTCCGTTCCTCTGGAAACCATCCTCTCCAAGCCCTCGTGGAGGATAGTGCTCAAAACGACTCTTTGATGGGCCTTTTCCCAAAGAAGACAGGTTGAATTACATCAGCCGTTTGCAGCCTTGTTATTTAAAGGTCTTTAGGAGGGATGTAATCCTTTTCGTCTTTATCTAAGGTGACTATAACATTTTTTTTGACAGTGAGAGTAGATTTCAAGGTTCTTAGAGATTACTTATACTCTTAAGATTTGATATGTCTATATATACAGTTAGGTAAAAATAACGATTCTCGATTTAAATTGGTTTTGATGAACCGATATTGATTCTTAAATCTCAAGAGTCTATGTTGTTTTCAGTTGAGGAATGAGGGAAACCACAGAAAGACAATAAAGTCAATAAAACAGCTTGTAAACAATGTAACAATGCTACATAAAATCCATTCAATGTGCATAATGTCGATAGTCAGCGAGAAAAATAACTTTATATATGTGCACTATATGACATATTCATTGCATTTTTAGTTGTTGTTCAATATTTAATGTGTGTTCGTTGTTTCAAATAATGACCACAATGTTATAATAATTTTATTGTTATAAATATTTCTGGTTACTGTTTATTTTACAGTGTCTTAGTTACTTAAAGGTTGTATAGGTCATTCAGTTATAAAAAACTTTTATCAAAATTTCATTAAACTTTCTATATATATTAATGCATAATTAAATTCTAAGGACTCTGGAAAAAAAGTATAAAAATCGATTGACTCTAGACCGTTTAATCTGCATTAAACACAGCTCATTATTTAGAACCGGGGCGAAACAACGGATTGGCCTAGGCGACTGTCACTCTCTCGCAACCATGGCAACCACCCCTTTGTACCACGACCTCTTGCACGAACTCCTCTGCTTCGCCCTCGACCACGGTTCTGTCCTCGAGCTGACGATGTGGTACTTGTCTCGGGAGTGTAGTCCTCATCAGAATCAACTATGCTTTCATCAAGCAAACTCTTACATGCAGAACACCATTTATATGTTATAAATCTTACACGAAATTCATCTACATCACAGTGTAAATAATGGCATTGGAACAACGTGTATCACGCAACCTTTGTTTAGCTTTGCCTTATAGATAACTAGCTCGTTAGCGAATCTATAAATATATACAAAGTTTACCAATATCAATATGCTAGCTTGATATTGAGTAATAAAATACAACTTATTTTTTTAACTTATTAATGATAAAGTTTGATTTTTTTATTTACATGTGTTTCTGACATGATGTCACTACATGCACTCGTTCCTCTCCTCTTCGCTGGTCTCAGGTAAAAATGCGTCTTCAGCTCAGCTGTCGGAGTCGCGCGTTCATGTGTTTTGGGGGCGTGGCTTTGGAAGGAGACCAGAAGGGAGGGGGTGAAGTGACTGGAAATAATGAGCTGTCTTTAAAACAGTCGTGAGAGGTCTACAGACACTCGATTTTTATACTTTCTTTTTCAGAGTACTTAGATTTTAATTATGCATTGATATATACTGAAAGTTTAAAGAAATGTGGAAAAAAAGTATTTTTAAAATTTCTGACCTATACTACCTTTAATATTACTCATTACTTAAAGGGATGGTTCACTTTGAAATTAATTTTAGCTATGTTTTTAGCTTGCCTCAAGTGTATCCAAGATGTAGGTGTCTTTGTTTCCACAGTATTTTCAATTTTGATATTTTTAGGTCAAACCGTTCTTGTCTGTCAGTCATATAATGGAGGTCTATGGTCACCACCTCAAAGAGCATGCACAGAGAAGTCCAGATTAAACATGATTTAATGACTCGTAAATGTAAGTACACATTGATGGCCTAAGACACGAAACGAGCTGTATTTATATCGTTTTTACCTCTTTTAACCACAGCCACGTCCAACTGATCTGAGGGTGCGGCCACTTTGTGGCTGTGATTACAAGAGGTAAAAACGATATACTGTTCGTTTTCTCACACAAACTGCTCGTTTCGTGTCTTAGGCCATCAATGTGTGCTTACATTTACGAGTCATTAAATCATGTTTAATCTGGACTTCTCTGTGCATGCTGTTTGAGGTGGTGACCATAGACCTCCATTATATGACTGACAGACAAGAACGGTTTGACCTAAAAATATCAAAATTGAAAATACTGTGGAAAGAAAGACACCTACATCTTGGATACATTTGAGGTAAGCTAAAACACATCAAAAATTAATTTCAAAGTGAATTATCCCTTTAAATGTATAATTACAGCGTAATGATGCAGGGTTAGTTGCATGATGTAACTCTGCATAATTTACTGTTATTACTGCATGTAACATATATAACGACACTGTAAAGTAAAGTGTTACCAAATTTAATTTAATTGTAAAAGCCTATACAAGAATTGTAACTGGTTTATTTGGCTTTAGTAATGTACCAACTAGGATTCCTTGCAGAATTGCTGACACTGAAGTATGCAAATAAGAATGTTAATGAACTAACCCAGGATAAATCATATTCATGTATAATCAAAATAGCTCAACAGCCCATAATTTAAGGGCGTTTGACCACATGTTATTTTCTCTTTGTTTTATATCTCTCCTCATATTTGCATTTCTCATTCTGTCCGTCCGTCAGCAGCTCTCTCCCTCATGCGCTGATGATTTCCCCCTCAGTAATGCGATCGAGAGCCTGGACTGATTATTCTTCCGGCCATATTGAGTCAGCAGCCAGCGCTCAGAGGTGCGGTTTCAATCAGAACAGCCTGTTACTCACTGCAGGCCCCCACCTTTCATGAAGCCCTCATTTAAGGCCTTATATTCCTTTCTTTTCTGTGTGTGTGTGTGTGTGTGTAGGCTTTTTCTCACACTCTTTTTTCACACACTTTCACCCACTCTCTCTGTGCATGGAATCCAGATCTTTTTATTCAATCATTTTAAATTAAAAACAACTAAATAATATAAAAAAACTCTTTCTTTTCTCCTGTGTGATCTTGGTTGCCATGAAGTTTCACTAGTTGATACCAACAAAAATGAAATGCAATGTTCAACACCAATATATAATAGCACCTAATTTACTATTTAAAACTGTTTTAAGTAGCCCTCAATCGGATCATGGGGTCTATATGACCCCAATCGACTTTTACTTAAACAAAAAAATCGACTTATCGACTTAAACAAAAAAAAATAAAAATAAAAAAAATGTTTCCCTTCATCTCAGTGGAATAAGATTTTGTGACTTTTCATACATTATCTATCTATACACACACTTCTGGTCTTCAGGGTCAATATGACCCCACTTTGAATCTATTAAATATATTTTAAATTCACTTTTAAATATATTTTCTTCACGTCAAAAAAAAAAAAAAAATCTGGCATAAATCTGAAAAATCTTGAAATCTAAATCTTAAAATTATATGTGGTCGCATATGTGTGAGTGGACGCTCGCGCAACAGAACGCCGTTATATCAGCTGAGTGCTGCAGTCCGTAACTTACGTTCAAAATGAACGAGTAGGCTACATCATGAATCCATTTTCCAAACCGTGTTTTTGATTTATCCTGAATCACTACGATACGCCTAATAAGTGTTTATACTCGGACTATTTTATTGAGGCCGACTCGGATGCGGAGTTGCCCTGCGTGACTCGCCATAGACGTTAACGGAGAGAAGTAGCTCCGGCTACAGTGTTCTTCCGCAAGACACGTGCAGTTTATTTATTGACGAGCGTAGACATCACGCGCACATGAGGGTGTAACGCGCTTATTACGAATCAAGAATTTAAGGCATATATTATAAAAATGAAAATGTCTCACGAAACAGCGTGCCCCGTCCTACGTTTTCCAGCGGTTAGATGAGAGTAATCGCTCGACTGAGGAAAAAGAAATCATTAAAATATGCAGAAGGTAAGGAGTGTGAGTTCTGATTTTTGTTACTACAAACTTTGAGGCCGAAAAATCTGTATTAGCTTATTATAATACTCTTTTAAAAAGCAATGTATCTCTCATTTGAATGTTTAATGATTTTTAAAAGATAGAAAGATGATGGTGATAGATAGATAGATAGATAGATAGATAGATAGATAGATAGATAGATAGATAGATAGATAGATAGATAGATAGATAGATAGATAGATAGATAGATATTTTTTACAAAGAAATGAAGGCCTAGTTCTAGAGCATAAATGCAATTTATCCGCATAAAAAATAGTATTTCATATTCTAATGCTAAAGCTAATGGTGTAGTTGAGGAATTGTGTGGTATATGGATACAAAAGTACTTTATATCTCCAAAAACACAGCATTAATGAATAGATGAGAAGTAAACAAAAAAAAAAAATACATTATTTTTATGATTAAAAATGTATATTTTTTGTTCAATTACTCAATCTATTGTTGGGGTCCTATAGACCCCGAAGCCCAGAAGTGTAAACAAGAAACGAAGACCATTGGAAGGTTAAATGAATAATAATGATAATTATATTTGTTGTTATTTATTAAATGAACAACAAATATAATGTGCATAACTTATAAATATTTTTTAATAAAAAGTTAATAATGATGCATTTTATATAGCTCTAATATTAGTTAAGCATTTCTCAGTTAAGTAAATATTGCAGTGATTGGGCTTCTCTTTGTTACTATTGTTGATTAATATTCACGAAATTGTAAATAGATAATAGATATCTTAATCTAATAGATAATTCTGATATTTTGACACAAATCTATGTTTTCATTTTGTTTATTGTACATTCAATTTGCAAAAAAAAAAATAGTATTGTTAGTTTATTTTGTCTGTCCAGTATACTGTAATTCCTCCCTTTCTTTCCACCTCTTCCATGTGACCTGTCCTTTTTCTCACACGCTTTCTGTCGACTTTTCCCCCCGTTCTCCTTTCCGTGCAAAGTGGTCAGTGCCAGGAGAGGTGTGGAAAAAAAATAGTAAAGAGAAAAGAAATGGAATACAAAGCAGGAAATATGAAAGCATGGTGTTTTAAACAGGTGTGGAGAAGGAAGGAGATAGATGGGATTTAAATGTGTCTCAGCTCTAACAGACGCTTGCACATTATTCCCTCTATATTGTCGACTTGACGGTGTCATCCTAGAAACACTATTTAATGGATCTTTCATCACTTGGGATAAGGCCTGTTTCCTCCACAGATTAGCTCACACACTCTTTTGTCCACCATCTGCTTGCATCCTGCCGAAGTGAAGCTATGTGCTTATATAAGATAAATGCTCTTGTAGATTTATGGTAAAATGGTTGACGTTAAGTCTGGGAAATAATGTGGCGGAAAGAGGAGCTTCCAGGACAAAAAACAACTGTGATGAATCTCAAACAAACAATTGTCACAGTGAATTTTGCTATTGCAGTTGTTTTGTCTGAACTTTGAATTTGAGACTACACTCTAAGAAGAAATGGTTCTATTTAGAACCAGAAATGGTTCCATCCCCCGCTTCATATATGGAACTCCAAAATGGTTCTATATAGAACCATTTTTTTTGTAAAAGGTTCCATTGGCCAAGTATGGAACCCCAGGGTTCTATATAGAACCATTTTTGTGGTAAAAGGTTCTATTGGCCAAGTATGGAACCCCAGGGTTCTATATAGAACCATTTTTTGGTAAAAGGTTCTATTGGCCAAGTATGGAACCCCAGGGTATATAGAACCATTTTTTGGTAAAAGGTTCTATTGGCCAATATGGAACCCCAGGGTTCTATATAGAACCATTTTTTTGTAAAAGGATCTATTGGCCAAGTATGGAACCCCAGGGTTCTATATAGAACCATTTTTTTTTGTAAAAGGTTCTATTGGCCAAGTATGAAACCCCAGGGTTCTATATAGAATCATTTTTTTGGTAAAAAGTTCTATTGGCCAAGTATGGAACCCCAGGGTTCTATATAGAACCATTTTTTTGGTAAAAGGTTCTATTGGCCAAGTATGGAACCCCAGGGTTCTATATAGAACCTTTTTTTGGTAAAAGGTTCTATTGGCCAAGTATGGAACCCCAGGGTATATAGAACCATTTTTTTGTAAAATGTTCTATTTGCCAAGTATGGAACCCCAGGGTTCTATATAGAACCATTTTTTGTAAAAGGTTCTATTGGCCAAGTATGGAACCCCAGGGTTCTATATAGAACCCAGAGAAACCCTTTTTTAAGAGTGATTGAACCTTTTAGGGGTTCCAAATATGTAGCGCTGATAGAACCTTTTAAGGTTCTATATAGAACCTTTTCTTCTAAGAGTGTATCTTGACCATATGTAAGCCACAAACACTTTACTTGAAGGAGTGTGCATAAGACTGACATGACACCTTGACATGTCTTGAATATGAAGTAGGGTTTATGAATGTTTATGACAACTGTCATTAAGTGTCATTCGCTCAGTAATGACATTTTGAATGCAAATATGACATTGTTTAAGATGTCTTTATGACACCTTGACATAAACCAATACATCATAAACCATTAAGTCATAAACGTAACGAGGAGTCGAACAAAACTCCCATATTCTGCACGGTTTTTGAAGGCCTTATCTGGACACCATCAGTATCAATGAAAATGTCATGCCGGGGGAAACTCTGGGGTTTAGGGCCAATCAACAAGTTATCAGACGTCTGTTTTAAGTTCCCGAAGGCAAGAGATAACAAGAAGTTAACTGTGAAATAAATTTTAATATCATCAGTGTAATTATGAAAGTTGAGACCATGCTGTCCTAGTGGCAGCAAATAAAAGAGGACCAAGTACGGAACCTTGAGGTACACCGCGGTATGGGATCGATTCTCACCTATCCTAACCAATCGCTGCCCAATAGATATGATTAACCACTGAAGACTAAAGAGCAGCAACAGAGATACCTATTGCAGGCAGTCGAAAATGTGTACAAATAAATTCGGCAGGAGCAATTAATAGTTAGGTAGCCCTCAAACCGTATTCACTTTATAGCCCTCATTAATCCTGTAATTGTGGACAAATGTGGGCACAGAGGACTCAGGTGTGATCCTAATTTTTATTTATTATAAATGTTATATCACTGTCTTCGATAAAGTTTTGTCTATCCATTTATGGTGTTTTTTTTTATTTTGGGGGTGTTTTTGAATTTATTTACTTCAAAACGTACCATATTTTCTTTGTTAAATTATGCTTATTTTTATGTTTTTTTTAACTACATTAAAATATCATTCCAATAAGTTCTTAGAGCTAAAACCTAAAGATGAAGTGACTTTTCTGTCACCTGGTGTCTTATTTTGGCTTATTTTCGAATGCTCTAATTACAGTTTTTCCCATTCATTTCTATGGGTGCCCATTTTTGACCCAAAAACAAGATGAAGGAGGTTTTTTTCACCCACTTAACATTGTAGAATTGAGTCCAAAAAAAATGTGTGTGTTAAAGAGGCAAACTTAGGAAAAGTAGCCAAGTCTTGTACCGCTTAGATCAAGGGAAGTATTTTTTAAAAAATAAATCAAAACTATTTTGCCCACATTTGTTCAGAATACGGTTTTAGGGTTAAAGCGTTAGTTTACCCAAAAATTCAGTCATTAATTACTTTCGTTCATCTTCGAAACACAAATGAAGATCTTTTTGATGAAATCTGAGAGGTTTCTGTCCCTCCATTGCCAGCTACACAACTACCACTTTGACGCTTCAAAAACTTCATAAAGAGATCATAAAACTAATCCATATGATTTGAGTGGTTTACTCCAAAATTTCTGAATTTCATCACTTTATATAATGGACAGATTGAATAGGCTTTTATATCACAGCAGCTCAACTGGACCTAAGAGCTTAACAGATTGATTTTCAGTCAAATATCGTGATCTTCGGAATGAGCAAATCTTTATCTGGTGATAGAGATTTGATCACGAAATAAATTTGAATTCGGTTTGATTATTTTGGACACTCTTCTACTTGAGTCTGACTTTGCGGTTTGTAAAGCCACGACTTGGTTACGGCTCTGCGCTAATGTAAGTGTGCCCTCGCAGCTCAGCCGAGCACATGAGTCATAATTAGAATTGAGCCCAAATTGGCTCCCATTCCCCCTTTACTCAGAGCCGCATGGTGCAAAACAAGCCCAAAATGTCACGACTCGTGAATGTGAGATCATTTACATAAATCTGCATAAATTTGAACATCGCCACACTGTCACACATTCCCTTCCTGTTGGCACTACAGTAAACATCACTGTGTGTTAATCTCACTGCCGCCGCATGGGTTTTCCCAATGGTGATGTGAAATCTTTAAGTGTTTTTCGAACATTACCTTTCATGCAGTGTGTGATATAGCTTGGTTAGAATGTAAAATGTAAAAGTGTTTTGCAAAGGTCAAAGTGCACAGCAAATAAAGTTTGCCAATTTCTGACCCTTATTGATATAGTTATACCAGTCTTCTGCTTTCTCTGGTGTTTCTCTGGTGAAAAAAATATAAAAATCCATTCTGATTCTTCCTTATATACCATAGTAAGGCACAAAATTGAGTTTAGTGCGAATGAAAGTAAGGCTGCGAGGGATAGACAATGGCATTCTTTGTGTAAAGGTCCTAGATCACATGTCATTTTCAAAACTCACAACATTTTATGTCTACTGAAATTCTTTTGAAAAAGCTATTTCATCAGCTGAACAATCAGTGTGTTGTTAAACAGCAGTACGGTATGTTGAACACTGGGTACTTCCATCCCTCCCAGCCCCATTTTCATTCCTGTCAAAAATTAAATATGGCATTACCCTGGCTAAGCGGCGTGCAGCGGCGCTTTTAAATGAGGAGGCAAAGTCCTCACCGTTTTTTTTTTTTTAATGTATATAAATCCATGTCGATGCAGTCATACTCAATGGTGACACATTTTCCTGCTCAATTTTACTTACACTATAAAAAATGCATTTCTATTTTGTATTTTCTTTTTTAAGTAGCAATGTAATTAATGTTCTATTTATTAAAACCATGGATACGTCTCAATAAGTTAGTGTTTTAAGTAGGGCTGTCAAACGATTAATCGCATCCAAAATAAAAGTTTGTGTTTACATAATACTGTATATGTGGGTGCACGGTGTATAATTATTTTATTTATATATATATATATATATATATATATTAGGGCTTTCAAAACAATTAATCGCGATTAATCGCATCCAAAATATAAGTTTGTGTTTACATAATATATGTGGGTGCACTGTGTGTAATTATTATATATATATAAAAACACACATGCATGTATGTTTAAGAAGAAAAAAAATATTTATATATAAAATATTTATATTTATATGTAATATAAATTATATATAAATCCATATACACAATATATTTTAAAATATTTCTTAAATATATACAAGCATGTGTTTGTGTATTTATATATCTAAAGTAATTATACACAGTGCCCCCACATATATTATGTGAACACAAACTTTTATTTTGGATGCGATTAATCGCGATTAATCGTTTTGACAGCCCTAATATATATATATATATATATATATATATACACACACATGCTTGTATATATTTAAGAAATATTTTCATGTATATACTGTATATAGATTTATATATAATTTATATTAAATATAAATATTTTATATATAAATAATATACTGTATGTAGATTTATATATAATTTATATTATATTTAAATATAAATATTTTAGATAATATTTTTCCTTAAATATACATGCATGTGTAAGTATTTATTTATTTATTTATTTATATATATATATATATACACACACACACAATAATTCTACACAGTGCACCCACATATATTATGTAAACACAAACTTTTATTTTGGATGCGATTAATTGTTTGACAGCCCTAGTTTTAAGCAGCTTTACATTTATTCCAAAAATAAGCAATATCAGATTATATGTTATTTATAAACTGATTTTCAGCTATTTTTTTCAATAGTCAACTCATTTTCAGATCATTAGTCATCAAAGCTCAGTAAACATTGCAGGATTCTTTAGGGTCACAGACATGATGTACCTTTAATTACACCAAGCGTATTGCTCACTTATACACAGATTATGTTTTCTAACTGTTGTAGAAAACATACTGTTGTATATAAAAGTTATCACATTTCTGGTATTTATTCACTCACATTGAAATGTGGATGCGGAACGAGCATGAAAATGAGGGGCGGGATTTATCCAATGAACCAATCATAGTCGATCATAACCAATCATAGCGTGGTGGAGGCATTGGCTCCTCTCATGTGACTTTCCCCCATTCATTCTCAATAATCCCCCCGCAAACTCGCACGCTTTTGGGGGCCTGTTAAAAGTCAATGGGCTCAGGGAAGGCAAGAGAGACACATTGTCCCTGTGTAACTTTACCTGCCAGTGTTACTTTAAGGAAAACGAGTGATTCATACACTTTTAATGTCATATTTTGTAATATTTGAGTTGTTTTATTTTTCTGTTGTGCCTCCTCAGAGGACCGCCCCTTTGTCTATCACTTTACCCTGATAGGTTATATTGCTCAGTATAGAATGTAACCTTCTGGTTGCGATAAACGGTAAATTATAAACCTTTCAAAGACAACCTTACTGTGAGCTTCAAGGCTGTTAACCCTCTGGGGTTCTTCGGGTCAATAATGACCCGAAGCGTTTAAATAAAAAAATGTTAAAAATCGTAGCTTCATCGGAATGGTCCGAAACTTGGTGACTTTATTGGTACTTGGTATATGAACACCCCAAAAAATTGGGGACAGGATTTGAAACGTCTAAGTGGTCGTAAAAAAAAATAGTCACACTCAGGACCTTCGGGTCAAAAATGACCCGCATAGGAAATGAATGGGAAATTGGCAAAAATGTGAAAATACAGAGTTTTTTTTTGTGCGTACAATCTACAAATCAGCAACGATCTTGAAAAAAAGCACACAACAGTGAAGGGGTGAATCTATAAAACATCAAGAGTGCAAAACAGACACATCCACACACACACACACACCTTTATACACAAACACACCAAAAAATTCAGATTATACATGTTTTGCATTTTTAAAAAGCTCAGTTTGTCCACGAGATGGCATCCATCTAATTTCAAAAATTGCTTTTATGAGGCCTAGGCTTGACTCCAAAATGAAATGCAGCTTTAAAAAAGAAATAAATAAAATAAATATTTTTTTTCTATTATATTCAATGGGGGGAAATTTGGTCATAATTATTGCATTAATACTAATTATAAATTTTTTTGTTTTTGAAATTTTTCTCAAAACACCAAAAAAGAAAAGAAAAAATATTATAAAAAACAAGTAAAAGAAAAATATATATGATTTTCTTTTTCTAAATATTAATCCCACCCTTTGAGTCAATTTTGATCCAAAGGTCCCGAGTGTGACTGTTAAACGAAGAACCCCAGAGGGTTAAACGACAGTTTTTGCTTCTCCTGAAGCCGTCGGCCCGCATTATTTCAACAATGACAATGTTTTCTTTGACTTAGCGTGACTTAAATGATTTTTAAATGGCGCTGGCCATCCAGTTACAGAGATTGTAGATGAATCTTTGGCTCCAGGGCCGAATCTGAAGGATAGCATTGAGACTGTCCTAATGTTGCCCTTCCATTCTGTTTCCTTTTCCTGAGTACCTTAATATATAACTATAACCTGTCTTTTTCCGCTCCACTCTTCCTTTAATCTCAGCCCTCCTCTTCCTGGCTCCTAAAAAGCTCAGATGAGTTCTAGAGAGGTGCCTTCCTCCCCTCGATGTGTGTGTCTCCTAATACCCGTGTGCACAGGAGTGTTTCATCGACCACACTGTGGCTCAGGAGAAACGTCTGACGGAATAAGGAGGGAATTGAACGGGGCCTAAAATAGAGAGGAGGACCAGTCGCTCAGAAATGGAGATGAGTAAAGACGCATCTGCTGCGGCAGGTGAAAGAGAGAGTGTGTGAAATAGAGAGAAAATGGATGATGGGAACAGAGAGAAAGAGCAGGACAAATAGTCAGAGGAAGGGTGAGTTTTGTTAAGAGCCTTTTCCTCGCACTGCTATATTTAGAAAGGGAAAGGTGCAAAATAATTCAGCAATTGAAATAGGTTTGTGTGTGTGTGTGTGTGTGTGTGATGTGCTGTTCGGTCCAACACACTATTTGTGGCACTCTGCACGATTTCAACTGAAGGTCAGTGTTGGTTTAATATTGTTTATATACTGTGTTAGAGTATTTATTCAAATTTGTAACTCAATTTAAACATCCATGCGATCTTCATTGTGAATGACAGCGATTTGTCTATGTCTATTACACTGTAAAAAAAATATTGTTGGTTTAACTTAAAAAAAGTAAGTAACCTGGTTGCCTTAAAATTTTAAGTTGATTGAACTGGAAAAAGTGAGTTAATACAATGAAGGAGATTAATTTAATCATCAGAAACTCAAAATAATAAGTTATCTCAACTAAATAAATGATTTAAGTTGATTTGACAAAAGAAAAAATGTTGTGACAACAAATCTTGAAAATATTATTTTATAGTGTATATATATACGTTTAATTTTCAACCCACGGATGTCAAAATTACCCTGTAAAATTGCAAAAGAACAAATTTTGCCAGATGATAACTTTTATATACAATTACAATAACATACACCGTAATTGTAGTTTACTTACGAAGTTATTTGCAACTACTTGTTACCGCTTTATTACCCAAAACTTAACATATTGTTCCCTTATACCTACACAGAAGTACACTATAATTACACAAACATACGCTGTAATTTCGGTGTTTTTGCGCAGTTGTTTGCGGGTCGTAAAATAAAGTGTTACCGATTCATTCAAAGATGCTTATTCAACGAAACAAGAAGTCTTTACGAGCGAGTCACTGAATCATTCTTTCACACGATTTGTTCAATTATGCTGACTCATCCAGTAAAGAAACCAGTTTTTGAGCGAGTCAAACACTTTTTATTTAAAGGGATACTCCACTTTTTTTGGAAATAGGCTCATTTTACCACTCCCCCCGAGTTAAACAGTTGGGTTTTACCGTTTTCAAATGCATTCAGCCGGTTTTTTTTTTTTTTTTTTTTTTTTAAATATATTTAGATGAATATCAGTAACCAGACAGTTTCTGGTCTCATTGACTTCCATAGTATTTTTTTTTTCCTACTATGGAAGTCAATGAGACCAGAATCTGTCTGGTTACTGCTATTCATCTAAATATCAGAAAATTGGCTGAATGGATTTGAAAATGGTAAAACTCAAATGTTTAACTCTGGGGGAATGATAAAATGAGCCTATTTCAAAAAAAAAAAAAAAATGGAGTATCCTTTTAACAAAAAAAAATCAAAATGATAATTATTTTCTTAAATAGACTAAAGCAATTAACATTTTTGTCAGAACTTCTTGTAAATTACATGTTATTGTTAGCTGTCTATTTAGAATCATGGATGAATCGTAATCTCTCAAATTATGAATGGGATAAATCCACAATCCAGTTTCAGAGAGATAGTTGCCGTGTGGGGCAGGTCAGGATGCCCTGTGAAAGATCAATGTTTGATTGCGCTACAAAACCATATTGTTTACACATTTCTGGGGAATCGTCTTACAAGTAGCGTTGTTGACTCTGCATATTAAGCCAGATAGAAGAAAGCATTCTAACATAAAACAAATTACACACTTCAGCTTTAGGTTATTATGTCTGTTTGTGAGGGTATATTAGTTCAGTTTGACTGGTTCTTATTACTCCTTTAAGCAGGTATAACTCCCATTAAGCTGTTTTTATATCAGTTCCTGGTTTATTATTATTTCTTATTTCTGTGTTCTTCTGCTGGTGAGGGATGCTCATTGTGCTAAATGTCATTTTCTAACCCTTATGTTGTTCTAAGCTGGTGTGACATACTTTCTTCTGCACAACATAGAATGTAAAATATTTGTGAAGAATGTTATGCACCAAATAACATTGCGGGAAAAAAAACTAAATTATAAAAGAAAATGGCGTTTCTAAAAATAGTCTAATTTTTTTTGTTTTCAACAAGAAACAAGGTGAGTAAATGATGACAGGATGTTCAGTTTTAATACACACTCTCAGACAAAAAGGTACAAAAGCTGTCACTGGGGCTGTACCTTTTCAAAAGGTACACCCAAAGGCTGCATATTGGTATCTTAGTGGAACATATTAGGACCTAAAATATACATATTTGGACCTAAAATAGGCATATTAGCTCCTGAAATGTACATATTAACACTAAAAATGTACATATTAACACCTAAAATTGACATTTTAGCTCCTGAAATATACATATTAACACTAAAAATGTACATATTAGCACCTAAAATGCACATATTAGCACCTACAATGTACATATTAACACCTAAAATGTACATATTAGCACCTAAATGGACATATAGCTCCTGAAATGTACATATTAACACTAAAAATGTACATATTAGCACCTAAAATGCACATATTAGCACATAAAATGCACATATTAACACCTAATATGTACTTATTAACACCTAAAAATGTACATATTACCACCTGAAATATATTAGCACCTAAAATGTACCTATTAACACTTAAAATCTACGTATTAGCACATAAAATGTACATATTAGCACCTGAAATGTACATATTATCACCTAAAATGTACATATTAGCACCTAAAAATGTACATATTACCACCTGAAATGTACATATTAGCACCTAAAATGTACCTATTAACACTTAAAATCTACCTATTAGCACATAAAATGTACATATTAGCACCTGAAATGTACATATTAGCACCTGAAATGTACCTATTAACACTTAAAATGTCCATAGCACCTGAAATGGACAAAAGTTTACCTTTTGAAAAGATACAGCCCCAGTGACAGCTTTTGTACCTTTTTTCTGAGAGTGTATTATATTGTATCGAATACACTCACCTAAAGGATTATTAAGAACAACTGTTCAATTTGTCATCAGCTGACGTTAAAGGGTACCCTAAAACGTCGGATGTTGACTTATGGTCAAAAGCGTCAGTTATATGACGTTTTGGGATGAGATCGGGCTGGTCAAACACAGCATTAGTAAGGTGTATTATATAAGGTGTATAATATTATCCATCAGGAATTGATTGAATTATCTAAACTGGTTTCCATGACAGATGGTTGAAGGAGTGTTTTCTAAAATAACTTTGTGACCCCAACACACAAAAGAGGCGTTTCAGAGGCGGACTTAAAGTATTTAATTTTCATGAAACATTACAAAGACATCCTGCAAAATGAGACAAGTATGAAATCAAAATAATTGAATGTTGACTTTAAGGAAAGGCTGATTTATTTAACTAGCAAATACAGATTTAATTGATTTAAGTAATCACTGCTGTAGTTTTCTCTTATGGTTCACACATCATGTGAGGGCCACTGCTTCAGAGTCAGACAGGTGTGTGTGTGTGTGTGTGTGTGTGTGTTCGTTCTCGTGCTCAGTATGGAAGTCTTTTTATATTTTTGTTGCTCTCTGGCAGGTGTTATGCTCACAGACTTTCCCATAAATCCTTCTTTTTCTCTGTCACATTCTCAAGCACACAAGTACACAGTACTGCTGTCCTCATCCTGCTGGGAATGAAAGAAGAGGCTTTCTGGTGTATTAGTGCTCCAGAGACAGTGACGGGTTTATTAAGAACACTTCAGCGATCACAAGCTATAATCACACACACACACACACAGCCTGCCCTGTGCCTTTCACCCCTCACACACTCCCAGTTACTCTCCCTCACACTGAAGTATGCTTAAACGTGCTTCCTTGAGTATGCACTACAGAATGCCGGCTGGTTGAAGGGTGCTCACGGCGTCCCAGAGCCACCGTCGACAGGCTCACATACTCAAACAGTTCAGAATTGACATTGTTTTCCTTTATTCTGTGGCCTGATGTTATTCTCTGCGTCTCATTTTGTTCTCTGAGAAAATAATATAGACTACAATAGAACACAATTGCAGTTTTGACCTTTAAGCAAAGAAACAAAGCAAAGAATAAAAGGGAGGGGGTTATTACTTATTAGTTTACTCAACATGTATAGAGCTCCACACAGAGCAGAAGATGAAATAGAGTGTGTGTGTGTGTGTGTGTGTGTGTGTGTTTGAGAAAGGCAAGGATGTTGTTTACAGAGTTTCTTTGCATATAGCGATGCATCCTTCACCCATAGACCCGCAGCTACAAAGAATACATACAAGACTGCATACAAACATACAGTACACTCTTAGAGGAAAAGGTTCTATATAGAACCTTAAAAGGTTCTATCAGCGCTACGTATTTGGAACCCCTAAAAGGTTCTATACACTCTTAAAAAAGGGTTCCTCTGGGTTCTATATAGAACCCTGGGGTTCCATACTTGGCCAATAGAACCTTTTACAAAAAAGAATGGTTCTTTATAGAACCATTTTGGAGTTCCATGAAGCGGGGGATGGAACCATTTCTGGTTCTAAATAGAACCATTTCTTCTAAGTGTGTAGGGATCAAAAAGTCCAAATCTGGGATTCGATGTTATTTAAACCCGGAAAGCTTTTTATATTGTAGGGAAAAAAAAGTGTTTTTATGATTTTTGAGATTTTGCCGAAATGTTATTACGATGTTGGAGTGTCACGTAAAAAAAAGGACTTTGAGAATGAAGTTGTAACAGAATACTCTCATAATACGTTTTAAGAATAAAATGCAATTTTATAATTGTGTTTCTTCCTGGATTATGTTGAAGTAATTTTCATGCATGAATTTTTTCTAGATTTTTTTTAATAACTTAAATATGATCCTAAAATTGAAATCCATCTTCATTTTTACTGGATTAATTTATATTTACAAATTATTTAACGATCCACATATGTGGACCCAATGCAACAAATGCGTACAATGGGACATAAAGCCATGACAATGTTCACTTTGTGTTTTTATTATGCCATGTTATGCTATATCTGATTAGTTATTACTGATACAGCATTTACATGTTAGTTCTGCTATGGACTGTTAATTTTTGTTGTGTAAAAACTTTACTTTATAAAATTCTAACATATTCATCATACTTTCACTTTTTTTATTTTTTACCTAAATTGACCTCCTTGTATAAAAGTTTACGTTTTTTTTTTTACAGGAATGTCCATTTTGATGATACTTTTCTTATTACTTTATTCTGATAATGTGATGACTTAAATTTCACAATGCAACTTTTTGTGGTTTTGAAAAATATTTTCAAAATCTGGTAACTTATTTCTTTTTCCTTTGTTATTTTTTGTATGTTAAGATTTACACTATTCATTTAGCTGACGCTTTTATCCAAAGCGACTTACAATTGCTATATATGTCAGAGGTCGCACGCCTTATAGCACTAAAATGAATGAATGGCAAACATTTAAGATTGTGCACTAGATGACTAATCAATTAAGTAATTGTGTGACTGATCATGTGACTCCTCTGTAAAGATGTTCCAGTTTTTTCTGAAGCGAAACATGCTCTTTGGATCAATCTCTGCTGCATTAAAGCAAATTGTTATAATTCCCGCTGCTGTGAGTTACTGAAAGCAAAAATACCCATCAAAACACACACTAGACTCGTTTGTGCAGTCCTGAAAATTTACGGGTGCGAGTTCGGTCATAGAATACGGTTGTAACTCCGGTAAATAACTGTAACGACTCAAACACAGGAGTCAGGACTGACAACCGTATTCAGCTGGTGTGAACGTGCCGTGGCCATAGAAGCATTTTCACTAAAAGCCTAATAGTCTTTCGAACCCCGTTGCATCCACACACACTCTCAAACACACACACAGATGAGCCTGCTCCTCTGTCATCTTTTATTAAAGACTGCTCCTCTATTTCAAGCAAAGCTGTGCTCTGTGTATATGTGTGTGACCATACCTTTTGAAAGCAATGAACTCTGTGAAAGACTTCACACACACACACACACACACACGGTACAGAGACATCCCAGGGGTGTCCATATATGTTTGCCCTCATGTATGACATCACACACACATCTCTGTAATAAAAGAGACGTTTTTGATCTACCACAACACACTGTCATCAGACACCATCAAACACGCCAGAGATCAGACCAGATGAAAGCCAGAGAATAAATGCTAACATACTGTAGTAGAGCATAGAAAGAGCTGAATGCAGACGAGTGCAGTGCTTTCAATGTACACACACACACTCTTTTATCATCATTCACTCACTCTGGCGCAACCGATGGGGTTTGTAAGTGTGTGTGTGTGTGTGTGTGTGAGCTTCCATGAAGCCAAGGGGTCAACACTGGCTGCACCAAAATTATATTTTTTCTATTAAGTACACTCTCAGAAAAAAAGGTACAAAAGCTGTCAATGGGGCTGTACCTTTTCAAAAGGTACACTTTTGTACCCAAAGGCTGCATATTGGTACTTTATTGGTGCATATTAGCACATAAAATGTACATATAAGCACCTGAAATGTACATATTAGCACTTGAAATGTGCATATTAGCACCTAAAATGTACATATTTCCACCTAAAATGTACATATTAGCACCTAAAATGTACATATTTCCACCTAAAATGTATATATTAGTACCTAAAATGGACATAACATCTGAAATGTACATATTAGCACCTAAAATGGACATAATAACATCTGAAATGGACATATTAGCACCTAAAATGTACACATTAGTACCTAAAATGTACATAATAGCACCTGAAATGTGCATATTAGCACTTGAAATGTGCATATTAGCACCTAAAAGGTACATATTTCCACCTAAAATGTACATATTAGCACCTGAAATGTACATATTAGGACCTAAAATTGACATATTAGCTCCTGAAATTGACATTAGCACCTAAAATGGACAAAAGTTTACCTTTTGAAAAGGTACAGCCCCAGTGACAGCTTTGTAGAGTATATGGGGATGTTTTCATAAATGTTGTTTGTTTTGAGCAGTTATGAGGAGTTATAAGTTCGTAGAAATTGTATTAAATCTACTTAAGTCATTGGAGTTCATCCTGGCAATTCTCACATTAGATATTCTTAGAAACTTCATATAAGGATATATTCATATTTCCCTGCATCACACTGGTTTTCGCTATAGGTCGTAACGTTTCAGTGGTTTTTAAATATGAAATGAAGTAATATCATGGTAAAAACGTTCAAAACGTGAACATTTTTCCAACACACACTAATGAGAAGATCCTGATCAGATACAATATGAGTTTAGATATTAAAGAAAAAAAAATGCTTTATGTTTTAATGCATTACAAGGGTTAAGGCTTGTGTGAACTACAATTTTGATGTGTATTATATTCTCTAAATGCTCTGGTGGCTTGTGTGTGTGTGTGTGTCTATGTGTTTTCCTGTACTTTGTGGCATTTTCTTCAATGGGTCTTTAATGGCTGTGTTGCCATGGCCACCCCCTGTCCGCACGCTCAGAGCAATGGATCTTTTGTGCGACCGCTGAGAAAACAAGCCATCAGAAGACATTTACCCACACACACATTACACAGGAGCACAATGATCATGCATTTAGCTATTATAATTGCATAACTCTGAAGCATCTGTACATCAACGGCATCTCAGTGGGTTATAGTTACAATTCATCAAAGCACGCTTTACGTTTTTGCATTTTTTTTGTTTCAATTTCCCAATCAATGCCGGAATCCTGTCAAAAAATAAAATCAATCGCCCGTGGAAACGTACAGCCAAATGGGTTTGTAAATCACACCCGTTCCCCGGGACGCTCAAATCGCGGACATGTTGCCTTCTTGAGTGCTTTGTTTATTTATTTTGTTGTGTCTCTTTGGTGGTTATGCTTTATTTTTTTCCCGCAAGTTTCCGGAGAGACTCACAATTTATGGTTGCTCGTTATTTCGGAGGAAGTTGCCGGCTATGAAGTTTTTGTGTACTCCTCCATGAATCAGGAAGAAAGCCTGAGAGAGGGAGAGATATTTTAATTCCGCGTTTGTAATGACATTCGCAAGTTGTGTTCAGACGGCATCTTGAGGGAAAAGAAAATATTTAGAGAGTAGCGTCTTGTGCTTCTCTTGAAATAGGCCATCTTCGGATACCGATTTAGAAAAACACACGCTTTTGCGCCAATCGCTTGCTGACGAACAAACGCCATTAAAGCCGACACACAGGCTGGCATTTCATTACACCGGGGCTTGCTTGTGCGTATGCCTCTGATTTAGTTGAATGTAATAACACAGTAGATAAAACAGCCACAAGCACTGTGATCTATGGCCGCCTGCATCTGAACAGCAGTGTGCATTTGTCTCAATGATGCCTCCTCTTATTTTCCAGTCCATATCCTGTGGGAATTCTCCCAGCCGTTTGGCATGAACGGATTGCGACGCCAGTCTCTGCGATGCGTGCCAGGTCTCTGCCAGAAGTTGCCTTCTGTGAATGTAGTGCTTGCTTTTTATTGCCTCACACATATAGTTTTAGGTCCTGTGTCAGGAAGTTTGTGTCCATGAATGGAGTCCTCTGTTTTGTTTCATGGCTGCCGGATGCCAAAATGTCAAACTCTGCTGTAGAAACTGCATTTAACCCTAAAACCGTATTCTGGACAAGTGCGCGCAAAATAGTTTTGTTTTATTTTTTAAAAAATACTTCCCCTGATCTGAGCGGTACAAGACTTGGCTACTTTTCCTAAGTTTACATCCTGAAAACACATTTTTTTTTTTACTCAATTCTACAATGTTAAGTGGGTGAAAAAAAAGACCTTAATCTTGTATTTGGGTCAAAAATGGGCACCCATAGAAATGAATGGGAAAAACTGTTGATTAGAGCATTCGAAAATAAGCCAAAATAAGACACCGGGTGACTGGAAAGTCACTTCATCTTTAGGTTTTAGCTCTAAGAACTTATTGGAATGATATTTTAATGTAGTTTAAAAAAAAATCAAAAATAAAACATAAAATAAGCATTTACATAGATAAAATATGGTACTTTTTTGAAGTAAATAAATTCAAAAATACCCCCAAAATAAAATAAAACACCATAAATGGATAGACAAAACTTTATCGAAGACGGTGATATAACATTTATAATAAATAAAAATTAGGATCACACCTGAGTCCTCTGTGCCCACATTTGTCCACAATTACAGGACTTTAAAGTGAATACGGTTTGAGGTAGTGCTGTAGCGGCGTGTCGATGCTTCGACGTCAAAATTGCGTCGACGTCATATTTTTGCGTCTTCTTTATTTTTTTTTTTTGTGTCTTCTTCTTTTTTTATACGCTTCTTTATTTATTTTTTGCATGTTCCCGGCGGTACAGCTTGCCACACACACGTGGGAGACCGAAACATTGCAGAAAAGAGGACGAAGACAACTAGAAGTGAATGTGCTATCCAGTAAATGAATCACACACAGTAACCAAACCCTTAAGAAAAAAAAACTTTGCAATTTAGACGCGCAAACTGGGTGCCGGTGTGGTGAGACGTACAAGCTCCGGCAGATTCGGCTTGAAGTCGTTCATCCCGGACGTGACGCCGCGCGCGCTGTTACAAAAAAAAGGCGTACACACAGTTTTAATAACACGGTTTTGGCGGTTGTAGAGTTATAATGATGGTGTTCAAATACATAGCATTAGACTAATGTTGGCCAGCTTATAGTATCTTGATTCAGTATGCTATTTATTTGAGATACATTGTTTTTTTATTAATTGAGCAGCAGAAGAATATTCTTTATATTAGTCGTCCAATTAGTCATTAGATTAGTCGACTAATCGATAAAATAATCGCCCAACTAATCATAATCGTTTACCCCAGCCCTAGTTTGAGGGCTTCTAGATGCTGTCTTCGAATTTCTCTTTGTCGTCTGGAAACTATATACAATAATTGTATTTGACGCCGAGTTTAGGCAATAGTGACCGGGGATGCACACTACTGTTCAACAGAGCTGGACAAACTACACAACTTCCTTATTTGCGTGAAAGTAGAGTTTCTACTGGTCAAGTATTACTAAGTCTGTTACAAGTAAAAGTTGATCGATTTTACTTAAGTAAAAGTACAGAAGTACTCGTGCATCAAAAGCAAAAAGTAAATGGCAATACATTGTTTTATTATTGTTGCATTGTTATACCTTATGCCTCTGAAACAACCTATTGAATACACCTACCACTTAGTAGCATCTATTACTATTCAAAAGATCGGGGTCAGTAAGATTTAAAAAAAGATTCATGTTTGCGAAAAATTGCTGTCCTTTTAAACTTTTTGTTCATTAAATAATTCTGAAAAATGTATCACAGCTTTCACAACAAAATAGCTTGTTTTCAACATTGATAATAATAAATGTTTCTTGAGCAGAAAATCAGGATATTATAATGATATAGGAATAAATTATATTTGTAAATATTTGGTAACACTTTACTATAAGGTCCCATTATTAATGTTAGAACACTGTCTGTGAAACGCATTAGTTACAGAGTTTATTCATCTTTACGACTGTTATATATTAGCTCAGGTCCATTAAATTATATTAAAGCTACACTGTGTGATTTTTACCCCCATCTAGTGGTGAAAAGCTATATGACAATCCAATGAATATTAGTTTCTGTTCCTCTCAATTGCGATTTCGTTTTAACTCCTACGGTGGCCAATGTAGTCCAAGATTAACATGGCTTCCAGTTCGACCTCGTCCATGAGTGTTAACTCAAACGTAAACGCAAAAGGCGAAGCTTGAATTAACGGGTATGTCCCTCTTTGGCTAATGTACTTTCAAGATGGAGGGGCAACATGGCGACCGACATTAGAACCCCTAATAACTAAATTAGGGGTTAACTAATAACTAATTAGAATTAGTTATTACTTGAACGAAGTTAAATGTACATTAATGAGCACATATATTTTTGAAAGAACTAAGTGTTTTTAGCTAAGAATGAACTAAAAGAGTTACACAGTGTAGCTTTAAAGTGCTCTAAAGGCATAATACACTGAAAATACACTGGTCAAAGGGAGCAGGGAGCCTTGCATTCAGATTTTTGACCTATTGCTAACGGAAAGAATTTTCAAATAATACAAGCAAACACGTGAAGATGTTCAGATGTGTAGAAGTGTGTTCTCTGTGTGTTGTGCAAGCTCACATAAAAGTTCGCTGTAGTTTTTGCTAATACCCAGTATCTTCTCCTTCTCAGCCTCATCTCTCCCTGCATGTTCTCTAACTGAATAAATCTGCAGTGCTCATATAACTCCGGGCCACCGTGTGTCTTGTCAGCTCTCAGCAGGGGAACATCTATAATATTACACCCTAGCGCTGCACTCCCCAGCTAAACCATGTCACAGCGCCGCTCTATCTAATAAACAGATGTCTTTATTGATCCGAAGTGCCATATCCCTCTCTTTCCCCATGCACTCAGCTGAAAAAAACTTTGTTAGGAGGCAGCGATAAGTGTCACGCAAGCTTGGGTTTTTATATCTCAGTTACCACCGGAGACTAGAGAGGGTCCCGCCGCGGTATATCGAAGGGTTAGCGGGGTCAGAGGAGACGACGAGCTTAGAACTTAATAACTCTGAGCGCGTTTAGGACTGAAAGGCGGGTATATTATTGAGTGTGTGTGTGTGAGAGAGAGATAACTGTGTTTTGAAGCACCCCTATTATGCTTTTTCGAATATTACCTTTCATGCGGTGTGTAATGTAGCTGTTTGGGAGGGTAGAAGGTCTGAAAAATTGCTAAAGTTAATGTCTCCTAAGAGAAAGAATCGATTCTGAACCTCTGAAATGAGTCGTCAGTAATTCCAGTCTCTCTCTGTTACAAACCTACGGCTGCCCGTGAACAGCGTCTACTTTGACCCTCAAAACACTTTAGTTGTAGCTAAGACTGGAAGAGTTTGGTTCGTGTTGTTCACGTCGAGAAGACGCTGTTTCAAAAGAACGAGGACTCGCGCGGGAATCGATACGGTAAAACCGACGCCATTGTTACCGTTCGAATCGCTGTTTATCAAGAGCTGAGGAAGATCCAGAGCTGAAATTCAGATATGATAATGGGTGTTTGTTTCTCAACATAGTTGTAGACCAATCACAAGACTGGACCGTCTGACCAATCAGAAGCTGCTCTGAGAAAGGAGGGGTTTAGAGAGACTGAATGTTCGAACAGACCTTTTTCAGACTCTTTGGGAAATGAGGTGATGTAAAATGAGAAAATTAAAGTGTTTTGACCTTTGATGCATGAAAATCTATTGTTGGGGACTCCAAAACGAAACCTTTAAAATCACATAATAGGGGCACTTGCTGTCTAGCCATGTTAAATTGGGCTTCTCGTACTGCAGGTCACATTTCTAAACTTACACTGACTAGCATCTACAAATGGACGCTTGCTCCATAAAATGCTTGAGTAACTCCAGCGGTTAGTTTACGGTTTTGACGCAGGCCTGTTTTGACTTGTAACATCTGTTCTGATGCATTGTGGTCTGTTGCTGAGGGCAGTTGCCATAGTTTTTGAGACGTTTGGGCTTTGCAGTCATGTACAGTATGTGTCTGTGTGAGAGAGAGAGTGTGTGAGCCAAACTTGTAGAACATTCCGAATTGAATAAAGAATTCAACTGTTTTAATTCATGATATGGTGATTCTTAAAATGCTAATTGAATCTGAATTGAGACTCTGAATGCAGGGTTGAGGTAGCAGAATTAAAATGATTTGGGAAAAACTCATTTAAAACTTTGAATATAAGCTTTGTTTGAAAGTTTTATTTAAAAAAAAGTTAAAGAACTTGAAGTTTGAACAACTTTAGCTGAATGTATAGCTGGGTGGATAGGGAGGACATTTGATGGATGGATGGATGGATGGATGGATGGATGGATGGATGGATGGATGGATGGATGGACAGGTAGGAAGGTATGTGGATGGAGGGATGGATGGATGGATGGATGGACAGGTAGGAATTTATGTGGACGAATGGATGGGTGGATGGACAGGTAGGAAGGTATGTGGATGGATTTAAGGATGGATGGATGGATGGATGGATGGATGGACAGGTAGGAAGTTATGTGGACGAATGGATGGGTGGATGGACAGGTAGGAAGGTATATGGATGGATGGATGGATGGATGGATGGATGGATGGATGGATGGACAGGTAGGAAGTTATGTGGACGAATGGATGGGTGGATGGACAGGTAGGAAGGTATATGGATGGATGGATGGATGGATGGATGGATGGATGGATGGATGGATGGATGGATGGATGGACAGACAGGTAGGAAGGTATGTGGATGGATGGATGGATGGATGGATGGATGGATGGATGGATGGATGGATGGATGGATGGACAGGTAGGAATTTATGTGGACGAATGGATGGGTGGATGGACAGGTAGGAAGGTATATGGATGGATGGATGGATGGATGGATGGATGGATGAATGGATGGACAGACAGGTAGGAAGGTATGTGGATGAATGGATAGATGGATGGACAGGTAGGAAGGTATATGGATGGATGGATGGATGGATGGATGGATGGATGGACAGACAGGTAGGAAGGTATGTGGATGGATGGATGGATGGATGGATGGATGGATGGATGCATGGATGGATGGATGGATGGATGGATGGATGGATGGATGGATGGATGGATGGATGGATGGATGGACAGACAGGTAGGAAGGTATGTGGATGAATGGATAGATGGATGGACAGGTAGGAAGGTATATGGATGGATGGATGGATGGATGGATGGACAGACAGGTAGGAAGGTATGTGGATGGATGGATGGATGGATGCATGGATGGATGGATGGATGGATGGATGGATGGACAGGTAGGAATATATGTGGATGGATGGATGGATGGTCAGGTAGGAATATATGTGGATAGGTGGATGGACAGGTAGGAAGGTATGTGGATGACTGGATAGATGGAGGGATGGACAGGTAGGAATATATGTGGATGGATGGAGGGATGGTCAGGTAGGAATATATGTGGATAGGTGGATGGATGGATGGATGGATGGACAGGTAGGAATATATGTGGATAGGTGGATGGATGGATGGATGGATGGATGGATGGACAGGTATGAAGGTATGTGGATGACTGGATGGATGGATGGATGGATGGATGGATAGGAATTTATTTCAATGGGTGGATGGACAGGTTGGAAGGTATATGGATGACTGGATGGATGGATGGATGGACAGTTTGGAGACTATATGGATTAGCGAAACACCCCTAACACATTCCAGCGTGACCTTGGACAGCACATCTCCTCAATCCACTGCTCCTGACGCCCGTGTAGACTCAAGACTGAACGGGGAACATGATTCCTGGTCATTATGTTAAAATACTCTGACTCTTTAACGGCGCACGCTGTAGGATCATTATTCAAGACATTAGTGAAGTCTCGTCTTCAACAGGAGCAGGGGCTGGTGGTAATGTTTGGGGCTCAGCTCATAGAACGAGGGAGATCTACACCAGGAGTCTAACACATTTATCTAAACGAGGACTTCCCATTCACCTCCATTGCTCTTAAATTAACCATCATAGATGTCAAACCTAAAACAGATTTTGGTATTTCAGAAGTCAGATTTTGAAACCTTGCTATTGTTTTTTTGTGAGCAGCAGCAAATTTTTGAGTTCATTGGATTATTTGATGAGAAGTAATTCAGACTTTAAAGAGATAGATTCAATAGTTTTTTGTCCTTTCCATCTTATTTTTAACATAAGAGCAGAGCATTCGTGAATTGTATGTGTCTGTCTTCCGGTGTCATCCCCTTCCACTTATTTTTAGCCGATCAAAACAGCTTATTACGCTTCTTGATATGTCTTACCATATTGTTTGAATGTGCTATAATTATAAACACTTATTTTGTAGCGTAAAAAGTAAAAAACTGTCTGATGAAGTGAATACAAATGGATTAAAATAAATAAGTAATGCGGCACAGTGCTGAAGAGCTTAAAGGTAACAAAAGATAAATTCAGAGGGCATTTCCGAGCAATTTCCCGCTAGAGGTATCGCAAGGTCAGAAGCACACGCAAAGAGACAAATAGTAATAGCAATTAGTGTCTGTCCTTATTACTGATCTGTGACAAAAGGCATCACCACACACACATACAGCACAATTTATAACAATTAGACTGTTATTATTGATCCGTGACCAAGGTTACGCGCACACACGTCGGCGTCGGATGGGTTCTCCGCTTGGTTTCGGGATCATTAGAAAGCCAAAGGTCGTTAGCGAGCTTAATTTGCCATGATGATGTTTTGGTCAGCAGCAGAAAGAACATTATCAGAGGCGGATTGTGTTAATTTGGAGTTTGTAGGTTTATCTAAAAGTGTGTGCTTGCTTTGTATTCACATCATGGGCGTGTGTTAACGTGTGAGTGTGTGTGTGGATCACACTCGGCGTGTGTTAACAGTCCTCAGGCATGTGTGTGTAGTCATCCTCTGAAACAGGTGCCTATTCTATTTTTGAAAGCCGATTTTAAGACACGTTTGACATATTATAACAAAGAACGTCATTAAATGTTAAATTTGCATTTGTGACATCTCTCAAGTGTATTTAATATGAGGAATGTAAGTTTTTTTTACATTTTCTATAAGTTCTATAAAATTTCTAGAAATTAAATTAAAAATAAACAAATAAGAACAATATTTTAATGATTTTAATTAAATACTTACCTTTTAATTTGAAGATTTTTTAGTATTAAGTATTTGGAAAAATAATAAATAAATGCAAGTGTATCTATTTGGTTGCATATTCATTAAAATAAAATAAATCTAAAATTAAATGTTTGATATTATATAATATATTTAACATTACACATTTAAAAATAGAATTAAATCATTTACTCACACACATTGGTGTTGATTTAATTTGTATACCATTATTGTTACATAAATAAATATATAATATCGATTAATAATAAATAATGTCTGTTGGGTTTCGGCTTATGAATTAATGAATTAAAAAAATTCTAATAATTATTTAAAACATTAAATCAATACCTTTGTACTCAAATGTAATTTTAACAATTTGAATTATTTATTTTTTATTTAAAGATATCATGTGAAATGTACGTTTTTAAATTTCTATAAGTTCTATAAAATTTCTAGAAATTGCATTAAAATAAACAAATACGACTCTATGAAAAAATATATATTTTAATGATTTTAATTAAATTGTTACCTTTTACATTTAATTTTTTTTTTAGTATTAAGTATTTGGAAAAATAATTTAAGAAACATGAACTAATTAATTAATTACAATGTCTGTTTTGTTGGCATTACATTTCCTCGCTTCATACACAGACACACACAAATACCTGCCAACCTTCCACTCACATAAAGAAGTCCATTTATCAGATGTGTCGCACGCGCTAATAAAAAGGCTGCTGTCTGTCATTTAGCCACATGCGTGTGTGTGGGAGATAAAGTCTGTTTGTACACTTCACATCCGCACATTGCTTGGCTCAGAGATAGTGAGATGACACTGGCATGCCTCTCTCTGCATACATTTCCATAATCAAAGCTAATATGGCTTCACACACTGTGTTATTCAAGTCTATATGGATGTGTGTGTGTGCGCGCGCAGAGGTGGGGTGTTAGAATGCGTGGGCGCCGGAATATTAATCAGATGAGAAATGGAATGTGTGTGTGGAAAGGTGTGTGTTGCACAGTAAAGATGGAGGATATGAGAGAGCGTGTGTGTTTGCGTGTGTGTTGGCCCATCCTGTGCTGGTTAATAGACCGTTAACTGTGAGCATTTGATCCCAGCAGAAACTGGAGTGCCACACCAGCAACCAGGTCACAAGAATTATGAGACCCCGTGGCACAGTCACACACCAGCTCGCAGTAAATCCTCCTCCATACACACTGCGTGAGCTCACTATCAGCCCCTTTTAAATCAAAATTACCTTACTGATATTAAAATCAAAGTGAGATGACGCCCCACACAGGGCAAACACACTCACGGTGAGCACCATCAAGACAGGATTCATTTGAGTTATTGACGGAGTAGTTCACTTTTAAAAAACCTGTTTGAACACGTTTATCAAAATGAACGAATCATTTTCGTGTCATTTCATTGAATGAACCAAATGACACGAAAAAAGATTCGTTCATTTTGATAAACGTGTTCGACGTAATGACTCGAAAAAAGATTCGTTCACTTTGATAAACGTGTTCGACGAAATGGCACGAAAAAAGATTAGTTCATTTTGATAAACGTGTTCGACGAAATGACACGAAAAAAGATTCGTTCATTTTGATAAACGTGTTCGACGAAATGGCACGGAAAAAGATTCGTGTTCAATGAAATGACACGAAAAAAGATTAGTTAATTTTGATAAACGTGTTCGACGAAACGTCACGAAAAAAGATTAGTTCATTTTGATAAACGTGTTCGACAAAATGACACGAAAAAAGATTCTTTCATTTTGATAAACTTGTTCGACGAAATGGCACGAAAAAAGATTTGTGTTCAATGAAATGACACGAAAAAAGATTAGTTAATTTTGATAAACGTGTTCGATGAAACGACACGAAAAAAGATTCTTTCATTTTAATAAACGTGTTCGACGAAATGACACAAAAAAGATTCATTCATTTTGATAAATGTGTTCCACGAAATGGCACGAAAAAAGATTCGTGTTCAATGAAATGACACGAAAAAAGATTAGTTAATTTTGATAAACGTGTTCGACGTAATGACTCGAAAAAATATTCGTTCACTTTGATAAACGTGTTCGACAAAATGACACGAAAAAAGATTAGTTAATTTTGATAAACGTGTTCGACGAAACGTCACGAAAAAAGATTAGTTCATTTTGATAAACGTGTTCGACAAAATGACACGAAAAAAGATTCGTTCATTTTGATAAACTTGTTCGACGAAATGGCACGAAAAAAGATTCGTGTTAAATGAAATGACACGAAAAAAGATTAGTTAATTTTGATAAACGTGTTCAACGTAATGACTCGAAAAAAGATTCGTTCACTTTGATAAACGTGTTCGACGAAATGGCACGGAAAAAGATTCGTGTTCAATGAAATGACACGAAAAAAGATTAGTTAATTTTGATAAACGTGTTCGACGAAACGTCACGAAAAAAGATTAGTTCATTTTGATAAACGTGTTCGACGAAGCGACACAAAAAAAGATTCTTTCATTTTGATAAACTTGTTCGACGAAATGGCACGAAAAAAGATTCGTGTTCAATGAAATGACACGAAAAAAGATTAGTTCATTTTGATAAACGTGTTCGATGAAACGACACGAAAAAAGATTAGTTCATTTTGATAAACGTGTTCGACGAAGCGACACAAAAAAAGATTCTTTCATTTTGATAAACTTGTTCGACGAAATGGCACGAAAAAAGATTCGTGTTCAATGAAATGACACGAAAAAAGATTAGTTCATTTTGATAAACGTGTTCGATGAAACGACACGAAAAAAAGATTAGTTCATTTTGATAAACGTGTTCGATGAAACGACACGAAAAAAGATTCTTTCATTTTGATAAACATGTTCGGCGGAATGACACGAAAAAAGATTCGTTCATTTTGATAGACGTGTTCGATGAAATGACATGAAAAAAGATTCGTTCATTTTGATAAACGTGTTCGGCAAAACGACACGAAAAAAGATTCGTTCATTTTGATAAACGTGTTCGATGAAATGACACGAAAAAAGATTCGTTCATTTTGATAAACGTGTTCGACGAAATGACACGAAAAAAGATTCGTTAATTTTGATGAACGAGTTCGAACAGGAGAGTCACGAACGCGCATCACAGAACAGAGCAAGGCGAGCATTTGAGCTTATAAAACTTAAACTTTGTTATTTATTTATTAAATGAGTGATCGTTTCGCTTGATTAGACCCTTATTCATCGTCTGGAATCGTTTAAAGCCCTTTGAACAGTTTGCACTGAAACTCTCATTTAGACCTTGAACCGTTTGGTTCCCATTTAAGTCCATTATATGGAGAAAAATCCTGGAATGTTTTCATCAAAAACCTTAATTTCTTTTCGACTGAAGAAAGTAAGACATGGACATCTTGGATGACATGGGGGGGGGTGTAAATTATAGCAATAATTATTAGCAAAAGTTTTTTTTTTTTTTAAGTGAACTACTCCTTTAATACTAATCTACTGATTCGGACGTGATTGGAATCTCTGTCTGTTGAAAATGGGCTGTGAATCAAAGGTCATGTGCTCTAGATGTATCGTGAAACCAATTGAATTATTACACATGTAAGTAATGGACAGAAATGCTTAAAAGTTGGCCAAAAGTAATAAATACATAATGAAGGTTCATAATGTAATTTTGATTTCGTTACTGCATTCAATGAAGGTCAAAATAGGAGAAACGTTAAAAAATGAATATACCGCATTCACAGATATTCCTGTACGAATGAGTTTTGGATTTCTCAGAGGACCTCTGGGTTATAGCTGAGGAACCGCAATTTGCACTGTAATTTGTGTGAGTAAATGACAGACACGTTAGATTAGTCTGGAATTAAAATCGCAAAGTACGTCTGTGAAGAACTAGTACCATCCGACGCATAAAGCTCTTTACTTAAAAGAAAAAATGCTCGCAACAAATCATGTCAGAGTTAATGGAGGTCTGAGATATTTGTCATTAAAAGGAGCACACTTTAGCGCTGAAAAGCTTTCTCCTGAGTGGAAGACAGGCAGCGTGTTTGGGAAATCAGTTTATTGTTAAACCTGTCATTACTTTTGCATTTCCCAATCTAGTGCCAAAATTACACACCTTCAGGATCAGCTTTTGCTCAGATGTTTGTACTAAATATCTTTTGACGAGATAAAAGTAAACAACGGTGTTGGCAGTAAGTGTATCCATACAAGTAATTTGGGCAACCTCGCTCAGATCTTTTGTTTTTGGAAGAAATTCGCAGAGAAATGAGTTTTGTTTGCTGAATTTTGTGTCATATTTTAATACAGCGAGTGGCATTTACATATATTTTTTATTCTCTCTCCATTTAAAGAGGAACTATCATGCCCTGATTTTGTCTTTGGATCTACTAGAATAGATTTTCATGGTTGAATGTTTAAAAACTAGGGCTGGGTAATAAATATCGATTTCTCGATATTAATCGATTCTCATTTTTACGAACCGATATCGATTCTTAAATCTCAAGAATCGATTAGTCATCCTGTTTCATTTGAATGAATGGGACATTGTATCGCGGTTGCGCACATCCAAAAAATTGCAATAATCTTTGTCCTTTGTTACTATTGATATAAAACAAAGTCTCAATTTTCAAATTACGTCCATTTTCTTTAGAAATTCAAAAACATAAATAGTAAAATAAATAAATAATCTCTCTTCCGGGTTAATAATACCAGTCACAGCGCCAAATAAACATGAATGAGCATCTGAAAGTGTGTTAAAGATAGAGTACAACTTATCCAAATCCGTATCATGTCACATTGATTCGCTCAATCAGCGTTTCAACCGTGGAAAGACGTCAGTTAAACAGCTTGTAATCAATGTCATGTATCGTCATATTTACCTAAAATTTACCTAAACGTCATATTTACATAAACCCACATAAACTCGTTAGTCAGCTAGAAAAAATAACTCTAGAGAGGAGCATTTTGCTAAATATATACACCATATTACATATGCATTATAATATTAATGTTCTTCAATATTTAATGCATATTTGAATAAATCTGGCAAGTTTTTATGACAGTCACCATTTAAATGTTTATAGTTCATATAATCTTCTTATAAAAATAAATAAAAGTGTAGTTTAAGTGTTTGTATAGCTACAAAACAGTTCATTATTACCTTCATATTATGCTAATGAAGCAGCTAGACTCCCATAGTTTACAGCATTAGTTACGAGATTTGATTTCCTTGAGAAAATTTGCCATTTATTGTAACTGAAATCCAAAATAATCAATATTGAATCGAATCGGAACCGAATCGAATTGCAAGCTTGTGAATCGAAATCGAATGGAATTGTGAAATTTGTGTCAATACCCAGCCCTATTATTTGTCCCATGTTTTCCTCTCTTCCCAGTCTGTCAGCATCGCTCTGTTTAGTTCCCGTCTCTATGAAGCCCCTCCTTCTGAAAAGCGCAGTGTGCTCTGATTGGTGGACTGGACCAGTGTGTTATGATTGGTCAACCACTTCCAACGTGTTCGGGAAATCCCACGCCCTTACCATAACCACGAGTTTCAACACACTAACTAATGGTGTGTTCACACCGAACGTGAATTTAATCGTTTGCACGAGTAGATTACATACAAAGTCAATGCAAAGACGCGAATAGACACATCATTCACGCCGGGCGTTGCGAATGACGCGAATTGGCCGACGCGTTTTGCCGCAAACGTCTTCCGCGCAAGTTGAAAAATTTGAACTCGAGCGGAAGATTCACGAGACCCTTTGTTGCGCCAGCCAATCAACGAAGAGCTAATCGATACGTCTGGTAATGTATTTAAAATTGGCTACATTTATGTGCCTTTACAATAAATGTATTTTAAATAAATGTTGCTATATATTTTACTAGGTATATTGAGCAGCTACAGATCCAAACTCCATTCATTCAGAGTTCGCCTCTGGATGCTGTGAACTTAGACACGTCGGCGTTTGGCTTTACTCCGTATTTGGGACTTTCACAACAAGTACAGAGCAGCTATATCTTTTATTTCAGACATGACGGAAACGTATGCCAGATAGAAATTGTGGTGTTGTTGTTTTTTATTCGCGAGTGATGCGGACGCGCGAATGGGTTCAAAATGTTCAAGCGTCTAACTAGACGCGTATTTGACGCTCTATTCGCGTTCGGTGTGAACACACCATAACTCAACCAGGCCTCGTCCCTTTATTCCGCGTACGCCTTGGGCGGGAATTATTTAAATGAGGAATATTGTGGCGTGTTCCTGGAAGAAAACTCGAGACTACAATGGAGTCATTTCAGGGAGTTCAGAAACCGAGACACTGATATAGAAAATAACTTTACTTTTTAACATTGCAGACATACTCAAACAGAAACATTACACTAAAAAAGTTGAACGTGTGAAAAAACGGCATAAAAATGTTGATCCATCAATCAAAATATTCTGAAGTTTACGCATATGAATCCTGTGGTATACTGTCTACTGTCAGATAAAGATATATCTAGTGTCCTGCCCAAAAAAATGAATTATTGTCGTGTCCTACATTATCGCACAGTGTTAAAGATTATTAAAGCTACACTGTGTGATTTTTACCCCGAGTGGTGAAAAGGTATATGACCATCCAGTGAATAATTTGGTTTTAACTCCTACGGTGGCCAATGTAGTCCAAGATTAACATGGCTTCCAGTTCGACCTCGTCCATGAGTGTTAACTCAAACGTAAACGCGAAAGGCGAAGCTTGAATTAACGAGTATGTCCCTCTTTGGCTAATGTACTTTCAAGATGGAGGGGCAACATTAGAACCCCTTACCCGTATGTATTTTAAATGGCATATTATACACTCACGTGAATACTTTATTACTTAATAAACATTAATGAGCACATATATTTTTGAAAGAACTAAGTGTTTTAGCTAAGAATAAACTCAAAGTGTTACACAGTGTAGCTTTAAAGTGCTCTAAAGGCGTAATACACTGTGTGATTTTTACCCCCATCTAGTGGTGAAAAGGTATATGACCATCCAGTGAATATTAGTTTCTGTTCCTCTCAATTCCGATTTCGTTTTAACTCCTACGGTGGCCAATGTAGTCCAAGATTAACATGGCTTCCAGTTCGACCTCGTCCATGAGTGTTAACTCAAACGTAAACGTGAAAGGCGAAGCTTGAATTAACGGGTATGACCCTCTTTGGCTAATGTACTTTCAAGATGGAGGGGCAACATTAGAACCCCTTACCCGTATGTATTTTCAATGGCATATTGTACACTCACGAGAATACTTGAACGAAGTAAATATAGATTAATGAGCAACTAAGTGTTTTTAGCTAAGAAGAAACTAAAAGAGTTACACAGTGTAGCTTTAAGATGAATTTTTGATTAATATATGACAAGACTCAGAGGCGTGACCTCTGTTAAAGTCATTAGATGAGTAATACAGCGCACCTCGTCACGCTGTTGTGTGTTTGTGTGCGTCTGTGTTGGGATTGTGTTCTCGCCAGTGACAGTCGACAGCACAAACTAAGACTCGAAAAGGCTGGCGGAATATAAAAACGTCAAAAAGACGAGCCGTCTCTCCCTCCCTTTATCACACATGTATATGCGGACATGTGCTGGCATGAATATTATTCAGTGTTAGATTGAGTGAAGAAATGATGTCTAGATGTACGATGATGGCATCCCCAGTGCCACACACACACATTGCTTGTTTACTTCCAGGCTTCTAGCATGCATGATTGGGGGCAAAGGTCATGGCCATGTGGAAGGTTGCCATAGTGCTTATCAACCATTGCAGTGGCGCTGAGAGACCGACTGGTCCAAGCCTAGACCGGCATAATTAATATTGGCTCAAACCCCTCGATGGCGACGCAACCCAACCGTGACCGGCCCGCGGCAGCCTAGCGGCCCTCGTAATGCGAAGCACAACCTCTGCTATCTGCAAACTGGAGCGAACGAGGCTACGCCGCCGCCTTTCTGTTTGGTTTATTTACACAATGTTTTTGTTTTAATTAGAGCTGTCAATCGATTAACGGTTTCAATTCAGCATATCATTAGCCGGCATATGCTGATTACTCTAATTAATTGTCATCACACACACAAATATTTGAATGAAGGTAATTCATAATAAGACATTTGTCGGGTTTAAGAAGTCAATATATCGTTTGTTTATATGATTGTGAACATACGGCTGTCACCAAGGGTGGCATGTTTTATGATTTTGTGATTCCAAAGGCTTTAAAACAATGTTGTAAACATTATCATTCGCGCAGTTGATGTGTACTAGGCTACATTCGATTTTACACATCTCACACATTGTGAAACGCAATGTTCTTCGTGTTAGCTTACCAAAGGGGGTCTTTAACCCTTAATCACTGTTTGTGGTAAAAATGACCCGGCTGGACTTTTTCTTGATTTTTTAAAAATGTTCCGTTTATCTCAGGACATGAAACTCTGTTTCCTATGTAATCTATCTAAAAATGCATAAAAACTGGGCTTGATTTGGTTGTTCGAAAGGTGTGTAAAAAAAATACCATTTAAGCTGTTTGGGGTCAAAATGACCCTACATTGAAAATGAATGGGAAAATGAAAAAAAAAATGTTTTGTTTTTTTTTCATTTTGATTGTCAAAAAAATAAAAGTAAATTCATTATAAATCTGAAATGTTCCACATACAGTATAAACCAAGGTCTGGTCCTAGAGCATAAATAGAAAGTAGAACAAACTTTCTATCTCATACACACACATACAAAAACACACACACAAACACACACGACTACAACAGAAAGCATTTTTACAGGAATTGGCAAATAAAAAAAACAAAACTGGCATAAATCTAAAATATTTTTTTTTAAATCAAGGTCTGGTCCTAGAGCATAAACACAAAGTGGAATGAGCTTTCTCACACACACACACACACACACACAGCCACACGCACACAAACACACACATGTATGCATCCTGTTCATTACAGTTTATTAGTGCTGTTGTTTTGTATTATATTGGCTTATTTACTTGGTTTATTAAATTTATTTTGTTCTAAAATCTGTTGTTCTAAAAAAATGAATAATTGTTGATAAGTAATTTTCTAAAATGAAGTGTGTGAATACAGTCATGTCATAGTGCTGATTTGTAATATTTATGCAAATGTATGTATAATAATTTGCATAAACAAATAACTCAAAATATATCAGACAACAACAAACTCTAATTTTCACAAAAATATTTTGTGCAATTCACAAAATATATATATCATATATACCAATTTGTAAGGAGAATTTGAAGCATCAAGAAAAATGAATTGAAAATGAATGAGTCTCTATGGAACCCTATTGGATAGATGTGGTCATTGCACTTTAATTCCTTAACTATAAGAAAAACTGTTTTTCGACTAACGACCAGATGGTAGTATTCTATCCCTAACACATGGAGCAATGTCCAAAAACTGTAAAAATCATAATTTAAGTGTTTTTTTCTTAAAAAAAAATCATTTTTCATGTGCCAATTTATGGCCTAGTTATGTAAATGTGCAGTAAAGAGGCAGAAAACTTTAAAAACTCCAAAAAAAAAACAGCATAAATGATTAGCTGAGAAGTGAATTTAAAAAAATGATATATAGTTTTCCACATAAAAATGTATATTTCCTTATGCAATTGCTCTTTAAAAGTCTGGGGTCTAAATGACCCCAAACACCTTAAGTGTTGTCCTTTTCTAACAGGGTTAAGCATCATAACCGTTTCCACCATTGATGATAATAACAAGAAATGTTTCTTTAGCACCAAATCAGCATATTAGAACGATTTCTGAAGGATCACGTGAATATTTTCGCCTAATATTATCGTTCTGACATCTGCTAATTGACTTTTACTGCTCCCCGAGTGTTTTTTACTGCACTGCAGGATTTGAGCTGAGGATCTCAGTTGAGCGAGGTGGTTGTTTCGAGAGCGAGCGCCCTGTGATCATCCAGTTAGCAGATGTATGTAACTAGGGCAAGTGCTGGTGGGGTGGCTGCTTGATTCTCTCTGGCTCCGCCAGAAGCTGTGATGGTGAGATAGATGTGATGAAGACATTGAGGAAGAGCCACTGTTCTTCTGTTGAGGGTTAAAGCTCCGTCAAACACCTGCGCTGTGATATCTGTGTGTTTGTGCGTTCAGGCGTGATGTCATGGAAGAGTTTGCATGCATATGTCGAGATTCGTGACGCCAGCTGTAATTATTCATGTGTGTGTGTACCGTTTACTGGCACATATGTGAAAACATTACCCCGCGGATGTCGCCGGGCTTTATTTCTACCTGCCGGGAGTACATGAGCGAAACAGAAGAACAGGTTGAGGTATTTGAAGTCACTTCACTTAACACTCATCTTGGCAACTACGTATTTTCTTGTCTCGCAAGGATGGCTTCCTGCTATTTTAACAGGATGAAGAACAAAATCACCAAAACTGTTTGTCAAATCGCGAATGCAAATCCAGTCCAGCTAATGCTAAATGTGTTCTAGAGCAAACAGAGCGATGCCTAAACTCTAAATTGGCTTTTTGAATTTAAGGGCAGGATTTCATTTCATACAAATGGCGAAAAATGAGTTTTGTGACTTATTTTTCTACTAGTGGCCTCTTTCCTCTTCCATAAACTAACTGTGATGAAACTGATGAAACATTGAACAACTCATTTCTGCGTAGTTGGTTTGGAAAATAACATGCTGTGAAATCCCCTGTCCCAGAGAATAATGTTTATCCATTTAATTTATATAGTATAGATTTTTCTAAAAGATGGTAATGATGGTAAAAGATGAATGATTGCATGCTCAAAACTGAATATATATATATATATATATATATATATATAGGGCTGTTAAATGATTATTCGTGATTAATCACATCCAAAATAAAAGTCTGTGTTTACATAATATATGTGGGTGCACTGTGTATAATTATTTCATACATATATAAATACACGCACATGCATGTATATTTAAGAAAAAAATATTATTTATATATAAAATATTAATATATAATATAAATGATCTATTTACAGTACATCCATGAAAATATTTCTTAAATATATACAAGCATGTGTGTGTATTTATTATACACAGTGCACCCACATATATTATGTAAACACAAACTTTTATTTTGGATGCGATTAATCGCAATTAATGCGTAATATATAAATAATATATAAATAAAAAACCTATATATATATATATATATATATATATATATATATGAAGAGTTCAGATGCAAAAGCCTCTAAATGCCATTTGAAATTTTCTTCTAAAATGACCATTTTTATTAAGCTTGTATATTTAAGTTCAGTAATTTCACTTAAATGACAATTAATAGGTAATCTTAATTGCAATTTAAGTGAAATTACTGAACTTAAATATACAAGCTTGATAAAAATGATCATTTTAGAAGAAACTTTCAAATGGCACTTAGAGGCTTTTGCATCTGAACTCTTCATATATATATATATATATATATATATACTTTTTACTTTTCGATTAAACCATTATTAAATTATAGATTTAAAAAAAATATTTTAATATAAAGGAAAACCAAAACACTAAACTTTGGTAAGGTATTTATCTGACAACAAACGATTGGCAAAAAAAAGGCAAATTAAAGGTTTTATTTTGCTATAAAAAAATGCATATAACAAAATTGGCAAAAAAGAGGCAAATTAAAGGTTTTATTTTGCTATAAACAAGAAAAAAAATGCATTTAACAATAAAAAGCATACACTGACTAACATAATCAGTCATTAATATTTTTTGGCTTATCATTTCTGTGTTTATAATTTCTTTGCGTGACAGCCTGGCCCAAAACTGGCTTTTTTCTATCTTGTGACAGCCGTTTTCTAAGGGAAATCTTGACATGTATACTAAGCTTTATGTATAGAGTTTTCTAGTTATTTAGATTGAGATTAAACTAATGCTTTGGTTCCCTGAATACTGTTTTGGCCTCATATGTCTCCTGTGAAGTGCTCAGAGCAGAACACGGTGGCCATCATTTGGCGTCATAAATGGGATCTCTGGCTTAATGTGCTGCTGGTGCCACTGCGGACACACAAACACTGACATACACGTACACACATACACACTCTAATGTTCGCTGCCCTAGTCAGTCTCCTGCCTCAACTTTAGGTCCGTCCAGTAATCGTTATTGGCCATGGTAATTAATTTGTGTTGCGGCAGCTGTTATTGTGCGGAAATGGAGGGTGAATCAGAAGGTGAGTATTGATGGATGAAGAAGGATGAAGTGAAAAGGTGTGGAGGGAAAACCAAGAGCCAACAGCATTAGAGAGAATAGATGGAGGAACCTGACACAAAATCTCTTCTCTAAGACCTATAGTGATCTGCCTTCGGAGGCAGTATTTCATGGCCTCGTCGAAGGCATGCTTCCAACTTGAAGACTGACCAAACTTAATTATGCTTAAAACACCTAATTTTGCCAAACTCTAAGGCATTTATACTTCACTGGGAATCCAATCGCAGAGCCTAACAAGAACAAACACGGTAAAACGCTATACATTTTGTATTATCATTTCTGTTGCAGATAAGTTCACGTGAAATTGTAGTGTTTCATCGTAATAAAAATGGATTCTTTTACCTGTTTTTAAGCCCTGTTCAAGTGCAATAATATGCAAAAGACAATTCAATTCGGTTCTCGCACCCGAAGAGTGCACACAGAATGCTTTTGTAGTTTTGATTTTAAATATATATATATATATATATATATATATATATATATGAAGAGTTCAGATGCAAAAGCCTCTAAATGCCATTTGAAATTTTCTTCTAAAATGATCATTTTTATCAAGGTTGTATATTTAAGTTCAGTAATTTCACTTAAATGGCAATGAGGATTACCTATTAATTGTCTTTTAAGTGAAATTACTGAACTTAAATATACAAGCTTGATAAAAATGGTAATTTTAGAAGAAAATTTCAAATGGCATTTAGAGGCTTTTGCATCTGAACTCTTCATTTATGAATATGTACATGAAGACTGTGCAGTGTTTTATTTGATACTATACATTATTTAATTTATGTAGTTTTTCTTACCAGTAGATAAACCTTTTTCTGTTTCAGTTCTCAGAAAAGCAGTTCGCCTATTAAACAATGCTTCGAGAGCATTTGTGTCTGATTTGAGTTAGACTGAAATCTGAAAACTTAAAGAGAATGACCTGTTTAGTTGGCTCAAAGGCCATTAAAACAACTATTTCAAAAGCTGAACTGATTTTCTTTATATTATAGTAAGAATAGGTATAACTCAATGTTTTAACTAATTGAAAAAGCTAAATAATTGAATAATCATTCCAAACCAACTGATTAGCCGGCAAAATAATCATTGATTAATCGTTCTAATAATCGTTAGATTAATCAATTATCAATATAATCGCAGATCAGTCGGTTAATCGCTTATAACAAGCATTAGATTTATCGATTATCAAAATAATCGTCGATCTGTCGATTAATCGTTCGAAAAAGCGGCAGATTAATCGTCTATCAAAATAATAGTCGATCAGTCGATTAATCGTTCTAATAATAGTTAGCTTAATCGATTATCAAAATAATGACCGATTAGCCAATTAATCGTTCCAATACTCGTTAGATTAATCGAGTATCAAAACAATCGTTGATTAATAGTTCTAATAATCATTAGATTAATCGATTATCAAAGTGATCATCGATTGGTTGATTAATCGTTCTAATAGTCGTTAGATTAACAAAAAGTAAGCATTTAGAAATTGACAAGAATGCAGTCTAATTAAAAAAATAAAACACTTTCAGAAAAACTTTTGCTGATAATTTACCCACCCAAGATGTCATCCAAGATGTTCACGTCTTTCTTTCTTCAGTCGAAAAGAAATTAAGGCTTTTGATGAAAACATTCCAGGATTTTTCTCCATATAATGGACTTCAATGAGAACCAAACGATTCAAGGTCCAAATGAGAGTTTCAGTGCAAACTGTTCAAAGGGCAAATGATTCCAAATGGTGAATAGGGTTCTTATCAAGCGAAACGATCGCTCATTTAATAAATAAATAACATATTTTAAGTTTTATAAGCTCAAATGCTCGCCTTCTGTTCTGTGATGCGCGTTCGTGACTCTCCTGTTCGAACTCGTTCATCAAAATGAATGAATCTTTTTTTCGTGTCATTTGCCTCATTCAACGAACGAAATGAAACGAGTCGACTCCGGAAAAGATTCATTCATTTTGACCCAGATTTTACCCATCAGCACTAGTTGGGAAACAACGTGAGGACTGTTTGATACATGAGCAACATTATTTTGCATCAATTTCAGTTCACTTTACACACCATCTGACTGATAGAGAGAGAGAGAGAAAGAAAACAAGGGGAAGAAAAAAGAACGACGAATGATTGAAATGAAGAAAAGCACCGCGAAACGACATAAGCATATTTTACGCCGCAGTTTTGCATATATGTTCACTTAAAAATGCATGTTACAGACACACTCGTGTAGTCATACACAAACTTGGTCGTTCATCTTTAATAAAGGACTCAGGCTGTGAGCTACCCTGGGGCCTAAACAGTGGCTTGCTCACACTGAGAAGTGTGTGTGTGTTGTGGCTCGTGCTCTCGCTCTCTGACACACGGAAATCCATTTATCGCTGATTTTATGTAAGAGTGATTGGGATGAGATTCTCTAGTTCTCTCTCTCTCTGTTCTCGTTGTGAGTTTGAGAATGCATTCTGATTGGCCGGAGGGTGTTGGCGCTGTGAACTGCACAGCACATGTGTTTAATATGCAACGGTCACAGCCTCACTTGCTTTTAAATATTAATGAGGAGAAATGATGGTGGCCGTTTCGCCGTTTTCAGTCGATGCTGTGCCGGTGTCGCTATTTGTTAAGGCTACAAAACTAATGACAGTTTAATGTCGGCACACACATTTCATCGGGCCGTGATTAAGCTGGTTTGAGCGTTTGGGCGAGTAGCGGTTCTGTCTAATTAGCGCAGCGCCGACTCCCGCTGACCCTTCACGGAGAGACCGTGTCCTGGCCCACATTAAACCCCTGTAAATATTTGCTTTTAACTCTTCCTCCTCTATTGTTTCCAATTTTGTGCTCTGGTGGACTGTGACCACTCATTCATTCCAGTTGTTTATGTGTGTGCGTCCTGTGAGTGGACAAAGGTTATCCTCCTCATCTCTTTCTCTCTAGACTGCATGTGGGAAATAAATGGCAAACAGACTCTGAATGGTCGTTAGAGGCTAATTCTCTGTCTCGTAAACTATGGAAGTTGGTTCATATTAATGTACTTATTGATGCACGACAGATGACTGTACGTTTCTTAGGCGTAATGTGATTTCGTTAATTATCGTACATGATGCAAAGTGATGTTCTAGTCAATTCGTGTCATTTTTTTCTTTATATGATTACATTAACGTAATGATAGCATATAAAGCATGAGAATCTTTTTCGAAAGGTACACTCTAAAAATGCTGGGTTGTTTTAACCCAACTTTGGGTCAAATATGGACAAACCCAAACGTTGGGTTAAAAATTTAGTAATAAAAATGTAACCCAATGGCTGGGTTAGTCCATATTTGACCCAAAGTTGGGTTAAAACGACCCAGCAATTTTTAGAGTGTACAATATTTTTTATTGGACAATTTTTTAAGTGATTTATTTAATCAATGAAGACAAATCTGTGTAGAATTATCACTATACAACTGTACAATTTTTTATGTTTTTGGACGAAGACTCAGTATAAACAGTTATATTGTGACATATTGCATTCTAAAAAATGCTGGGTTGTTTTAACCCAATTTTGGGTCAAATGTGGACAAACCCGAAATATTGGGTTAAAAATGTAATGTAAAAAATTAACCCAACGGCTGGGTTAGACCATATTTGACCAAAAGTTAGGTTAAAACAACCCAGCAATTTTTAGAGTGTACAATATTTTTTATTGGACAATTTTTTAAGTGATTTATTTTATCAATGAAGACAAATCTGTGTAAAATTATCACTATACAACTGTACAATTTTTTATGTTTTTTGACAAAGTCTCAGTAAAAACAGTAATATTGTGACATATTACAATTTGACTGTTTTCCATTTTAATATATTTTTTAAATGTAATTTATAATGGAATTTATTAAATGTAATTTGATCCTTCAGAAATCACTCTAATATGATGATTTGTTGCTCGTGAAATATTTCTTATTATTATCAGCATTAAACTTAGTTGTGCTGCTTATAATTTTTTTGTGGAACAATGTTTAAGTCTTTACTTTCACTTTTGATCAACTAAATGCATCCTTGCCAAATTAAAGTATTAATACTTAAGTTTTACATGCAGTCATGCATTTAATTTGGTTGTGCAAACAGTACATAAAGAAGTAAAAAGACTCTATATGAATTAGCTGAAAAAGACAAAGATAATTTAAAGTCCCCCTGTGGTAAAAATCAAGCTTTTAATGTTTTTTTAGGGCTGTCAAACGATTAATTGCGATTAATCGCATCCAAAATAAAAGTTTGTGTTTACATAATATATGTGGGGGCACTGTGTATAATTATTTTGTTTATATATAAAAACACACATGCATGTATTTTTAAGAAAAAAATATTATTTATATATAAAATATTTATATAACATAAATTATATATAAATCTATATACAGAATATACATGGAAATATTTCTTAAATATATACAAGCATTTATGTGTATATATATATATATATATATATATATATATATATATATATATATATATAAATAATTATACAGTGCACCCACATATATTATGTAAACACAAACTTTTATTTTGGATGCGATTAATCGCGATTAATCGTTTGACAGCCCTAGTTTTTTTGTATGTCTATGTGGTGTTTCTATTGTGCTTTAAGACAAATCATGCGTAAATTCATAAGTCGAACAGCATTGCTGAGTGTTTTCTCCTTCACGGTGTGAAATCGCTGGTGTTTCTGATGTCACACACTACCTTGTAACCAATCAGATCAACGTGTGATCGTCCAACCAGTGGATTGAGTGGAGGCGGGGCTCATTTGCATATTCATAGAACCGTGCATACTAAATGAGGCAAGGGTGTCGAGTTACATTCAAACTATTATAAGGCATGAAGACATTTTTTAAGGAAAACACTTTTAAATATGTCATTTTGATAATCAAAGATGAGTTTTATGGGATATAATTATCGACTACAGGGAAGCTTTCGACTAATGCTTGTATTACTTTTAGTGATAATTATAGTTGTCTCTTGATTTCAGTGCTTTCAGCCTATCATCCATCTGCTGTCTTTTATTCACAGATCAATGTACGGATAAGGGGGACAGGAATGAGATAAAGTGGCGGGAGAAGGTAGCGGCGGGTTGTGAATGTCTTTTGACCTGGCCGTCAGCAGCTCTGTTATCAGTTGGCTGTTTGACACTCACACACACACACACACACACACCACTGTCATCTCCCAGAGGGTCTGAATGAGGGCGCGTCTCAGAACCGCCCCGGCACACATCTGTCCTCCTTTGACACTCGCTGCTGTCTCAGACACACTCAGGCCTGGTGCCTACATCTCCAATTCACACATCACACTCACCCCTTCAGATGAAGCACCAGGTGTGTGTGTGTGTGTGTGTGTGCAAGAGGTTGTACTTTTGGCTTGCGACGTCCAGTGACTGCTCAACCACTTAAGAGGCGTTTATAGACAGTATTTCAGATACATGTACACAAAATACTATTTCCTGTATCAACTAGTTCAGCCCCCGACTTTCACGCACATGATCTGCCGCTATATGACTCAACCTAGCATTGGACTAGCAAATTGTCTGGATTAATAAGGAATAAGATAAGGTGTGGATGTCATGGTCGATTCTACTTGTTGATTAAAGGGTTAGTTCACCCAAAAAATGAAAATTCTGTCAGTATTTCCTCACCCTCATGTTGTTCCAAACCTCTATGTGTTTATTTGTTCTGCTGAACACAAAGGAAGACATTTGAAAGAATGTTTTAATAAATGTTTAAAATGTTTTAACAGATCTCATTCCCCACACTGTAAAAAAATATTGTTGGTTTAACTTAAAAAAGTAAGTAACCTGGTTGCCTTAAAATTTTAAGTTGATTGAACTGGAAAAAGTGAGTTAATTCAATGAGGGAGATTAATTTAATCATCAGAAACTCAAAATTATGTTATCTGAACTAAATAAATCATTTAAGTTGATCTGACGAAAGAAAAAAATGTTGTGATTACTACACTGTTAAAAATATTGTTGGTTTAACTTAAAAAAGTAAGTATGCCTTAAAATTTTAAGTATTTTAAGTTGATTGAACTGGAAAAAGTGAGTTAATACAACAAGGGAGATTGATTTAATCATCAAAAACTCAAAATTATATGTTATCTGAAATAAATAAATTATTTAAGTTGATTTGACAAAAGAAAAAATGTTGTGATTACTACACTGTTAAAAATATTGTTGGTTTAACTTTAAAAAGTAAGTAACCTGGGTTGCCTTAACATTTTAAGTTGATTGAACTGGAAAAAGTGAGTTAATACAATGAAGGAGATTAATTTAATCGTCAGAAACTCAAAATAATAAGTTATCTCAACTAAATAAATTATTATAAAGTTGATTTGACAAAAGAAAATATGTTGTGATAACAAATCTTGAATTTTTTTTTTTACAGTGCATTGACTACCATAGTAGGAAAAAATACATACAATGGTAGTCAATGGGGAATCTGTTTGATTAAAACATTCTTCCAAATGTCTTCCTTTGTGTTCAGCAGAACAAATAAACACATAGAGGTTTGGAACAACATGAGGGTGAGTAAATAATGACAGAATTTTCATTTTTGGGTGAACTAACCCTTTAAGGTTCAAATGGGACGTCATTCAGATTTGCCTTTAGTTCACCTATAAAAGAGCACTGGCAAGGGCAAAAAATAGCGTTAGCCAGTCAGTCTTGATAGTTAATTGGTTGTTGGTTTAATTGACTAGGAAGTCAAATGTGCTCAAGCATGACTGTTTGGTGATATGACGATATATGTGTGTATATATTGTGGTGAGGATGCAAAGTGCGAAACGGTTTACCCGTTTTTATAATGGTATGCAAATATATCCATGCTGCTTTTAGTGGGTTAGCGTTATTGACATGTTAGAGCGATACAGAAACATGGACGAATGAGTAATAAAGAGCAGGATGTGATGTCATGTCATTATCTATCTTTAAAGGAGTAGTTCACTTTTGAAAAAACTTTTGCTGATAATTTACTCACCCCCATGTCATCCAAGATGTCCATGTCTTTCTTTCCTCAGTCGAAAAGAAATTAAGGTTTTTGAAGAAAACATTCCAGGATTTTTCTCCATTTAATGGACTTCAATGGGAACCAAACGGTTCAAGGTCCAAATGAGAGTTTCAGTGCAAACTGTTCAAAGGGCTTTAAACGATTCCATACGATGAATAAGGGTCTTATCATGCGAAACGATCTGTTATTTCAAAACTTATTCCAAAAATGTAACTTTAAAGACAAATGCTAGCCTTGCTCTATTCCGTGAGGCGCGTTTGTAACGTCACGTAATACGTAATTACGTTCAAAAGGTCACGGGCGACGTAGCCGGAATTACAGAGTGTTTACAAGTTGAACGCATAGGTCGAACGTGCAAACTAACTCGAACGCCGTTCACAAAAAAAAAAAGGAATTAAAAGATAAAACAACGATGTCGTACGATTTTGATTCTCTACTTCCGGCTACGTCACCCGTGATCTTTTGAACGTAATTACGTATTACGTGACGTTACAAACGCGCCTCAGAGAATATAGCAAGGCTAGCATTTGTCCTTAGAAAAGTTACATTTTTTGGAATAAGTTTTGAAATAACAGATCGTTTCGCATGATCTGGTGTCGTTTAAAGACATCTGAAACTGTCTTTTGGACGTTGGACCGTTTGGTTCCCATTGAAGTCCATTGTATGGAGAAAAATCCTGGAATGTTTTCATCAAAAACCTTAATTTCTTTTCGACTGAGGAAAGAAAGACATGGACATCTTGGATGATATGGCGGTGAGTAAATTACCAGCAAACGTTTTTTCAAAAGTGAACTAATCCTTTAACACCACTACTAGTTCAGTTAAAATGACAAACACGCACTCATACGTGGTTATAAGTTTTAGATGTAATCACTACAGGGCTTGATTATTATAATATCATAATATAGCCAATGCTTGGTTGCCCAATGTTAAGAGATGTTTAAAAAGCTGTGGCATTTTACAAAGATAAGCAAATTTGGTTGAATTATATAAAACAGTACTAATGATGTACTAGCCAATGGCGATTCTACCGCCAAGGAGAGTGTGTTTCTCTCTCTTCCCCATTGTCTCCCTCATAGCCTGTTTTGTCCATCTGCATCTCTCTCTGTTTATTTCTCCTATTCATCATTTTCCATCACACCCGGAGGGCGCACAGCACGGCCACAACTGGCCAATTAAAGTCTTGTAACAATGCCAGTCAAGCAATTAAGACCCGAACAACCTAAGCGCCCCCCACCCGCCACTCCGCTCATGCCAACTTTGTGGCGCTCCGGTCCCGCCGCCCTTCTTCACTTCTCGCCCCGGCTGAGGGGGCATCAGCTGCTGCTGGACCTCTGATAAACACAGCACACACTGGCTCACGATCAGGGTGGTGACAAGCTCATTAGTCTGACATAAGCCTTAATTACTGCGGCGACTGACTCTAGATCAGCGTGGAACGGGAGAGCAGATGGATCTGTGGGAAAGACATCACATGGGAGTTGATTGACATATGTGATGAACTGTCAGAGGGTAAACGCAGCAGTTCAGCGGGGTTATGAGCCAGAGGACCAGAGCTTCTTCTGCATTCATCATGAGCCGCGGATCAAAGCTAGATTTCAAGCAAACTAATACTGTAGTCAAGCTCCACAAGTGAAAAGTGAGGCGAACGCTGCCTTCGGGTCAAATGGTGGATCAAACTGGGTGGTGTTCACCCAAAAGGACATTTAGTCACCAATAAAGAATAGATGGATCAGATAACATTAGAGCCCGACCGATAAAGGATTTTGAAGGCCGATACCGATACAAATATTTTTTTAGTTTTAAAATCCGATATATCGGCCGATATTATTTTTATTTTCAGAAGCGCGCAACAAAACATTAATGTTAGATTTCCCTAACATTAGTTATTTGGAGTTTATTTATGAGTTTTAACTAAAATAAAATGATAATGCATTTTAAAAAGAAACTTTTTTCGTTTATTGTCACAACAGAACAGACTGATGATAGTGGCGTTAGCTAGCTTTGTGGTTAGCTAGTCTATGAACAGCCATAATTGAGCAATGGATAACAGCATTGCAAATTGTAAAACATACATTTTCAATATAACAGGTAGGGCTGCAACAAACGATTATTTTGATAATCGATTAATCTAACGATTATTAGAAAGATTAATCGACTAATCGTCGATTTTTTTATTTTTTTTGCCGGCTAATCAGTAAGTTTGGAACTATTATTCAGCTTTTTCAATTAGTTAAAACATTGAGTTATACATATTCTTACTATAATATAAAAAAGAAAAGCAGTTCAGCTTTTGAAATAGTGGTTTTAATGAACTTGGAGCCAACTAAACAGGTCATTCTCTTTAAATTTAACTCAAATCACACACAAATGCTCTCAAAGCATTGTTTAATAAGCCCACTGCTTTTCATAGAACTGAAACTCAGGACATAAGAGTAAAATATTAATCTGCAAACTATTATAGATGTAAAATTACAATAGTTTTTTTTTTTTTTACATGAGAATTGAGTTGACAGAAATGTTCTCATTCACCTTTTAATTTACAGAATGAAAAAGAAAAAGTAACCGCCATGATATTATTCCTAAAATCTCCTTATGTAAGTCTTCATGATTATGGAACAAAATACACGCAAACAAGACTATAATACCAAATAGTGTTACAATAAAAACAGCCCTGACTCCTAAGCTCAATCAAGCTTTATTCTATGCAAAATAAATCATCACATTACTGTAACTATATTATTATTGATGATATTATTACTATTAATGGTATTGCATGATCTAATATAAAGAGATACGTTACCACTACAGTAAAGTTAGCTCCAGCTCGAGAGCTCTCAGTTCCCACCGGCTACTCTTTAGCCGGGATGTTTCCTCTTTAAGAGCTCCAACATGCATGTGGTGCTCCCGTGAAAAGCAAGTTCTGCCTTGTATATATTGCACTTGACAGCATTGTTGGTTTTAAGTTTTGTAAAACTTTGCCAAACCTTGCTAGTTTGAATTCGTTTGCACTTTGTCATAATTCGCGCTGTTTTTTATTTTACCGCACTTGCATTTATAAAGGGCTGCATTACACTCTAGCGCCAAAGCGCCGTAGCGGTCAGATCGCGATATTGCACGCCCTTACATTAGGTCACGTGAGATCAAACGACTACTCGACAACAAAGATATTTGTCGACAATTTTTTATTGTCGACTATGTCGACTAATCGTTGCAGCCCTAATAACAGGCCAAGGAGAGATGATGCGTCTCATCGCTATAGCTGTCACGCACCATGCTTATTTGAGTTTAGAGAACTGATGCGAATGATCTTTTAATTGTTATTTAAGCAGTGTATGTCTCGTGACCAACTCAACGAGTGTTGCCAACAGGGACGGTGTAGAGTGCCCTCTGGTGTACATACAACTCCAACACTCATGACATGGTTCAAGCGTGTTTCGTCCGTTTCATTTTATTTTTGAAATATTCATTTATCGGCCATTATAACTGCCGATACCGCTTGCAAAATGCCTAATATCGGCCGATAATATCAGCCTGCCGATATATCGGTCTGGCTCTACATGACATTTTTTTTTTAAATTGAATATTGGCCATTTTTTAAAACTTCTGCAAAAAGAGTGAGAAGCATCGTAATGAGACACAGGAGATTGTGAGGGAAGGATTTTATTGCCTCAGCTTGTTCGCTTGAAAGGCTGTTTGCCCAACACAGTGTGACATGAAAACAGTGATGTGCTGCGCTGCTATAGCTGAAAAATAAGAAGAGCTTGTTAGTTGAAAAGCTAACCAATTTTGAAAACCGACAAACTTCTGTCACGCCTCTGAGAACTTAGTTTAGTTATTAGCGTCGCTTCTTTTAGTTAGTTTCCAAACGCTGACCAGAAGCGCTCTATAATCTTTCTCCTGTTTGTTTCTTAATCTGTCTCATGCTCTCCAGTGTTTTTCCACTCGTCACTCTTTTCCTCCTGATCAGATCGGGTGTATTATTGTTTAAGGAGAATCTGTTTGGTGTGTGACTGTGTGTGTGTGAGTGTTGTGCAGTGTGTTTGGTCTCTAAGGTTTAATTAAAGAACAGCCAGAGAATCCTGTCAATGGTCCCAAGACTCCCTTCAGAGCCCCAGAGTCATCCTCTTCTATTTTACACTCCACAGAACACACACACACACACACACACAGAGAGAGAGAGAGAGAGAGAGAGAGAGAGAGAGGGGAATTACAGGAGGTATAATATAGAGACAGATGCTTTACAGTTTTATTGACAGTGTTCTGAACTCTATAACTTGAAAAACGACTGTGTGTGTGTGTGTGTGTGTGTGTGTGTGTGTGTGTGTGTGTGTGTGTGTGTGTGTGTGTGTGTGTGTGTGTGTGTGATGTAATTTAAGGATCCATACGGGTACACCAGACTTTTAAGTTGAGATATTTTATATCTTTTTATTAGATTATATCTGTCTTATTAGATATCTTAGTAATGCTTTATAAATAATAATATTTAATGAATCAATAAAGTTTGTAAGTAAATTTTGTTTTTAAATGATTTAATTTGATACATTTTTATATATATATATATATATTAGGGCTGGGAAACGATTAATCGCAATTAATCGCATCCAAAATAAAAGTTTGTGTTTACATAATATATGTGTGTGTGGTGTGTATAATTATTTTGTATGTATAAATACACACATATGCATGTATATATTTAAGAAAAATGTGTTATTAATATATCAAATATTTATGTATAATATTAATTTTGTATAAATATATATAAAGTATATACATGCAAATATTTCTTAAATGTTCACATGCATGTGTGGGTATTTATATATACAAAATAATTATACACACTGACACTACACACACATATATTATTTAAACACAAACTTTTATTTTGGATGCAATTAATCATGATTAATCGTTTCGTTTCCCAGCCCTAATATATATATATATATTATATATATATACATATATAGTTGTCTGTGTTTGTGTTTATTAATTATATGCGGTTTTAGCTAATATTTTAACAATTTAGTTAACATTTATTACATTCAAATGTTTTTTGCATAATGTACATAGATTTTATTTTTTTATATTATATAATATATATTTTTAGAATAATGAAATGTTAATGAATAAACATAAATTAAAGACGTTTTTTAAATGTCATTTTATCCAAAAATACTGATATTTTGGATAATATTTAGGATTTTTATTGTATATTTTTTTCTGATATATTTAATTACACTGTATAAGCTAAATTATAGGGACATGAACATGTACTTCACAATGGGAATAAGCCACTCTGTTGTTTACAAACCCTAAGCTCTAAACATATTGAGATTTACATGAAATCGCAATTGAAGACGATTTCGATATATATCAACAGATAACGTTGATTTTTTTTTTTTGCCTTCAGATCACTTTGACGTGGCTGTGGTTACAAGAGGTAAAAACTATATAAACACTGTTCGTTTTCTCACACAAACCGCTCGTTTCGCGTCTTAGGCCATCAATGTGTACTTACATTTACGAGTCATTAAATCATGTTTAATTTGGACTTCTCAGTGAGGTGGTGACCATAGACCTCCATTATATGACTGACAGACAGGAACGGTTTGACCTAAAAATATCAAAATTGAAAATTTTGATATTGATGCCCTTGAGGTAAGCTAAAACATACCAACAATTCATTTCAAAGTGAACTATCCCTTTAAGAAATAAATACCTGTCCGGGCAGATATAATGCAGTGCTTGCGGCCAGCCCCGTCCGTTTAGGCAACATTTTCTCTTCATTGAACTTCATTTACATAAGGGTGGGTGGCGAACAGAGGCAAACTAAGCACAGTACAGAGTCTTGAATTATTCCGAAAGAAAGTGGGAAGAATTATAGTGTGATGATAAAAGGTAAAAGGCAGCTCAACTGTTCCTCTCCCACTTCTGCCTGACCTTCTTAAATTCCTACACACTGACTACACTCTCAGAAATAAAGGTACAAAAGCTGTCACTGGGGCTGTACCTTTTCAAAAGGTAAACTTTTGTCCATTTTAGGTGCTAATATGTCAATTTCATGAGCTAATGTGTCCATTTTAGGTGGTAATATGTACATTTTAAGTGTTAATATGTACATTTTAGGTGCTAATATGTCCACTTCATGAGCTAATATGTCCATTTTAGGTGTTAATATGTACATGTTATGTGATAAGTACATTTTAGGTGCTAATATATTCATTTTAAGTGTTAATATGTACATTTTAGGTGGTAATATGTACATTTTAGGTGCATATACATGCATTTCATGAGCTAATATGTCCATTTTAGGTGGTAATGTGTCAATTTTAGGAGTTAGTATGTACATTTTAGGTGCTAATATGTCCATTTCATGAGCTAATATGTACATTTTAGGTGCTAATATGTTCCACTAAGGTACCAATATGTAGCCTTTGGGTACAAAAGTGTACCTTTTGAAAAGGTACAGCCCCAGTGACAGCTTTTGTACCTTTTTTTCTGAGAGTGTACTGAGGGATTTATTGCTATTGCAGTTTTACAGCATTTATCTGTATTTAAAGCTCTATTTACAGGCCCCTGTGCGAAACACCTATGGTCTTGTTTTCTCTCTGTTTTTTCCTCTCTCCAATCCATAGTTCTCATATCCAAATGGCTTTATTGGCATAACAAAAAGACAGACACACACGCGGCGAGAGCTCTGCGCTGGAAACGCTAATGGCCACATTAAATGAGACTATTATAGGATGGTGATAAAGCAATATCACTGGAGGAGACCATTCGGCATGATGATTGTTGCCGCATTAACGATGATGGTGATGGTGATGATGAGGAAGCATTGTTTTGCTTTTTAATAGCTTGCCATTCACATTTACTGCACCAAGGAGGTCTGTAATACCTGGAGACAGCTCTCCGTTAGCATTGCTATTCCTCTCGTGCCTGTTGCTTTTTCCATTTTTTTTAAGGCGAGACACGGCAGGCAAAAACATAGTTTTTTTTTTCACTGGTCAATTTTGAGATTTTGGGATAGGGGCCTATTTGTCTTGAATAACATGTCTTCTTTCAGACTTGTGGTGAAAAAAAGTCTGAACTACACATTTAGGTCATTATTTTACTACACTTTGTCTGTTTGCGTCTGTAGATTTCTCATAAATTCTTCAAAAGTTGTCGTTTTAAATCGTCCCGCTGCTCAGCGATCGCGATCTGCACCCTGTCATGATCACACACACCGTTAGAAAGCTCTCTTTCTCCTGTTCAACGCTGTCGGATCCAAATATGGTAATTTCCTTTTTACCAGCAGCCAATCGTGAAAGTAAAAGGAGGGATTTAACTCTAAATGCGCTAAACTCTAAATCTCATTGGCTGATGCTAAATCTTTAAAGCCCGTTTTCTCAAAATGACTTTTCTCTCATACTCCAAGTCCGAAATCTCCACTTCAGTAGCACCTATATACACCAAACTTTCCAGTTTTGTTCCTAGTTATATTATGAAGACATTTACCGAGGGATTTATAAATATATTATTCCTAGCCTGATTTATATAACATTTTATTCCAAAAAACATGGCGAAAATCATTTTTTTCATGGCTATTGGCAGTATTTTCTGATTTACAAGATAACAAAAGTAGATATCCATAAATCCCTCTGTAATTTTTTCCCCATCTAATATGTGAACACAATGAAATAATAATTTTGAACCTGGCTTTATCCAATACTCAGATTTCATTTTTTAAAATATATGCAAATTAGGCAGGGCCGGATTAAGAGTTCAGAGGGCCCTGGGCACAATGTCTTGTAGGGCCCCTCTTAAGCATTTTGTCCAAGGACATTTTAATATGACATTTATAGTTTAACTTTGTTGAACTATGCTGGAGTAAAGTTCATAAATGGTTGCTCTTTCCTATAGGAATTTGTAAAAGTATGTTGGGTGGACCCTTAATTTAGCCTACAGTTTTACTGATTTACTGTTCCTCTAGGGGGGTTCGGGGGCATGCTCCCCCGCAAGATTTTTTTTTTTTACATTTTAAGGTTAAATGCAACAATCTCATGCTCTCTGAGAGATCAAAATTAAGATCTACCCATAAACTGCTCGTTGAACAAAGAAAACGCATTGATTTGTACCAGGACAATAAACAGGGCTCAAACATCTTTTTAGTTGAGTCTCAGTCTACATAACATTATCAATGGTGTTTTAGGGTCCCAAACAATTATAATAATGTAATAATGATTTATACAATTATTCCAATGACGTAAAATCCATAAATCTTACAAATGTACTAGATAAATGAAAATTAATATTTCAAAAGTAGCCTATATTTTAGTCTACATTACACTAATATAGGAAAATTAAAATAATTTTGTACTCATTTATTTTCCCTTGCAAGAAATAAACCCTTTAGCTTGTATTTAGGAGAAAACACCAGATGACCATCCTGATCGCGTGAGCAAAGTGCACGCTTTTCTTTAATTCACCCAGCACTAGGATGCCTATTCTTAAAGTCTTGTGCTGTTTTATAAAGGCAAAAATCCATATCATGGTTTCGATTTTAGCTCGTTGGCAAAATATAACCCTTAAGTTACACATTTTACATCTCATATGTGTTGGGAAAAGGGAGAAGAGACTTCGCCAAAAGCTGGACTCGAACTCGCGTCGAGCGCAACAGAATCTGACTCTCGCGTTTAGCGCGCTACGACATACGCCACTGCTGTTGTGACGGCACTGGCGTCTTTTTTCAGAGAAGAAAGGCACTAAACGCAAACAAACATTCCGTTTTATCAAACCGTTCCTCGCGGCCTCGAAACACTACCGGTCCACCTGGGAAACTCCCGACTCTCCCGATTGTCACTGGTGTCCAGGGCCCCTTAGACGTCGTGGGCCCTTGGGCAAGTGCCCAGTTGCCCTAATGGTTAATCCGGCCCTGAAATTAGGGCATATTTCATTAGATAATGCCTAATTTGCATATTTAAACATTAAATTACAGAAAACTTGTAATATATTTTTTCACATCTTAATGTATGTAATCAACTGGGAAAGTTTCATGGTGATATCTGCTAGTTAAAAAAATAACCCTATTCACCTGTAGTGTCTCGCCTTAAGCCTGAGGTGTATATGCTAATGACTAATCACTGTGGAGCCACTGGAAATGATGTCATAACAATGCAAAAAAGAGTGTAACAATTTCTCATTCAATTTCCTGTGAGTACCGTTAATAACGTCTCTGGTCCGCACCTATTTGTGTCATTCGTTTGACGTGACAAAGTTCACTTGACCGTTTGATCCTTTCATTTTGTCCAGATTTCAAATTTAAAACCACATTAAATCCATTCACGTCACATAAATCTCTGTCCTGTGTTTTAGCTAACCGTTAGGCGTCTGAGCTAGGCGCTCTTGGCTAAATGCTAACACCATTTGAAACGAACATCAAAGTTTTAAAGCATCAATCAGCTCTCTCAGGCGATTAGAGGCTTTAAAAAACAAAAGATTGCGTTCACGGCGAAATGCGTCGGTTCTTAATTAGACTTCATATCCGCACAGATGATTTCATTCAGGATGTGAGAGCTAAAACATCTATTTTTAGTTTGTTAGTCACAACTGACTGATAGAGGCTCTTTGTGTGGGTGTTTCGAGATGTTTTCCTGTCGCTGTCTCATTGGATCCTCATAATGCTCTGAACGAGTCATCTGAGCTATCATTCGCCTGCAGGATTGCTTTTTTTTTCCCAGGGCTTAGACGAAGAACCCCATGGCAAGCACAAAAACTGCTTAGTCACTGAATTTTTGAGCTACATACAAACGTGGAGAAAACATTAATATTTGATGGGAAGTGTTAAAGATTTCTTTTTATTTCTAGTTTTCTGTCTCAAATGCAATGATCTGTGCTGGAAGCGTAATGCTTGTTTGTCTGCTATACATTCAAACCTCCTGGGAATCCTTCAGTCATCACCATTGTGAGCAAGACAAAATCCTGAAAATGAGATACTCACCCTCACGAGTAGATGCAAACCGGTTTGACTTTCTTTCGTCTGCAGAATACATGTCAGTAATGTTGGTCAACACGGCTAATTCACGTGATCAACTTGAAATGAGTGGATTTTGCATCAGTGGGGTCCAAAACAACCTTTGAATTTCATTGTAGTATCAACTTCACTTGGTCACTGGCTCTAACGTTAACCCTTGTGCATCCTTATGGACATTTTTGTCCTTTTCACTTGGCTCAGGTGTGTATTTTTATTGGAATTTTACTATTTCAGCGTCATTTTCTTAAAAAAATATTTTTTGCATTAGGTACTAAAAATACTCCCTCTCAGCACCTTTTGGACAAAAATGTCCCCATTGAAACCCATTAAAACTGCCATTTTTAATCGGCAAGGCTTCAAAATTTTATTTTTTACTATTTTTTATTAGATGGTGTCATTTTTTTAAGTTTGGCCTATAAAACAAATATCGCTTTATTCCTGTTTTCTGCTTCGGCATACTATAGAGCCAACTGGATAAATTATGCAACGATATTTGTGTGGGTGTGTTGGTATGGATGTCAGAGTGTTGTTAGTATGTGTGTTATAAAAAAATATGTGTGTGTGTGTGTTTGTAATACTAAGAGAGAAAAACTGCAAAAAATAATTCAATCAATCTAAGCTCCAGTGGGGTTTTGCTGGGACCCAATGGGGAAAATATGTTACTACGCCCAAACAAACTGTTACAGAAAGCTCATTTTTTGAGATATCATCCTCAAATTTGGAACACAACCTATTTAGATTTATGGCTTTTATTTTATTGCAGTTTTGAGTTCAACCTGATTTATAAAATATATATTTTATATAAAATATTTTTTATAAATAAATTTCATAAACTTATACCTATATAACTTTTTTTTGGATTTACTTATTATTATTTTTTTTACTTCAGCAATAATCTGCAAAGGGTCTTCTTTAAAACGATACTAAACTTAAGTCTGTGCTCCAAAGCGTCACATTTTTATGACAGTTTTTTGACATGGACATTTTTGTCCTCTTTTTACCTAAGTGTAACTTTTTAAAATTGATGCACAAGGGTTAAACTATTTAAATATGCACTATTATTATGCACATATCCATGTTTGTGCGGAGTGTTGAAGCTAAAGTATTAGCTGACGCGATCAACTCCCAGTTAGCAAACTGACATTGAATCAACGTGGAAACGACGTTTCTCATGACATTGAAACAACGTTGATCTGGCATTGTTTTGCTCATCGAATTAACATTGAACCAACGTCAGACGCGGCATTCTTCAAAGCTAAATGAAAATCAACTTGAAATCAACATCGCTTCAACGTTAGGAAAGTTAACCAATTGCGTCGATTTTCAGTTAGTTTTGAAGAATGGCGCGTCTGACGTTGGTTCAATGTTAATTCGATGAGCAAAACAATGCCAGATCAACGTTTCGATGTCATGTTTCCATTTATTCAATGTCAGTTTGCTATCTGGGCTTCATTTTCTCCTGATAACAGTCGTAAACACTGTTTAACGCGGCTTCACACTGGCAGTTGAAACCAGCTCCGAAAGTCATTCATTTCCTATGTAGATTCGCAGAACGCATGAGAACGGGTCCGACCGAGTGCGGTGCGAAGAGAATCGTGTCCGTTGGTTATCCGGGTGCATTAAAAACATTGAACTCTCGCGAAAAGCTACGGACGGCTCCTATTCGACAATTCCAGCGGAAGTTGAGCGTTGCTATTGTACTGATAAACAAACCTGAATTCTTAACTTAATGATTTTATAACGATAAGTTGTCATGTTATTTTTCATTTTCGTGACTTTCTAACGTTATTAGGGCAGTTAATACAATTCAATTGTAGGCAGACGTTGAACTATTGATATGATACCACTATAGCACATTTTTTAGCCGACCTGATATGTCAACGTCCTGAGGAACTTTTCTCGCGCAGCAACCTTCTTATTAATATCTATATAACCCCCATCAGAGAGATCACAGACAGAATCAACCTTTCTAACCTCTCCGCCATTTTTGTTCTACCCACATCCGACGCTTTTCAGTGTGTCGTACGACATCCGTTGGGGGCGTGTTGCGTATTACGGAGCTGATTTCAACTGCCAGTGTGTAGGGGGCGTCATTATTACTCAGTCATTATTGGTCACACAGATAAGAGTAAACGGCTGTTCACTTCACTATAACGATAACTATATTTGCGTCCACTCCAATGAACGATAACGGTCTGTTAATTCTGTGGTTTCAAAGTCATTGATCATGTTTTTGCTGTTCTTGCCGCATTTACACGACTTTAACCAGCAGATGTCCTCAGCACGCTATGTTTTGAGTGAAACTGGTGTAATCAATCTAATAATCTAACAGTGCATTTAGCTGACGTAGTCAATATAGCGGAAAAGAGAACAACACTTCAAAGGAAGCAAGACAACGTTGTCGAAACGAGCGCTGGATACCCGAGGTGACAACACTATCTCACGACCAATTCGTACGAATTTGACGAATGATTAAAAAGTGGCTAATTCGTACGACCTCACTCGTACGAATTTGTACGATTTGTCTAAACCCACGTGATGAGTAGGTTTAGGGGCGGGGTAAGGGGTAGGTCATTCGTACGAATTCATACGAGTTGGCCAATTCGTAAAATATGTACGATTTAGCAAAATCGTACTAATTCGTACGAGTGAGGTCGTATGAATTGTTACGATTTAGCCACTTTTTAATCATTCGTCGAATTCGTACGACTTGGTCGTGAGATCGGGTTGGAGGTGATCCTTCTCACCGTTTCCGTTTATTCAGAGGGTATGAACCAGGGATGGAAATTAACTTTTTTTGTCCACCGGCCACTGTGGCTGGTGGATTTCAAAATCTACCAGCCACTCAGTGTTTTTACCAGCCACTTTCTCGTTTTTAACCGACAATGCGTAACTGCATGTGAAAATTAATACTACAAGATCTACAATACTACTTAACCAGTTTATTTAATCTCAAGTCTCAATGAAATACTGACATTTTCTCTATTTCTCTTGCTCTTCCTCTCCTGTTCCCCTCCTCTGCTCTTCCATCTTCAAAAGACTTCCATGTTTTTTTTATTTTTATAAAACACCATATACTTTTACCCACACTAAATAAAAAACACGTTTAAATAGGTAATTTTCTTTTCTGATATAGCCTACAGCAGTTCTTGTTAAAACACACTAGATATGAAAAATCGGTGCATTTTGGGCACTTTTTGTGTGAAATCATGTTTATTTTTGTGTCCATCTAAAGTGTGCTTTCAAGCATGAACAGTGATCTGGCCCATTATCTGTTCACCGATGCCGACAGTGACGCATTTCAGGCGGCTTTTTATTTCTCATCTCCATAAATATATTTAGTAATAAAGCTATTGCTAATGCAAGGGCTAGGAATCAAACAATTCTTTGCTAATACTTCCTCATCATCGTGGAGAGCGCAGTTCGCACCGCTTTCTCCTTTCCATAAGCGCGTGCTCTTCTGTGGCGTCTGTCGTTGCTATGCAACAATGAACTTGCGCGCCGCGTCGCTTTTATGAGTAGATGCGGAAATAGCGCGCGGGTATGTTCACGCGGCTGGCTCTTTACCACACGAGAGCTTTTCTTCTTTTATCAAGCCTCGACGGATAAAACGCGCGGGTGTTGAAGGTGTGCCTCCTCTTAAAGTGTCCACCGTCCGGGTGAAACAGTATGCTATTTTTATTCACCCGCCACGGTGGCTGGTAGGTGAAGTTAATTTACCCGCCACAACACAAAATCACCCGCATTTGGCTGGTGGCGGGTGCTAATTTCCATCCCTGGTATGAACGATTGTTTTCCATATCCATTTTAAATGAGCGACTACTAGTCGACTACAAAAAATCTCAAAGCCTCGGTTTGGAATGAGATGGGAGTAAAAGATGACAGGTTTTGTATTTTTAGGGGAACTATCCCTTTAATCCTGGTTGCAGCATTCAACATTGTACAAATTCATGCGGTTGACGTGTGTTATTTGGTAAATGAAGCTTTGATGACTAACCCTTACTCTTGTTGTTGTTGACAGGACCAGCCATCATCTGCGTGACCTCTTGACCTGACCCCATGAGGACGGCTCAGGGAGATGGAACGTAACAGACTTTTCTCTCTTACTCTCTATTGCATATCCACGATAACTCACCAGGGCTGAGCACAACCTCGGCCTCTCGTCCACCCCAACCCTTCCACTGCCCCCCCATTCCTGTCCTCCCTTTTCTTGCTCCCTGAACGACCAAATCAAACAGGACCACTTTTTTTAAATAGTTTAACTTTCCTTTGCCCTTCACCGGGTACCAAGCAAAGCGGACGTCAATAAACAAGCGAAGCGAAGAACAAGACAGTCATGTTTCCGCTCCGTGCCTGCAAGCGGGATTTGGGCCACGCCCGCAATTCGGAGGCCACCCGTGCAATTACTCTTCTCTGGTTGGCACTGTGGATCGCCTTGACTTCGTGCCAGCGTATTGATCCTGGCACCAAATATCCCACCGTCACCACAAACTATGGCAAGTTGCGTGGGATTAAAAAAGATCTTAACAACGAGATCCTGGGTCCCGTGGAACAGTACCTGGGCATCCCCTACGCCACTGCGCCAATCGGAGACCGCCGCTTTCAGCCCCCAGAAGCTCCCGGATCCTGGCAGGAAGTGCGTAACGCTACACAGTTCGCCCCCGTTTGCCCGCAGAACGTGCACGGCGTTTTGCCCGAGATCATGCTGCCCGTGTGGTTTACTGACAGCTTGGATGTGGCTGCCACCTACATTCAGAATCAGAGTGAAGACTGTCTCTACCTCAACATCTATGTGCCCACAGAGGACGGTGAGTGTCTGACACAACACGGCTAAGCATTATGGGTATGATAGGGGAATAGAGTGCAACAGTTCCCGCCCACCTTTTCAGCGGCATTGGTTACGGAAGTATTTTTTGCATGGGGATATATATATAAAAAAAGCTAAACCAGCTACGAGGTAAACCACATTTACACACTTTAATCAGAAGCAAAAAAAAAAGTCTTTGAAAAGTTGACAAAAACATCTTTAACGAGGGTAACTCTTAGAAAAAAGGGTTCATTGGGGTTCTATATATGAAGCATAGGGTTCTTTACTCAACTCCAAAGCTTCTATGATGACAAGAAACAACCCTTTTGGCACAAAGGTTCTTTATAGGCTATTATTCATTCATATATTATATTATTCTGCAACATTTTAGTTGTAATTACATTATTGTTTATTAAACTGTTGTAGTAACTTTTAATCATGCTGATTTTTGGTGGAGAAAACCTGAAATGGCACTCTTCATGTGATATTGATTAACTATAATTTAAAATGATATAAATATATACGTTTTCTAACCCCCATATCTTGAATTTCGTGATCATTCACATGCATTCATAAATACATTTTAGGGTCTTGATGTTTGTCAATTATATGAAATATTTAATCCAGAAAGGACAAAACAAATGATAATGAATGAACCCGAAAGGTTCCATATAGAACATTTTTCCTGGTTGCAAAGAACCCTAAAAGGTTCTTTTTATTGAACCTTTAAAAAGGGTTCTGTATAGAACCCTTTAGGGGTTCCAAATACTTAGCGCTGATAGAACCTTTTAAGGTTCTATATAGAACCTTTTCTTCTAAGAATGTACAGTCCCATTAGGCACTGTGTGTATATATATATATATATATATATATATATATATATATATATATATATATAGAAACAATATAGTTATATAATATGCACGTAGTAGTTTGAGAGCGTACAGAGTCATTATGACTAGAGCCCGACCGATAAATGATTTTGAAGGCCGATACCGATACAAATATTTGTTTTGTTTCCGATATTCCGATATATCGTCCGATTTTATTTTTATTTCAAAAAGGCGCGACAAAATATTAACAGATTTCCCTAACATTAGTTATTTATTTATGAGTTTTAACTAAAATAATATGATAATGCATTTTAAAAAGAAACTAGTTTCTATTGTCACAACACAACAGAGGAACATCAAAATATATTAAAGTTCTGATAAATCAAATAATAATTAGTCCCTACATCGCCTTATAGTTATAAGCTACCTTATAATTACAATGTCAGCTTGCTTATCCCTTTACCTGCACTTTTTGACAACACTCATGACGTGGTTGAAGCGTGATTCGTCCGTTTTTATTTTATTTTTGAAATATTCATTAATCGGCCATTATAACTGCCGATTCCGATATTTTAGAAAATGTCTAATAGAGTGCCGAAGTGATGACGTCACTTTGTAGGACAACTCGGAAGCTAGCGGCGCGTGGGTTCCCTCGGTCGAAAAGCAATGCATTTTTCCCATAGACTTTTGGAAAATCGCAAAAAATAAGATCTGTGTTTAACAAAAGGGTTGTGACCCTTACACGTTTTGTCTAGCAAGATAATCTTTACAAGTTAATCCAAAATTTATACATTTTGAAGCCTATATAAAGATTTTAAAAAACACAATCAGACACAATAAAGTTTAAAAAAAAACACAAGCAGATTATAACTGTGTGTTCTATGTCATAGATCAAAACGTGAAAATATTTAGAGGCTTTGTTCACCACAGACCTTATTTCAGGCGATTTAGCAAAAACCCATTGAAAAATCCCATAGGCTTTAGAACGAGGGAACCGTAGTGCTAAAATGCTAACTCACTTCCGCGTTTTGGCCTACAGAGTGACGTCGTAACTTCGGCACTCTATATCGGCCGATAACATCGACCTGGCTCTAATTATGACATTCACAGTGCCCATTTAAAGAGTTATTTTGTTTCGATTGTTTGATTGGTAGAGATTTTTTTGCAGAATCATGGGTAATGTAGTTTATTCCACTGTTAAACAATTATTGAAAAAATATTTTTAAATAAATGCAGGTTCAACAATAGCATAAACCATCAATTAGTGCCAGTTTAAAGGGTTCTTTTGGCGCGGCCTGCTTGTTTCGATTGTTTGTTTGGTAGAGATTCTTTTGCAGAATCATGGGTAATGTAGTTTATTCCACTAGGTGTTCCACTGTTAAACAATTATTTAAACAAAACATTTTAAAAGAATGCATTCCGATGGTTTCAACAATTGTATAAATCATCAATTAACAACCTCGTAGATCACTGTAGTTCTAAAGGTTGTAAGTTATAATGTAAAAGTCAGTTCCCCGATGGAGAATGAATGAGGTTTTTTACTTCCAGAACCCGACTGTTGCACTCTATACAGTAATGGATACTACAGAATAGCATTGCATGGGGTGATTCATAGTACCACAATACTTAAATATACGTAGATCACCCAAAAATGAAAATTGTCTTTACTCATTACACTTTACTGTTACAAAATTGTATGACTGACATTCTTCTGTGGAAAACAAAAGAAGATTTTAATGTTGAAGAAGGTCCTGTGCTGTTTTGGACCCCATTGACTTTCACTCTATGGATAGAAACATTGTTTGGAAAAAAGAAGGTCATACAGGTTTGAAACACTCTAAATAATGACCGAATTTACATTTTTGTGTGAACTACCTCTTTAACACTACAAAGTGCCATACAGTGCAAATGTTGCCTTTGAACTACGGTGCACTTTTACTAGACCTTGACTAAGGACACGTCCTTGCCTTCTACCCGTTATGATCAGTCCACTGCACTCTGGATCGGGACTTGTCAGGATTAGTTTACCCTATGATTCACTTTAAGAGTGAGGCCAGCTGGAAAGACTAAAGCGTTCTGGGAAATTACTTATGCTCCAGTATAAGGCATATACATTTACCACAAATTGGGGTAAATTGATGGAGTTCACAAATCAAATAAGTGACTGAGTGACTTTTTAGGCTAAACCCATCAACATGTTTTTTTTTCTTCTCCTCTTCCAGTCCTTTTTTTTGTCTTTTTTTTTTCTTTTGAGAGAGAGCAAAGTGGACAGATACTCTCAGAGGATGGAAAGAGCTGATTTCGAAGGAGGTGTTTTTCTCTCGCAATTAAGGTTCCAGCCGCCAAGTTGCCCAGAGAAACAAATTATTGACATCAGCAGTAATTTGCTATCTCAGAGCGCTTTTTGCTTCTTTCCTCTCAGTTTTTACCTCTTCTGGTATCCAGTGTAGGTGTTTTACGTTTACAATGGTAATTGTCTTATTTAAGCAATTCTTTCGATGATGAAAGAGTGCTTTGTAATTTTCAAAAAGTCATCAAGCCTATTTCTGTACCTCAGTATGTTCACTACACGAACCAAATGCAGAAGGCCAGATTTAATAAAGGATTTACTAATGACACACAGTGAAACATTAGCGCTGATGAGGCGTAGCAGTTATTTTTTTATTGTCATGTATATGCATTTATAGGAGTTTTCGTGTCAGACGCAAAATTTATGGCAAGAGAGTATTTAAATTGATCATACAAGGTGATTTACTAAGGTTTGCGCTAGATAATTTAATGGTATTTGCACTATTATGTTAGCCTAAAAATCTAGATGGTTAAAACAACCTAGCATTTTTTAGAGTGCAGGCTACACTTACACTCTAAACAATTCTGGGTTGTTTTAACTCTTATTTGGGTCAAATATGGACAAACCCAAATGTTGGGTTAAAAATGTAATAAAAAAATTAACCCAATGGCTGGGTTTGTCCATATTTGACCCAAAGTTGGGTTAAAACAACCCAGCATTTTTAGAATGTGTCTATTTCACCCAAAATAAAAATTACTGTGTGAGAAAAAAAAAAAAATCAAGTTTTCAGAGTTTTAGTGTCAGTACTACATTAAACTACTACACTCTAAAAAATGCTGGGTTGTTTGAACCCAAATTTGGGTCAAATATGGAGAAACCCAAATGTTGGGTAAAAATGCAATGAAAAAAAATGTACAGTTGAAAGTGAAAGTTGAAGTTGGGTTAAAATTTCAAATTAAATTTTTAACCCAACATTTGGGTTTGTTCATATTTTATCCAAATTTGGGGGTCAAACAACCCAGTATGTATATAATGTTGAATACACCCTCTAATTGTTTTAACCCAACATTTGAGTTTGTCTATATTTGACCCAAATTTGGGTTAAAAATTGAATTTAAATATTTAACCCAATGGCTGAGTTTGTCCATATCTAACCCAAAGTTGGATTAAAACAACCCAGCATTTTTAGAGTGTGTATTGTCTATTTCACCCAAAATAAAAATTACTGTGTGAGAAATTTTTTAAAAAAGTTTTCAGAGTTTTAGTGTCAGTACTACCACTCTAAAAAAATGCTGGGTTGTTTGAACCCAAATTTGGGTCAAATATGGACAAACCCAAATGTTGGGTTAAAAATGCAATGAAAAAAAAATGTATGGTTGAAAGTGAAAGTTGAAGTTGGGTTAAATTTCAAATTAAATTTTTAACCCAACATTTGGGTTTGTCCATATTTTACCCAAATTTTGGTTCATGTTTAGAGTGTATATATATATATAATTTTGAATAATCACTCTAATTGTTTTAACCCAAATTTGGGTCAAATATGGACAAACCCAAATGTTGGGTTAAAAATTGAATTTAAACATTTAACCCAATGGCTGAGGTTGTCCATATTTGACCCAAATTTAGGTTAAAACAACCCAGCACTGTTTAGAGTGTACACTTTACATACACTCTAAAAAATTCTGGGTTGTTTTAACCCAATTTTGGGTCGAATATGGACAAACCCGAAATGTTGGGTTAAAAATGTAATGTAAAAATTTAACCCAATGGCTAGGCTAGGACTCAAAGTTGGGTTAAAACAACCCAGCATTGTTTAGAGTGTACTGTATGTAACACCACAGAAAGCATGTTTTAAACAGTACAGTCATTTTTGCATTGGTCATTATGGAAATGATCTACTGTGTCTGTATTCTTTAGTTTGCCGACAGTAGATCACGTGCGGGACTTTCTTTCCCATTGGCGCTTTTTTTGATTTTTGGAATTGCACTCCCACGCTAATTTGCCCTGTTTAGTAAATCTGGCCCATCGTGGCTCCCACAGTGTCTAACGCCTCATGGCACATCCGCTTACCGCAGCACATTGCAGTCAAGCTGAACACAGGCATGTGAGCGCGTCTTCAAAGCAGAGATGCCAGTGTTATATTCTTGTCTCTTTTTCTTCTTCCCTTTTTTCCTTCTCTCTGTCTCTCATTCAGTCGTCCAACGCTCATTTTTTCATCCCGCATTATCTCTTTCTGTGCACCATGTGTCTTCCACAAAGCCCCCTGCAAAATCTGTCGATTCCTGGATTCCCAAACTTGCCAGTTCCCGTTTTCCTAAATTCCATTTAATCCAGTCAAGCCGACTTGCAATCCTAGTCGCTGTTTAGAATAAAATACGTTATCCAGTGCATCATGTTTCCGCTGTAAATGGTCCATGAATGCCTAAATGTAGAGCATAGGGGTGTAACAGTACAGAGAAGTCACGGTTCAGTGCGTACCTCGGTTTTGGGGTCACGGTTCAATACGAGTTTGGTACAGCAGAAGAAAGCAACAAATTCCCAATGCTAGGTTTCTTAGCAGACAGTTGTACAAATTACAGTTTGTTCCACCTGGCGGCATTTTGTCTCCTATGTGTACAGTACAGCTGTCTTTAGTGTCTAACTGTATACACTTCTATAGGTCATAGTAGGGCTGATAAAAAAATTAAAAAAACTGAAAAGCATCTCTGGCTTTTATAAAAGTACAAAATCAAACTTGTGCAGAGATTGAGTTCATTAGAGTTCATTAACATGCGGTGACAATAGCGGATGTACAGTTATACTGTATATATATATATGACTGCAGTGCAGATGTACAGATTTCCTCTGTTCTAGAAGTGGATGCACGTTGTGCTGCTGCAGTTGATCCATGTGAGAGTTAGAAGAGGGGGTGGACAGGAGATCAAAGCTTCTACATCACTTACTTGGGGACCATCTTGGCCCCCCCACTGCCCCAGGCAACTTATACTGCAGTATATAGTCTCATTATTTATCTCTCGTTTGTTCTCGTTCCTCTGACTATATATAGCGTCATCTGTTACAGCCTGTTTAAGAGCAAACTATGCCACGATATGTGCTTTTTATGTTGGTACAGAATGTCTCTCGTGTTCACCAAGAAATACATCAGAAATACAATAAAAAAATAGTAACATTTTATTTTTTAATACTTATATATGTAAGGAATAATTGACTTTAGGCCGTTGAATTATTAGAAAAATAATGCACACCCGAGGTGGTAATGCGGTCACGACGCGAAGCGGAGTTACACCTCGGGTGTGCATTATTTTCCTAACAATTCAACGGCCTGAAGTCAATTATTCCGCTTATACTACAGTTACCACACCTCAAAACATTGTTCAGATGATTCATATCAAGACGTTTGTCAAGCTTTTGACGTAAAACGCTCTCGTATGTAGGACTAATTTCTTACGCATCTAATCCCATGCCTCCGTTGCTAATTCCAAAACGTCATTTTAGAGTTAGTAACGGAGGTTTGAGCCACTAGCAGACTAATGTAATGGGGACACACTTAAAATTCGCTGAAATATTCGAAGACCGACTGTTTCCATCGACTGAAGGTCTAACTAAACACCCACTGCAGACACAGACTGAACGCGCGTTTGGGCATGATCAGTCAGAACAAGTATCGACATCCATAACTGGCATTAGCTACAAATGCAAAGTGCAGTTACGACGCAAACCAAGAAACGGAGAAAAAGGCCTTTAAAGTGTTTATACCAGCCAGTCAGCATGTTATGGGTGGATTATGTGGTAATGCATCTCCGAAACAGGACATAATTTAACCCAGATATCTTTTCACAAGACAGAATACATGTCATAAAGCCCATTACAAGTCTTAACTCATTTTTGACCAAATGTGTAGTTGTACTGCGCCTAAACTAGTCTGTCCCGGCTTTATGCAGTTATTAATGCAGTTATGAGAGAGAGAGAGAGAGAGAGAGAGAGAGAGAGAGAGAGAGAGAGAGAGAGAGAGAGAGAGAGACTATGTGCGTCAAAATTATTTATTTATTTATTTATTAACTTCGTTTTAATGAATTAGTTCATTATTGTTTTCTATAATTGACAGTAGATAACCCAATAAATGAAAAACACAAAGCCCTTTTAACAAGTAAGCCTATCAATAATTATTTATTTGTTATATTACCTGGAATAATTACGAAAATCCGTGCATTAGGACTATTCATTTATTTATATAGCCAATTCAGTTTAATTTTCTATTTAGCCTATTATAGACAGGACTATTAAAATCAAACTGTATGTGTCAATTGATTGTGAAGTTAGACAGCGATTGCAGATCAGGCGCATGGGGTTGCGCATGTCTCTTGTTATGATTTGGATCCCATTTTCCGTTAACTACGCGCTGGGATATGGAACTGTAATGCGGTTCAAACTTGCCTGAAACTACTTTAGCCGTGCGTTTCCCTGAAAATAATTGCACACCTTTAGAACGTTCTCAACCAATCAGAGTCAAGCATTCAACAGCCCTGTAGTATATATATATATATATATATAAGTATTAAAATTATAATTCAGTTTTGATCACAGAAATAAATTACTCTTCACTATATATTCACATAGAAAACCACTGTTTTAAATTGTAATAATATTTCACAATATTACTGTTTTTTTTGTATTTATTATATAATAATTTCAGCCTTGGTGAGCAGAAGAGACTTCTTTTAAAATCATAAAAAAATCTTACCGATCTAAAACTTTTGACCGGTAGTGTATGTATACATATATGAAGAGTTCAGATGCAAAAGCCTCTAAGTGCCATTTGAAATTTTCTTCTAAAATGAATTTAAATATACAAGCTTTTTGCAACAGTGTGGAAGTATTTACTCTGTTGATCAATTTAATTCATCCTTGGTGAGTAAAACTATTTACAAAAAAAGAAACTGACCCCAAACTTTTGAATATGCCATTTTCAGCATAAATTGGTCCTACATTTCGGTCATTTCTTTTTATAAGTCTACATTTTTATAATTGCTTCAGTGTTTTCCCCTTGCTCTGGTCCTGCGGGGAGAACGTCTCAGGACCCTGTGGGAGTAGTTTGAAGCCTGGAGGCGGATGGTCAATCACGGCCTGTGCGAGCAGGACGGATGGTTGTGTTTTAGCATGACTGTGCACTTCGCCGCCCACTTAACACTGACACAGACATGTTCATGTCACCAGCCTTTTACTCACTCTTCACTGTCAGACCGAATTGACCGAGAGGGAAAACAAAGCCTATTTTACTGAAGCAAATCAAATCTGAATAGATTGGTTGTGAAGACATAATACGATTCTGCATTAAAGGAGCTACAATAACATTCCCTATATTGAAGTATCTGTGAAGGCCGTCGGGGCAGAAATGAGAAATGGAAGAAGGGGGCTCTTGAACAAAGGATGAAATTTGAACGCCACTCTTGTTTTCTATGGAGACTGCTAGGAAGCACCTGAGCGTTGGTGTGGAGGGCGTTTTTTAATTAGCTCCTGCGAGCGCTGAGGTGTTCTCGGTGAAGACGGACCGTTTCCAGGCCCCTTTGAAGTGTTAGAAGACGAGACGCCCGAAAACACAAACGACAAAACACATATTGCAAGAAGTTTACAGGCTACAGCTGGAGCGTTTGAGATTCTGACTTTAAACAGAGGCTGCTTTCAGCAACGGCATCATTGTCATATTACGACCAAATTAATGTTTCCGGGGAAAATAAGCATTGGCGCTACTGTAGCTTGTTCTTTTCTTTGAGTGTTTCCCTCAATGAAGACCAAAGGAAGGCTTAAATTTTGCAGCAAGGTCAAACCAATGAAATCGGCCGAGGTCAGTTTCTTAGCGTCGCGTTTTTAGTGCCAAATAATGAGAACAAATTGGTAGCTTTCCAGCTGAGAAGAGAGTGTGTGTGTGTAAATGCCAGAGCAGAATTTTTATATTAAGACTGCTGTGCCATGAGAATTTGAAGAGGAAGTGTTGGCTGTCAGCTCACGAGAATAACAAATACTCAATTAAAAGAACGAGATAACAGCTGATGATGGACACAAGAAAGAGAATAAGTTGAGTCATGATAAATAAAGATGTAACGCACGAGAATATACACTCTCAGGGAAAAAAAAGGTACCAAAGCTGTCACTGGGGCTGTACCTTTTCAAAAAGTACACTTTTGTACCCAAACGCTTCATATTGGTACCTTAGTGGTACATATTAGCACCTAAAATGTACATATTAACACCTAAATGGACATATCAGCACCTAAAATGGACATATTACCACACATTAGCTCCTGAAATATACACATTAACACTTAAAATGTACATATTAGCAACTAAAATGTACATATTAGCACCTAAAAGTACACATTAACACCTAAAATTTACTTATTAGCACCTAAAATGTACATATTAACACCTAAAATGTACATAAAAGCACCTAAAATGTACATATTAGCATCTAAAATGTACTTATTAGCACCTAAAATGTACATATTAGCATCTAAAATGTACTTATTAGTACCTAAAATGTAAATAACACTTAAAATGTACATATTAGCTACTAAAATGTACATATTAGCACCTAAAATGTACACATTAACACCTAAAATTTACATATTAGCACCTAAAATGTACACATTAACACCTAAAATTTACTTATTAGCACCTAAAATGTACATAAAAGCACCTAAAATGTACATATTAGCATCTAATATGTACATATTAGGACCTAAAATGTACACATTAACACCGAAAATGTACACATTAACACCTAAAATTTACTTATTAGCACCTAAAATGTACATATTAACACCTAAAATGTACATAAAAGCACCTAAAATGTACATATTAGCATTTAAAATGTACTTATTAGTACCTAAAATGCAGTGGCGGGCCGTGCATTTCACAGTTAGGCCTTCTGTCCTACCTGAATTAATAACTTTTAATAGTGTATCAGCGCAAAGACTCTCTATAATTGTTGTTTTTATTTTGCACCGACATTTATTGGATTAATGCGATGAGTTCGGGAAAGGATACAGAGAAACGAGCGCGTGAGTTCGGCTGGTGCGTTTGTATAGTGGTTCTTGCGTTCCGAATCAGATTATAAATTCAGAAACGGAGCCTCCCTTATTGTCGTTCAAGGGTTACAATAGTCCCTTTTCAGACGTTACAATGCATGTTTGAAAAAAAAAGTTTCGATCATAAATTTATAAGAAAAAATAATAAGAAAATCATATTCACCACGGAAAAAAGCATATTACTCACCAAGATTATTTTTACACAAAATCCATCCTTATTTCTTTCCTCAAGAAGACTGCAGGTTCTATCTGCGTTTCAGTTCCAACAATGTCGTGTCTGTCTCGTCATATTTCTAGCAGTTTTAATTCACTTTATGGCTGAGAGTGCCCGCTCGACAGAAGCACACACAGTCACCGCAAAACATGACGATGTTTACAGCTGCCCCATGCTCTCACACAGAGTTTTGACCAAAATCAACGCGATCAGCGGGACTTTTGCCTTCAGAACCATTCGTGGGATAACTTAACATTAGTCAGTTCTGTTTTTACCCGGAGAGATTGAATAGAGTTCCATATCTGCGTTTAGCTCGGGCTGGATAAGGGATTTTTTTCTGCTGGGGGTCGAGGAGGGAAAGAAAAATTAATTTTTGGGTTGAAAAACTATTACATCTACAGGAATATTTAGATTAAGCAGTTCGCTACAGCAGATACTAGTAATAGTGCGCATATGGCTCTGATAGTAACGTCTACGCGCTCTGAGCATCCAATCAAAGAACGAGAAAATACAGACGTTGCTAGATGCCAGCTAGATGGCCCCGCTGCAGTCAAAGCGAAATCTGATTGGCTGATTAAATCTGACGGATTATCTGATTGGTTAAAGCAACGGCATTCATTTTAAGTTACAGACGCCCGCTCTGTCGATTCTGAAGGCCTCCAGGCAGATTTATTTACCCGGCAACGCATGATGGCTGAAATATGATTGGATACAAGCTCTAACATAAAAACACACTACTGGAAGCAGCGCAACCAAGAGAAAAGCTACGATATTAAAATAACGAACTATTGGGAATAATAATACTCATTCATGGAAAAAATATATTAAACTGCAAGTCAGTGATTCTGATAATGTTTAGGCCAGCAGAGAAGGCCTTGCTGGCCCTGACGGCCCACCACTGCTAAAATGTACATATTAACACCTAAAATGGACATATTAGCACCTACAATTTACATATTAGCACCTAAAATGGGCACATTAGCTCCTGAAATATACATATTAACACTTAAAATGTACATATTAGCACCTAATATGTACATATTAGGACCTAAAATGGACATAATAGCTCCTGAAATGTACATAACACCTAAAATGTACATATTAGCACTTAAAATGTACATAATAGCACCCAAAATGTACATATTAGCATCTAAAATGTACATATTAGCACCTGAAATGTACTTATTAGCACCTAACATGTACATATTAGCACTTAAAATGGACAAAAGTTTACCTTTTGAAAAGGCACAGCCCCAGTGACAGCTTTTGTACCTTTTTTTCAGAGAGTGTATACAGCAAAAGCCAGGCTGAATAAGTGAGTGTTGAAAGAGAAGAGAAATAGATGCAGAGGGGAAATGGTGAGATGAGAGAAGATATGTATGGATAGATAACGCTGACACAGAATGAGGGTTTGGCAGGGGAAGGGGTCGCCTTGGCAACCCCGCAGCTCTTCCTGCGTGTAGCTGTCAGGCAGCGCGTCAGAGCCGTGTGTGTGTGTGTGCGCGTCCTTCTGCGTTACCACTAGACTCTCAATGAAGGAATTAGCAAGAGCTCTGCCACACTCTCTATTTATAGCCACAGAAGAGAGAAGCACTTGAGAGAAAGTTATTAGGTGTGTGTGTGCCTTGACGTAGGCCGTTGTTGTGCAGATGGTGCCGGGTCGTGCCGTGCTTGCTCTCTCCTTCTCTGTGCACCACACAAAACTCCCCTCTCATGCTAACAAGCTAATTGTTTTTGACATCAGTTGTCATTGGAGGTGTTTGTACAGTTGCAGGCTATTGAGTTGCTTGCTAAAGATCCCGCTGACTTCTGGGGCTTTTACTGAAAGTACTGTGAATGAATGGATCCCATTAATAAACATGTATAGATTAGGTCTCTAAGAAGCTGTTTTCCGGACTAATCGCCCAAAGTCATTGAGCATGGCCTGGCCCAGTTTGTGTGTGTGTGTTCTGCACCGTCAGACCCCGTTTAGGGATGTTTGGCCGACTGAGCTTGTTGAATCGGTGAGAGAGAGAACTCTGATTGGCTGTTCAGTTTTGCAAATAAGTAAAGCCAGAGTGATAAAACCGACTGATCGTTTTTTCACAATATTTTACCTGAGGATTCCGGTTTGCAGATATGAGGTCTTGAAATTAACTTTTTTACTTGGGAGGTGCACCCAACTTAAAAAATTTGGACTTCTCTGTGCATGCTCTTTGAGGTGGTGACCATAGACCTCCATTATATGACTGATAGACAAGAACGGTTTGACCTAAAAATATCAAAATTGAAAATACTATGGAAACTGCCGATAGAGACCGTTATTTCATTACATATGCTAGTTGACAGTCAGGAAGGGAAACAGTACAGGAAATTGCAATGCAAGACGATTTCGATATATATCAACAGACAACGTTGATTTTTTTTTTTGATTTTTTTTCGCAACCTCGCGAGAGATCACTTCGGAGGTAAAAACGATATAAATACTGTTCGTTTTCTCACACAAATCGCTCGTTTCGTGTTTCAGGCCATCAATGTGTACTTACATTTACGAGTCATTAAATCATGTTTAATCTGGACTTCTCTTTGCATGCTCTTTGAGGTGGTGACCATAGACCTCCATTATATGACTGATAGACAAGAACGGTTTGACCTAAAAATATCAAAATTGAAAATACTGTGGAAACTGCCGATAGAGATCGTTATTTCCTTACATGTGCTAGTTGACAGTCGCCTGTAGTCCTTTTAGTGTGTTTCAGCACCGCTAGTTCTTTCACATCGGCTTGGTGTGTCCGGCTTACTGGCTATGGTGTAAATCGGAGGACGATTTCTCTACAAATGGCTGAATACCATTAGAAATGAATAACGGTCAATGCTGATATTTAGCCAATATACATATAGGCTTACCACACTTTTTAAAGTGTTAAGAGATAGTTAGAAATGGCTATGGACTCAGGTTTAGACATTCCAGGCTTATAATATTAATAATGCAAACAAACAAAGATGATGTCGTATTAGTATATTCAAGCAAAAGACAGTATATCTTATTTCTGTGAAACACAACAAAACCAACATTACGTATCAAGAAGAAATAAAGCAACAGTGCCCCTGTAGTCAATCATTTTATCCCTTAAACGCCAAATCACCAAAATTACATATTTAAATGTTTTTTCCTTGAAAACAAATTCATATCTTAAAATGCGTGACTGTAACTCGACACTCTTGCCTCATTTAGTATACGTGGTTCTATGAATATGTAAATGAGCCCCACCTCCACTCACTCAGCTCAGAGATCCACTGGTTGACGATCACATGTTGATTTGATTGGTTGCAAGGTAATCCTAAAACTCTATCAGGTGACCCCAGTGGTGTACTAAAACTCCATCAGGTGACCCAATGGTGTTTTTAAGTGACCCAATGGTGTCCTAAAACTCTATCAGGTGACCCAATGGTGTCCTAAAACTCCATCAGGTGACCCAATGGTGTCCTAAAACTCCAACAGGTGACCCAATGGTGTCCTAAAACTCCATCAAGTGACCCAATGATGTCCTAAAACTCCAACAGGTGACCCAATGGTGTCCAAAAACTCCATCAAGTGACCCAATGGTGTCCTAAAACTCCATCAAGTGACCCAATGGTGTCCAAAAACTCCATCAAGTGACCCAATGGTGTCCTAAAACTCCATCAACTGACCCAATGGTGTCCAAAAACTCCATCAAGTGACCCAATGATGTCCTAAAACTCCAACAGGTGACCCAATGGTGTCCTAAAACTCCATCAGGTGACCCAATGGTGTCCTAAAACGCCATCAGGTGACCCAATGGTGTCCTAAAACGCCTTGCTTTTGGCTTGCTTAGTCGGGATTATTTAGGATTATTTAATATTTAATATTTAACAATATTATCGATCTGTGTTGTTCTACTTTCATGTTATCACTGTGAAGCTGCTTTGATACAATCTGTATTGTGAAAAGCGCTATATAAATAAATGTGACTTGACTTGACTTAAAACGCCATCAGGTGACCCAATGGTGTCCTAAAACGCCACCAGGTGACCCAATGGTGTCCTAAAACTCAATCAGGTGACCCAATGGTGTCCTAAAACTTCATCAGGTGACCCCAATGGTGTCCTAAAACTCAATCAGGTGACCCAATGGTGTCCTAAAACTTCATCAGGTGACCCCAATGGTGTCCTAAAACTCCATGAGGTGACCCAGTGGTGTCCTAAAACTCAATCAGGTGACCCAATGGTGTCCTAAAACTCTATCAGGTGACCCAATGGTGTCCTAAAACTCCATCAGGTGACCCAATGGTGTCCTAAAACTCCAACAGGTGACCCAATGGTGTCCTAAAACTCCATCAAGTGACCCAATGATGTCCTAAAACTCCAACAGGTGACCCAATGGTGTCCAAAAACTCCATCAAGTGACCCAATGGTGTCCTAAAACTCCATCAACTGACCCAATGGTGTCCAAAAACTCCATCAAGTGACCCAATGATGTCCTAAAACTCCAACAGGTGACCCAATGGTGTCCTAAAACTCCATCAGGTGACCCAATGGTGTCCTAAAACGCCATCAGGTGACCCAATGGTGTCCTAAAACGCCTTGCTTTTGGCTTGCTTAGTCGGGATTATTTAGGATTATTTAATATTTAATATTTAACAATATTATCGATCTGTGTTGTTCTACTTTCATGTTATCACTGTGAAGCTGCTTTGATACAATCTGTATTGTGAAAAGCGCTATATAAATAAATGTGACTTGACTTGACTTAAAACGCCATCAGGTGACCCAATGGTGTCCTAAAACGCCACCAGGTGACCCAATGGTGTCCTAAAACTCAATCAGGTGACCCAATGGTGTCCTAAAACTTCATCAGGTGACCCCAATGGTGTCCTAAAACTCCATGAGGTGACCCAGTGGTGTCCTAAAACTCAATCAGGTGACCCAATGGTGTCCTAAAACTCCATCAGGTGACCCAATGGCTCTTTTGTATTTTCTCTGCCATCTCCCTCATTCTGCTGATGTCTCGTGCACTGATTTCTCTCTCCTTCCACATCATTAGTGGACGCACCCTTTACTGCCGATTGTCTACAGGTGTGTGTTGGCGCTCGGTCCAATCCACTTTTAACAGAGTTAAAATCTTAGGACGTGTTGCTATTTGTCTTGGGTGGTAACAGGCTTCAAAAATGCCACCCTGTGTCTTTACTCTGGAAACATACACGCGCATGTACTCACACACAGAGCCATCGGCCTCTCATTCGTTCTCTCTTTCCTCTCAGGCTCTTTCTCTCTCTCTCCTCCTGCTGCTTTCTTTCTCAATTGTTTCTTCTCTTTCTCCCCTGCTCTCGCAATCCGTGTAGCTCAAAGGGTCGTCTCTTCAGTGCCTGCTGCAGCTTAGGCAGCAAGTGGCTGTGAATGCAAATTAGATTCAAAAACAGACACACACACACACACACACAGGGCTTGTACCTCTCCTGGTGCTTCGGAGAAAGATGAATGTGGAAGTAGAAGCTGTGGGAGAGGCAGAGAAGGAAAGAGCAATGGGGAGAAAGATGGAAGATTTAAGATGTGAAGAGAGAACTAGTCTGACCTTATATCTTTTTTAAAGGCACAGTAAGTGATTTCTGACAAACACTGTTGATATTTAAAATCAGCCCAAACAAACACTCCCCTCCCTTCATTGCTCCGCCCTCAAATGCATGAACACACAATGCAAAAGTGTCTCTATATCATAGCTGAAGCAAAGCAATGCTTTAACTAAAATAAAGTGAATATGACAAATAAACGGCAAGGAAGAACAAATGTACAGTAAATACTAGGGTTGTGTATCGTTTGAATTTGAACGATTCTGATTCCGATTCCTTGTTTCGATTTCGGTTCCCAACGATTCCGATTCTTTTAAGAGGCAGGGTCAAAAAAGTTTAGCTAACCTTGCTAACCAACGGTCTTTCTGAAGGAAATCCTCCTTTCTAAAGGGAAATACTCTGAATTTTGCCGAGATTTTGTTATTTTTAGAAAAGTGAAGCCACACTTTGGACCGCCGACGTAAGCTACTCATGTTCGACTCATGCGGTTATGCCAACACTTCCGGTAGACGCTTCTTCGTTGGTGTTGTTCAGCGGTTTCTTCTTCTGGTTGGCGGACTGTGAATATCAAAACTAGGAATTGAAATTTTAACTTTTGAAAGTTTCCGGAAAAACAAAAAGTTAGTCCCGATTCCAATCGATACTCGATTCTCGATACCCAACCCTAGTAAATACAAGCAAGAGTTTGCTGTTAGTCGTCAGCAACCAATGACACTCAGACTGTCCTGTTATAGAGCCAACATTACAACAACAGCATATCATGGTTCTGTGAAATCAATGTTATTCACGTATGGAGCAAAAACAGCATCCGTTTTCAGGCCTTCCTGCTTCTGTCTCTCTAGCGCTGGAAAGCGCTAATCTTTAAAAGCGCTTTTCTAATATTAATGTGGGTCCTAAAAGCTCTTGCCTGATTATAACCCTTGAAATTCCTCTGACCTTTCTCTTTTGTAATGTCTCTCAGCCATCTCCCTTTCTACAGTCTTCCTTCAAGTCTCCCACTTGCTCTCTCTCTCTCTCTCCTCCCCATTATGAGTGGACACGCCCCCTACTTCTGATTGGCTAGAGGTGTGCTTGGTCCGATCCACTTTTCAGCAGCATTTTTCATATATCGCTTACTGCACCTTTAATGCTGCGTTCACACCGGACACAAATAGCGCGTCAAATTCGCGTCTACCACGTCTAGTTTGACGCTTGACCACTTTGTGTTAATTCGCGAGTCAAGAGTGAAACTGACGCACGTAAAAACAAAAGTATGAAGCGAAATTTACGCGTGTCAGAATCGAAATCCGTTGACGGCCAATTTTTTGTCGAACGAGCATTCATCGAGAGAGTCACCGCTCTGTATTTGCTCTGGAGAGCTAGAACAGAGGCGTGGAGATCATCGTCACCGTATTTGTGTCCACCGGACCCTTCGGAGGTGAACCGTTTGCCGAGTTTCACCATTTGCTCGCTCCAGGAGCTGCGTTTGAATGACGGCTGCTGTCAGCGGTACTTTCGCCTGTCCCGCGCCCAGTTTGATGACCTGTTGTCCCGCATTGGAGCGAGGATCACCCTCGCCCTCATCCATCTAATCTGTCGTTTATTATTTTGGTGATAAATAGAGCCAGCCTCCAAAAGTTATCAACCTGTCAGACATAAACTTATGCACATGTATGTTGGTTGTCTTTACATCATAATAATATTTCACATAATCTAGATATGGAATAAATAACATTCAATACAAAACGAACACGTCTCGTATATTGAAATAAAGTTTCAAGTGCTAAAATATTTGCTTTGTTGTGCATTAGAACCACACCAGGCATTTGGTCATATTACAAAGTAATTTATTATTAAAATAATTTAATAATAATTAATTTACAAAATAATTAATTTATTTGCACCGTGTTAACCAAACAGGAGCCTAGCTGCTTGCTCACGTGGTCAAGTATCAGATAGCGAAGCGAATTTACGTGAATTCGGGCGGCAGACGCGAATTCGAGTCAAACACGTGAATGCACAAATAGCACTAACTAAACCATTCGCGCTTAACGTGGCAGACGCTCAATTCGCGAATTTGACGCGCGAATGTGGCGTATTCACGTCTACCGCGCCGCGCTCTGCGCCTCATTCTCGCCGCAGGAATTTTTTATGTGCGTAACGCGTCTTTGCATTGACTTAACATTGAAATCATTTGTGCCTGACGCGCTATTCGCGTCCGGTGTGAATGCACCATGAGAGTGTGGAAAAAAAGATTGCGTACATTCCCTTTTTCCTTTTTTTTTGCTTATTTTGTGGGAGTGTTACGGTTTGTCTGTAGATTTACTGAAATTTTCAGTATATTTTGTAGATAAATCTGTAGATTTCCTTTGAATTGAGGTATTGAATAAGTTATTGGGGACACACCAGGAGGAGAGCAACAAAAGAGAAGATAAAAAGAAGAGGAGGAAGAGAAGGAGAAGAGGATGATGGCGTGCTGGAACTCTCTCAGTGACAGTGACATGTATTATTTTGATCCAGGTGATTAGCGGCGTCTTTTGTGTGTTTTAACAGGATTACTGCAACATCGGCGAGAAAAGGAGGAAAACAATAGTCACTTAAAACGAGCTAGATTACATTAAATCAGCAAGATTAGCCTGCATCTGTCATGTGTGCACTCATACACGCAATCTCATGCAGACACGCATAATAGTCATTAATAGGCCTCATAAGTCACAATGGAGTGTTTGCTTTCGCTGTCGGAGTTTTGATTGTTTTTGCTCTCCAATACACTATGTGATTACAGCCTTTTTCTTATTCTTTTATTATTATATGCGTGCCGATATAAGAATCTCATAGTAATTGGAAAATTTGTGCTCCAACAGAAATAATTTGTTACACCACAGTACTATTTAATTTTTTTTCAAATTGTTAATTAAAAATTAATCGTGATGGCACTTTTTTCTCTCAGAAATGTTACCTAAAATATTCATATTAAATGACATTTTTTATTAATTATTATATTTTATTAATATTTACTTGTATTTTGCATTATTCACATTGAAAAATACACATTTGTCCCGAGACTCATCTATCTACTGTATTTTTAGTAATTTCCCATGCACAGGTCAGTCTTTGAATAGTCTCAGCCTTAGGCGTCACGCACACGGACCGTTGGCTGAACGTCTGATGCATATGGCACCGAAAATTGGAAACACTTCAGGAGTTTCGAATTCGTCATCTGATCGGAGATGCGTGTGTCACGTTCTTATCGGTCCATCCGGAAACAAAGATGCCGTGAAGCCAAACCCCCTCATGGAAGAAGAACGCCGTCGTTTTACAAGTGACAATGAGCGCTTTTCAGGACCAACTAAACACAGGATTGTGAAGTGAAGTTAAAATACGTCTGTTATTGTAGGGATATCAATGTTACATTTTCAAGCCCATAAAGATGATCAAGACGAATTGTGATTGGTTGCTTTCCATGTCAGTCATTCCTTAGTCAATGAAAGTCCTTCTGCCGTATGGTTATGCGAGGCAAGTCTTTCAAATTGTTTGCATCTCACTGTTGTAAAAACACGAAGACCCATATGTACCTCATATTTTGATGATGCGTAATGTGGGGAGTATGCCATGTGTTGCCACATTGAGGTAAAAGTGGCTTTGAGCTTGTCCTAACAGGTGTTTCCATCAGATTTGACTTAACTCAGGGGTGTCCATTCCTGCTCCTGGAGCGCCTTCATAATTAAACACACCTGAACCAGCTGATCAAGGCCGTCTGGATCGCTAGGTTTGGAGGTAAATACTGCAGGAAGCAGGTTTGGACACCCCCGTCTTAAAGGGATAGTTCACCCAAAAATTCTGTCGTCATTTACTCGCCCTCAAGTTGTTCCAAACCTGTGTGAATTTGTTTCGCCTGCTGAGCACAGAAGATGATGTTTTGTAGAATGTGAGTAATCAAACAGTTGATGCGCCCCATGTTTTTTTTTTCTTCATAATCTGTAAGTCAATGGATACCATCAACAGTTTAGTTACCTAAATTCCGTTAATTGGTAAACAGAAGTGGTTTAACATCACATTATATTTAATTTAATTGTATAGTAATATATTTTTTTGCCAGTAAAACTATCATTTATGTAAAATAGTAAATGGATTTAACATTGTTACTGTTTTTAATTAATGTTTATTATATTGCTGTGGTGTTGTGTGTTACCCTGATGGTGTTTTCAGAGTGTGTTTATGACCCTGTACACCATCTATATATGAGTATAGGTCATGAACCGGTCACTTATTTAGCATGTGGCTTTCTATTGTGCCACCTGCATTATTGTGGTGGGTATTATTAGTACATCTTAAGATAATGTGGTAGATTTTGGTAGTTAAAGTAGGTATACTAACATAGCACTGAATGAAATGTACATTTATACGTTGTAAAATATACAGGCGTCCTGTAAAACTGAGAACAGTATTTATTCTGTGAATTTCTGGGATTTTATTTCAACCACAGCGGCCTTTATTTATTCGGGGGGTTTTTGTACAGTGGATATTTTTGCTTAAAGACCCCCTGTGGTGAAAATCAATGTTGTTTATATGTTTCTGTGGTGTTTTTATTATACTATGAGACAAATCGTGTGTAAATTCATAAGTCGACAGCATTGCTGAGTATTTTCTCCTTTAAATCTGAAGTGAACCAAAGACAGTCTCAAAAACATGGTTTGAAATCGCTGGTGTTTCTAACATCACACACTACCTTGTGACCAATCAGATCAACGTGTGAGTGGAGGCGGGGCTCATTCGCATATTCATAGAACCGCGTATACTAAATGAGGCAAGGGTGTCGAGTTCAAGCTATTTTAAGGCATGACAATTTCTTTTACAAGGATTTTTTTGTCATGTTGGTGATCAAAGATGAGTTATAATGGATAAAATGATTGACTACAGGCGGACTGTAAAGAAAAATACTGGTTAAGAAAGGTTTAGTTTGGATTATTTCTATAGAAGTGACTGTTTAAGTGCTTTAGTTTGTAGAATATGATGTCAGAAGGGCATTAAAACGGGCTCTTGGCTCATGTCAGCTCGGCTGTATGTAGGATTTAAAGAGCTGATGTCAGTCTAATGACAGTTCTCTGCAGTCTTTATAACCGAACAGGCAGATATTTTTCGCCGGGCATCATGTTTCTCTGGAGACCCGGCTTGAATTCGGAGCGGCGGGGGTTACCGGGGAAACAGTTTTAACCTTCATGCTGTCTGCATCTCCACCGCCGCACCTAAATGTCATCCCATCCAGCTCTGCTCTGTTCAAATACTCCTCTTTTCACACATTCACTCCATCCCAGTCCACTCGCTCTCTCTCTATCTACACCAAACACTCCTTCCACTTTCATTCAGCCTCCTCTCTTTCTGTATTTCTCTATTAATGTGTAATATTACCGTGTGGTTTGTCAGTTCTGTGGCTTTTTGGACACTAGCACGATTATAATATAATGGTGTTGCAGCAGTGATTCACTCAAAGGCCATTTTACATCTTGATTTTTCGTTTTTTAGCATTTTAGTTTGAATTGAGTTTGATTATATTAGTGATAATTAATTGTTTAAATACTTTGAATCCATCGGGCAGTGTTGTAGTACTTGAGACTCGGACTCGTCTCGGACTCGGTCTCGAGACCATATTTTAATGGTCTTGGTCTTGTCATGGACTCGTGTGCATTTGGACTCGGAATTGACTCGTACTCGAACATTTTTTTTTTAGGACTCGGACTTATTCCCGAGTCCACACGAGTTCAATTCAAAATATTTTTCATGATTATTAATGTATGTTAATAAAATATTTCTTTAAATTGATTGACATGCCCAGTGATTGGTGATTTTCTAGTGCGCAACTGCGCATGACAAATTGTAATAAAATTACTTTTAACACCACCTACTATGTGGCCTTTTTACCCTAAACTGGTCATATTTTTTAAACTCTAAGTAAATTCAGTAAAAAAAAAAAAAAAAAAAAAAAAAGGATTTCTCTAAGTAAATAAAAGTAAATTAGGTAATCAACCCTCACTGGTCTCGACTCAGACTCGACCGTCTCTGGTCTCGGACTCGACTCTCTATGGACTCGGTCTTGACTCGGACTCGAGTGAGGTGGTCTCGACTACAACACTGCCATCGGGCAGGCCCCCTTATTTGAGAACCACTGCTTTGGAGAAAAATCATAACATATGAAACTGATAATCATACAGGACCATGCGTTTATCCAGACAATTTCCCCCACAGAGGCCTGCGTCGTGTTGTCTCTCTGCCCTGCTTTGGCCATATCTAATTACTACAATACTAATTCTTGCTTTTATACTTTAGCTCAAGCGGAGCATTGAGCAGAGAGGATTGTGGGATATTACAGGTAGCGAAGGATAAATCAATGCTGCCTTCAAAAATCGATCAGCTGAAGGGATCTCGGTGGATGGGATGTGACGATCATAAGACCCGCACGTGGCTTGTCGCCCTCCTTCCTCCTAATGCTGCAGAATTTTTCAGCTTTCGGATGCATAATTTAATTCCAATCGTGCTCCAACACACCTAGCTTTAATTAAGTCAAACCAAAGACCGTGATTAGTTGATATTCAGGTGCTTTTAATTAGAGTTGAAACTAAAGTCTGCTGAAAACTGGCTCTCCATGACCAGGACTGAGGAGCCTTGGCTTAGGCTGTGCGTGTTATCACGTAATGTTAACCAATGGTTGTTGAGGGATAGCTTTATTTGATCAAACTCGTTCATTTGGCCTCTTTTCTGATGTGTATAGCAAAAATTCAATCAATTCAAATAATTACTATTGGTCGCCACATCTGTCGGTGGGTTTTGCAAATATTTAACCAATGAAAAAAGTATGAAAGAGTACCTATTATGGCATTTAAAATGTTCCTAATATTGTTCTGGGAGTCCCCAACAACAGTTTTACAAGCATGCAATGACAAAAAACACTTTTGTTGTCTTATAATATGCATTTATTTTTACCTGATTTGCCCACCGACTCCCATATGAATCGTTTTAGCGAGTCCTTTTCCAAAACCCGCCTTTGCGTGACGATATTCTGCGGTGATTGGTCAGATGACCTAGTGAGTTGTGATTGGTATTCTCTGTGCAGAAAAACGGAACTCCTATTACCTTAAATGGGTTCTCAACTCCGGTCCTCGCGACCCACTGCTCTGCATATTCAGATCCTCAGCTCGTTAGGATAGAGCCGACTCGCGAATCCATACTTTATAGCGTTTAGGTTTGTGAAGCAATCATCTTCAAAATGACGTGAACACAGAACAAGGTTTGGGCTATACTTGTGTGGTATAGCAGTACTTGTATATATGAACTGCAGCCACTTAGTCTTCAAATACTCCTCACTTGGCAGGTTAAAAAAGTTCGCTTTTGCGTCGCACTTCAAAACACAGCGGCTCGTCGACATGATTGTTTTCCGAAGCCCAGATCTCGAAAAACGACAGAGTCCAAAAAGGTGCGGTGGGTCCAAACCTCCATGCTCTCAGACCTCCCTGGCTAGCCCAGGCAGGGTGGCCCGTCCTGGGCCAGTTTCAGATTTGCCCGCCACCCCTGGAGCTCCGGTTTTCCCTAGCGTCTCCGAGCGCAATAAGTGGGCGTTTCTTATTCAAATAACTTGTCAAGTTGACGTCAACCAGACAAAGGAAAAGCATCGTTCTTCCAACGATTCATATCAGCGACTCAGAGTCGACTCTTGTTTTTGAGAGACAATAACTTTGTATATGATGAACTTTCATTTTTAAAACTTTGCAGGATGTTTTCGTTCACTTAGATCTATGTTAAACACTACATGAAGGGCAATTTTCAAAAATCCATAATAGGTACCCTTTAAAAAGAGCATGTGACTAAAGGCCTGTTCACACCAGGACGAATTTCGTGTGCGTTATTCGCCGACGTATAACGGCTCGTGACTAAACAATGGGCGCCAATGTGAGTGTGCACACCGGCGTGCACACTCCATTGCCTTGTTGTTGTTTTCTTTGCGAGTGGTTCGAGCCAGCGCAGTCTCATCCCAAGACGTCATATAACTGACGTTTTGGGACGTCTTTTGACCATACGTCAATATTCGCCTTTTTAGGGCCCCCTTAAACGTCGGTAGATGAGGTTATGGGATCCTAACTCTACCCCAGACCTAAACCTAACACTAAACCTAACTGACGTTAAAGGTAAAGCGTCAGTTGTATGACGGCCCGGGATCGTCATCTACCGACGTTTAAGGGGGCCCTAAAAAGTCGGATATTGACGTATGGTCAAAAGACGTCCCAAGACGTCAGTTATATGACTTTTTGGGATGAGACTGTGTTATTCAAGCATCTAACTAGACGTGTATTTGACGCTCTATTCGCGTTCAGTGTGAACACACCATAAGTCTGGTATTTGTCATCGAGCCATAGCCAATATTGTCTAAAATAGCCTGTGCGAAACATTTCGTCTTATAACATCACGATGAATGACAGAATAAACTGCGCGCCCACATAGCTGCAATAAACTTTATAACCTGGAAGTTGATGACAACATAATGCGATGCACTTACTGCCTCAGATGCAGCCGGACAAAACATGTACTGTATGTTTCGTGTTCAATTGAGACTCCATTGAGCTTGATTTTGGTAAATTGTTAATATAAGTAATGTCACATGCAAGTGTTTGACCTTACCGTACATAAAGCCTCATTATCAACATTGACAACGCAATCCAACGCATCCCAGTTCCTGAAATGTAGTGTTTTTTGAGATCTGAGGTTTGAGCCTGACTGCAACCACACTCTAATAAAATATTGTTGGTTTAACTTAAAAAGTTAAGCAACCTGGTTGTCTTAAAATTTTAAGTTGATTGAAATGGAAAAAGTGAGTTGATACAATGAAGGAGATTGATTTAATCAGCAGAAACTCAAAATAATAAGTTATCTGAACTAAATAAATCATTTAAGTTGATTTGACAAAAGAAAAAATGTTGTGATAACAAATCTTGAAGATATTTTTAGTGCATATTTAAAATACTATGTTCTTACCATCAGACCATTACTTTCTGACTCTCTTTTAATCCACATCTGCATCTTTCAGTACCAAGAATCGTCCTCAGCACTTTATCGAAGCGCAGAAACCCCTGAAATCATTACAGATCCATGCTGGACTGCAGCACTACTCAGTTTAGCAGAAATGCCTCTAATGCTAATTCCAATTTACATCTCCCCACGTCGTATAATAGAAACACACTTCACACACCAGGTCGGCCAGGCATCTTTAATGCTGTTAAATAGAGCTCGATTATATCCAGTCCATCAAAGTCACTTGGGTGCTCTCTTCCTATCGGCGCTCTCTAATTTCTACCCATTTCCACTCAGGAGAAGCTGAGAGGCATGAAAACATCAGGTGGAAGCCATCTGGCTATCTCATCCCTCTTTCAAGCTGATTTTCTGAATCGTATTTCTGTAAAGAGGGTGAGCCACAGGTAGCAGATTGAACTCGTATCCCCCCGTCTGAGATATCAGAGGAGAGGGTACATTTCTGCCGGAGCGCTCCGCTCCACAGACACCTGTGGTCGGCCTGATTACGAGCCCTGACATCTAACACTGAGGGAGTGTGTAATTCCACTGGCATCTGCTGATGAGACTCGCTCTGGGTGTGTGTGTGTGTCTACTTTCGGTTATGTATACACACTCAGATGCACAAGTATCGATTAAAGCCCAGGTTTACATAAAAACACGCACATGCAAAATGAAATACGCAAACCTTCATATCACAATAACCACACGCACACACACTCGAATGCGTGCGTCACTGGCTGTGTTGTTAAAGTAGATGCACAGAAGAGCGTCCCGTGTGCAGATTCGCACCCTGCTGGTGTTTTTCTGCCCTGTTAAAGGCCAGAGGGCAGAGCAAGGTCACATCCAGGAACTGGGGCTGAAATAATAGATTATATAAGCACTTCACCGAAGAGAGAGGAGAGAAGGAGGGCTTGGTAATGCGGAGAGAAATGATGAGAACAGATGATAAAAAAAATAAATAAAAAATAAAGATTGGATGCAGCCGAGGAGAGAGAAAATGAATATGAGAGAGGAAAGGGGCGGTCGAGGATGAATTTGGGAGCAATATCTCCTTCCAGGTAGAAGTCAGTGAGGGGAAAGTAGAAATGAGCCTCTTGAAATAGATGGAATTGATTTTGGAGGGTTGAAGGGCCAACCTGAGACAATAATTATATATGTAGACTGATTAGAATATATATATTCACTACTGTTCTTGATGAATAAGTTCTTCTTCACTGTAAAATTTGCGATTTGTTATCGCAACATTTTTTCTTTTGTCAAATCAACTTAATTTATTTAGTTGAGATAACTTATTATTTTGGGTTTCTGATAATTAAATCAATATCCTTCGTTGTATTGGCTCACTTTTTCCAATTCGATCAACTTAAAAATTTTAAGGCAACGCAACCAGGTTACTTACTTTTTTAAGTGAAACCAACAATATTTTTTTACTAATTTTCATCAAATAATTATGAAAGAAAATACGGATTACACACAAAAAAAAAATTCAGCATTGATAATAATCATAAATGTTTTTTGAGCAGCAAATCAGTATATTAGAATGAATTTTTGAATAAAAGACTGGAGTAATGATGCTAAAAATTCAATTAACTAAGTAGTAAAGTTATTATTAAGGCTGTCAAACGATTAATCGCGATTAATCACATTCAAAATAAAAGTTTGTGTTTACGTAATATATGTGGGCGTAGTGTGTATAATTACTTTGCATATATAAATACACACACTTGCATGTATATATTTAAGAAAAATCTCAAAGTATTTACTTTATAAATATTTATACATAATTAATATTATGTATAAATATAAATATTTGATATATTAAGAACACATTTTTCACAATTAATCGCGATTAATTGTTTGACAGCCCTAATATATATATATATATATATATATATATATATATATATATATATATATATATATATATATGTATATATATATAAGTATATGTATATAATGTAAGTACATATATATATATATATGTATATAATGTAAGTACATATATATATATCAGGGTTTCCGTTGTCCGGTAATTACCGGACATTGGCCGGGAAAAAAATTAAATGTCCGACAAAATAAAATCTCTCCGGTCAAATTGTCCGATTAAAATTGCCTAATAATCTCGCCCACTGCCACAATCTGAACTAGAGAATAAGCCTAAAATCTATTAAGCAAAAATACACCGACATTTGGCTATGTTATAAAGGAACAGGCTCTACCGTTTGAATGTTGTTAGACGGCATGGCCCGGAGCGCCTTATATTTGGATCAATTGGTTAATAACGCTCCACGTTATTACTCGCGCTCGTGTCCATTTTATGCCCGCTCTGTCACACGGACAGTTCAACCTCGTATAATATTCAATAATCAAATCACTGTTCCCGGCGCTGCTTCACAGAATGTTCATAAAGGCTCCCAGTTCAGCGCTCAACGCAGTTTGCTTCGCGCTCCACTCAAATCGCCCCCGCTCGCTCCAAAAAACGAAAGAAATCTGCATGTATTTTTATTTCACTTTTAGGTTAGACCACAGCCTTACCTTACAAAGAACTAAAGACCAACAACAACATTTTCCAAACAGAAATGTTTCATTTCAAATTACTGACTAGCAAGAACAGGAAGCATACACAAAAAGTCCTGTAAAATTAAACGAATAAATGGGCCTAATAATATGAATAAAATTATATAAACAAAAATACACATAAAAGTTTTAAAAGAAAATTATAGGCCAGCATTTTGATAACTGAACTTTTGCCCATCGCACACGATAAAAATGTAAATAGGCTTATAACCGTTGTACATAGAAACTGCTGTAAAATTAAACGAATAAATGGGCCTAATAATATAACTAAAATAAAAATATGAACAAAATTATAAAAAAATATATACATAGGCCTACATAAATGTTTAAAAGTAGGCTAATTAATTGTTAGGCCAGATTTTGATAAGCCTATGATTTTTGCGCAGCGCGCAATATTAAAATTTAAATTGGCTTATATCATCTGTAGACACACAAAAAAAACTGTAAAATTAAACGAATCAATGGGCAAATTTTTAAATAAAGAATTTTTATTTATTATATAAATAAAAATCACATCAACATCAACGTGTTAAATTAAATACATTTTGGTAATGGTAGGCTAAATTAACTATTAAGGCCACCAGACGCCATATCTAACTGATTTTTTTTTTTTGCGCAGAGAGCACGTGGATGACAATTTAAATTGTCTCAAACTTAAAAAAAGAAAAAAAAAGAATTGCTTTCCTTATCTAGCCTATAGTTCTCTTGAGTTCACCTTCAAGAACACGAGTTTGGACAATGTCTGAGGCTTCAGACACATGCGGTGGTTTCTTGAAAGCAAGGCAGCAGCGGAGAAAACCCTCTCTGCGCTCGCAGACTCGCTTGGGGATGCTGAATACAATGCAAGCAACTTTAGTCAGGCGGGGACGTGACTAAAGTTGAGGGTTCTCACTGCAGAATCGGATCAAGATGAAAGCAGCGAAGTCGAGAACAAGGTTAGGCTATACGCGGCATATGCGCATTGCAAGTTGTGGAGAGACACTGCGAAGTTTTGATTTTAAGTCGGCAGCTGTACATTTCAGCACTGCAAAACATCGTAAAAAGCCTAAAATTACGCAAGACAGTGTTATAGGCCTAGTCATTTGTTTGTTCCAATTAATTTGACAAGGAGTCATTTCATGGTGGCCAATTTAAATGTTACCAGACGCTACTACAGTATATAATTAAGTTCGCTTGAGTAAAAACTAGGCTACTATTCAGATACGGACGTTCATGTTTTCATCTTTTCTATTTGAAAGTTATGCTAATAAACATGTTGCATTCTATACGGCCTGATTATGTCATTTTTTAAGTTACATAGCCTGCCTCCAGTTTTCCTCAACTTGACTAATTAAGAGACGGTATTTGACCGGCTTATCATCAAAATGTCCGTTAAACTAAACCTCTGCCGGTCACTTTGACCGGCACCATTTTTTTCTAGCGGAAACTCTGATATATATATATATATATATATATATATATATATACTCCAACACACATATTAGCACAGAGTGGCCAAAAGTGGTGTACGGCCTAGGAAAACTAACCTTTATTCAAATACACTCTAAAAATGCTGGGTTGTTTTAACCCAACTTTGGGTAAATGATGGACAAACCCAAATGTTGGGTTAAAAATGTAATGAAAAAATTTAACCCAGTGGTTGGGTTTGTCCATATTTGACCCAAAGTTGGGTTAAAACAACCCAGCAATTTTTTTAGAGTGTATAATTACGTGCATGAATATAGAATTAAAATTGTATTCAAAACTCGCTCCTTTTTAATGTTCACACACAGTTGAATCTCATTCCAAATCCTGTCATTTGGTTTTCCTCTCAATCAGATTACCTTTTGACACCAAGCGCCCCATCCTGTCATCGCTGGACAGGGGAGCCATTGTGGACTCATCTCCAAACTCCGTTCTCTCTTGTGTGTTCGATTGACAAGATATTTCCCTCGGTCAGCGAATACACACATTGTCCCCCTGTTTTTACTCTCCCTGTCCCACACTACATGCACTCTTTTTCTTCTTAAATGTCAAGTAAGGACAGCCATGTCCAGTAGAAAGACCTCTTCGTTATGTTTCTGTGTGTATCTCCCTCTTTCACTGTCTTTCTCTCTTTGACAGGCATTTTCCAGGTCAGCCCACACAGAAAGACATCTAAAAAGGGGCTAAAAATATCTTTATAATGCATTCTCTGACAAAAATGATTTGTTTCATGAGGTTACACTCCTTTCTACTCTTCCACTCCTACGTATCTGCACCTGTTTATTTCTGTGGAGTTCAGAGACCTGATTTTTTTTTTTTAATTTCATCATTTTGTGAGCATAAACCAATTAAATTAATTAGATCTTTTGAAATCCTTTTTATTTCAAGGTTTAATGGGGCTATTCAAAATGTTGAGGTTAACTTTATAATTGTTTTGTTTTTTGCAAAAAAAAAAACAAATATGCGTGGAAAGATTATTCTTTTCAACCTGAAAATAATCATTCTGAGCCTCTGTTTCAGTTTTTAAGTGGCGGCTCCTTTAAGGCTCGTCAGTAAACGGCCACTGTTATTGGCTAAGGTCACTACATAGGAAACAGTACGTTCTTCCACTCGTCCATTAGTCCTGTTGTGGACGGACTCAAAGGTCAGAAACTGAACACATATCTGTAAACAGTATCAGTGTAGACAGCGTCAGTGATTATAATGGGTTTTAAGTTTTCAACGCGACGCTCACATCAAGTGTAAGAAAATGTCCGCCGTTAAAGGATAATTCCGGTATTTAACACATTGAGTCTATTTTGTAGTTTGTTTTGAATGAAATAGAGTGGTGGACTTAGAAATTTTGACAATGGGTCCTGTCTCGACTTTTATGACTTTTTTAGAATCGCCTGTGATAGCGTTAGACTGGCTGTCTAAGGGCATGCACAAACATGTCCACAAAACAACCCTTAACGTTCATTTTCAAAACGGTGCAACTCACCGAGTGGTTGGTGGTGTTCGTTGATGATTAAAAACAAATATATCGGCGCAATGAATGCTTTTAATCTGTGTTGTTTGCTATAGTGGAACTATTTTTTTCAGATACCTCACAACCACGTATAAACTTCCGCTCGTGTTAGGACACTCCCGACCAACACATGATGGCGACAACCAGGACGCTGTACGGAACATGGTGTCTAGCGCACCGTAAAAGAAGTCACAGACACAGTCGAATACATAAGTCGAATATGGCAAGACGGAGAACCGAGCGAATAGACAACAACCAAATGTAAACAGACCTTTCCGTTTCCAGTAGCTAGCGCAGTAATATCAACGAGCACTGAGTCCTCCAGTAGACATCAATGCGATTTTAAAAAAATGACAAAACACGACAGAAACGGTATTTCGCTACGCTACTTGTTTCGGAACATCAACGAACACCACCAACCACTCGGTGAGTTGCACAGTTTCGAAAGTGAACGTTAAGGGTTGTTTTTGGGACATGTTTGTGCATGCCCATAGACAGCCAGTCTAACGCTGTCACAGGCGATTCTAAAAAAGTCAAAAAGTCGAGACAGGACCCATTGTCAAAATTTCTAAGTCCACCACTCTATTTCATTCAAAACAAACTACAAAATAGACTCAAGGTGTTAAATACCGGAATTATCCTTTAAACGACTGAACGCCAGTGGGCGGAGCCTATGAGGAGATGATGTAGAACTATTCGTCGATGTCATATGCAAATGAATTTGCCCGTGTGACGTCACAAATTTCGCAATATCAAAACGAACCGTTTTTTGAGTTTGATTAAATAAATGCTTTGTTTATAATGAGGAGGACGTTTTAAACTATGAAACTTGCCTGTTGTGGACAAACTCAAAGGTCAGAAACTGAACACACATCTGTAAACTATCAGTGTAGACAGCGTCAGTGATTATAATGGGTTTTATGTTTTCAACGCGACGATCGCATCAAGTCTAGGATATTGTCCGCCGTTAAGCGACTGAACACCAGTGGGCGGAGCCTATGAGGATATGATGTAGAGCTATTCGCCGATGTCATGTGCAAATGAATTTTCTCATGTGACGTCACAAATCCTGCAATATCAAAACATATTTTTTGAGTTTGATTAAATAAATGCTTTGTTTATAACGAGGAGGACGTTTTAAACTATGAAACTTGCCTGTTGTGGACCAACCCGGTCTCATCCCAATTCGTCATGTAACTGACGTTTTGGGACGTCTTTTGACCATTCATCAATATACGACTTTTTAGGGCCCCCTTAAACGTCGGTAGATGACGTTATGGGATCCTAACTCTACCCCAGACCTAAACCTAACCCTAAACCCAACTCGTCACCTAACTGACGTTAAAGGTAAAGCGTCAGTTGTACGACGACCCGGGATCGTCATCTACCGACGTTTAAGGGGGCCCTAAAAAGTCGTATATCGACGAATGGTCAAAAGACGTCCCAAAACGTCAGTTATATGACTTTTTGGGATGAGACTGTGTTATGTGGACAAACTCAAAGGTCAGAAACTGAACACACATCTGTAAACTATCAGTGTAGACAGCGTCAGTGATTATAATGGGTTTTATGTTTTCAACGCGACGATCGCATCAAGTGTAGGATATTGTCCGCCGTTAAGCGAATGAACACCAGTGGGCGGAGCCTATGAGGATATGATGTAGAACTATTCGCCGATGTCATGTGCAAATGAATTTTCTCATGTGACGTCACAAATCCTGCAATATCAAAACATATTTTTTGAGTTCGATTAAATAAATGCTTTGTTTACAACGAGGAGGACGTTTTAAACTATGAAACTTGCAGCGTTTTTTTTTAATGGTACAAAGACCCCTCACAAGTCAAAAGATCAAGGGTAAATCTTACATTTTTTAATTTTTTTCATGTCATGTCCCCTTTAAATTAGATCCTAGATTTTCATTTTGGTCTCATTGTGAAAAAAGAGCTTAGATGTTATTTTTGTTCTGTGTATGTATAGAAAGGCTAAACTCCCAGTTTACACACAAAGACAAGTGTCAACACTGTGTGTGTGTGTGTGTGTGTGTGTGTGAGCACAGCACCCTCTGTTCCTGTTTCCCTAGAGGCTGTTTGAGCCGTGTGTGTGTGTGTGAGAGAGAGAAAAAACACGTGCCTGGTGTGTTATGCCCACCTTCCCTCAGGTCCTCTTCTCTACCACCCTCTCACATTTTCAAAGCGAGGCGGACGGTAGCTTGACCCGAGCGAGAGGAGGGAGGAGGACTCGGGTGTGGGAATGGGAATTCTTGTTTTTCATACCTCAGAGGTTAATTCCTGATTCCCCCACATTGATTTTGACTTCATCCCCGCGAGCCGAACAAGCCGTCGGAACGGGGCGAGAGAGAATATTCCCAGATCTAACATTAAACCGCTTTGATCTTGTAGCCGATTTGTGTCTTTCTTGATATTCTGTGTTTATGATGCTTTTTGTTGTTTGCCTTTGCTTTTCTTTTTTTGTCACCTTTTGAAAAGAATGAGAACAGTAACCTCTTGTTTTTTGCTCTTTCTTGTTTTCTTTTTTTGATTTTTTTTTTCTCTTGCCACAGTAATCTTTTTTTGAATTTTCTCTTTTCTCTTTTTCCCTCCTTTTTGTCTTAACCCTAGGTCCACTCACAAAAAAACACGATGAGTCAACACTGAACCGGCCACGAGATGAAGGTATTTTTGTTGCATGTTTTTCCTTTTTTCTTGTCTTTTTGTTTTTGAAGTCTTTTTTTGGCAAATTTAAAGAGCAAACAGCCTTTCTTTGGTAGTGATGAAGAGTATATGAAGGAACCACATGTGCGTATATGTGTGTGTATGTCTGTGTGGGACGAGACGCGCGACTTCCGAAAGTTGAAGGTGACGGCAGAAAAAACACTGTATCTTCATTATTGAGAGAAGTCTGAAGCTCAATTTTACAGCAGTCGCTTTATGATGTTTTTCAAGGCGCTGAGCGATTATTAGGCTTTAAACTTATCTCCAACTCTCACGAAGACAGAGGTGTTTCCACTGTGTTTTGTCAGTGTGAATAGTTCTCTGGATGCAGTAGTAAAGATCACAGATACACACACATGGATCAGCACATGTTGTCATCTTTAATCTGGGAGATTGCTAATAGTGTTCATCTTTTTTTTTTTTTGAACTCCTTTCTTGAGAGCAATGTGTGTTTTTGCCCTGATGTTCCTTCTTGTGTTTTTTCTTCTTTTTCTTCTTCCCTCTCAGTCTTGGTGTTTTTACCTATAGTTCTTTGGGAATGTGAAAAGCTCCTTGTTTTTCATGCACTGGTTGGTTTTATTGCATTGGTGAACTGCTGGTTGGGTCATTGAACGTTATGGACGCTTTAACTAGCTTATTAACACATTATAATGATGATGATGGTAAGTGTGGCGAGTAAAAGATCTGGGATGAAGGTCAGCCACAAATATCCATCTGTCTGTCAATAAATGAGTATTAGGCCGTTTATAAGTACTACTAATAATTGATATACATTAGGGATGCACGATATATCGGCCAACATATCGGTATCGGCCGTCATATGTTCCTTTTTAATGTTATCGTTATCGGCCTGGTAAGAAAATGTGGCCGATATATTAAAGCTGGTAAATAATGTATTATTCCCTTCAGCTGAGACACTTGTTGAGCACTGTTTGTGTTTTTGAATTTCTTGAAATTTCTTCAAAAAATGAAAATCTGGTTCGGGACAACATGTGCAACGCAAATCTGTCATATCGGCTGAGAACATCATTATAATTGTGCGCTTGCGACATGGATTTAATTGTGAGACTTTTGTTTTTGTAATCAGGCTCTCAAAATTAGATAAAAAATTTGGATTTAAGTTTATCGGCCGATATATCGGTTATCGGCTTTCAAATATAAAGAATTATCGGTTATGGGTATCGGACAAAATTTTCATATCGGTGCATCCCTAATATACATTTTATATCAGTATATATATATGTATAAATATACTATTGTTTTACCAAATAAGGAGGAATAATTTGTCACATCTATGAATTGTGTGTGTGTGTGTGTGCAATTATATAAGTGTACATTACATAAATAATTTGTATTTATTTTCTATAATTATCAGATGTGGGTAGAGTCTACGTACACTCCAAAAAAATTATATGTTGGGTTTAATTTATTTTATTTCGTCAACAGGTTCCACATAACTGGATTGTGTTAAACAAACATAATTTGTTCATGTGACTTCATCATCATGAAATTAAGTCATTTTAACCGACCCAATTTAAGTAGTCTCAACGTGAATTTTTTAAGCTTCCTGACATGATTCAGGTATTAATTTACATTCATTAATCCATTAATTCTTCATTTATTTTAGTGACACACAATAAAATTGATAGATTATAGCTAGCTATTTACTAGCAGCAGCGCATATTAGCATCTTAAATGTTAAGTTTTACTTGCTCCTTCAACCAAAGCAGTAGAAAAGAGTAAAATCAGTCGATAAACACACAAAACGCTCCACTCTTCTCGACAATGGTAACCCACACTCTTAGAAGAAAAGGTTCTATATAGAACCTTAAAAGGTTCTATCAGCGCTACGTATTTGGAACCCCTAAAAGATTCTATATACACTCTTAAAAATAGGGTTCCTCTGGGTGCTATATAGAACCCTGGGCTTCCGTACTTGGCCAATAGAACCTTTTACAAAATAAATAAATAAATAATGGTTCTATATAAATCCATTTTGGAGTTCCACATATGAAGCGGGAGATGGAACCATTTCTGGTTCTAAATAGAACCATTTCTTCTAACAGTGTATTGTAATTTAACTGGTTCCAATAATTCCAATGTAATTTAACATTAAACACAAATTAAACACTATCAAGTCTTCGCCTTTTCTAAATTTCTCAAAAAAAGACAAAATAACCCTTAATTTTAAGATTTATTCTCTCTTATTTCAACCATATGCAAAGCATGCTGGGATCTAACAAGAAGTTAATGCAACACAAATCAATCATGTAATCCAACACAAACGGATTAAGTACACTTAAGTTGTACTTATATTTAAAGGGATACTCCACTTTTTTTGGAAATAGGCTCATTTCACAACTCCCCCAGAGTTAAACAGTCGAGTTTTACCGTTTTCGAATTAAATCAACCGATTTTCTGATATTTAGAAGAATATCAGTAACCAGACAGTTTCTGGTCTCATTGACTTCCATAGTATATTTTTTTCCTACTATGGAAGTCAATGAGACCAGAAACTGTCTGGTTATTGATATTCTTCTAAATATCAGAAAATCGGTTGATTTAATTCGAAAACGGTAAAACTCAACAGTTTAACTCTGGGGGAGTTGTGAAATGAGCCTATTTCCAAAAAAAGTCGAGTATCCCTTTAAGCAGATTGAACACAATAAAATTAAGTTCGGGCAGTCGGCTCACACTATACTGCCACCCTCTGGATGTACGAAATTTTTTACCTAACATAAATGGTTTGAGTTTAGACAACGCGTAAGGATTTTGTATTGTTAATTTGAGACATAATTACATGCACATTAATAAAAAAAAAAACAAGTCAAAAAACACAATTATTGTAAGTAAGCTAAATATAAATATATTATGTAAAGTGCACAATAAGTAAAAGTAGCTAGTCGCTAGTTACTTTGGTATGTACTTATATAAATGTATGTATTTATATAATTGCACACACACACTTAGCTTAAAAAAAATCCATAGATATGACCTAAAATGTCATACTCTGTAGTATCGTGTCCTTAGTGTAATAATCTGTTTGGTTGTAAAATGTATTACCTGTATAAAAAATTCAATCTAATGTATCTATACCTGAAACGTTCACAGATCCCACACGCAAATGTTCAAATAATAAAGATCTTCATCGCTTGCAAACAAAAAGACTCATCTGCAGATTTGCCTTTAGTTGACTGGCAACTTCATCCAATGCTCGTGATGTTCCTGACTAATTCACAAACCAAATTTACACAATTCTGCCAATTTATGACTCAAAATAGTGATTCATTTGTGAATTGGACATCGCTCATGTCCCATAAAAAATGTCCTTGTGTTTATAATATTTTGAGGATGAGGATGTCCTCAACTGGACAACAAACTCTTTATTTTATATCCTTAAAGTGCTTTATAGGTTTGTGGTTTGGTCTATAATCAGCACACTAACAATAGAGTCCTGTCCTCATATAGCTAGCTAGATGTGTTTGTCAGGTGTTTATGGGAGATGTTATTTGTGAGCATGGTAGTGTTAAGCTGCTGAAAACAGGATTGAGTTTGTGCGTGTGTGTGCCTGAGTGAGTGAGTGTGTGATTAGTGTGCGCCTCATGTGAAGGGTGGGTGTTCGAGACAGAGGTGTGTGTCCACCTGAGCCCAGCTCATTATTCAGGCTGCGTGTCACATCATTATCAACTCTCACACACACTTGAAATATACAGCTTCATGCTCGCTTTCTCCCGCCTTTCACTCGGTGTGGCTTTATAAATTGTTCAGCCAGACAGTGTCGAGCACGACCTCATACTCAACACCTCAGTCCAGATCAGCTGGATTGAACAAACCGAAGGCTGTAGGACCCTGAATCCGTCCACGACAGCCCTAAACTGCTATATTACAAGCAATCTGTTTAGGGGTTATGCTGTTCATGGCTCATCGCACGCTGGGTCTTTCCTTTTAGTACATATGAGACATGTGCAACAGAGCAAAACGAATGTTGGTACGATTTCGTTTTTTAGATCTGTTGTTTTGTTAATGATAAATCAGTGCATTGACTAGGTTGAATAATCGATATTAAAAGATATTTTGTCTTAAAGGAGTAGTTCGCTTTTTAAAAAAACTTTTGCTGATAATTTACTCACCCCCATGTCATCCAAGATGTCCATGTCTTTCTTTCTTCAGTCGAAAAGAAATTAAGGTTTTTGATGAAAACATTCCAGGATTTTTCTCCATATAATGGACTTCAATGGGAACCAAACGGTTCAAGGTCCAAATGAGAGTTTCAGTGCAAACTGTTCAAAGGGCTTTAAACGATTCCAGATGATGAATAAGGGTCTTATCAAGCGATTTAATAAATAAATAACAAAGTTTAAGTTTTATAAGCACAAATGCTCGCCTTGCTCTGTTCTGTGGTGAGCGTTCGTGACTCTCCTGTTCAAAATGAACAAATCTTTTCGAGTCATGACTCGAAGGGTCCTTGATCATCTGGAATTGTTTAAAGCCCTTTGAACAGTTTGCACTGAAACTCTCATTTGGACCTTGAACCGTTTGGTTCCCATTGAAGTCCATTATATGGAGAAAAATCCTGAAATGTTTTCATCACAAACCTTAATTTCTTTTCAATAAAGCTGTATCGTTTAGAAGTTGTTCTGTTCCTCGCTGGTTCCTGAACGAGTCTTTCATGGATGGTTACCCTGATTTACAAACTGATTAGCACAAACGAAACTAGTGCGTCTGCAGCAATCAGCGTCTGATTGGTTGAGGGAATTAACACGCTTCAACCAGAATGCAGCAGCACAACTTTGTGTACTTTAGCAGAACAAAACTAGATTGTTTTTGTCAACACAACACCACAGAGATTCATTTTGGTTTCGGGGCATTTAATAGCAGTCGTATCTTTACTTCTCGCCACAATTTGCTGGCTATTAACTTTACCTAACATAAATAAGTCATATATATATATATATATATATATATATATATACACATATATATTAAATTCATATATATATATATATATATATATATATATATATATATATATATATATTAAATTGGGTTAACCTCAAGTCATATATATATATATATATATATATATATATATATATATATATATATATATTAAATTGGGTTAACCTCAAATTAAATATTAAATATATATATATATATATATATATATATATATATATATATATATATATATTTAATTTGAGGTTAACCCAATTTACCTAACATAAATAAGTCATATATACTGTATATATATATATATATATATATATATATAATTTGAGGTTAGCCTAAATTTGGGTCAAATATGGACAAACCCAAATGTTGGGTTGAAAATGCAATTTATACATTTAACCCAATGGATGAGTTTGTCCATATTTGACCCAAAGATGGCTTAAAACAACCCTGCATTTTTTTTAATATATATATTTACACACACACACACACACACACCACCGGTCAAATGTTTGCGGTCTGTAATACTTTTTAAATGTTCTCTCATGCTCAGCAAGGCTGCATTTATTCTATCAAAAGTACAGTAAAACTGTAATATTGTGAAAAATATTTACAATTAAAAATAATTAATATTTTAATGTATTGTAAACAGTCATTTATCCATGTGATCAAAACTGATCTTTCAGAATCGACACTCCAGTTTTCAGTGTCACGATCCTTCAGAAATCATTGTAATATGCAGATTTTCTGATTATTATATTATTATATTATAAAAGCAGTTGTGTTCATTATTTCAGGATTCTTTGATGCCTTCATTGACACTTGATGAATTCATTCCTTTAACAAAAATAAAAAGTTGCCTGCAATCTCACTGACCCCTTTTTTCAATGTTAGTGAATGTGAGTTTTAATTTTAATGTGAAGAAAAATTGTTCACATAATTTTAAATATTTACAAAACAAATCTTTATGACAAATATTAATTATGTTTCTTTATGATTTCTTAATGTTACAAAGACCTCATGTCATGACCCCTTTAAGTAGTTTTAAGGCTAAGGCAACATTCATAATTTTAATTTTTTTAAGTTTAAGCTTTTCATCTAATATTTTATTTCAAATACGGAAACACTTTAAATAATTCTAGATTTAGTTCTGGTGAAAAGACCTGAAGTGCGGTGGATTTGAGCAGGACAGTGATAAGGGACGTTGAGATAATAATAAATTGACAGCAAATCAGACATTCTTATGTTTTATTTACTTGAGCTAAAAGGCACCAGATTTAGGCCTAATTAATAATATTCTCAATATTTTGTATAATAAACATCTAAACCTTTTACTGCTCAATATATAGCAAAAAGATTATGCATTGAACATAGGCTATATAGTAAGTGTCATAGTTTAAGCGGAGACTCGTGAAAACTAAGTTTTGTTGACACAGGTGATGAGATGTTGTGTAACCTCTACAGTGTTCAGAGTCAGACCTGCACACACACACATTCATCATTAGCACTGTAGTGCCACAGAACTGCCGACACACTCCTGCTAGCAATAGATTTGCTGTCGCCCTGAACTCACACATACACGCACACACACGTGCACACAGTTCCCGTTGGGTTTGATTGTCTGACACAGAGTGTGCACTTGTGTGTGTGTGCGTGTGTGTGTGTGTGTGTTCGCGCACTCATGCTGTGTCTGATGAAGGTGCTGAGCTGGAATCACCAAGAGAGTGATCCGTCATGTTCTCCTGCACTTTGGTTACTCTCTCTCTCTCTCTCTCTCTCTCTCTCTCTCTCTCTCTCTCTCTCTCTCTCTCTATCCACCCCCCCCCCAATAGAGATTTTCAATCTCGTTTCAAGTTTTCAAGGACAAATTGTGGTCCTGCAAGACCAACATACTGCAATTTTAATTAATTAATATATATTTATAAAAATATATAAAATATAAAATATATAAAATATGAAAAAAATATATATAAAATAATATTATATATATATATATATATATATATATATATATATATTATAATTCTAAGTAGGAATTATATCCAAAGTGCTACTTTGAGTTGAAATTGTGAGATATAAAATCACAAGAGATAAATGTATATTATGTATATGCTTCGGCAAAATTGTTTGAAAAACTTTCGTGCCAATAAAGCCCCTTTGAATTGAATTGAATTGAATTGAATTGATAAAGTTGCAGTTATGAGATTGAACACACCATATACAGTACGTTTCATTTGTAAGTCTTTCAATCTTTAGAAACAAAACGATTAAAAATGATACTTTAATAATTGATTTGCTAAATTGCAAAATGTCTTTAATCTTTAGCGCATGTCAAAATGAACATTATTGTCATACTGTTATAATACCTAGATTCACTTGTAGCATTTACAAAGATCAATTTATTTATTTCTATTTTTATATGTTTGATGTATTTATTATGTATAGCAATACACAATAGTTAATATCCTCCGTGTATCAGTTAGCAGCTATGAAAATATTTATAAGCTTATTTATATGATTGAACCTACGCTAACACTATCTCACGACCAATTCGTACGAATTCGACGCATGATTAAAAAGTACGAATTTGTACGATTTGTCTAAACCCATCTGATGGGTAGGTTTAGGGGCGGGGTCAGGGGTAGGTCATTCGTACGAATTCATACGAATTGGCTAATTCGTAAAATATGTACGATTTAGCAAAATCGTACTATTTCGTACGAGTGAGGTCATATGAATTGTTACGAATTAGCCACTTTTTAATCATTCGTCGAATTTGTACGATTTGTCTAAACCCACATGATGGTTAGGTTTAGGGGCGGGGTCAGGGGTAGGTCATTCGAACGAATTCATACGAATTGGCCAATTCGTAAAATATGTACGATTTAGCAAAATCATACTAATTCGTACGAGTGAGGTCATATGAATTAGTACGAATTAGCCACTTTTTAATCATGTGTCGAATTTGTACGATTTGTCTAAACCCACGTGATGGTTAGGTTTAGGGGCGGGGTCAGGGTTAGGTCATTCGTACGAATTCATACGAGTTGGCCAATTCATGTACGATTTAGCAAAATCCTACTAATTCGTACGAGTGAGGTCGTCTGAATTGTTACGAATTAGCCACTTTTTAATCATTCGTCGAATTCGTAAGATTTGGTCGTGAGATCGGGTTGGATTGAACGGAATTTTAATTTCATATGCCCTGCGTTTCTCTGTCCTACACACACTGTATTACTCCTTTTCTCATCTATGTGTGTGTGTGTGTGTGTGTGTGTGTGTGTGTGTGTGTGGTGTATTTGACCTGTAGGCATTGATGTGTGCTGACGTCTAACTATTCGCATGTTCTGTTTGATTACCATTAGTGCCGTACCTTCATGATCCCTCCTCCCGATTGCTGAGCCTCACAACACACACACACACATACACACACACACACACACACATCACCTATACATTAAAGCGGAAAACAAGATCTACTGCTTGCTTTTTTTCTAGGGTAGGGGATATTAGCCAAAAAAAATCTATCGAGAGAGAACAAAAGTGTTGAACTGGAAAAATGTTTAAATGGTCTGGCAGGAACATTAAAGGCTGAAATAATAGAATAAAAGGAGAGAATCACTTACTGTATCTAGACAATCGTTACAGTAGAGAGAGAGAGAGAGAGAGAGAGAGAGGAGTGTCCTACTTCTGTCAGATCTCTGTGTAAGAGAGCAGGTTAGAAGAGGGGGGTGCGGGAGCCAGTGTTGATCAAATCCCAGTGACACTTTAATAGAATAATTCATGTTTGTATTCCAGCAGCGAGCTGTTCAATACACATTTTCAAAGAGGGAAACAACAGTGTACTCACAACATCTCTAACATTCAAATGTATTGATCAGGAATAAATAAGCTGGGGCGCAAATAGAGATATTGTGTTTCTCCCACGCTTGGCATCGCTCACTCCTTCAGGCTTTCCTTTTATTATTCTCAAAAGACCCCTTATGAATTATAGAGATGTTCCAGCTCTTTCTGAAGGACATACTGTGAACATGGTCCTATTGATTTGGACAGTACATTATTAAAAGTGAGAATAGACTTTAAAAAAGGTACAGTAACGTTTTAGAAATCAGCTTTGTAACATGAGATGTTTGATTAATGTTAGATTCATTTTATTTTATGCTGTTGTTATTATAATTTTAAAAGTCACAGAATGTTTTTACGTTTTACGTCTGAGCTGAACTCAGATCTAAGAGTTTTTTTACGTACTTAAAAAAGACCTATTTTTCTCAAATATTGTCTTTGTATTCCTCACCTGTGAGTTGGATGGATTATCTCGGCAAAGGAGAAGTGCTCACTAACACAGATTTAGACAGAGTAAACAATATTTGAGAAAAATAGGCCTTTGTGTACATAGATAAAGTCTTAGATCTTTGAGTTCAGTTTGAGTGTGTGTGTGTGTGTGTGTGTGTGTGTGTGTGTGTATATATATTAGGGGTGTAATGATTCATCTACTACATCGATGTATCGATTTATATTCCTATGATCCAACTACATCGATCTGTGCTCTGCTAGTCGATCTAAGATCTGCATATATCTATCTAAAATCGTTTTAAAAGTTAATTAATCGATTGTATCGATACTAGGAAATAACGCATTGAATTTAAGCACGTCAGACTTTATAAGGATGTTTTTTTCTTTGAACTTTAGTTTTAATGACACAGGCATTAAACGTTGCTCGATTTAGTCTGCCTATCTGTGATGTAATTGCCACGCACCAGCAGCAGCGCGTCAATCTGGGAAGCGATTCAGTCAGAACTGATGTCCTGCGTGTCGTAACTTAGATGCGCGCAGACTGTAACGTGCTGATCTACCCAGCGGTCTCATAAAACGTTCAAATATGTCAACGTCTGGCAGAATGAGTAGTAGAGTATGCAGATCTGAATAAGAGTGACGATGCAAAAAAGGGATTTCTGTGCGCTCACACCCGACCGGCCCAAACGTCCAACCATGCACATAGACACCTATTCAGCTCGCGAGTATAATGAATTGAGCTCTCTTTCGTGTCTGAATGCACAAATACACACAACATTATGCCTAAATGTCCGTTTTGGAGAGTAACGTTATTCATGTACTGTAAACTAAGTCGGTTATGTATTAATTAAACAGTTAAACAGTGTATCGGATGTGCATCAGTGCAATTGTATCCACATATTTCAGTCACACTGGTTGAATTTTTGGCTAAAAAGATACTGAATCGATTTCCAGTCACTGAATCGTTTCGGATCGTATCGTTCTAAATTAACCAATATCGTCCTTGAATCGTATCGACAACCACGAATCGTGATATGAATCGAATCGTTGTTAAAACGAATTGCTACACCTCTTATATATATATATATATATATATATATAGTAACAATGTTAAAGGGATACTCCACTTTCTTTGAAAATAGGCTCATTTTACCACACCCCCAGAGTTAAACAGTTGAGTTTTACCGTTTTAGAATCCATTTAGTCGATTTTCTGATATTTAGAAGAATATCAGTAACCAGACAGTTTCTGTTCTCATTGACTTCCATAATATATATTTTTTTCTAGTGTCTGGTTACAGATATTCTTCTAAATATCAGAAAAACGACTGAATGGATTCGAAAACGGTAAAACTCGACTTTTTAACTCTGGGGGAGTGGTACAATGAGCCTATTTCCAAAAAAAGTGGAGCGGTCAGAGGCGGGAACCGACGAATGTTTAAAGACATCGTTTGTCATGATAAAGATCGTTTAACCAACAGCACATAAAGACTAGTTTTCTCCGAGACATTTGTTTCCTTGAATCCTGAGAGTAAATGGACGTGTGCTCTGTGTTTTCTGTGGTTGAGCGCTCTCATAGAGCAGAGCTCTTCTTCACAGCGGTTCTCTGTGATCTAAATGAGACGAGGACAGAGATAGGTCTAATGAACCTCGTCCAGTCAAGCGGCCCGCCATTTAGATTCCCCGCAATTCACTGACAATTACACGGGGCAAGTTATGGAGAAAGAGGAGACAGGGACTTAACAAGGTTAAATTAGGACACCCTCTCCACACACACACACATTCCCACAACCAATGCCAGGAGAGTCTAGTCTATTACCGTTGGTCTCGCCATTATCCTGAAATAAACAAGAGTGAGGGTTTAAAGGAGAAGGAGAAAAGAGGGATTGGGGGAAAGCGGAATGAGGGGGAAAAATAATGAGCAAGAATGAAATTGAAAAACGATGTGCTTTTTTTAGTTCATGTGTGGTCGATTTGTGTGTGTGTGTGTGGTTGTTGTTCATGGCTGAACTACTTCTACGCGTCTAGATCTCAATAATTGATCCTCTTTAAATAAAAACAAATCGAGTCAGCTCAATTTAAGCGTGCCATTTCGGAAGCCCTGTAAGAAGTCAAAGAGAGAGAGAGAGGTCCAGAGGGATGGTGTGAGAAAGATTTAAAGGTATAGTTTTAGTAGGAGTCTAATGCCTGGTTCAGATTACACGATTTTAGCCCGATTTTGGCACGATCCGTTTGACGTAGGGTGTCGTGGGGATTCGTAAACGACAACGGGCGTCGGGACGCAAGATTCGATCGTATCATCTCGTATAGAGTGTCATAGCGGGCGACAACCTACGTCGCGTCTGCGATCCTTCACGATAGGTCTGCAACTTACGACTATTTTAATAGTCGACTAGTCACCGACTACAGGGTGTCCGCGGGGTTTTAAAAAGTATTAAAAAGTGATAAATCAAAATGGTCAAATTTAAGGCCATTAAAAGTGTTAAATGTAGTCTGAGAGGTATTATTTTTTAAAAATTAGGTATTATTTTTTTCAGACTATCAGGTGTCCTATTCTGTGTTTGCGTTAGTCCATTTAAATATGGGCTTTAGCTTATCTGGGCACAATCAAAGATCTTTCGATCTATGTTTGACACCGTGTCCTAACTACACGCGACGCGACGCCGCGACACGCGATAAAAGGTATCTTTTCCATGTTAATCAGAGTTTTTGTCCTAACCAGACGCGACGGCGACACGCGAAGTTTCTAATTTAGAAACGGTTCCTATTTCTGCGACGTCGCGGCTGACAGAATGAAGAAATTACACTGGTTATGAGTACACATTATATTTATTTTTAGTTAAAAATAGGTCACTGTGCCACAAGCGATAACGGATAAATTACCTCAGATTTTGAAAGCATGTAATATAGCGTTCAAAATGAATTCTATGCAAACATACAACTGTACTTCATAACAAAATTAGTCAATGAGTTATATTTTGTTAATGCTTTGATTTTTAATAGTGCTATTTCTTGATTTGATTATGTCCTTACCCATTTACAATGCGAGGGCGGGCCAACAGTGCACTTTCACAGAGAAGCTCTGCTCACACCATAGGCTCACACGCTGTTCTAATGTGTGGCGTCCCACAGTCGCGTCGCGTCTAGTATGGACAGACACACTTTCTGTCGCTGGAATTTTATCGCGTCGCGTGTAGTTAGGACGCGGTGTGATGCTGACGCCATATTCAGTGGTCGATCGACATCATCTGTGAACAAGTGATCACCCGGATTTAGACCTACCTATATTGTATTTACATAAAGCGTTCACAGGCAAATTTGCTTTATGTTTAGGTCTATATTGCTTTTATTTCCCCGGTGTCGAAATCAGGCAAACATAAATGTCAGGCAACACGATTCCTGGCTGCATGTCAATATCCACGGATCACTGGATCTTTAGTGAGTTGTAAGGAACACTATATTGAATCCAACATTTAGTTTAAATTGATAAAATTATTCGTTTTAGTCGCATTTTCGCAATTTCCCTTATTAAATCCCGTCACGCAGCAGATCTTTTGCCATTTTTACATGTTATAAATGTCAAAATCTGTGTAAATAATAGAAAGGTTGCTGCTGATTAACACTTAATTCAGTGTCGTGATGGTTTTAAAAAAAATTCTGAAGGTAGTAAAAAAGGTATTAAAAAGTAGTAAATTTAACTTAAGGAATACTGTATATACCCTGGACTATTGAAACGATTAGTCGACTAATCGGATAATTATTACATGTGACAAAGCAGGCATAAGATGGACACGAGCGCGAGTTCGCGGGCGAATTTAATAACGCGGGGCGTTGTTAACTAATTGGTCCATATATAAGAAGATCCGGATTATAAGGCACACTGTCGTTTTTTGAGAAGATTAAAGGCTTTTAAATTCGCCTTATAGTGCGGAAAATACGGTAAATCTTACCGAGGCGAGTCAAACTCCGTTTTATTCAACTGTCCAACGTGCTTTCTCTTTAAATGTTCGTGCATCACCGATGACACTCGATGACATTCTCGATGACATCACGCGCCGTTAAACACGGCATGTGATGACTGGTCAGGAAGTAACGTGTAGTCTGACGTGTCTTGTCCACGACACGACAAGATTTTAGGAGCCAAAATCGCGTAATCTGACACAGTGACTATTGTAACAGACTAAAAAAATCGTGTAATCTGAACCAGGTATTAGTCTAAATTAATTGTAACCACATCTGTCAAGCTCTAAAAAATGACCAATAATCAAAGTAACATAAATGTGGTCCATATGATGTGTGCTCTATATTCCAGTTCAAATATATTTTGATGAATGTTGGTTGCAAACATTTGCAATAGCCATTGACTTCCGTAGTATTTTTTTTGTATGACTATCATCAACTGTTTGACTATGATCAACAGTCTTCAAATATATTTTCTTTTTTGTTCAACCGAAGAAAGAGTCCTAAATGATGACAGACTTCTCATTTTTGGGGTGAACTATCCTATTAAATTTTAGGTCCATTCAGCTATAGTTGGACTTCAGTAGAATGAGAGTCAAAATCTGCTATGGGGTAATTAAAGGACAATTCCGGCGCAAAATGAACCTAAGTATTGATAACACATGGGTACTGAGTCGACCGTTCTCTGGGATGTGTTTTCACGATAATTGAATGTTTGAACCACTTATAACGCTAATATATAGGACATAGAGTAAGTAAAAATAAAAATCGCTGGTTAATACCACTAACAAGGCTCAAAATAGCCCCACACTAACGTGGTAGCATAATGAGGGTCCCTACATGCACACCAAAGCATTGAGAACTTTGTAAGTGTACATACAGTTTAATAAGAAAATACTTTATAAAGACAGTCCACTTCACGTATACAGGCAGGAGCCATCTTTGGAAAACAGTCTTGACCAGTCGAACCACGAACGTTCAGCCTTTCATCCAGACCAAGTTGACTTGTCTGGTTGATTTTGAGTAATTGAATAGGTTGGCTACATTTAATATTGATGAATTGGTGCTGCAGTTGTCCACCTTTAAAGAAATGGATGTTCTGAGCATCGTGTTGGGGAAATTGAAGATTTTCCATCTCAATCCCCTGTGTACAAGGAGTTTTTGGAGTTTGTCTGGGCCTTCCAGTCTTTCCCGATCTCCACTAATAAAATTCAAGATCGTGGATCAAACCCTTTCAGCTCGTTTTTTCAGCTCTCAAAATATATATTTTAATAAAGGCGGCTGAAAGAGCTTGGGTATGGGCTGATGCCAAAGGCAGAACAGATGCTTTTCCAGCTATCAGTCCTATAACGGCTTAAGGCTCCCCTTGAGGCTCGGCATTACCCTCCAGGCTGGTTAGAACTACTAATGGCATTGATGGGTAAGGCATAAATGGGCGGAGCACTCCCAGCCATTAACAGACTCCGTGTGAATATTTGAAGTGCTTCGGACGCAATCACGCAGGGGCGTTCCCAAAGCGTCATCCATGCAGCGCGAGTTCCCTTCTTAACACTCTCAGAAAAAAAGGTACAAAAGCTGTCACTGGGGCTGTACCTTTTCAAAAGGTAAACTTTTGTCCATTTTAGGTGTTAATATGTACATTTCAGGAGCTTATATGTCCATTTTAGGTCCTAATGTGTACATTTTAGGTGGTTATATGTACATTTTAGGTGCTAATAAGCACATTTTAGGTGTTAATATGTACATTTTAAGTGCTAATTTGCACATTTTAAGTGTTAATATGTACATTTTAGGTGCTAATATGTCCATTTCAGGAGCTAATGTCCATTTTAGCTCCTAATATGTACAATTTAAGTGTTAATATGTACATTTTAAATGCTAATATGTACATTTTAGGTGCTAGTATGTCCATTTCATGAGCTATTATGTCCATTTCAGGTGGCAATATGTACATTTTAGGTGCTAATATGTACCACTAAGGTACCAATATGCAGCATTTGGGTACAAAAGTGTACCTTTTGAAAAGGTACAGCCCCAGTGACAGGTTTTGTACCTTTTTTTTTTTTTTTTTTTTTTGAGAGTGAATGAACTAGAGTTAGAGTCATAACCTGAGATGTTTTGAGTAATTATAAAATCACCCTGGAGCTGGAGACATTTAAAATGGTTTGTTGCTTATTTCATGGAATCAAGTTTACTTTGTGGCTTCAATAAACTGTTCAATAAAATGTTACTCAGAGACTTACATGTTTGGCTTGTCAAAAATATTACATTTAGCAGTCGCAAATTCATTGACTTGTGAAATACAAGTTCAATTTTGACCAGGAAAAGAGTGGAAATGTAGAACCCTGTTGTAAATAATAGTGAATAATCACTTTTTAAAAGTGTTATTGGATTATCGTATTACCAACTTTTGATTTGATTAATTATTGATTACTGAAGAGTATATAGTGCACAAGTCATATGAAACTTTTATAGGGCTTTTTTTTTGTGTGTTTCCGGAGCTTGACAGGAGTGTGAAAATTCTCCTTGCATGTTCTATAGCAAAATATAAAAATATAAGTGAGTAAATAATGGCAGAAATTTCATTTTTAAGTAAAGTATATCAACAGAGAAAAGATGGAGGAAGTTAATGTGAAGACTGATAAATAATGGAAAGAAAGGAGGAATGACTGAAAACAAAAGTGAAAAGAAGTGATGGAGTCCATAAATCTAAATGTAGGAGATCAAAAATACGATGAATAGTTCTCTTGTTCCTGTGGATGTATGATGAGGGGATAAGGAGGTCTTTATTCCACCCTTCTCTCTCTTCTTCTCTATATTTGATCCCCTCCCTCCCTCTTCAGTGTCAGGAATGTGATTCTGGATTATTCCGTCTTGAACTCTCACACACACACACACACACAGTGTCGCTGTGCTTAAATGAGCAGCTTGTCATGCATTAGTCGATGTCTAGTTGTGTAGACGACATGAGGGTGAAGAAAGGATAGAACTTTCTGAAGGACTTTTGTATGAGTATGTTTGATATATAATGAATGGTGTTTTGCCTGTATATGTGCATTTAGAGACAAAATGCAGTATTCATGTGTATATATATCTCTCTCCATGTAGTCAATATACATTGGAGCATTTTTTATTCTCTGTCTGAGTGCTCTTTATGATATTGATCCTTGTGGAAGAGACTCTGACTCCGTCTTGATTGTCAGTCTCTTGAATTTGAATGCCCTGTTTTCTGCTCTTTCAACCCCACACCAAAAGCTCTCTCTCTCTCTCTCTCTCTCTCTCTCTCTCTCTCTCTCTCTCTCTCTCTCTCTCTCTCTCTCTCTCTCTCTCTCTCTCTCTCTCTCTCTCTCCTTCATTCTTTCCATCTGTCATTCAGTGTAATTCTGTGATTCACAGACTGAAGTAAATCAGCTGTGTAAGTTAGTGACTTTGATGTACCTTTTTTACAACCAAGAGAACTAACTCTTGCTTTACCGTCTGCAAAAATAGCAATAATCTCAGGTGATCCTCTTGAAAAGCGTGACGGAAAGGCAATATTCTGCCTTTTATGGAATCGTATTGTAGAGTTTTATATTTTGCCTATTCTAAGATGATTAAAATGCTTACAGTATGTACAGTAGGAACCGTTCCTAAGGCTATATCCATCCATCTATCCATCCGTCCATCCTTCTGTATATCATTCTATCCATATGTCTATCCATCCATCCATCATCCATCCATCTGTGTATCTATCTATCTATCTATCTATCTATCTATCTATCTATCTATCTATCTATCTATCTATCTATCTATCTATCTATCTATCTATCTATCTATCTATCTATCTATCTATCTATCTATCTATCTATCTATCTATCTATCTATCTATCTATATCTATCTATGAATCCATCCATCCGTATGTCGTTCTATATCCGTATGTTCCATCCATATATCTATATATCTGTCTTTCTTTCTAGCTGCTGTATCTATCACTCATCCATCCATCCAATCATCCATCCATCCAATCATCCATCCATCCATCCATCCATCCAATCATCCATCCATCCATCCATCCATCCATCCATCCATCCATCCATCCATCCATCCATCCATCCATCCATCCATCCATCCAATCATCCATCCATCCATCCAATCATCCATCCATCCATCCATCCATCATCCATCCATCCATCCATCCATCCATCCATTCAATCATCCATCCATCCATCCATCCATCCATCCATCCATCCATCCATCCATCCATCCATCCATCCATCCATCCATCCATCCAATCATCCATCCATCCATCCAATCATCCATCCATCCATCCATCCATTCAATCATCCATCCATCCATCCATCCATCCATCCATCCATCCATCCATCCATCCATCCATCCATCCATCCATCTATGTCTATCTATCCGTCTGTCTGTCTGTCTGTCTGTCTGTCTGTCTGTCTGTCTGTCAATCAAATTTCACATTTATATGTTCTAAAAAGCTAAACTTTTTTTAAAAAATGTGCTCTAGAAAACACAAAATGTCCGAGCACTAGCTCTGCTGGCGTTTTGTAGCCGGACTGTCTCGAGTGAGGAATACGCCATTGTGTTTTAGCACCAGTTTAATTGGATGCGGGTGACAGGAGAATGGAGGAAGGAATTGTCTATGTGGCTGTGTCTAATGGATTCAGAGCTAATTAAGTTCACACAAGAGATAGAGGCTTCCCACCATCAGAGGGACGTAAGGGCACAATGTGTGTGTGTGTTTGTGGGTTCACCACCCGCACGCATGTGAACGCGCTGAGCAGTAAACACAAGTTTGTTTCTAATCACACCATTGTCTCCATTCTGCATGAGAGCATCAGAGGTGAGCAGACACTCCTGTGGGCCTTTCTATCTGAGTGTGTGTGTGTGTGTGTGTGTGTTTTGTTTTTCTGGATTATTCCCTTTCACGCCCTCTCCTATTTTCCCTCAATATCAGCCTCTGTTTCCTCCCTTCTAATCTCCGTGTCTTTCTTCCTCTCCCTCCGTCTCTCAGTGTGCACACAGACCTACTCGCCCTCGCTTTGTTCGCCCATTTTACGGTGTGTTTGTGGTGTTTTTATCTGAGGACGCGAGGACAACAGGGGGCCTAATAAAAGAACAGGATGTTTTGCTGGGTTTAAGACAGAACATATTTAGACTTGAAATGAATATATTAAAAGTGTTAGAGTGAGAAAAGGGGGAAGAGAGCAAAAACAGGTCAGAAATACACACACGTCTACAGTAGAGATAGAGATCTATCTGTCTGTCTGTCTGTCTGTCTGTCTGTCTGTCTGTCTGTCTGTCTATCTATCCATCTATCTATCTATCTATCTATCTATCTATCTATCTATCTATCTATCTATCTATCTATCTATCTATCTATCTATCTATCTATCTATCTATCTATCTGTCTGTCTGTCTGTCTGTCTGTCTGTCTGTCTGTCTGTCTGTCTGTCTGTCTGTCTGTCTGTCTGTCTGTCTGTCTGTCTGTCTGTCTATCATCTATCTATCTATCTATCTATCTATCTATCTATCTATCTGTCTGTCTGTCTGTCTGTCTGTCTGTCTGTCTGTCTGTCTATCTATCTATCTGTCTGTCTGTCTGTCTGTCTGTCTGTCTGTCTGTCTGTCTGTCTGTCTATCTATCATCTATCTGTCTGTCTGTCTGTCTGTCTGTCTGTCTGTCTGTCTGTCTATCTATCTATCTATCTATCTATCTATCTATCTATCTATCTATCTATCTATCTATCTATCTATCTATCTATCTATCTATCTATCTATCTATCTATCTATCTCTTTGTCTGTCTGTCTGTCTGTCTGTCTGTCTATCTATCTATCTATCTATCTATCTATCTATCTATCTATCTGTCTGTCTGTCTGTCTGTCTGTCTGTCTGTCTGTCTGTCTGTCTGTCTGTCTGTCTGTCTGTCTGTCTGTCTGTCTGTCTGTCTGTCTGTCTGTCTGTCTGTCTGTCTGTCTGTCTGTCTATCTGTCTGTCCGTCTTCCATCCGTCCGTCCATCTGTCATTCTATTTATCATTCTATCTCTATATTGTATTTTCTATCTATCTGTGTCATTTATCTATCATTCTATAACATTGTTCAATCATTCTATCTATATCTATATTGTTCTGTATCTATGTTTAGTCTATCTATCTGTCTGTCTGTCTGTCTGTCTGTCTGTCTATCTATCTATATATATATATATATATATATATATATATGTCTGTCTCTCTATCTATTGTTCAATCATTTTATCATTAGATCTATCTTTCTCTATTGTTTTTTTTCTATCTATCTTTCTTTAGTTTTACCTTTGTATAGTTTTATTTGTATCAGAATGTGTCTGATTAATGTTTTTCACAGATGCAGTTTCACTGAAAGACGCTCATCGCTCAATCATTCATTTCATTTCATTTTGTAAAAGTGTTCTGGTTTGATCATGATTGAAATAAATTTGTGTTTCAAGCAAAACTGAATCACATATGTCAAAAGTGTGTGCCTGTGACAGTAACTGTGTGTCTGTCCAGTCATGCATGAAAGCCCGTGTCTGTGTGTTTATATGGGCGAATAAGTCCGAAATCCTTCTAGATTCACCGTCTGTTTGATGCCGTACTTTAGAAACGTTTTAGATTCGTGTGTGTTTGTGTGTGTGTGTTTGTTCACTCCTGCTGCATCTCGGAGCACCTGACTTTATCAGTTTATCTGCTTTAATGAAATCGACTGAGATTCAGGTGGTGATTGAAGGTGTCAAGGGGTTCGAAAAGTGAACGTATGTGTGTCTGTGTAATAGATCTCCATGGCAACAGTCAATGGGAGCGAGTCACTTTGATGGAATGGCCTCTGTTGGGTAGATTGGGAAATCAAATTGAGGCAGTTACTATAGCGACGCTCCATTGCAGCTGCGTCTGCATCTGTCTCGGTGTGTCTGAGTGTGTGTTGTTATGTCTTAAAGAGTAAGAGCTTATTAGTGTCAAAAGTGACCTAACGGCCAGCTATTTGCTCTCAAACAAAGGCTCCAACCATCATACTCAGATAAAAAATCATGTAGCTTCACAAAGTGACTCAAATAGTCTTGATTTTTCGCTCACACAACCCTGTCTCTATGCTCGTTGTGACTGTTTTTCAGACATCCGTGACCGCAGGAAGAAACCTGTCATGCTCTTCATTCACGGTGGCTCTTATATGGAAGGAACCGGAAACATGTTTGATGCCAGCGTGCTTGCGGCATATGGCAATGTCATCGTAGTCACCATGAACTATAGACTGGGAGTTCTGGGTAAGTGCACTTCCATTTCTTCCCCATTAACTCTTAATGAAGGTCTGGAAGCACACGAGGAGATTTAAGAAGGATCATTAAGGGTGTGTTCACACATGTCATTTGGGGGCTCGTCCGGGATTTTAACTTGGGACCTTTTGCACCAGTCATACCCCTAGACCTAAAAAAGAATTGTTAGTTCATGATACTTAATGCATTAGCTGGTTTCCAATTGAACCTTATAATGAAGTGTTACATAATGTAATTTCACCCTTAAGTGTGAACGTCGATATCTGAACCCTGGTGCCACCAAACAAGTGGACCGAGGCGCTGGAAAGATGAGTCTCAGTCCACTTTCAAACTAATTCTGGTGCGGTTCGACTTAAATATGAACGCAACACGGACCAAAGTCACGTAAACGAACCAAAAACAGGATGTGATGTCACAAAATCTGAACCTTAAAGAAGAGAATGCTCAAGCACACCTGTTTTCTCATCATAGTCATGATGTTGCCCATCACAGTTCGGTACAGGCATCAGAAGAGTGTGTGACGAAGGGATTCTTGTCGCTATTTTGACTCCTTTACACATTTTATAAGCTCTTCGTGAGTTCTCAGAGTTGATTTGGAAGAGGACCGAGACCAGGGTTTGTTTATATCCAACCAAACATGCCAAGTGTGAACACATCCTTTGTGATTAAATCACATCTTTGGAATTCAGTTTAGTGAATCAATTTATTGGGACTGTTTATGTGAATCAAGTGGTTTGTGATGTGTGAATCAGTTCATCTAAACGAACCAATTCACTGATTCATTTGAGGTAAAATTGACCTCTGTGGATAAGTACGGGCGATGACTAGAAATGATGTGGAGAAGAGGTAATGCGATGGGGAAATATATTGATTTGAACCCGCTATATTATGGCTTGTGCATTAACTTTTCAACTACAACAGTAATGTGCTGTCACTTTTAGCAGCCTGGTCAAGACAGTTAACTTTTAGTTAATGGTTAAGTGTGGGTGAATTGCGTCATTGATTTTCTATAGAAAAGAGCATTACTGAATCCCACAGTGCACCAACTACAGGCTAAAGGTCAATTTCTGCTTAATTGCTCTTAATATATGAGTCACTTAAAGCGAATCCTGGATCAGAATAGCTCTTCGGGGAACCTACCTGCTATTGTCATTAGTCAGAGTTTCTTCATTAGTTTTGGCCGTAAAGCTGAATGCGAATAGTTAAGGAAGTAGTCAGGGGTAATATGAGGTCTTACAAGAGCGCTTTTGAGTTATAAGCGTTAAATCCTTTCTCATTTCCTGTCTATCTCTCTTTCTTTTATTATTTTACAAGAGTAAAATATTGAAGAGTGATATATTCATGCAGATTAGCGTTGGCTCTGACAGTTTTATTGGGCCGAGGCAGTTAGAAATATATTTGTCCATTTCTTACTTTAACACTGCCCAGAGCGGGGATAAGGCGGCCTTTGGATTTGTGCTTAATCTAAAAATGAAAAAGGCGAAAAGGGACTAAAAAAAGAAAGGCACTTGCGATGTTCAAAGCATTACTACTAAAGTGCAAAATAGTTGGTGCCGGCTACCCAGATCCAGCTGAAGGGACGCAGGCTGAGTCAGTTCTTCGAAGGCCCTGGGAGTGGCTTTCTCTGGCGTATTAGTGCCTTATGTGCTTGGATTCGAAGCTTAGCGCAGATAGTGAAGCTTAGACATGTCAGCCTTTCGGCTCAGTTCTTCCTGCCATGCAAAAGAGAGTGCTTATATTTGTTTGTGAATGTCTTTCTCTCCCTGACTGTTTGTCTTCTCATAGACTCAACACTTTCCCCCTCTAGATATAATGCAAAGCGCAAGGAATTTAAATTGAGGCAGAGAGAGTATGCGTTTCTAAATTATTGATGAAAAATTTCTCTCTGGTGTGATGAGCATTGAAGACGCAGTGGCCTCGGCAATGACCCGTCAATTCAGAGATCTCCTGGTATGCTATTTTAAAGGCTCTTTGGTATTGGAGTCTCCTACAATTGGGTTACATGCATCCAAGGTCAAAAAACACTTGATTTTCTCATAATATACATTGTACATAACCGCGTTTCTCAAAGATTCAGTCTCTCTAAACTCCTTTCTGAGAGTTTACTCTGCTCTGATTGGTCAGACGGCCAAGTCTGTTGTGATTGATCTATTATGCTATTTTAAAGGTTCTTGATTTTGTTTTAGAGCCTCCTACAATAGGTTTACATGCATCCAAGGTCAAAAAATGATTATCATATCGATTCCCACGTGAGTCACACACACACACACACACATATATATATATATATATATATATATATATATATATATATGTAAAATCATATATATAATAATTTGGGGGCTCGTCCGGGATTTTAACCTGGGACCTTTCGTACCAGTCATACACCTAGACCTAAAATAAAAAGAATTGGTAGGTTTACATGCATCCAAGGTCAAAAAACGATTACCATATCGATTCCCACGTGAGTCACACACACACACACACACACACACACATATATATATATGTAAAATCATATATATAATAATTTGGGGGCTCTTCCGGGATTTTAACCTGGGACCTTTCGCACCAGTCATACGCCTAGACCTAAAATAAAAAGAATTGGTAGGTTTACATGCATCCAAGGTCAAAAAACGATTACCGTATCGATTCCCACGTGAGTCACACACACACACACACATATATATGTAAAATCATATATATAATAATTTGGGGGCTCGTCCGGGATTTTAACCTGGGACCTTTCGCACCAGTCATACGCCTAGACCTAAAATAAAAAGAATTGGTAGGTTTACATGCATCCAAGGTCAAAAAACGATTACTGTATCGATTCCTGCATGAGTCCTCATTCTTTTGAAGTTTATCACAGTGGACTCTCAGCGCTGAAAACAGTGTCTACTCAATATGAGCAACACAAACCAAACTCTTCCAGTCTCAGCTACAACGGCAGTGTTCGAGGTCAAAGTAGACACTGTTCACGGGCAGCCAATGAACACCATAGACTGGCTTTATGGAAATGAGTTACATAGGTTTGTAAGAGGAAGTGAGACTGGAATTAATGACGACTCATTTCGTCAGTGCAGAATCGATTCTTTCTTTTAAAAGACTATCAAGTGGGTCACTTTTTGTGAAACAGTTTAAATGAGGTGATTCTCATTTTGTCTGAACAAACAGATTCACTAAAATACATCAGCTAACCTTTTTTTATCACAATATTTAGGTAAATCTTGTTGGTCATCACATTTTTCAACCCGGTTACAGAATTTATTGTGCTTTCTAGTTTGATTAGTTGCAATTAGCTTAAAATGAAGCATTGAAGTTTAATACTGTCATCCTTATTGAGATCCTTAATATATTTTGTGCCAGATCAATATTGCTCTGATCGTAATAATAAATTAGGAGATAATGTTCAAAATGTTATGGGCAGTTCGATTTTTATATGGGATGCATTAAACTGTCAGTAAAGACATTTATAATGTTACAAATAAATGCTGTTCTTTTTACTTTCTGTTCATTAAAAGTTATTAATCATGAAGATTGATAATAATCAGAATATATCAGCACATTAGAATGATTTCTGAAGGATCATGTGGCAATGAAGACTGGAGTATTGATGCTGAAAATTCAGCTTAATAAATGACATTATACAAGAGTTGTTTCAAAAACATTCAAAAATCTTTGACCTGACACTTTTGAATGGTGGTGTTCATAAAGATATTTGTGGAGGGCTGTTTCACCACGGAGAAATCCCTCATGGCTTTCTCCGTAGTGTTGCTAAGCACTTTTTCAAAAGGCAAGCTTTAATTGAAGTCATTATGTTTGAGTCATTCCATACCTGGGCCACAAGGACACCTGATGCATGCTAGTCTCCACACTGGAGAAATGTGTGTGTGTGTGTGTGTGTGTGTGTGTTTGTGTGTATGCTGCAGGATGTACAGCAGTAGTGACAGAAGCCGATAGTGGAGTGCATGATGAGATGTGCTGATGTTAATTGTGTCCTATCACAAGCCTACAGTATGAGCTCTGAGGCGAAGGAAATGCAGATCCTCGATCAGCTCGAATGAGAATGAGTGACGGGACTCAGACTATAATTTAGATAAAACCATTGGCCTCCTCACGGGCTGTCACTCGTTCAGACACAGATGCTTTGCTCATTAGAGTTATGGGTTCAATTTACAGTCACACCACATCCAATTGAATTTAATTTTTAGACTGTAGGAAGATGCATAATTCATACCATTAAAGGTTGTATATTGCACAGGTCATCTGAAGGTTGTGTAGGTCATTTGAAGATTTTATAAGCCATTGGAATGTATTTTTAATACACTAAGATTTCGATTGTTTCGTAAAATTCCATTAAATTGAATTGAATGTTTTTTACATATTATTCATATTATAGATTAAGAATTTTAAATTAGTAAAAAAAAAAAAATTCTAAAATAAAAAAAAAATTAAAAAAATAAAAATTAAATTAAATTAATCACAAACAAATTATGATTCATCTAAATTCAGAAAAATTAGGAACAACTGAAACCACACATGCGCAAAAATCACATACTCTGCGTGGTCTTATAAATGTAGGTGTAGGTTATAAGATGTAAGTTTATTCATATTTTTTCCTAAATATGTTTCTTCATTTTATACACAAACATTTACTGTATATATGTTAAGAATTAAGAAAGTAAGAAAAGAGTAAAAAAAAAAGGCGTACGTGTTATAGCTCATCTGCATAAAGACGGATATGCATATGTCTGATCTTACTGTGTGTTTTCAGGTGAGAACACATCTTTAGATGTTTGCTGAGAGTGACGAGAGGAAACTATGTTTGGAAAGCCCTTATATGGACATGGTTTGGGCGTGTTTTATGCAAATTTATAACCGTGCGTCACTTAGAATACGATGATTAGAACGATGTTTACAAATCCATGTGCTTACTCACGTGTTGTGAATTAGACGAACTTTCCTAAATATGAATAATCCATGCAATTATTATGTTATGGCCCATCACAAACTTTGAATTAATAAATGTTCACTCTATTCTGATATATTTTAGACAGCTGCATTCACATTACATAGGCAGCACTTTTAAATTACAATGAGTCAATAAAAAAGTAATTGTTAACACTTACTAAAAATGTTTCAATTCGTTAAGATTAGGAAAAACAAGGTATCGTGAATTAGAATTTAAACTTGATTAATGTTAATTTTACATTTACTAATATTTTTATATATATTTTGTGGTAGGTAATGTAATATAAATGAACATGAACTAAAACACACACACATACATATATACTGTATATGTAAAATCCCGGACGAGCCCCCAATTTATTACGCAGATAGATAGATAGATAGATAGATAGATAGATAGATAGATAGATAGATAGATAGATAGATAGATAGATAGATAGATAGATAGATAGATAGATAGATAGATAGATAGATAGATAGATAGATAGATAGATATTCTCTTTGTTTAGGTCTAGGGGTATGACTGGTGCGAAAGGTCCCGGACGAGCCCCCAAATATAGGAGTGTAATTTGGGGGCTCGTCCGGGATTTTAACCTGGGACCTTTTGCACCAGTCATACCCCTAGACCTAAAAAAACAATTATTAGTTCATGATACTTAATGCATTTACTGGTTTCCAATTGAACCTTATAATGAATTGTTACATAATATAATGTCAATTAGATTCAGGCAGTCACATACTTCAATCCCGGGTGAACGCCATTTTCATTTTCATGGATTATGCTATATTTGATTGCATTTTTAGTGAAATTTTACTGACTTTATTCATTTGGTCTGGACTATATTGTGCTATTCATGTAATATATGTGAAACTGCCAAAGAATACTCAACCTTTAGTAGGTGAGTTGAACATCTAAACGCTAAAAGAGACAGTCTGAGGATGACAACTGTAAATCTCCCTTTAAATATTTGCATGTGTTTTGTATATTTAAATTGGTTTCAACGACTGAATCAACGACAAGCTCAGTTCAGCTCATATTTATGTCTGAATGCTTGCTGTTGTTAGCATCTGTCAGAAACCCTATTGGATCCTGCTTATCTAAACTACGGTTCATTATTTTTGTATCACCTGTCACATAATATGTGTCATGCACAAACACACAGACACACACACACAGTGAAAGGGCTGAGGGGGGAAGGTAATATAGTTATACAGTACATTCCTTATTTACACACATGACTTATTCTCTCTTTAGCTTTTTAGGTAGTTCTGCCTGTCTTGTCTTGCCCTGCTACAGTAGACAACACCAGCATTCATCATTGCCTTGACACAATCACTTGTTCATCTTTTTCCCTCCTGCTATATACTGTGTTTTTTCTCTAGTGAGCTGCAGGTAGAAGTGCCATCTTCATATTCCCCAACACAGTCATGTGACCCCCCCCCCCCCCCCCCCCAACACAAACCCGTCACCGTGACAGTGGTTGCCATGGAGGTGATGATTTAGGCTTAACACTTGCACTGCATCTCTCTTGCTGACAGAGAAAACGGTGTCTCGACCCCAACCAATTGCAGTACATACAAAACACACATCTCTGAAATGGAGTGAATATTTGATTCTAGCTTTCACTCTTGTTCTTTGTCCTTGTTCATCTGCTGTTTTTCAGATCTTTCTCTCATTTTTCTTTATCTCTTTCTCTTTCTCACTATAGACTTTGGTCTGGAGTGTATTCTGAAAATTCTGCTAAATTTGTAATTGATATATCAGGTGCACAGAAAGTCAGTAAGACGGAGAAAATATAAAGTATGACTGTCATAATAAAGTGAGTGTTTTTGGAGGAGGAGAGTGGAAAAGATGAGATTTAAAAGATATATTTATAGGGAGACATCACATGGAGTATCATATTAAATATGGTAGTCATACAGTACTTTACAAGAGATCAATTATAGTTAATTACTGTAGTATTAAAAAATGCAGGGTTGTTTAAACCCAAATTTGGGTCTAATATGGACAAACCCAGTGGTTGGGTTAAATTTTTCAATTCGATTTTTAATCTGGTGGTGTTGATGGCGCAGTGGATAAGACATGCCTTTGGTGTGAGAGACCCGGGTTCAAATCCACTGTGAGACGCCAATGTGTCCCTGAGCAAGACACTTAACCCCTAGTTGCTCCAGAGGCGTGCGACCTCTGACATATATCGCAATTGTAAGTCACTTTGGATAAAAGTGTAAGCTTAATGAATAAATGTAACCCTACAGGTGGGTTTGTTCATATTTGACCCAAATTTGGGTTAAAACAACCTTGCATTTTTTAGAGTGGATAGGACTTAAAAGAATCGTAAGTACCTTTACAGCACTTAAAAAATAATCATAAGAGTCTGAATCTCTGGATATCATTTTAGGGTCACATTTTACCATAAAATCTAAGAAAAAAGACAATAGATATACTTTCATAGTGGTTTTGTTATTCCCAGAAAGGAACTTAATAATGTTTTTCAGTGTAAACATGCACTAGATGGATGTTTAACCGTCGCGCTTGCGTCTTTTGCATGACATGATGTTGTAAAAATGTGCTTAAGTTAAAATTGTTACATTTTTTAAAGGAAATGTCGACCTTGTGTTGTTGTTTTTCATTCCAACATGCGTCTTGTGTTCTCAACAGCAAAACCGTGTGTAAACCTGCTCTAATACAGTATTTTTGTATGATTTCATATACTTTAAAAATCAGAAGTGTAAATAAACTGCCATTATGTATAAATACTTTTTTTATAATACAGCATTATTTTCAACAATATGCGATTTTCTTTTGCATAGGAAGATTTGACAACTGGGAGATTAAGCTGCATCATTAAAAGATCGTGATCTCGATTCAAACACACTTGTGATCATATTCCTCGTCAACGTTTCGATGTCTATTAAACCTTTGACAAGTACGGTCACAGTGAACATTCAGATCTGCGTTGGTGCAGAGAGAGCAGTTGTCATGTTTAGAGAAAGTATGAGAAAGTCTTTTCAAGCACGCTATCAGTATTTCTGTGTTACAGTGATTCAGATTATCACAGAAGAATCACATGTGAACACTGATGTCTTTGGTAGCAATCTACATGGAGTATATCACCTTTTGAAAGAGACTTGACGCTTCAGATAAAGACTGTATGGATTACATTCTTACAGCGTGGTGACAAGTGACTCAATTGAATCATTAATTTAAGAGATTCGCTCAAAAATGCTGATTCATCCAGTCGGCTAATGAAACAAGTCAATTGTTTATGAGTGAGTCACTGAATCATTCACTTTTAAAATAATTTATTCAGCTTAATTAAATATTTTAAATAGACTGCAGCAATTAAAATTTTCTCAGAACCTCTTAGTAAATTACATGATATTTTGTTTAGTTGTCTGTTCAGGATCATAAGAGTCATGATCATAATCATAATCATGTAGCTCTACACTGGGAGTTAATCAAAACCATATTTCTTTTAATTTTGAGCTGAAATATAGCCTTTTTATGAGATTCACTACATGTTAAATAGAGATATTGAGATTGTGTTGCTTGTTTATGTCTACATTGTTGAAGAAATATGACACACACAGACTAACATTTAATGAATAAAGAGATGTTTATGAAGAGCTATGACATTCACAGATAGTTATCTGGGGGGTCTTATTTACGTGTGAGCGTGTGTCCTGACAAGGTTGAGGGAGATATTAAGACGTGAACGAAAAGCCGAACTCCAAATCCTGACCGTCCGGGCAGTTTCCATAGCAACCCAAGGCAGAACAGATAAGCAGAAGCCTCTTGACTCCGGGTCTGTGCAAGAGATGGGGGGAAAAGCAAAAGAGGGAGACTCAAAGATCAGGCGGAAAAAATAATGAAGGAGACAGAAGATGGAAGGATGACATTAATAAGTTGTCTGATCTTGAAGCAGTGAGTTGCACTAGTGCACACACACACACACACACATTACTGGTTATGCAAGAAACACGTCCATTTTCTTCTGAATTTTCTCTTCTCGGAAATTTTCTTCCAGTCACTCACTTGTTTGACACACCACAACTATATTTTCATCTCTCCCATTCCCTTCAGATAGTTTTTAAAAAAAGATCAAGGCCACTGATGGATGCATCACACCTCAAACACGTTTCCTATAACTTCCAGAAAACTTATGGCTCCATTATAGTTGGAGATAAGTTTCCTCAAGCTTCTGACAGACAGGAGAGAATTCACTCGAATTTGAGCAACTTGGCTTCAAACGGCTGACACAACTTTTGTGCTTATAGAGCGAGTCTGTGTTCGGATGTTGGAGTTTTCCACCTGACAGGAGCTTTAACCTGTGGGAATTACAGACTTGGATTTTAAGTGGGTATAGAAGGACACACAGGCCCATACGTATCAGCCATCTCTTGAGTTTGACTGACGGTTGAGTTCAGCTCTCTGTCGGAGTGGGATTTTGTAGATGTATTAGCATACAGAATAAACAATACTCCAGCTCTGTTTTTACACATATGATTTCATGTCTTCCTTCCATTACTCATCAGAAACCCTTTAGAGTTATTCTGTTTTTATTAAGACAGACAAACTATTCATCAAGACATCGACTTATAGGCTCAGCCCACTGGCATTCAGTCGCTTAACGGCGAAAAATGTCCTACATTGGATGTGAGCGTCGTGTTAACATAAAACCCATTATAATCACTGACGCTGTCTACACTGATACTGTTTACAGATGTGTGTTCAGTTTCTGACACTAATGGATGAGCGGAAGAATGTTCGCTTGGTTTAAACAGCTCATATGTGTCTCTGGAGAGACTTTAGAGGGATCCAAGTGTCGGAAACAAGTGGATGGTTTAATGTAATGGCGTCCCGGATCACGTCAGAGGATTGTATGTTTGTTCGAAGCAATTTGTTTAGTAGAAGTTGCTCAGTGTAATGGAGAGTTCACAAAGAAACGTTTGTTGAAAGATCAACTGTGTTGAATCTGACAGAAGAGAAATCACAAGACAAAAGTACATGATTTCATAACGCTTTGTCTGAAAATAAGTTTTTCATATATATATATATATATATTTGTGCAAAAATACTTTAACATTATAAGTGACCTTCAAGAAATATATCATAATAATTTACTTTTTTTAAAAATCCATGTCATGACCAAAATAAATGGATAAAGAAATCTTTAAAAACACTTTATTAGCTAATTTCATGAAAAGATATTTGACTAGCTGACTATATTTTTAGATATGCTTAATATTTTGTTACATGTTTTTTATACAAATATGCAAAAATTAAGTTATATTATATTTGAAAATTATAATTCACAGTTTACATTTGTGAAAGGACAGTAAATGTTGAAGTTAAGTCTCTTTTATTTGTTTATTTGTTTGTTTGTTCATTTTTAAACAAGATTATGATATAGAGTTTCCATTATCATAGGGTTTTCACCATTATGTCCGCCATTATGCTAATACCGCAAAATATTGTCATTTTTTGGATGTTTCAATTAATCCGAGTTATGCAACTCAGTAGAGTTTACTTATTCCGTTAAATTTCCATTACAATAACTTTAAGTCAAACATTATTTTACATTAATATTAATGAGAGTCAAGTTGAACAATCTTCTCTTAAAGGGATACTCCACTTTTTTTTGGAAATAGGCTCATTTTACAACTCCCCCCAGAGTTAAACAATTGAGTTTTACCGTTTTCGAATCCATTCAGCCGATTTTCTGATATTTAGAGGAATATTAGTAACCAGACAGTTTATTGTCTCATTGACTTCCATAGTAGGAAAAAAATATACTACGGAAGTCAATGAGACCAGAAACTGTCTGGTTACTGATATTCTTCTAAATATCAGAAAATTGTCTGAATACATTCGAAAACGGTAAAAGTCAAATGTTTAACTCTGGGGGAGTGGTAAAATGAGCCTATTTCCAGAAAAAGTGGAGTATCCCTTTAAGTTTATGGAAATGTTTGCATCAATTTTATTAGGTTTGTTTAATTAAGATTTTTGGAGTGAAGGTATACACAACAGTACAGCCTAAGTCTATCACTATTACAGCCCCTTTTGCATTTGCATTTAAATAAATATGGCTTCTGCCCAAGCTTCTGGAATGACTTTTCTATATGTGGTTTCCGAATCCAGATTATGAACGGCTATATGGTCTGTGGCTGCATGTCCTCCACACAAGTTAAGAAGTCTTGATGTTTCTCTATTCCCTTTCTAGTGCACACCGACTGGATTGTAGGCGAATAACGCCTCTGGGTAAATCCTTTCTGGACAGCATGACTGGGATTTTTTCAGGATTCTTGCTGCTCTTTTCTTCTCGACTTGTGTGTGAGGTGTTTGAATGTCTCTGTAGCATTTTAACCACACGGGGCGGCATCTGTGACATTGATAATGGCTGTCAGACTCATTTTCATAAGCTGAAGGACAGGTGGAGGACGTGACCACTGGGCTAGTGTGACCAGATTGATTGACAGCTGAGGGCCATCCCCTGCCTAACTAAAGATACAGGGATACAAGATGAAAAAAATGAAGGGGGAAAGCATTAATAAAATATGAAAGTATTTGTGTGAAAGATAGGAAAGGAATCACACACAAGGGGAATGGACGAACTGGAGAGGAAGAAACAGGAATGAAGTTTTCGCTTCTTTCCATTACCTTGCATATGCGGAAAACGCATCAGAGAATCAGTCGACAGTCTTTTATCAATGATGTGTGCAGAGACAGTAATTGGACACATGAAAGAAAGTGATACTTCACCGCTGGCAAAAATGGGCTTTCAATAAAACTTGTGGCCTATAGTAAGAAAGTAGAAAGGCTAGAGAAAAGCTGTTTCCTTTTTTGATCAATTTGAAGTAAAACTTCAACACCCATAATGCATTGGGCATGTTGTCATCCAAGGCCACTCCCACCATCTGGTGTGGATAAGCTTACCAGAGTCAAAGCTTTAGTAGGAAATACTTCTCAGCAAACTTTTTGCCATAGTGATGTGGACTTGTGTTGATCCCGGGTGAATTACTTTCGGTTTCCAGTGAAGGATCCAGAACGTTATAGACCATTTCAAAAGATGTAAACGGCACTGGTCCAAAAACACTTCCTGTTTCAGTTTGTAACTGTTTTCTTTATTTCACATGTAAAGAAAACTTCTTAAAGATGTTTGTTTAACTTTTTGATTCAGTTTTATATGTTCTGTTGGTTGTATTTTATCCCAGCTTTTATGTAGTGTTAAAAAAAACTGAAACAGGAAGTGCTTCTGGACCAGTGCTGTTTACATCTTGTGAAATGGTCTATAGGCAGTGGCTAAAGCCTGCAAAGAAACATTAATATAAAGACAACATCGCTACAGAAAATCAATTAAAAATTTTAAACTGGAAGACATTGAATAGTGTTTTGTGGCAAACTAGTTATGTCAGTAAATCGCCGTGTCATAAACGCCAGAAAGCTGTTGCCATATTGTCCTATTTTTTTCCTTAAAGCTGTAGAGTAGACAAAGTTGACTGTCCGGGCGAATATACAAAAATGCAAAAATGTGGAAGTATAATCTGTAATGACTATAGTCATAGAGCTTTCAAAAGTCTTTGCTGACAAATAAACGTGAATTATCGGTCCAGGTAACACAAAGAAAGAGTAAACATTGTTCATTTACATACACTCTAAAAAATGCTGGGTTGTTTTAACCCAATTTTGGGTCAAATATGGACAAACCCAGCCTTTGGGTTAAATTTATTAATTGCATTTTTTGATCCAACATTTGGGTTTGTCCATATGTGACCCAAAATTGGGTTAAAACAACCCAGCATTTTTTAGAGTGTATACTACCGACACTGTAACTATATAAAACAGAGTTACACTTTAAGCAGCAGCTAAAATGTATGAATGTCTTTGCATTATAGATCAAGCTGCATTTCTTTTAAGGAGATATAACACTTTTTATGCAAAACTTTTGACAAAAGGATTATTAAGCAATTCATATTTTTATCAAGACTTTTTACACTCAAAAAGTAAAAAATTCTGTCATCGTCTACTCACACTCAAGTTGTTCCAAACCTGCCTGACTTTCTCTTTCTTTGTGGAGCACAATAGGTTTATTTTTAAAGTATATCCTTGCCGCTCTTTTTCATAGAATGAAAGTGAATGTCAAGCTCCACAGTGACACAAAATCCCTATAAAAGTGCCATGACTCACGCTCTATTCAAAGTTCCCTGAAACGTGTGATCACCACAGTATATTATATTATTCTGAAGCTTTTTTTGATATCAGACTTAGGAAAAGTTTCTATAGTTGTTCACAACTCTATAGTTCGTGTATTTTCAGGACACGTGTATGAACTTAAAGGGATACTCCACTTTTTTTGGAAATAGGCTCATTTTACCACTCCCCCAGAGATAAACTGTTGAGTTTTATCGTTTTCGAATCCATTCAGGCGATTTTCTGATATTTAGAAGAATATCAGTAAACAGACAGTTTCTGGTCTCATTGACTTCCATAGTATATATTTTTCCCTACTATGGAAGTCAATGAGACCAGAAACTGTCTCGTTACTGATATTCTTCTAAATATAAAAAAAATTGCTGAATACATTCGAACTCAACTGTTTAACTCTGGGGGAGTGGTACAATGAGACTATTTCCAAAAAAAGTGGAGTATCCCTTTAAGGCTAACATCCACTGTTTGTTTGTAAACCTACAGCGTTTTCTTTAATCCATATATATATATATATGTATGTATGAAGAGTTCAGATGCAAAAGCCTCTAAGTGCCATTTGAAATTTTCTTCTAAAATGATCATTTTTATCAAGCTTGTATAATTAAGTTCAGTAATTTCACTTGAATGACAATTAATAGGTAATCTTCATTGCCATTTAAGTGAAATTACTGAACTTAAATATACAAGCTTGATAAAAATGATCATTTTAGAAGAAAATTTCAAATGGCACTTAGAGGCTTTTGCATCTGAACTCTTCATATATATATATATATAATGGCTAATGTTTTATGTATTTAAGGACAGAGATGAGTGTCTTATTATGTACATTATTTGTCATTGAGTCATAGCCAATACTGTCTCAAATAGTCTTTTATAACATGAGATTTTGGTCAAATGACTGTAAACTGAGCGTCTACGTAGCTGTAATAAACTTTATAACCTGTAAGTTGATGAAAAACATAATGTGAGGCACTTACAAAACACATGTGTCCATTATTGTCTCATTTTCGCTGGTCAAAAACCTTGTAACTCCTTGATTTTTGGTGAATAATATAATCCCACTTGTAACTAGGGTTGGGTATCGAGAATCGAGTATCGATTGGAAGCGGGACTAACTTTTAGTTTTTCCCGGAATCGTTCAAAAGTTAAAATTTCAATTCCTAGTTTGGATATTCACAGTCCGCCGACCAGAAGAAGAAACCGCTGAACAACACCAACGAAGAAGTGTTGGCATAACCGCGCGAGTCGAATATGAGTAGCTTACGTCGGCGGTCCAAAGTGTGGCTTCACTTTTCTAAAAATAACAAAATCTCGGCAAAATGCAAAATTTGTGACAAAAGGAGTATTTCCTTCAGAAAGACCGTTGGTTAGCAAGGTTAGCTAAACTTTTTTTGACACTGCCTCTTAAAAGAATCGGAATCAGGAATCGTTGGGAACCGGAATCGAAACAAGGAATTGGAATCAGAATCGTTCAAATTCAAACGATACACAACCCTACTTGCAAGTGTCGGATCTTATATAAAGGCACAATATTAACTTTGACAACGCAGTGTTTAATTTAAAAAAAAATAATTAAGAGTTTTTGGAGATTGGTTTCTACCCGACATAATTGGGTGTTAGACGCATGACATTTCCATGATATTTTTATGAAGATTTCAGCTTATTAATTATATGTATGTATATGCGACATTAACTTTTTAATCACCTTTTGTCTGCACTGTGACAAAGGAATCTTAAAACGTTCAAATATCCCATGTCAGCTCCAAATGATTTCATTTTTAATCACCCATTTAGATGTGGTTTTTCTCGTCCCTTAGTTTCTCTTGGCCTTTTGCCTGTATATCCCCCATCTCTCTCTCTCTCTCTCTTTAAGGTCATGATTGTGGAGATCAGCTGTCGCCCCTCCCTCAGCTCCCATTTTCTTTGCATGCAAATTAAATGGGAAAGAGCTGCACAAAGCCACAATTACTGCAGGTTAAACACACACACACACACACACACACACACATACCGCATGGATGACTGATGGGAAGCAGCATATGGTGATAGAGGGGGTGGTTTAAGGTTCATTTCAGGCTGCAATTTGGCATAATCAGGTTTGCATACGCCATATTGCGTGTGTTTAAACATGTACGGCTGCATACCCATGTGCCCTCGCGCGCGCGGTGCAAAATTTCACGTTTGCAAGCTGCTTCATGCTAATTAACTCATTAACTCATTAACCAATTAACTGGTGCATTCTGGGGAAGCAGCCCATTTCCTGTCAGCATGTTTTCTCGGGGGACGCTGATATCTCTGCCAGTCTCCTTTCATTCCACTGTCTGTGTTTAATAAACCTTACACACTCCGCTGAACTGAGACAAAGACCTCCACCGCTATTATCAGCGCTTATTTATTCCAGCGATGCTTTTCCATAGAAGCGAGATTTTCTATCCTCTTCTAAAGTATCTAACAGTGGCGAGAAGTCGGAAACTAATGGAAGCCTTTGGAAGCTGCACACTTCTAGTGCTGAGCCAATCAGGTGTCCGGGAGCCCCCGTGTCCGTGTGGGATTGGTCGGAACGGTGCTGGAAACACAAGTATATGATTTGAAATCAACATGTGTTTGTTTCCCCCATCCTTAATGCAGACAGAGTAGCTTTTTTGATAATGAATTCTAGCCTACGGCTCCTGCATACAAACAGTTTAAAGGAGACAGAGAACGGGTGGAATCAGCAATGAGATGTTTGGCTTTATAAGTCCGGTCGTGTCTCATTTGTTTTCTTTATAATTCCTCTTCCTCTAATTGGGATTATTCAAGCCGCCTCTGCTCGCCGTGGAGCGCTCATGAAAGGCTTGTAGGTTTGCCGACTGAAATGACAGCTCTTAAACGCTTGAACTGAGAACGGATTATTTCACAGAAAGCAGAGCAGAGTTACACTCATGTCTGTGTTGTTTACTTAATTATTTCAAACTGATTTCAAACAAAACTATTTGTAAGTTTGTCTGTCATCTATCTATCCATCCATCTGTCTGTCCATCCATCTATCTAACTATCTGTCAGTCCATCCATCGATCCGTTTATCCATCTGTCCATCCATCCATCCATCCATCCATCCAACTATCTGTCAGTCTATCCATCTATCCATCGAATCGTCTATCCATCTGTCCATCCATCTATCTGTCCATCTATCTGTCAGTCCATCCATCTATCCATCCATCTTCCCATCCATCCACCTATGCATCCATCCATCCGTCCATCGATCGGTCTATCCATCTGTCCATCCATCCATCCCTCTATCCACCCATCTATCTATTTGTCTGTCCGTCCATCCATCCATCCATCCATCCAACTATCTGTCAGTCCATCCATCCATCCATCCATCCATCCATCCCTCTATCCACCCATCTATCTATTTGTCTGTCCGTCCATCCATCCATCCATCCATCCATCCAACTATCTGTCAGTCCATCCATCCATCCAGCCATCCATCCATCCATCCATCCATCCATCTATCTATCTGTCAGTCCATCCATCTTTCCATCCATCTCTCTATCCATTCATCCATCCATCTATCTCTCCATCCATCCATCCATCCATCCATCCAACTATCTGTCAGTCCATCCATCCATCCATCTATCTATCTTTCCAACTATCTGTCAGTCCATCCATCCATCCATCCATCCATCCATCCATCCATCGAACCGTCTATCCATCTGTCCATCAATCCACCTTTCCATCCATCTATCTATCCATCTATCGACCTATCTATCCATCCATCTATCTGTCAGTCCATCCATCTATCCACCCATCTTCCCATCCATCCACCTATGCATCCATCCGTTCATCCATCCATCAATCGGTCTATCCATCTGTCCATCCATCCATCCCTCTATCCACCCATCCGTCCGTCTGTCCATCCATCTATCCGTCCGTCTATCCATCCGTCCATCCATCCATCAGTCTGTCTGTATTTGAATGTTGAATTTGATTTCTGCAACCTGTTTTCTACCTCATTTAAAACTCAATTAAAATGTATATTGAAGTGAATTGGGATTTAAAAGGCATCTGAAATTAAATTCTGAATGGTGTTCAACCCCGTCACCCCGACTCACAAAGGTTGCCAGCAGCATTTGATCCGTATAGGTTTGCCGTCTAGGGCCGCGTTTTATTGCAGAAGCCGCTTTAATTCAATTTAGCTTTATCTAGAAGAGCGCTGCAAATAGTCAATGCAATCCAACGTATTTTTGTTTATTTTGTGGATTGATCAGTGTTCGATATCCGACAGTTGGAAATCTATTAACATGCAGCAAACTGTCTGCTTTATTCTCCAACGTCCCCCTCCACTGGGGCTTATAGCACACACACTGAGCTGTGTTTACTCATGAAAAGAAGTCATCATGTAATCACAGCCTTCTTCACACAATCAGTGTGAGTTAATTTCCACAATGAGAGCTTTATTAACTCAAAAATGACTGCCAACAGCATCATAGCCATGAGTTCCCCATCCACTTAGCCATTCTGAGCTGATTTGTTTGCGTTAGTCCTGTGTTGGTTTTTTTTTTAAAAAAAAAAAGATTATTACAATAATTAATTAATTAATAAAAACTCAACATTTTTAATAAATTATGGATATTGTGTTTGAATAATTACAATTTAACCCAAAAAGCATAAATGTTTGAGTACATATTAAAATTTGTAGATATTTAAATTCGTTAAGCACCCCCTGTTTATTCTGTAATGGTTTGCTCTGTTTTACTATTGGACTTCCTTTCCAAAGCCTTTATGGATTGGCTTTCCCTTTAGGAGCAAAACTTTTTTTTGGTTTTTTTTTTTCAAGAACTTTTAGTAAACAATTGAAATACAAGTCAATTCTTTGCCCAAAAAGATTAACAAATGATTATTTCTGCTACAGTACATGGTGTGTTCAAGTTTCAGTTTGTGTGTGTGTACAGGTGTCGTTCATTAACGATAAACATATTTCACAAAGTGCGATAACCATAAAGTGACATTTTATCTTCATTTTGAACTGGAGTATCTAAAGCTTCCTATTTTGCAGCCTAATAAACATAATTTTGTCAAGTCATCTTTATTTATTTATGTAGTGTTTTATACAAGACTGTTTTAAAGCAGCGTTACAGTGATCAAAAAGAAAACAACGACGCAAATAGAATTCAATTCTGATTCAGTTCCAGTGTGTGTGTGTGTGTGTGTGTAAATGTTTATTTCTGAGGTGCAGAAGTAATTTCTGATTTTTGGATTGATCAAAGGAAATTTGTAATATGTGAGTTTGATAAAAATGCCATCTGAAAAGTCCAAACGTGTAACCTGTGATAAGAGACTTCGATAACTGGAGACACTTGAGAGTCCTGGCTGGCTGACGGTGTGTGTGTGTGTGTGTGTGTGTGTGCTCAATTAAGACACTGCTGCAAGCTGACAGTTTGGCTGCAGTCCTTGTATTGAGGAGTCTCAGCGTCTTTTCCTTCCCACCGGCGTTTGCTTTTGTTTAATCGTTCTGGATTTGCACCAAATATTGAACTTCTCACGTGGACCGCGGGACCAGCAGAACAGTTACAGATCAAATCAAAGAATTGCATGTGGCTTAAGATGCGTGGGACTGAAATACCCTTGAAGAAGGGAAGGGGGAAATTACAGGAATATTGCTTCGCATCTTCTTAGCTGTCTCATTTGATACATTTAATGGCACTATGTACTGTGCTGAATTAAAGATGTAGCTTTACCAAATCTTTCGTCCGTCTCTCATTCTATACATATATACATTTGCACAATCAGTTTTTCATTTTCGTTCAGTCGTGTCACATCAGTCTGTCATTCTCATTCGTATCTACACACCGGTTTCATTTCATTAAGCATTTCGCTGCTTCACGCTGTGTTTGCTTTCTAGCATACGTTTTGTATAAATTCATATGATGTATTATTCAATATGGGGCTGGGAGTCGGCACCCAAGCACTTCACTTCAACAATACTGTTGAAAGTACTCGTGTGAAGAAAATTACAGAGTGTGTCAGCCGAGAACTGTCACTCTAAACTAATGTTGTCATTTTGTGGGATTACCTTATGCTGAACACGAATTTCACTTTGTTTCAAAAAGTGTGCACTGTAAAAAAATATTGTTGGTTTAACTTAAAATATTAAGTAACCTGGTTGCCTTAAAATGTTAAGTTGATTGAAATGAAAAAAGTGAGTTAATACAATGAAGTTTGAGGTTTGATATTGATTTCATCATCAGAAACTCAAATTAATAAGTTATCTGAACTAAATAAATTATTCAAGTTGATTTGACAAAAGAAAAACTGTTGTGATAACAAATCTTGAAAAAAATTTTTACAGTGTGGGACGGTTCACAGACGTGCTGGTTGTGATGTCACAAAATGGAATATGAATATTAATTAGGCTATGCACAAAGAATTTGTTTTGTCAGTTTTGATAAATATAAAGTCGAAATACAAAATGGCTAAATCTAAAAAGTTACTTTTTTAACATAAAACTACCTGTCAACCATTTAATGTGATATCGGGTAAAAAAAGATACCATACCATACTTCCTCGGTTGATTGATTACATTAAGTTTAAGTTTTGAAACACAAGTTTTTTCAGAAATGGTATGTTTAAATATGCAAATGAGGCATCATCTAATTAAATATGCATACATTTCTAGAATAAAAATCTGAACATTAAAGGGGTGGTATAATGACCTTTTCAAAAGATGTAAAATAAATATCTGGTGTCCTTAGAGAGTGTGTGTGTGTGTGTGTGTGAAGTTTTTTCTCAAAATAGCTTGTTAAAGTTGTCACTTTTTGTTAAAGTTTTCACTTTTTGCTCAGACAGACTAAATAAAGTTAGAAAAGTGAAATCATAATCAACCACCCCTTTAAGGAAAGCCAGGTTCAAAATTCTTGTCCTTCATAAATAGGAAAATACTGTCAACAGCCTCAATAAAATACATTTTCACTATTTTTAATATAAACAAACCCCTTGGTCAAAACCTTCAGAATATAGACAAGAAGTACTTACAGTTTGGTAGTGAACATTTCTAACTTAAAGATATGTACTGTAAATCAAATCTTCAGACACAAATAGATAAAGTGCTAGAAAAGATTCACTTAAAAGTGTATTTTGGATGTTTTCTTTCCACTAGTCTGAAAACCCACTTTATGAAAAGCCAAAAAGGCCCAAATCTCAATATCGACAGATGCATGAAAATAACAGTGTTTTGTGCCTGTAGTGTCTCAAATCAACTTGACACATTTAATTGCTGAACTTCATTTCTACATCCGCCACTTTCAGTCCCGGGATTTTGTAGGTCGATCGATTGGATAGATTTCCCAGAACGATAAGGAACCGTGTATAAACAGTATACAATTAAAAGAAATGCCCGATCAATCTCCATAACTCGGTGGGCATTTACGACTCATACTGTGTAAACTTTTGCATTATCAAGGCAACGACTGACGCATTTGTATTACACTCCAAAGAGCTCTGTTATCAACTCCACAGTGGAAAACGAATCCTTATCCGTCGGCACGGAAGGGAATGGTTAAGAAACGAGAACGGTTTGGAAAAGCGGATTTAGTGTTGTGCCAATGTTTCTGCTTTGAGTGTGAGGAATTTCTTGTTTTAATCCATCCTAATCTTTTTATTTTTGTAATCCTAAATTTAATCTGTACTGCGGGAGTAAGTGACTGTCAGCATTTGCGGTGGCAAGGGTGTGAACTTTTTTGTTGTTGTTGCAGATTTTGTCTCCACTGTAAGAAATAGCTCATGTGTCTAATACAATTCTTAAATTTTAGTTGCATTTAGATTCCGATTTGAATTATTTAATTGCAAATATGATCAATATTTACTGTGTATTATATAGTATTTTACCCTGATGGTGCTCTACACTGTAAAAAAATGTTGGTTTGACTTAAAAAAAATAAATAAAATAGTAACCTGCCTTCCAATTTTAAGTTAATTAGATCATTGCATTAACTCAACTGTTATCCAATTCTGAACCATATAAGTTATCTAAGTTGATTTGACAAAAAAAAAAAATACTGTAAAAAACTTTATACAGTTCAGACATTAACTTTCATAATGTCGATCCAAGAGGCAATTTAATGACTTGATTGTGTGTACTTAACCGCCACCTCTGCAGTATACACTTTTAGTACTTAGTATCTTATAAAAAGTCAACTGAAAACTGTAGAAGAGTTAATGTCACCACTTACTGTGTATAAATCCATCCCTGTAGGGTGAGTCACATACAGAAATCTCCTGCTGAGGATAATTTGATCAAACACCTCATTGTCCACTCATGCAATCACTCTAAAATGAAAGTTCGTCCATACTTTATCCAGAATGATAGGTTGAAAACAATGGAGCAATCAGAAGAAGAGGTCTGCTTAAGACATGTTTCTCACACTAACACGCTCAACCCTGACAAAAGTTTACAACCCTGTCTAAAAATAAATTAGATTGTGATATCCATTAGGAATAATGTACAGTTGGCCAGTGATGTCATAGTTAAAGGGGCTTTATGTACGGATTTCCATGTATTTAAGGTGCAGTGTGTAGATTTTAGCGGCATCTAGTGGTTTGGTTGTGAATTGCTACCAACGGCTCAGCCCACCGCTCACTCCTCCCTTTTCGAAGAAGCTACGGTGGCCAAAAAAGGACAAATGTATCATCATATGAGACAGCAGAGAATAGCGTTCAAGCAACAAGGTTTCTTTACAAAGATAAAATAAGAAATTATATTCACTTATTTATTCAGTAAAATTACATCATTGTGAATTTTATTTTTATTTGTTTATCATTGTGTCAGTGTTTTATTCGCTAGGTTTTTTGCATGCTAGTTAGTACAAGGTAAGAGTAGTGAAGCAGCTAAGTTAGCTGATAGTAAATAGCTACGCTGGTCAAAAACTTTTAGTAAAACTTATTTGTGTGTATTCAACATAGTGACGGTGCAAGTTGCCTCTAAAAACACCAACAAGAAGAAGAAAAACAACCGAGTGACGAACCGTTTTAGGGCTACTGTAGAAACATGGCGGCTCAAAATGGCGACTTAACGTGTAAGGGGACCTCTGGAGTATGTAGATAGAAATGGCTCATGCTATGGAAATAAAAACATAACAATTAATTTTGTAAGGTCTGTATACAGCTCTCAAAACACAGTTATGTATATTATCATGCCTTTTTGACAATAGATCCTCATACAACTGTGAACAAAACGAAAATTTCCTAGGTCTATGAAAGCCTGTGGACTAATTTGAATGTGAAGGACTCGTTTGTGTTTATCGGGAAAATAAAAAGGATGAGATAATTCGTTTATGCTCCCGAGAGCATCTCTTCTGTTCAATGACATGTGAAACGAATGCTTATACAATGTTCAGGGATAATGCTGAAAGTGCATGAGTCCGAGCACGGGTAACAAGTTTATGCCTGTAGTTCACTTAACGGCCACCGGTGTCACTAACAACAAGGCTTTCTGAATTCTACATAGAGCCCCATAAATAAGAATTAGAGCCCGACCGATAAAGCATTTTGAAGGCCGATACCGGTACAAATATTTTTGGGTTTTAAAATCCGACATTCCGATATATCGGACGATTTTTTTTATTATTATTATTAAATATTGTTGGATTTCACACACGTGTAAAAGAAAAGCTAACTTTTCTGCACAAGATACGTTTGATACTTTTTCTCTATGTCTAAATGTTCACTCCTCGCAAGTCTAACTTACATTTTACAATGCAGGGACTGTAACTAGAGATATGCTCGTTATAAATACAGTAATCATTACTTTATTTAGGCAGAAAAAGTTCATTGTGGTTTCCAAGCTCATTAATGTTAACGTTAGCGGTCTTCCGCTGATGATAGTGGCGTTAGCTAGCTTTGTGGTTAGCTAGTCTATGATGAGCCATAATTTAGCAATAGATACCATCATACTGCAAATTGTAAAACACATTTTCAATATAACAGGAGAGATGATTAAAGCGCGTTTAGTCTGTTTTTATTTTATTTTTTAAATATTAATTTATCGGCCATTATAACTGCCGATACCGATAGTTTGGAAAACGCCTAATATCGGCCGATAATATTGGCCTGCCGATATATCGGTCTGGCTCTAGTTGACATGTTGTTGCAACGTTAGGCTACTTGCAGTATATAATTATGATTATAAATATATTAAAGACAACAGAATGTCTAAAGGGGACCATCAAAATAAAGTGTAACCAAATATATGAACATATAGGTGAAACTCGAAAAATTTGAATGTTGTGCAAAAGTTCATTTATTTCAGTAATTCAACTTAAAAGGTGAAGCTAATACATTAAATAGACTCATTACGTGCAAAGTGAGATATTTCAAGTAGAGCCCGACCGATAAAGGATTTTGAAGGCCGATACCAAACAAATATTTTTGGGTTTTAAAATCCGATATATCGGCCGACATTTTTTTTATTAAATATCGTTGGATTTCACACACGTGTAAAAGAAAAGCTAACTTTTCTGCACAAGTTACGTTTGATACTTTTTCTCTATGTCGAAATGTTCACTCCTCGCAAGTATAACTTACATTTTATAATAGAGATATGCTAGTTATAAATACAGTAATCATTACTTTATTTAGGCAGAAAAAGTTCATTGTGGTTTCCAAGCTCATTAATGTTAACGTTAGCGGTCTTCCGCTGATGATAGTGGCGTTAGCTAGCTTTGTGGTTAGCTAGTCTATGATGAGCCATAATTTAGCAATACATACCATCATACTGCAAATTTTAAAACACACATTTTCAATATAACAGGTCAAGGAGAGATGATTGAAGCGTGTTTCGTCCATTTTTATTTTATTTTTTAAATATTAATTTATCGGCCAATATATCGGCCGATACCGATATTTTGGAAAATGCCTAATATCGGCCGATAATATTGGTATGTATCGACAATGTAACATGTTTTCTATTTTCCTCTCCCAGCTCTTTCTGTTCCTTGCCATTTTGTTTTTATGAGGGATGTAACCCATCAGTGCAATCATTGACCAATCAGAATAAAGTATTCTAGAGAGCTGAATAATAAATGTCATCACTGTTTTGACTGATGACACTCATCCTACCCATGCTTTATTAAAGATGGTAATCAGCAACATGACTCTCTTTTCCCCAGTCACGGGGTCAGTCCACAATGAATACCTCACAGGAAATTCGCTCAAGCTCAACAGCTGAACAGATTTCATGACAAGGGCAGGACGTGTTTACTGACCAGTCAGAACAGCACCGCGTAGTCTCGGGAGTTCTGGCTCCATCCTTCGCTCATTCCTTCGCTCCATCCTTCTTTTCCGTGCACTCTGCCCTGGCTGACAGGTCCGGGCCCGTGGCTGTTATGACAGCCTGTCAGAGTACATTCACAACACACTCGCTCTCTCTTTCACTGTCCCTCGCCAGGAAACCGTGTTGTTCATGCTCTCTCTCTCCGCTTGTTGTACTTTTCCGTCCCACTCCTCCTCCTCATCCATCATCCTCTCATTGTCTGCTTTACTTCCGTTGCCCTCGTCTCAAACATTAATAGCCATCCGTCTATCCAAATCACCGCAGCAGCATCTGTCTCCTTTTGCTCTCCTCCCGTCTCACCGGTTTGTCATTCCCTTTCCCCTTTTGCGCTCCTTTATCCCCTTTGTTTTCAATGGCTAACATCCCTAAACCCCAGATTCATTCATCTATGTGTCTCTCTCTCTCTCCACCTCTCCTTACTAATGAGTGTTTCCACACCTATGGTGACTTTTGGCCGTTCAGACTTAAAATAGATTCCTTGTTTTCTGCAGAGTTCCTCCACCTCCCTCAGCTCCACCTGTCTGGATCTGTTATGGGATTCATGCATGTCTATTTTGGAACGATCTTCCGCCCTCTTTGCGCTCTATTGACAGTTTTGATCCCTTCAAGTGCAAACTAAAGACTAACAGATCTTGCAATAAACTACACTGTAAAATGAATATGCTTTATCTAATCAATAAAATTGTGGCAACCGATTACAAGCAATATTATTTATTAAATTGAACAAATTAGAATTGAGTAATAGTTAATCAAATTAATATTGTAATTAATTCTAATTTGTACAGTTTAATTAATAATATTGCTTGTAATATGTTGCCACAATGTTATTGATTAGATAAAGCATATTATTTTTTTCAGTGTACCAGTGTCTTTGTTTAGCTAAGGGTAACTAATGTTGTCATTTGGTTACTTTACTAGCCTTTTATGTATCCCTAAGACATAAATGAGAGAGAACCACACTGTAAAAAAATATTTTCAAGATTTGTTATCACAGTATTTTTTTCTTTTGTTAAATCAACTTAAATAATTGATTTAGTTGAGATAACTTATTATTTTGAGTTTCTGATGATTAAATTAATCTCCTTCATTGTATCAACTCACTTTTTCCAGTTCAATCAACTTAAAATTTTAAGGCAACCAGGTTACTTACTTTTTTAAGTTAAACCAGTGCACACTGTAAATTTTTTTATATATATATATAACTTAAAAAAGTAAGTAACCTAGTTGCCTTAAAATGTTGAGTTCGTTGAAATTACAAATTTGAGATAGTTTTATCAACCGAAAACTCAAAATATTAGGTTATCACATAAATTATTTAAGTTGATTTGACAAAATATATATTTTTTACAGTGATGATCGATATAGTTATAACATATTTTGCATTGCATTAACTAAAATAAATCAAGCAATTTTCAACTTTTTTTATAGGTTATACAATATTCAACTCCTTTCTTAAAATCAGATTAATGTAATGTAAGTTGGAATAACTTTGAATATCCACGTTTTTTACAGTGGGTGTATAGTTCACTCATGGTTTAGATTATAGCTGTTTAAATGTAATTTCTAATACAAACTATATTCACATTTTTATGATGATTTTGGTGATATCCTCCAGCTGGAGTGCACGTGAGCGCCTCCAAAGGACTACATTCCCCACAATCCTTTGCCTGGACTCACAATGGCTTCATTCAGCACACTATCTTGTTAGCTCTCTCTGATTTAATTAAGTCGTGTTGTCTTTAGTTTTGCTAGAATGTGTCTGAGCTCCTGAATTCCGCGTTCTTGTCGTCTACCTGCTTGTTTTGTGTTTATCTTGATCTCTGTATGTTTGGACCTTTGCCTGCTTTTGACCACTCTTTAGACAACCCTTTGGATTATAAATGACTTGATTCGGATCTTCATCCAGCGATCGTAACACATTTCGTGCTTTAAAGCGGAAAAACTCGGTCTGGTTTAAAAAAAATAAGATGTATAAAAAAGGGATTTGAAAAGGGCCAAAGTTAAATGCTAAAGCCATAAACGTCTTATAAATATTAATGTGCACATAACAAAAATGTTTTATGAAAATGAATCCCGGTGAGAGATGTGTCAGGAGTGTACTTTTGCTCGGATTCGTCGATATCTCTTTCTCACATTTACACTGTTTTGTAACAGTCGTGGTCCCGCTGGCACCTCTCTCACACCTCTGTAGATCCTCACCCTCACAGCCTGAGAGTGTTATAACCATGTGCAAATACTGCTCCTGAATAAAGCACATTCCAAGTGTGTGTGTGTGTGTGTTACTAGCTGGTTCAGACAGCAGTAAGCTTTTTCTCGTCAGCTTCCATTAGCCCCAGTTTAGTCCTGGCCTTCATATTCACTTAGATTGAGTGACAGCAGGTGTGTGTACACACACACACACACAGAGAGAGAAAGAGAGACTCAATATGTCATGCATTAACATGCTCTTCAGAATTACCTAATTTTACCACCTCCATCATATTGATGATATTTGTATATATGGGCGTGTCTATATGCGCAAATAATTGTTATCTATTGAAGCAACTTCCATTTTTATTAGAGATATTTTGCACCAGTAGTCATGTTTCCATCCATTTGTCAATTGAATTATCTGAAGTTCCAACCCGATCTCACGACCAAGTCGTACGAATTCGACGAATGATTAAAAAGTGGCTAATTCGTAACAATTCATACGACCTCACTCGTACGAATTAGTACGATTTTGCTAAATCGTACATATTTTACGAATTGGCCAATTTTGTATGAATTCATATGAATGACCTACCCCTGACCCCGCCCCTAAACCTACCCATCACGTGGGTTTAGGCAAATCGTACAAATTCGTACGAATTAAACATTTTTACTCATTCGTTGTATTGGTACGAATTTGGCGTGAGATAGTGTTGGAAGTTCGGTAAAAAACACATGTGAATAAAGCTGGTGAAAGTGTGTTTCCATCAAACGGCTTTAAAGCGAATAAAAACCAGTACGTAATGACGTCACATGCTATTTTGCGATCAAATTGGTATATCGAATTGATTTGAGACATTTTAAGGTGTTTCCATTCATTTTCGCACTGAATCGAACAACATTCAAGCAAACTTTTGCGAACAAAGTTTTGTTCGACAAAACGGATCGTGCCATCTACCAACAAATGATCAATATTTCACAAGTTGAAGCCTAATAATGCGTATGTGCCAGCTGATATCGACATATGAATGGGATAATGTATGCGAGGCGGTTGTTGAAGGGGTTTTATTCGCTATAACAAACGCCTCACTATATATTGTCCTACTTATTACATATAAATCTACCAAATAAATCAATAATTTGACAAAAAACGAGTTTATTGATTTTAAAACGAGTATTGCTTCTGCTAAAGAAAATAGTCTGTTCCGTCTTTGAAATGCGTCCATGGCAACGGTGTGTATACTTAGCAGCGCCGCATTCTACATTAGAATTCAACCAAGCCACGGAAGGTTCACGGAAACCCTTTGGTTGAAACATTTTTTTGCTTTGTCCACTTACATCTGTCTTTGTTGACATCCGCCATGTGTGCGCAAACAGACTGGCAGGAAATGAACTCGTCTTCTGGCGTGTTGCAACCATAAAAGGGCCTAAAACTTAATCACAATCCATTATTTATTTGGCAAATAACGTTTCCATCAGCTTTTATCGCATTAGCCGTATATCGATCAAGATAAAATCCGATGAGACCGAACGTATTTCATTTCGATTTTCATGAAATTTCATCAAATTTTACTGTTTCCAGAAGGCATTTTTCATTCGATATCACTTAATTCGGATAAAAACGTGTCGATGGAAACATGGCTAGTGTCTCAGAAAGTGACGGTTTTGCTCTCCTGGCATGAAACACATGGCATGAAAAATTAATTTTCCCTTGAGCTTTTCACATTTAAGTGGTCTTTGTAACACCCTGCAAGTTTCATAGCTTAAAAACAATCTTCCCATTATGAACAGAGAGGATTATGTATTATTTGAAGGAGGCGTGGCTTTGAGTCGCTCTGAAGGGAGGGTGGGATCTCATGCTTTCAAGGCTAGCTTGCTATTGCTCTACTTGAAACTGCACATCCTAGCTTTAATTGAAATGCATTTTCCAGATAAATTGTTTTGTTTGCTGTGTTAACATATAGTCTAATGTTGTGAGCAAACCCTGTCCCTCTGAGGAGGTGTTGTACATTGACATTATAGTGTTAATATTTTATTACACGCCTTCATTACTACAGTATACAGTCTGAGTGTTATGAACTTAACATTGTCCTTTGTAAACTTAAATATTTTATGAAGCGTGTTTTTTTAGCATGATTTCACAAAATCAATAAATAATGTTTACATTTCATTGTAATTTGGCTTGCACCAGCTTTGGAGACTTTGCGGTAACGCTTCCTTTTACAGTACAGTACTTACAGTGTACTTACAGTGTACTTACCTAGAAATTACTGGCTAATACAACTATGTATCACACGAAATACGTTCTGAGGAAACTATTTTGCAAATCGCAATACGCAATCGTCCTTAATCTAATACTATTGCAGTGCCATTACGTTTGTCCTGAACATAATACATCCAAAGCAGGTTTCTTTACTATTTATGCATAATCGTGGCATTAAATTTTTGACTTTGATACACTTTTAACCTTAAAAATACCTTGTTTAACCATTTTGTAGTATTTAGTGCATTTACACAAAAAGCATTTTCTCCAATAAAACACAACATACTGATACATTCACAAAAAGACATACATTTTATTAACTTGATGTAAACCAAATTCAAGAATCCATACGTTGGTTGCAAGAAACAGATCCAAATTCAGTATTTCATCCAGTGATCTTCATTCATTTCTCAGCAGCGACCGCAAACGTCAAATCCGCGTTGGTGACGAATTCAAATTCAAAAAATGCGCCTTCAAGAAGCGTTACGACATGTTTTACGGCAGTCATATCAAACGCTCATTGGCTCTCGCCTGCTTCGTCACAGATTGCGACATGCCGTGTTTCAGTCGGTGTAGTACATTTGAAATGGAGAAGAGTGCGCGCCTTCAGAGAGCGAACCGAAATCAGATTAACATTTTCATGGATTAATATTAATAACTTTAATTCCGCACTGCACCTCATACACAACTACTATAATACTGCCAGAGGACTGCGACGTCAACGACTTTTGGTAATGTTAACGTTACCGGTTTTGACATTTTCCCAATAAATAAATTATTGTAAAACGTATACTTGTCTGTCTGTTATGTTTTTTTCTGTATCCTACGTAGTTTTAAGGAATGGTTATGTTTAGGGGTAGGATTAGGGTTAGTGGCTCAAAATAGGCTAAAACTCATATATGTCCATTATGTTTTATCCTTTTTATATTCTGTATAAAATGAATATGTTTAGGTTTTGGGAGTAGGATTAAGGGATCTTGTTACATTTATCTTTAAAAGTGAGAGTACAGATATCGTTATAATATGAAATAGACGTAAATAGTTAATGTTTTATAGCTGCAAAAACGTAATAATGTTACGTTTATGTTACGAATACGTCCATATTATACGTTTTTAGCATCTATTCAAACGTACAAAAACGTACGTTTTACGTATTTGAAAATTACGTATTAATACCTACGTATTAACAATGAGACATATTAGGTTAAGCTTACACTGCTTATATGTTGGCATTAGGGGTGTAACGGTTCACAAAAATTCACGGTTCGATACGATACACTTGTGTCACGGTTCGGTTCGGTACGTTTCAAATACAGCAAAAAGAAAGAAATGGCAGAGAAATTTCCTTGATTTACTTTTTTTAAATAATATTTTTATTAAAACTAACATCATAAAGTATGATATTTTTTAACTTTGAGCAATGATGGAACTATACTTGACTCCTTGGACAAAATGAAATGCAATATTGTAGTAGTTATAAACAAAGGTTTATATTAGTTTAGATTAACATTTGAGGGCAGTAATTGTATTCATAATGTCAAAACACAACTGACGTGATGTTACTTGAAAGCATTATAGCCTACTATTCCTGCCAAACTTACAGATAGTAGTGTTATACAGTAAATCCTTGGTGATGTTGCTGATCTGTGGACACTGGATAGTTCATTCATGGCACGTTTGTTCCTTTCCACGTCAGCGCTGTTTGATCCGTCAATAACGGAGAAATGAATGTTTCTCACTAGATCTCGCAGCGATGTTATTACTTCAGTGGCGAATTCAAATGTTTTCTTTACTGGATTTGGCTGTGTAACAGTGCTGATGATGAAGATCGGCTCGCGCTGCATTGGTCCAAACTGATAAACGGTCCGTCATCCAAACAACCACACAATAACGAGTAGCTCAGTTTCATTCCGCTTACATTACAAATGCCATTCATGTTGCCATTTGATGTTGGGCAATGTTGTGGTCACGCCAACGTCTCTTACATTATGAACGCGATTGACGTGCGCGACGCGCCTACATTTGAATAACGAAATGTTGGTCGGCAGGAAAAATGAACCGAACGAACCGTTCGGTTCAAAAATGCGTACCGAAAACCGAACCGAAAGCCTCGTACCGAACGGTTCAATACGAATACGTGTATCGTTACACCCCTAGTTGGCATGTAACGTAATTGCAATTTGCAAAAGAGTTTCCTCAGAACGTATTTCGTGTGATACAGAGTTGGGCTAATATTAGGTAAGTACATGGAACAGGGGTAGGTTTAGGGGTACGTTTAGGATTAGTACTAGTTATTACCCAGTAATTGTAGTTACTAAAATAAGTACGTCGTATTTACATGGGTAACTGGACTGTAAAAGGAAGCGTTACCGACTTTGCTGTGGCTAATAAACTAAAGGCTAATTAAAGTGTGCAACGAGTATGTGCATTCTCTTGTGTTTCTGTACTCTGCATAAATGTTTTCTGACAACTTAACAAGCTTACCAGCTTGATTTCCTAGAAAATCAATAAAGCCAATCACTGAAGTATGATGGGTAAAAGTGCTTTACACCGATGGTCATCTCACTCCAGCGAGGAAACCGAGAGAAAATAGGTTAAAAGGGCAGATGGTTTAGTTGTACTTGAGCAAAGTTATTAAGTCACAGCGACCTGGTTGTGACCGTGCATTTCGATTCTTATGTCAGCCGTGCGTCCCCCGTGATTGGACATAAACACGCGGAGAAAGAGTGTGCCGAGGTGATTGACGAAAGTGAATTGGACGGCTTCGCAAAGTGCTGGGGTTGCCATTCACCACCTTATGATTGCCTTCGGAGCCCTGAGGGAACCGATCGATTTGGAACACACACCCGTGTCTGCGTTCAGCGTTTCAGGTTTAGATGCTTGTGTTATCACTGGATAATTTGTGTGAATTTAGCTGCTTTGAGGGTTTAAAGCTGGCTTACTGAATTATTAATAAATCAGGTCTGTATCACCTTTGTTCTTTGTAGCATCTGTCATCTCCCGTTCTCACCAACCTGACAATTACAGTAGCAAAAGCAGCAGGGTTCTAAATTATTCTCTTTAAATGCGCTGTCTTACACACACGCTCGATAATACACGTATTCTCTTAACTCGAGGTACTTTGAACCTGCCATCTTTGCTGCTAGAATAAGCGAGAGTGATTTTAACTGTGTTTGTTAGACAAAAAATCGCCCAAGAGCACACCTTAGATTAATGATAGCATTGATTCGGAGCTCATTGCAAAATAGTTTTCACCTTTGTGTGGTAATTTTGTCTGTCAGGTATAATACGGGCTTACTCAGAGGTCCTACACTGTAATTATGTGGAATGAGTTTAACCCTTTTCACTGAAATATGCTAATCAGATGATGAGTCTTCAACTGGATAATTAATGAAATTATGTTCATTACATATTTAACAGAGTCAATTCTCCCATTCAGTCGTACAGTTTTACTTAATAACTAGTGTCACGGTTGCCCTTGACCTCACAGCCATCATGATGATGTTTTGTATGGTAGTTTTTTTAAGGTATCAGGAGAGCTGTGTGTTTGCAGGCTCATTCATCTCAATGGCAGTTTCTGGTGCAGGACCCTGAATTTTTGTTTTCTTTTTTCAATTGTAACGTTATATTCTGCACAGTATGTCCTGTTTGTTTGAGGCTTCTTTTCAAATGATTTTTTCCCATCCCTCTGAGAATCTCTGTGTTTGTGCGCTGATTCTCTTTTTATTTATCCCTTTATTACAAAAGTTCTGTCGTGAAACTCTAGATAGCGCAAGCTGATAGGTCCTTAGCCCAATTTGCTTGCAATCACATCATTCTCTAGAGGGCAGCTGATTGGTTCCCTTCCCGCTGTATCAGTAGCCAATGAGCTCGCTGCTCAAACACTTGCCTATCGTTTGCATTGCACCTGTATAGAGAGCCTAAGTCCCGCCTCTTCGCTTCCGGCTCATGGGACCTTATTTCGTAAAAAATATGAATGGAAGTCAATGGGGAGAGACAACTTATCTTTTTATTCCGTCTGAACTGTGCCCTCAATTACACATATGATGTTTGTCAATTTAAAAGATGATTCTCAAAGTCAAAAACGTCGCAGTTTGTCATACAACAGAAGAGTAACATTTAGTTTTATGTGAAAATCGCTCTGTGAACTACATCTCCCGGGAAGAGAAACGAGATCCGCTGCTCGTGTGCGTGCAGTCTGGTACAAAACACTCAGGTAGGACGGCGTAACGTTACGATTATAACGTAAGACTGTAGAAACAATGATAGACAGCCTCAGTAAAGTTAGCTTTATTCATTGAGAGAAAATGTGCGCCTTTGGGGTTTGTAGTCTTTGTAATTACGTATTTTCACAGTCTTATACCTCAACGCTTTTACATCAAACTGCGACTTTCTTTACTTTAAAATGTATCTTTTAAATTGGCAAACATCATATGTGTAATTGAGGGCACAGTTCAGACGGAATAAAAAAATAAGTTGTCACTTGCCATTGACTACCATTCAATATTTTTCCGAAGTTAGGTCCCATGGTGGCCGACCGGAAGGGGCGGGACTTAGGCTCTCTATGGATCTGCCACGAAGGGATTCACGTGTGCTAATACAGCAGAAGCATGTCTTGCTCACGGCAGTGTGTTGTGTACAGTGTGTATTGGCATTAGCAATATGACTACTAAGAAAATCTGGTCCCACTTTATATTAAGTGGCCTTACGTACTATGTACTTACATTGAACAATAAGTACAATGTATTATTGTGTTCAGGTTGTAGTGTAAAACACTTTTGCTGCTATTGAGGTGATATGGGTAAGGTTAGGGACAGGTGTGGTGGTATGGGTCGGTTTAAGGGTAGGTTAAGGTGTGAGGGGAGGGTCAACTGTGTGATTACATGCTGGTATTTTTAAAATATAAGTACAATGTAAAAACATGTATGTACACAATAAGTCCATTGTATCAAATTGTTAATTTCAATGTAAGAACATAGTACTTAAAGCCACTTCATACAAAGTGGGACCGAAAATCCTAACAATATTTAAAGGGGTCATATCATGCCCTTTTACGAAGTCTTGATTTTGTTTTTTTGGGTGGACTAGAATGTTTTCATGCTTGATTGTTCAAAAAACACTTTATTTTTCACATATTTTACATTATTACAGCTCCTCCTCTCTCACCGGTCTGGTTGAACGTGTCGTTTTCGATGAAGCCCCTCCTTCCGAAATACGAAATGTGCTGTGATTGGTTAGCTGGCCCGGTGTGTTGTGATTGTTGGGGCGTGTTCAGGAAATGTCACGCCCCTTCATAACCACAAGCTACACTTAGATTTCAAACCACTTCAAATTCAGACCCTGACAATGTTAACGAACTAAAAGATTGTGCCAACGGATTTCAAGCACGGATTTCACATGATGTTTCAGAGTACTGTGTTTTGAAGTATGAATGAATATTTTACTATTTTTTTTAATTAATTATTTTTTTATTTAATTTTAATTAATTTAAGTTTTTTAAATATTATTTTTTGACCTGATAAGAGGTCTTTGTACTATAAAAATAACAGCTTTAATAACCAAAAAAAGCTTTTATTGAAACCAAGCTCAGAAAAGATTTGGTCTCTGGTCTCCTCGGCTGTGAACAGTCCTGGCGCTTGCCTGGTAAACCCACCATTATAGGAACAATCTGCCATGCAACATGCGCACCTGCTCTTAAAGGGATACTCCACTTTTTTTGGAAATAGGCTTATTTTACAACTCCCTCAGAGTAAAACAGTTGAGTTTTACCGTTTTCGAATCCATTCAGCTGATTTTCTCATATTTAGAAGAATATCAGTAACCAGACAGTTTCTGGTCTCATTGACTTCCATAGTAGGAAAAAAATAGACTATGGAAGTCAATGAGACCAGAAACTGTCTGGTTACTGATATTCTTCTAAATATCAGAAAATTGGCTGAATGGATCCGAAAACGGTAAAACTCAACTGTTCAACTCTGGGGGAGTTGTAAAATGAGCCTATTTCCAAAAAAAAGTGGAGTATCCCTTTAAACAGTATGTTGGATGATGCTCTGATTGGTTTATTTCACGTTACGCCCAAACCACACCTATGTATAATGAAGCTACTTCAGACCAACCCCTTTTAAACTTGCGTTAGTATTATCCCGCCGGGAAAATAGCAACAGCGCCCAAGACCCGCCCACAAAGTTTCTTGCGCTTTGCACTTGATACTTGCGTTTCAGATCGTTAAAAAAGGACCCATAGTGTGGCGATGGCGAAAGACCGTCTCTGCAGAAGGCCGACGCCCACTTCTACATCGTTGTCTCTGTAGCCCCGCCCACTGATTCACACATGTCCATTTTTCCGCATCGGAAGGTTTCAAAACAGTTCCACACGTGTAATGGCGGGAACGTTGAAAATGATTTTAATATGCAAAACTGTTACCCAAACATAGCAGTGGGCATTTACTTCCAAGTCTTGATTGCGACATATCCATCAAAAAACGGATAGAAGATAGCTCATTACTTCGAATTTAGGATGTGTTTTGATGCAAAAATATTGATAATTTGGATCATAAACTTCATAAAAATGCAGTTTAGGACACCTTTATGAGTGAATTCCTTTATTCGCACTATAAGATAAATAAAAGCTACAAATGCACCAACTGTTCATCATAGTAAATGGTTTGGACGTTTTTTATAGAGCCCGACCGATAAAGGATTTTGAAGGCCGATACCGATACAAATATTTGTTGGTTTTAAAATCCGATATTCCGATATATCGGCCGATATTTTTTTTTAATTTTTTTTCCAGAAACGCGCAACAAAACATTAACAGATTTCCCTAACATTAGGTATTTGTAGTTATTTATTAGTTTTAACTAAAATAATATGATAATGCATTTAAGAAACTTGTTTCTTTTATTGTCACAACAGAACAAAGGAACATCAAAATATATTAAAGTTCTGATAAATAAAATAATAAGTACACCCTACATTGCCTTATAAGCTACCTGCAACCTGGATCAGCAGGATGTGTGGCGCGTTATACACAAGTGCCAACAGGAACGGTGTAGAGTGCCCTCTGGTGGACAAACTATACAACTCCAACACTCATGACATGGATGAAGCGTGTTTCGTCCGTTTTTATTTTATTTTTGAAATATTCATTTATCAGCCATTATAACTGTCGATACCAATAGTATGGAAAATGCTTAATATCGGCCGATAATATCGGCCTGCCGATAAATCGGTATGGCTCTAGTTTTTTATTCAGTTTATTCAGGAAAAAGAAATGATGTTTTTCTCTTTGCTCAATGGGTCCTGATATGTGTTTTGTATACATTGTTATAAGTGGTAAATGAAGGTCTTTTTGTTTATGTATGTGTGATCTATTGATCCTGCATTTTGCCCTATGTTTTTAATCTCCAGACGCACAGCACTTGTGCATTCTCGTCTGTGTGAATATGTGTGCCAGATCCATATTTAGAACTGGCAAATGTGTTGAGGCTGCACTCTTTCTCTCCCCTCCTCATTACTGCACTCCCATTCCCTCGTTCCTTCTCTCCTTCTACAATTATAATGGCCATTAATTATGAATCCTTCCATGGATGAACAGAGCGATTAAGACGGCCAAACAGGTAAAAGAGAGAGAGAGAAAAATGAGCGAGAGACAAACGGCTTTCTATAGATTCACCGTCTCCATGGAGAAAAAGCCCAGCCTGTATTTGACGCTGTCTGTTCGCCTATACCAAAGCAGGAGATTTAATTTTCTCTTTATTAATTCAAGTTGCTACCCAGTGGAGCGGGAGGGGGTTGGGGGCATGCTTTCCGTAATTATATCCACATTATTGCTACTACTAATAATAACGCTGATAACAGGGAATTTGTTTGGCCTTTCAACCACGAGGTTTTCAATGTGGATTATGTGGTATTGAGCAACCGATAAAAGACATGCCGGCGAAATGCTTTCCTGGGAAAATGGAGGCATATTCCCAGTGTTGTTCACTGCCAAACAGCCATGAAAAGAAGAGGTCGTAGTAGAGGAATGTGCCATCCAAATGAGCAGCAGGAGTACATTTTTACATCCTGGCATTAGCAATCGAAGGAATGCACATTTCTGACATTAAATCATCACAGATTGCTTCTGAAATGGTCTTTTATTTTTCACCACATGTTCCTTGCGTTCATATCTGGAGACATAATGTCCAGGACCTCACTCTGAGCAGCTTTGATTACTGGAGAAAAACGAGGTGCTTTTGAGGGTATACTTTAGCTAGTGATTAACCCAACATGTAAGATCATGTAAACACCTTAAACTGTATTATTTCATCAGGAAAGGTTTAAGCAAAGCACAATTTTTATTTATTTATTTATTTATTTATTTATTTATTTATTTTTTGCACATTACTCTAGTTTTTCTCTCTGTGTAAATTTCTTTACCAGCATTCTCATGTCTGGACGTTTTGATATCCAAAACCCAACAATCTGTATTGTAAAAAGCACTATATAAAGGGGGAAAAAAAACATTTTCAAAATCGTATGTAAAATCTGTTCTTTTTTTTTTTTTTTTAAGTTCAGCTCATTTTTGATAGCTTTAAGCTTTTTGTTGTACTGTAAATGTAAACTATTAAAGTGCCCATTTTATGCTGTTTTAAAGTTTCCTAATTTTGTTTTGTAGTCTTCTACAATACACTCTTAGAAGAAAAGGTTCTATCAGCGCTACATATTTGGAACCCCTAAAAGGTTCTATAAACTCTTAAAAGAAGGGTTCCTCTGGGTTTTATATAGAACCCTGGGGTTCCATACTTGGCCAATAGAACCTTTTACAAAAAAATGGTTCGATATAGAACCATTTTGGAGTTCCATATATGAAGTGGGGGATGGAACCATTTCTGGTTCTAAATAGAACCATTTCTTCTAAGAGTGTAGGTTTATATGCATCAAAGATAATAAGCACATAATTTCAATGATTCTCAAAAGACTCATCCAAAGATTCAGTCTCTATAAACCCTTCCTTTACCAGTCTACTCTGCTCTGATTGGTCAGATGGCCCAGTCTGTTGTGATTGGTCTACTCTGCTCTGATTGGTCAGATGGCCCAGTCTGTGGTGATTGGTCTACTCTGCTCTGATTGGTCGGACGGCCCAGTCTGTTGTGATTGGACTACTCTGCTCTGATTGGTCAGATGACCAGTCTGCTGTTATTGTTCTACTCTGCTCTGATTGGTCAGATGGCCCAGTCTGTGGTGATTGGTCTCTGCTCTGATTGGTCAAACGGCCCAGTCTGTTGTGATTGGTCTACTCTGCTCTGATTGGTCGGACAGCCCAGTCTGTTGTGATTGGTCTACTCTGCTCTGATTGGTCGGACGGCCCAGTCTGTTGTGATTGGTCTACTCTGCTCTGATTGGTCAGATGACCAGTCTGCTGTTATTGTTCTACTCTGCTCTGATTGGTCAGATGACCAGTCTGCTGTTATTGTTCTACTCTGCTCTGATTGGTCGGACGGCCCAGTCTGTTGTGTGATTGAGTGTAGCAAATTAACTCAAGGCAAATATGAATAATTAATTATAACTCTTCAGATCAGTTAATAGAATTAACTGAATGTAGCAGAATTAATATTACAAACCTGTTTGTCCAGCAAACACTAAGTGTTAATTGTTTATTAATTGCAAGAAATGTTAATTTCCAGGGTGTGGGAAATATATCTTTCTCACTGTATGATACTACTCAGAGCTTGTAGCCAACAGTTGAGAATGTTGTGAATTGGGTCGCCGACTCATCACTATTTGAATTCAATTGTGTGTTTAACTAATGAAATGTTTGTGCAGTTATCATAAGGACACATTATCATTTGTCTTTACTGGATGTTCTCTCATACACCGACTCTTCCTCTACAAACACATTGGTTCGTCCTGGCTGACAGCTCTCGGTCCAGATGGAGTGTGCTATTTTGGCTGGGACCGGCAATCGAACCCTATGAAGAGAACAAGAGTTTCCCTTTCACACTCTCAAATCCCAGATGTTTCTCTCATTAGCTTGCTGTCATCCACATCTCATTTCTTAGAACCAAATCGGGCGCTCACACAATGCCATGTGCAAATGTGCTGTGCCAGTTTAAATACCACCGCCCGGGTAACACTTGTCTTAGTAGGTGATATGAAATTAAAAGCTCAAAAATGCAATTAGTACATCTATTATTTAAAGGTTCAGTGAGAATCTATCACTCAGAGTATTTATGAGCTCTGGTTTCAGAAGAAGGTGCATTTGTGCCTCAAATGACTAAATGAAAGGACAAATATTAAAATTCTGTCATTTACTCGCTCTCATCTTGATCCAAACCTGTATCTTTGTTCTGTGGGACACAAAAGGAGATTTCCTCAGGGGGAAAGAAAAGAGTTTGTCCACACTTTGGAAGTCAATGGGATCTGGTGTTTTGACTTTTCGGTAACACTTTAGAATACGGTTCCTTCGTTAATGAATAACTACACAAGAACTAATGAGTAACACAATATTAACAATCTATTAATTAACAAGAAACTCTGATTAACGAACTAGTAAGTAATTGCGCACAGACGAAAGTAGTAGTTCACTATTAAGTAATCAATAACTACTATTTTTTAATACTTCCCAGAGAACTACTGAAAAAGTTTATTAACAATCTAGTAACTACAAGAAATTCTTATTAACAAATTAGTAAGTAATAGCTCACAGATGAAAGTGTTACTAGATACTTCTGTGGGAATTACTAATTATTTGGATTCGTATTATAAAGTGAAGATCATTGGAACTAACTAGTAATTACTCAAGTGTTACTAAAGACATTTTCTAAAAGTATACTAAACTTCACCAAAAATCTCAAATGTTTGCACAAATCATGACTAGATCATGTAGTAACACTTGAGTAATTACTAGTTAGTTCCAATGATCTTCACTTTATAATACGGATCCAAATAATTAGTAAGTAATAGCTCACAGATGAAAGTGTTACTAGATACTTCTGTGGGTATTACTAATTATTTGGATCCGTATTATAAAGTGAAGATCATTGGAACTAACTAGTAATTACTCAAGTGTTACTACATGTTTTAGTCATGATTTGTGCAAATGTTTGAGATTTTTGGTGAACTTTAGTATACTTTTAGAAAATGTTTTAGTAACACTTGAGTAATTACTAGTTAGTTCCAATGATCTTCACTTTATAATACGAATCCAAATAATTAGTAATTCCCACAGAAGTATCTAGTAACACTTTCATCATTGAGCTATTACTTACTAATTCGTTAATAAGAATTTCTTTTAGTTAATAGTAGTTACTAGATTGTTAATAAACTTTTTCAGTAGTTCTCTGGGAAGTATTAAAAAAATAGTAGTTATTGATTACTTAATAGTGAACTACCACTTTCGTCTGTGCGCTATTACTTACTAGTTCGTTAATCAGAGTTTCTTGCTAGTTAATAATAGTTACTAGATTGTTAACATTGTGTTACTCATTAGTTCTTGTGTAGTTATTCATTAACTAAGGAACCGTATTCTAAAGTGTTACCGACTTTTCAAACAATGAAGGATTTTTCACATTTTTGGTCTCTAATTACCTATTTAAGAAATATGGAATTTAAAGACTGAACCCAACAACAAATAGTTTTTAAAAGTAGGTAGAAAGTGTGGTAACACTGGGAAAGCACATAAGAAAGTCAACTATGGAACTGACCGTTTTTCAGGGCATCAGAAAAGTGGTTAGTACCTTGAGCGTATTTACCACAGCAGTTAAGCTCTGATCACACCTGCTTTTAAGATGTGTTTTGGTCGATCGGATCACAATTGGACGACGTCAAATAGCTTGTCCACTCTCCACCACTTCCATAAGTAGTCGAAAACACATTCGACCGGATTGCTTTCATAGTGTAAACGGTCATGTTGTCGAATGTGTGCAAACAGCCACAAAAGGGATGGGAAGCGGCACTCTTAACCTGAATAAGTTTACTTTACTTGCAAATCGTGCGGAAACCCGTTGCTCTATACCACTTTAGATTTTTACACAAGCTAATACTAAACGTTGAGTTGTATTAGACAAATCGAGTTTACATTAGTAGTCTTTACTGAAAATCATTAGTTTACATTCTAAAAATGTTTTGAGTATACCGTAAAACCTAAAATAATAGCCCTGGCTTTTATTTTCCCAAATCGTCGAACTGCACCGGCTTGTATTTGAGACAGGCGTCTATATGAGACAGGCCTTTATAATTTAGGATTGAGATGTTTTTCATTGAGTCTATAATCTGTAAAAATCTCCAAATGCTCCACGTGAAACTGCGATTTTCCGACCTTTTACTATTGTGTCAATTGATTAATTACTATGCACGAGGGAGAGAGAGCAAGACAGCGCTCGTGTTGTTTGAAAACGAGAGAGCAGTCTTTCAATTCATCACTCATCGATCAATAAAGGCTTTGGCAGGACAAAAATTTGCTTTGGCGACCGCCGAAAAGCGGACGATCTGTGTAAAAGAGACAGGCGTCTATTTGGGACTAGGCTATTATTTGAAGTTTTACTGTAGGTGTAATATTTGGTACACAGCATGCACTGTAGTGATGTGTCGTTCATGAACGATTCGAATGAAGAATCTTTTTGAAGAATCTGATTTGGGATTACCGAGTTGTTTCCGAGAGTGATTCGTTCATTTTGTGTTGACCGCAACATATGCGTTGGGAATCTGTACAGGAATATCTCTCCCTCTCTCTCTCTGTCTTTGGTTTGGTGATATGCAATGGAGAATTCTCCATGGTGCCATTGCTGTCAATTCTTTTTATTTCAAAGTTGAATCCTGATGTTAATCCTGCTTGCCCTTTCTGTCCTCAAAAGGAGACTGTTTTTCAGGCTTTTATGCATTGTTTTAGACTAGAACCTTTGTTTGTGAGACTTAGAGAATTGTTTTGTAGGCTCGGTGAAACCTTTTGTATGGAGACCTTCATTTTGGGTGTAAAGTACTTTCAGAAAAATCGTTTCACTTGTCAATTGTTGAATTTCATCCTTGGGCAAGCAAAAATGGCTATTTATATTAGCAGGAAAAATAGAGTGGAACAAGAGGGTAGCGATGATGTAAATGTTTGTTTCGTAACTTTGGTCAAATCAAGAGTTTTGATTGATTTTAGGTTTTATAAAACTATGAGTGATCTCTCAACTTTTGAGCTGGTTTGGTGTAGTCATGGTGCTTTATGTACAGTTTGTGAAGGTGATTTGTTTTTTTCTTTCTGAGGTTTTAAAGTAATTGCTGTAGTTATTGTGAAGAGTTTTTGTTAATATGTATTGTGAAGAGTTACTGTTGAAAATTGTAATAAAGTTTTGTCAAATTCTCTCTCTCTCTCCCTCTCCCTTCGGGTTCGGCTGGCTCCGAGTCTTTCGTTCTTCCTGTCAGTCCCAGAGACTATGCTGTCAGTACCGGAAAGGGAAATGAATAGTTTTTTCCCAAAAAACTTTCCCAAAGACATACCAGAAAACCTTTTGAATTAAACACTTTAAACAGATCTCATATTAATATTAATATTGAGCAAAACACATTAAATAACATCATTTTATCATTTGCTCTCCTTTCAGAAGTTCAGTCAGAAGCAAAGCATGCTGGGAACTTGAAAGCTGTTGTAACTCATTCCATGAATGCGTGTATATATGTGTGTGAACGTATATTCTAGGGCTGGGTATTGACACAAATTTCTCAATTCGATTCGATTTCGATTCACAAGCTTGCAATTCGATTTCGATTCAATATTGATTATTTTGGATATCAGTTACAATAAATGGCAAATTTTCTCAAGGAAATCAAATCTCTTAACTAATGCTGTAAACTATGGGAGTCTAGCTGCTTCATTAGCCTAATATGAGGGTAATAATGAACTGTTTTGTAGCTATACAAACACTTAAATTACACTTTTACTTATATTTATAATGAGAAGATTATATGAAATATAAACATTTAAATGGTGGCTGTCATAAAAACTTGCCAGAATTATTAAAATATGCATTAAATATTGAAGAACATTAAGATTATAATGCATAATGTATATATTTAAGACGTAAAATGAAAATGGACGTAATTTGAAATTTGAGACTTTGTTTCATATCAATAGTAACAAAGGACAAAGATTATTGCGATTTTTTTTTTTTTTGGATGCGCGCAGCCGCGATGTCCCATTCATTCAGGATGACTAATATCGGTTCGTAAAAATGAGAATCAATTAATATCGAGAAATCGATATTTATTACCCAGCCCTAATACATTCAAATTTCTATGGGAACATGTACGTGCAATAAATGTACACAGTAAGACATGTAACACGTAATGCTATTTAATAAATATTTGATATAATATATAGCCACACATGGCAATGCATGTATCGCAGTATATTGAAATAAATAAGCAGTTTCCCAAATATGTATCGCATTATATTTTGCAGTATTATATTTTTGTTCCGTACGGCTACTTGTGATCTGATCGACTGAAACGCAGGGCCAGATATGCATGTATCCCTTAAGGCAGAACAGGTCGACCAAGCATGTGAAAACTCACCCATCTGAAGTTTGGGACCCCCGGCAGGACACGAGCCTTCATTTGGCTCGGAAAGATCTTGTGAAGATGGGATTAAACTTGTGATTTATTTACCAAAAGACACCTAAGGGGCTGCGGAGTCAGGGCTAAAATATCACACATCAGCACCTCTTCGATTAAAGCGCCTTTCCCCCTAATGATTTGAGTCCGCGTGTTTGATATTCGTCGATCGCTTTGAAGTCTTTTAACATCGTAAGTCTTTGATTCTTCTAGATAAACCAGTGTTTCCGCTGCAAAAAAATTGCATTACCTGTGATTATCTGCATGCTACATATGCTCCGGGTCAACCCTCGGTGTGAAGTGAATTATGACCCGCCGCAATATCGCTCATTTGCAATATCCCCGAAGTCTCTGACAGAAGTTCAATGAGGAATGAGCGTGTCACGGCAGAGCCTCTCCTCGTACGGATAAATCAATGTCTGTCTTATTACCAGCATTTGCATATACCACTGCAACTTCCTCTTTGTCTGAGGGCGACCGTGACTGGTCCAACTCATTAACTAGCCTCATTTAGTCTCGTTCTTCCCACATTTTACTCGTATTGTTAGACTCTGCATTCAGTTTTGTTCCTCTTTTGTTTCTTTTTCCATTTCAGTTTCTCTCTTAGTTGGAGGCTGTTGCTGTACAAAAACACTAATCTGAGCATTTGGTCTTTTTCTTTCCTCCCGTTGGCATTGCAGATAAGATATTATTCAGCACAGTGTGTCTCTCTCTTATCAACACTCACGTACTCCTCCAAACGAGGAGTGCAGATCTGTTGGGTCCATTGTTTAAGACTGAGGGGTTAGTCTACGCAATGTAAATGCTACTGAAATGTTGTCAAAGATGCACAGTTCGAGAGAATTGACGTTTACTTATGGCTTGATGGATGATAGCATGAGAGAAAGATAGTAAAAAGTGGAATAGGGTGACTAAAAGAGAGGAAGAAATCTTTTCGATCCAACTTCCATTATCCGCAGCTCTTAAAGGGTTAGTTCACCCAAAAATGAAAATTCATGTCAGTATTTACTCACTCCTTCGTTCATCTTCGGAACACAAATTAAGATATTTAAGATATTAAGATCGCTCCTGCATACTAATCCATAGGCTTCTTGAGGGAATGACTCTGGCCTTGAAAAGTCTTTAAAGACATCGTTAAAATAGTCCAAGTGACTACAGTGGCTCAATCTTAACTTTATCAAGCGACGAGAACACTTTTTATTCGCAAAAATAACGACTTTATTTCAACTATTCGTTTATTTCTCTCTCTTCCTCGAGTCAGGTTACTAGTTTAATAGCGTAAGCTTCTGTTATTGTACGTCACACGCATCACACACATGACCAGCGTCGGCCAATAGTGAGTCTACGTGTGACGTAGCTTTACGCAATCACACTACGTTAACTGACTACAGGCCCATGGAGAAGGAAGTGAATAGTTGAAATAAAGTCGTTATTTTTTCGTTTTTTGCGCACAAAAAGTGTTCTCGTCGCTTGATAAAGTTAAGATTAAGCCACTGTAGTCACTTGAACTATTTTAACGATGTCTTTAATGACTTTTCGATGTGAGCAAGTGTCATTCCCTCAAGAAGCCTATGGACTAGTATGCAGGAGTGATCTTAATATCTTAAATATCTTAATTTGTGTTCCGAAGATGAACGAAGGAGTAAATACTGACATGAATTTTAATTTTTGGGTGAATTAGTTCACCCAAAAATGAAAATTCTGTCAGTATTTACTCACCCTCATGTTGTTCCAACCCCGTAAGACCTTCGTTCATCTTCGGAATACAAATTAAGATATTTAAGATATTAAGATCACTCCTGCATACTAGTCCATAGGCTTCTTGAGGGAATGACACTTGCTGGCTTCGAAAAGTTATTAAAGACATCGTTAAAATAGTCCAAGTGACTTCAGTGGCTCAATTTTAACTTCATCAAACGACGAGAACACTTTTTGTGCGCAAAAAACTAAAAAATAACGACTTTATTTCAACTATTCACTTCCTTCTCTATGGGCCTGTAGTCAGTTAACGTAGTGTGATTGCGTAAAGCTACGTCACACGTAGGCTCACTATTGGCCGACGCTGGTCATGTGTGTGATGCGTGTGACGTACAATAACAGAAGCTTACGCTATTAAACTAGTAACCTGACTCGAGGAAGAGAGAGAAATAAACGAATAGTTGAAATAAAGTCGTTATTTTTGTTATTTTTTGCGCACAAAAGTGTTCTCGTCGTTTGATGAAGTTAAGATTGAGCCACTGAAGTCACTTGGACTATTTTAACGATGTCTTTAATAACTTTTCGATGCCAGCAAGTGTCATTCCCTCAAGAAGCCTATGGACTAGTATGCAGGAGTGATCTTAATATCTTAAATATCTTCATTTGTGTTCAGAAGATGAACGAAGGTCTTACGGGGTTGGAACAACATGAGGGTGAGTAAATACTGACAGAATTTTCATTTTTTGGTGAACTAACCCTTCAATGTGGTGGCATCCGCAAGCTCGTCGGCAAGTAAGATTTATAGAGAGATTGTCACACACAACCACTTACTCATCTTCTCAAAAGTGGATTGCAGTACGCTCCAAAAGTGGCTATTTAACCACAAAGACATTGACATTTGTTTACTGAACATCCGTGGAGTTCATGTTGGAGTGATCCCGCCTTCACAGTGATGATCGAACTGTCACTTGCTTTTTTGCCATTTTTTTTCCAAAGTACACTCTTAGAAAAAAGGGTGTTATGGGCAACGATTAATCGCATCCAAAATAAAAATGTTTACATAATAAAAATGTTTACATTTACATAAAATGTTTACATAATATATATATATATATATGTGTGTGTGTGTGTGTGTGTGTGTGTGTAGTGTTTATAATTAATTTGTATATATAAATACCCACACATGCCTGTATATATTTAAGAAATATGTGCATGTGTATATTTTCTATATATTTATTCACGATTAATATTATATATAAATATTTGATATATTAATAGCACATTTTTCTTAAATATATACTTGCATGTGTGGGTATATACAAATTAATTATACACTCTACACACACATATATTGTGTAAACACAAACTTTTATTTTGTTGTGATTAATCGCGATTAATCGTTGCCCATCCCTAGTTCTATATATGTAAAATAGGGTTCTTTACTCAACTCCAAAGGACATTTTATGCTAAAAAAGGTTCAATAATGACAAGAAACAACCCTTTTGGCACAAAGGTTCTTTAAAGGCTATTATTCATTCATATATTACATTATTCTGCAACATTTTGTAGTTGTTATTAAATTATTGTTTATTAAATCAATTGTAGTAACTTAATATCACATTTTAATCATGCTGATTTTTGGAGGGTAAAAACTTAAATGTCACTCTTCGTGTGATATTGATTAACTACATATTAAAATTATATAAATATATACATTTTCTAACCCCCATATCTTGAATTTTGTGATCATTCAAATGCATTCATAAATACATTTTAGGGTCTTGATGTTTGTCAATTATATGAAATATTTAATCCGGAAAGGACAAAACCAATGATAATGAATAAACCCAAAAAGTTCCATATAAAACTTTTTTCCTGGTTTCCAAGAACTTTAAAGGGTTCTTTATTGAAGGTTCTGTATAGAACCTTTCAGGGGTTCCAAATACGTAGCACTTTAGAACCTTTTAAGGTTCTATAAAGAACCTTTTCTTCTAAGAGTGTACTGGATTACTAAACCTCCTACAAAACCTATCCGTCTGCATTACTCTCGCTGACTATCACAAATGAAATGCATTGTGGCTGCTTTTCAACAAGTTGTTAATGCGTCATCTATCACTTCTAGCAAGTCAGCATTTAAGACCGGGCAGCCGAGGCCTGGGGATTTTTTTAGCCTTTTCACAAATTAATCCATATTTAAATCAGCTTATGAATATGATGAGGCAGGCCGCGATGCCATTGGCTGGATGGCGCTGTCTGACTGCAGCATGGTAATTAGGAGGCAAGATAAGATCATGGCCGCCAATCTCCCGCTATTCATCCCAAACCTGCCATTTCAGCTCAACGCTGCGATGCATATTCACTAGCTTACAGCTAATAATACCAATAAAGCTGTTTCTTGAAGTGCTAGGATACGCATATAAGGAGCCGGGATGATGAATGCGTCCATATTGCTCTCTCTCTCAAACACATTGATTGGGTATTGAACATGTGAAGCCTTTTTAATCCTGGAATAATCAGTACCATCAGCATATTTAATGATCGTATCATAATTTTCTCATTACAATCAGAGCGTGATTTAATATTTTTGTGAAAATGAGATATTCACAGTGCTAATTAGCGAAGTAATGAGTCTCTGGTTTGAAATATTAGATTGATGGGGGAAAAAAAATGTCGAATTTTTAATTTTCATAAAGAGGAGGTTGTGGGTTTTATAAAGCATGAAGTGAGATCCATCATTTACGAAATGCAATGTTATTCTGTGTGTGTGTCACAGTGTGTGTGTGTGTGTTGTGGGGGGGGGGGGGTGATAGATGGAGCTCAAGGACACACACACTCCGTCAAATCCTAATAAACTACCCCAGAATGGTGTCACAGACTCACAGATTTAGTTATTTGTGATGCTCAGTTTTGACGCCAGAGTCTTTGCCGTGGAGTTTCTTGCTTGTCATTTACATCACGTCTCAATCAGCTCCCTCGGTCGTGAAACAGTGAATAATACACACAAATTCAGGCACTGGAAAGGACAGTAAGCACCCTGGCTCACTCACTACACAATTGGGACACTGATAGTGGCATGACTTTGTTGTACGACGTCTCTTCTGGCATTTATGAATAAGATCATCGCAGACCTCTTTCTGATATTTGTTTGTTATTTAAAAGTGCATTATGATTAAATACTTTGATTGTTACATAACATTTCAGCTGTAAATTAATTATAAATGATAGATTATGTTCATTACCTGTCTAGTGATGTATTTTTATGCTGAAATATATATATATTTACGTATATATAACGTCAATTGCAACTTTTTATCTCACAATTCTGACTTTTATTCTCACAATGGCGAGTTTACATCTCGCAATTCTCACTTTATTTCTCAGAATTGCGAGATATGAAGTCAGATTTGCGTGTTATAAAGTCAGAATTGGGAGATATAAACTATTCTGAGGGGGAAAAGTCCCCCTCAGAATTGGCTTGAGACTCGCAATTGCGAGTAGCCTAAGCCCTATATATCTCACAATTCTGAGAAAAGATGTAAGAAATTCGACATATAAACTCGCAATTATGTGTTATGAAGTCAGAATTGCGAGATGTAAACTCGCAATTGTGAGAAAAAAGTCTGTATTTTTTTCTCTTAGAATTGCGACTTTATAACACGCACTTCTGACTTTATATCACGCAATTCAGACTTTATTTCTCACAATTCTGACTTCATATCTCACAATTTCGAAATAAAAAGTCGCAATTATTATTTTTTTGTTTTTATTCAGTGGCGGAAACAAGCTTCCATAATAGACAGTGGTTGAAGCTGCGAAAATATTAATTATTTTTCTGTTTGTTTTTGTGCATTTATGTCGGGAATGTTTTGCTCTTGGTCTTTTACTAGTGCTAACAACTTGTACAACATATCCACGTTCTTAGAATTAGCTGCTTGTCTAATCAAATTACTGTACTCTCTCGATACAAATAATATCCTAAGTACACCCCCCCCCACCCCATCCTTTTTTGCTGTAAAAGGAAAATACTGTAAAAATAATGTAAAAAATGTAAAACTCTAACAATAAATGAATAATTTCTGTTAACAAGCAACCACGCCCTTAGTGCCCCTTTTTTTTGGCTAAGGCCACTGCCCCTCAAAATGCACGGCCCTGTTGTGTGTGTTGTCACGTGATTGTTTTGCACTTCGGAACTTCCGTTAAGTTAAGGGAACATAGTGTGCATCGATGCTCCCATTGAAAGTCACATTACTGTTTGTTTTTATTTTTTAATCATTGTAGTTTATGTGAATGACCGTTTAGAGAATAAATCCACTTCAACTTGCTTTATACATTTGTGCGTTTTGGAAATTGAATTCACGTCTTGGTGATTCCATCTTGCAATTTTAATGCCATATCCCAATATTCTCATAAAAATATGTGAACCCTGCTATAGTCCTTTTTTTACTTACACTCTTAGAAGAAAAGGTTCTATATAGAACCTTAAAAGGTTCTAAAGCGCTACGTATTTGGAACCCCTAAAATGCAATGCATGTGAATGATCACAAAATTCAAAATATGGGGGTTAAAAATGTAATTAATCAATATCAGAGAAAGAGTGCCATTTCAGTTCTTATCCTCCAAAAATCTGCATGATTAAAATGTGATATTAAGTTACTACAACAGTTTAATTAACAATAATTTAATAACAACTAAAAAATGTTGCAGAATAATGTAATATAATAGCCTTTAAAGAACCTTTGTGCCAAAAGTGTTCTTTATTGTCATTATTGAACCTTTTTTAGCATAAAATGTCCTTTAGAGTTGAGTAAAGAACCCTATGCTACATATATAGAACCCTTTTTTCTAAGAGTGTACGCTTTTTTCCCTCTCCATCTTGATGTTTATCAAGTTTGTGTATTTTAGTCTCCCCTTGTTTCCCTCATTCTTTGTTTTCTGTGTTTGTCTTTGTCTATTTCATTCGCCCCGGTGCCGTCTTCCTGCGGACGGACTGCTCATCACATTTACTCTTTCCTCAATCTTTCCCCATGTTTTCTATCACTCTTACTAAATCTCCTCTGTTATCTCCTCAGGTATGTGCTGCTTACCTGAACAAATGACAAACAAAGGGACCAACAAACACAGTTATACAATCACACACGTGTGCCATTCTAGAGAGGAACATGTATTGCACAAACACACACACTCAGAGAGAGAGAGAGAGAGAATGACAGAGACAGATGTAGACAGACAAGAACTGTCTCGTCACAGAACGGGCAAGTCTCTTTGCAGCAGCTTTGGAAGGTTGCCAGGCAACAGTGAACTGTGGCTGCCGTGACTGGCCTTTCAGCAACAGTGGAACTCTTATTAGAAAACAAGTAGTTCCGCCGGTCCTTGATGCTGATTGGCTATGACCGCTTCATCTAATTTGTATCACTGCGCAACACCCTTAGCAATATAAACAAACAATATACTTTCAAACCAGTTCCATGTATTATGTATTAGTGTTTATACCTGATGTAATGTAGTTTGAGTGACCCCTGCTGGCGTTATGTCTCTGTCATTCACCTTTAAAGATGCCGTAAGCGATTTCTGAGAAACGCTGTTGTTATTTGGAAATCAACTCACATCTCGGCCCTTACTGCTGATTGGCTCACTCCCTCTCATGCCCCATCATGATTGGACCCTCCCCCTACTGCTGATTGGCTCACTCACTCCTCCCCCATCATGAGTGAACAAGCCCCTACTGCTGATTGGCTCACTTTCTCCTCCCCCATCATGAGTGCACACACCCCCTACTGCTGATTGGCTCACTCCTCCCCCATCATGAGTGAACACGCCCCCTACTGCTGATTGGCTTATTCTCTCCTCCCCCATCATGGGTGAACACGCCCCCTACTGCTGATTGGCTCAATCTCTCCTCCCTCATCATTAGTGGACCCGCCCTCTAATGTCGATTGGCTCATTCTCTCCTCCCCCATCATGAGTGAACACGCCCCCTACTTGCTGATTGGCTCACTCTCTCCTTCCCCATCATGAGTGGACACGCCCCTACTGCTGATTGGCTCACTCTCTCCTCCCCATCATGAGTGAACACGCCCCCTACTTGCTGATTGGCTCATTCTCTCCTCCCCCATCATGAGTGAACACGCCCCCTACTGCTGATTGGCTCACTCTCTCCTCCCCCATCATGAGTGAACACGCCCCCTACTTGCTGATTGGCTCACTCTCTCCTCCCCCATCATGAGTGCACACACCCCCTACTGCTGATTGGCTCACTCCTCCCCCATCATGAGTGAACACGCCCCCTACTTGCTGATTGGCTCACTCTCTCCTCCCCCATTATGAGTGAACACGCCCCCTACTTGCTGATTGGCTCACTCTCTCATCCCCCATTATGAGTGAACACGCCCCCTACTGCTGATTGGCTCACTCACTCTCTTGCCGAGTATTGAGGTAAATACTGTGAGTTTTGGAACGTAAATAGTTGAGAAAAAAAACGCAAGTTGTGTAATATCGGATCCGCCCATCAGCTCTTAAAGTGACAGTAGCCTAATAAACCTGCTGCTGTCTGAAGAGAATATCATTCGCTTGACTGAATAATGTTTATAACTGTAAGCATTAATCTGTATTTACAATGAAAAGTATCCTGTGTTATTTTAAATTTGATTACTTTAATTTCTCTACTACTGTATTTCTTAGACCCCCCTGAAAAACGGAATGCCATATATTTTTCATTTGTCTCTTTATTCCAGGGGCGTAGAATTTAGTAGGGACGCTAGGGACGTGTCCCTACCAATATCCAGTGACACTGATATATCTCTAGCAATAATTTCGATCAGGCCGGCGTTGCATCGTAAGATCGTTACTAACGTTTATCATTTTCACGTCATTTTAAGTTTTACCAGTTTAAACATTCAAGCAATGTTAAACCATCCCGTGCTCGCGCACTCTCAGATGTCTTTCACTGCGTGCACACGCAGGAAAGCCTAAATCCGCCTCACAAACAGCTCGCCAGAAACAAAAGTTATATCCCTGGATTAGCTTTAACAGTTAAAAACACGCAAAATTATGTCAAAAACTCTGGTCTTTGCGAGTAACCTCGTAAAGACAGTCGGTTATGTCTTAAATAAGCATTAAATGAGACAGACAGAAAGTACTGTAATGAGACAGTAATGGACCGTGCCATAGATGGTTCTTAAAGTGAACGCAGCCATTTGTGTCTGTCATTAATTCAGTTGTCATAACAACATAATATAGCATTAATTGTAAGCAATCAGAATTAATAGGAAATGTATTTAATTCAGTCTGGACTATAAAGACTATCCAGTGTTATTTTACATTGGGTTACATATTCAGTATGTGTAGTATTTATGATATAGCCTACCTAAAAACTACCACAAAATGTCTCTTTATTTGTGTCTTTATTCTATTGTATTTATATGTGCCACTTTTTTAATTTAATTTAAAGATTAAAATCAAGCTTCCATGTGTTGCATAAACTCTTAACAAAAAAAACAAAAACAAAAAAAACCATTTAGGTAAGATCATCAATGTAACAAAAAAAGTCCAAATATTCATAACCCAAACATGTTTTATCAAGGCGTGCAACTTTTCTGACTTGTCCAATTTTAGCATCAATTTTGCATCTTGCATCAAAATCCTGTCTATTCATTGTATGCATTAAGTGTATGGTGTACCTAAAATGAAGACTTTTATTTACAGGTTTGTGGCTCTTAATTTATTTGTATTAATTAACCACTAGTAAACTTATGTCCACTGTTCTTTTTTATAAATATAGGATTTGTATTACATCTATATTCATTATAGTCGAATCAAGAATCAAATCAGGAATCGAGAATCGAAATCGAAAATTGAATCGAGAATCGAAATAAAATCGAACTGAGAGCTTTCGAATCGAAATCGAATCAAAATTGAACATACAATTGTTGTCCCCGTCCCTACCAATTTCAAAATTAAACCTACACCCTTGCTTTATTCTATTGTATTTCTTTTTGCTATTGTTTGCATTTTTTATTATTAGTTCTTATCTAACCTTCCTATTCCTGTTCTACTTCTCTGTGGTTTTGAAAATTGTATCGAATTCCAATATTTTTTAAGGTATTGAATCAAAGTTGGGAATTCCAGAAGAGTTTGAGCTATTGTGTCTGTGTGTGTGTGTGTGTGTGTGTGTGTGTGTGTGTGTGTGTGTGTGTGTGTGTGTGTGTTTGCGCTGTATGAAGAGAGATGAATGTTTTTAGCTCTTTGTCTATCCGGGGCTATTTCTCTAACAGAGGAGAGGGCTCTTTACACCTGCCAGTAAAAGCCTCTGCTCCATAATCAAATAAATATGAGAACATCTCTTTCTTTCTGTCTCTCTGTCTCTTCCTCCCTGTGTGGTGTTCTTCTTGTCATTTTTCTAGTGAGCCTCTGCATTTTCCATCTCTTACTCATCTCTTTTTTCCCGGAAATGTATCTGGCAGTGTTACTGTTGCATCATTGTTACCATTATGGCACTGATACTATTAGGCCGTGTGCCCACCAAAGCATTTTTAAGCGTCTGAAGACGCCGTGCTCTGGGCACTGGAGAGCGTTTTGGCAGTGCAGCGTTTTTTTCCATTGAGACGTTTTGTTGCTATGGTACAGAATATCCGCAGCACAGTTTACTTGTACACTCTAAAAAATGCTGGGTTGTTTTAACCCAATTTTGGGTAAAATATGGACATATTTTACCCAAAATTGGGTTAAAACAACCCAGCATTTTTAGAGTGTAACTGATTTCGCAGATAATTTGTTTCATACTAAAAAATAATTTTTCATCCATGTTGTTTGGTTAGCTCTGCTGGTTGATGTCGTTCTACAGAAAGAATGTTGTGACAGTTGGTCAGTGTGGTTTAGTCCCGCCCCTCCTCCACTGTGATTGGACGGCTGAGTAAGAAGTGACAGTAGCCATGTTTCCATCCACTTGTCAATCGAATTCTCTGAAGTTCGGTAAAAAAACACGTGCGAATAAAGCTGGTGAAAGTGTGTTCCCATCAAACGGCTTTAGAGCGAATAAAAAACAGTACGTAATGACGTCACATGCTGTTTTGCGATCAAATTGGTATATCGAATTGATTTGAGACATTTTAAGGTGTTTCCATTCATTTTCGCACTGAATCGAACAACATTCAAGCAAACTTTTGCGAACAAAGTTTTGTTAGACAAAACGGATCGCGCCATCTACCAACAAATGATCAATATTTCACAAGTTGAAGCCTGATAATGCTTATGTGCCAGCTGATATCGACATATGCATGGGATAATGTATGCGAGGCGGTTGTTGAAGGGGTTGTATTCGCTATAACAAACGCCTCACTATATATTATTCTGCTTATTACATATAAATCAACCAAATAAATCAATAATTTGACACAAAATGTTGACTTAAAAACGAGTTTATTGATTTTAAATCGAGTATTGCTTCTGCTAAAGAAAATGGTCTGTTCCGTCTCTGAAATGCGTCCATGGCAACGGTGTGTATACTTAGCAACGCCGCATTCGACATTAGAATTCAACCAAGCCACGGAAGAACTAGCAAAACTAACCTAAGAAAACAACGACGCTATAAACATTGCTATGATGATGCCGATGCACGTAAATGCTCGACGACAGCGGAGGCGACTGTGGTGTGGGTACGACAGCGCTCCATCAGTTCTGGGAGATGGTGGTTCACGGAAACCCTTTGGTTGAAGCATTTTTTTGCTTTGTCTTTGTTGACATCCGACATGTGTGCGCAAACAGACTGGCCGGAAATGAACTCGTCTTCTGGCGTGTTGCAACCATAAAAAGGGCTGAAAACTTAATCACAATCCATTATTTATTTGGCAAATAACGTTTCCATCAGCTTGTGTCGCATTAGCCGTATATCGATCAAGATAAAATCCGATGAGACCGAACGTATTTCATTTGAGTCGATTTTCATGAAATTTAATCAAATCTTACTGTTTCAGTAAGGTATTTTTCATTCGATATCACTTAATTCGGATAAAAACGTGTCTGGAAACATGGCTTCTGATGAGAGTTTTATCTACGTTTTATCCAAAGTTGAACGTTTTTCAACTCCCGGCGACCAGTGAAAAATGTTGGGCGCTCGGTGGTTCAGCGTGAAAAAAACGCTCAGCGCCTTGTTACGCTCATGGCGTTTAAAAAACGCGGCGCTCCCATTGAAAACAATTGAAAACATACGGCAGGCGCGTGGAAAAACGCTTTGGTGGACACACGGCCTTGCTGTAAAGTTACTGATACCGATACTAGCTGCGTTTTTATTAACATTCAAATCAACCCGGTCTCATCCCAATTCGTCATATAACTGACGTTTTGGGACGTCTTTTGACCATTCGTCAATATACGATTTTTAGGGCCCCCTTAAACGTCGGTAGATGACGTTATGGGATCCTAACTCTACCCCAGACCTAAACCTAACCCTAAACCCAACTCGTCACCTAACTGACGTTAAAGGTAAAGCGTCAGTTGTACGACGACCCGGGATCGTCATCTACCGACGTTTAAGGGGGCCTTAAAAAGTCGTATATTGACGAATGGTCAAAAGACGTCCCAAAACGTCAGTTATATGACGAATTGGGATGAGACTGTGTTATTCAAATTGCTCAAATTGAAACTGCGAATTGAAAATAGGCCCAATGAAAACATCAAACTTCTATATATCGGAAAAAAAAAGTTTTACGCTCGCATGGGGTGGTTTTCCAGACAATTCGATAAAGGAACCTTTTTCGCAAAACTGCAATGGAAACAGTTTTTTTTTTTTCGAATTTACAGGTCACCTGACGTATATGGTATGACGTAGACGGTGTGTTTGGACAGAATACAAAACAGTGTTTTTCATTAAACTTATAAAAGACAAACGTATTACGGGAATACTGGATTCTAAACAATATTTGATCAACACCATGAAGCAGATATGAGGAAGAAACATCTAGAAACTCCTGATACGTGGTCGCTAACAAGTACAAGAGGCTTTCCTTGCCATTCATTCATCAGGGCTTGGCTTCGCGAACGAACGAAGATTTAAGGGGTTGGGGGGTTGTCGCTGTCGATCCTGAAAAGATTGCGGTTTAGTCTTCTGAGTGTGTCTGTATTAGATTGCTTTTGTTTGTCTGTGAGAAATAGAGACAGAAAGTGTGTATACTGTAACTGTGTGTTCAGGTAGCACTGGTGCATTGCCCTGTTCCCTATACACACACACAGTGGATAAACAGAAAAACTCAAGTGTTTCCCACAAGCCAAACTATAACCCTGCAGAATAGAAAGAAAAACTAATTCAAAGTAAGAAACACATTAAAGAAACTCCAGGATATGTGTTCGATATTTTGAAAAAAACACTCTTAAACAATATCCTATGCAGTAAAGTTTATGCAAATTGGATTTCTCTTTCCCCTGTGTTCACACACAGTTTTTACTGGTAAAGAGATCGTGTTTAAAGAAGACTGCTGATTGGCTACAAGTTTGCAACTGTTTTGACTTCCATGCCACAATTAAAATGTTTTTTTTTTATTATTAGTCTATCATCGTGGTATACTTTATTTCAGATAAACACAGATTTCCATCGTCTAACCAGGCAGGTCTTTGTCAGAATTGGCAACCAGACTCTTTATCGTCTAGCACATTTTCTTTTTTTCCTCTTTCTTTCTCATCTAGTTTGACAATGTAAAGTATTACCATAGAAATACTGTGCGATTCTAATCTGTATTTATGAGCCATTTGTTTCTATAGATGATCATTTATAAATGTCAGCCAGTTACTGAATTTTATGAAAGTTTTGTGAATTCTGAAAGGCTCAACAGGAGTCCAGGCATTGTTTGTGAGTGCATCTCACTCTCTCACTCTCTCTCTTTCCCTCCTGGAATATTCCCAATAATGAAGAAAAAACATTATGACATTAATGTATAATTTATTGTATTCATTTATTTATAGTGCGAGTGAGTTATGAATGCATGAGTCCATCGCTTTCTCTTCCATCATTGAACCACTGGCAATTTTGACTGGCAGGTTTTTTCAGGGCAAAGAAAGGAGGAATTTAGAGTCAGACAAAGAGCAGGTTTATACGGCTTAATATGAGATTGTGGGTGTGCTGATGGACCACTGGCACAGGGAATGTAAAGAATGGGCAAAGTCGTGGAAAAAGTCCAGTAAAGCCTATATATTTTCCCCTCAAACCCTCATTACCGCGATGCAAAATAATGAGGCCGTCTTAACACGTCAAATATACTTATTACATGTACACTAAAGACAAGTACACTTAAGTGTAATTTGAAGTATTTTTCTGAGAAGTACATAAAGTATATTTTTGAGAAGTATATTTTTGAGTATATAAGTATATAAAATGTAGACTGAAAGCATGCTTTCTAATTTTTAGTAGAAAAGAAGTATAGTAATGGAAACAGCGCCTCCCATGGCCAAAACTGGTATTACGACACCTGCCGGGCCGGGGCTAGTAATTTAGCATGCTAATTCAGGTTAATATCTCGGCAGCATTATAACTTGTCTTTTTTTTAATGACATCATCAACCTTATTTCTTCTCATTCTTTTGACGCGTGTAGCTCATTTTTGGGATATTTTAACCTCAATTTTTACAGATGGCACCTTTAAAACCAGGTAATTCATTTTTAAAGTGTAGCCACAATAAATATATTTTTGTATGCATGTCATGATATATTTCCATAGCGTTTTATTTTTATAAGAGTGCGGTGAGTCATTATTTCAGACCTCTGTGCTTGTGCTGGCCATGAAATAGCGGCTAATGGGTGAATATTGCATGAATAAGTCTACATTCACGAGATGGACGTATGCAAATTTAGGCTATTCGCTCTGTGTTTTCTTTCTAAACAGTTAGGCTATGTTTAGGTGGTATTTTTCATGTTTTTATCACGCAATCATGTTTTTGATGCGGTGGTGACGCTTGTAACATGTAAATGTGGTCACACTGAACGCGAATATAGTGTGAAATTCGTTTCTTTCGCGTCTAGTTAGACACTTGAATGTTAGCTCGAGTTCAAATTTTTCAACTTGCGTGGAAGACATTCGCGGCAAACGCGTCACCCAATTCGCGTCATTCGCAACACCCGGCGCGAATGATGCGTCTATTCGCATCTTTGCATTGCCTTTGTATGTAATTAAATTCGCGTTCGGTGTAAACACACCATTAAGGGTATTGCGTCTTTGAAGCAATCATGACCCTCGTTCTGACCCTTTGACTTTTCATATCCTCCACCTTTGTCCACCAAACAGATGTAGCCTCGTAGTCCTGGCCCTCTTCATTTCATGCTTATCAGCACACACACACAGCTGACATCAGACAGATTTATTCAAATACTCTCCACATTCGATTCGGCCACAATCTGCAGCATCTAAATGAATTGTAGTTTATCATATCATTTGCATTTTTTAATTACGCTGCAAGACAAGAAAGCAGGCGAGAGGGTATGAGTGCCGGGAAAGTGGAGAGAAAGAGGTGGGAAAGTTCTGTGGGAGGAAACGCAGCGTGGGATCACAGGAGGTCATGTGACCAGCGAAGCACTGAAGCGTGACGGCGCACGGACACACTCTCAGGGAAGCGGTCGCGCGGGGTCAGTCTCTCGCATCGCCCAACAAAATGTGACAGTAATGCACAAAAGTTCAGAGAAGATGGAGAAAGACAGAGTCAGGATGTTAAGAGATGGTATTTATGGTTCAAGCGCCATCTGTTAAACACAAAGGAGCCAGAATGTTAATTATTAATCATTAGCCATCCTCAGTTCCACCCACAGGCCTCTCATCTCAAAATAAAATTGATGTGATTTACTGAGTCACAAAAGTTGCGGTTGAAACCCCTTAAAGTTGAAGGTTTTGTCGGCAGATCTCTGTCTGAAAGTTTAGAATAAAGTTTAAAACCCTTGAAGTTGAAGGTTTATAGGCAGAAAAGGAAATCCGTATATCTATCTGCCTATAACCTCCAACTTTTAAACCAAGGTTTCTCAAGCCACTAATTAAAGTTTGACTTTAAAAAGTTTGCTATTCTAGTTCAAATCAGTTTGATTCACTTTCTCGCATTCAGATATGAACTGCAGTTCTGCATTTATCTCCATTCAGATTCAGGAGCTGAACTGAAATGTAAATGGCTTTCTCAATTCACTTCTGAATGGCACAACATTCACGCGATACTACAGAAGTGTATTGCATTCACTTGAAGAAAAAAAATCGACTCTGTTTTTCTGAATTAACAAGTTAATTATCTCAGAATTACGAGATAATTTTTCATGGAAAAAAGTTTTTGCTCTGTTTTTCTGAATTAATGAGTTAATTTTTCATGAGTAAAAAGTTTTTGCACTGTCTTTGTGAATTAACAAGTTAATTTTTGAAAAATTAAGTCGTTAATTCAGAAAAACAGAGCAAATTTTTTTTTTCTAATGAAAAATTTAACTCGTTAATTCAGAAAAACAGAGCAATAAAAAATTCCATGAAAAATTAACTCGTTAATTCAGAAAAACAGAGCAAAAACTTTTTTCCATTAAAAATTATCTCGTAATTCAGAAAAACAGAGCAAAAATTTTTTTCTCATGAAAAATTAACTCGTTAATTCAGAAAAACAGAGCAAAACTTTTTTTTCTCATGAAAAAGTAACTCGTTAATTCAGAAAAACAGAGCAAAAATTTTTTTCTCATGAAAAATTAACTCGTTAATTCAGAAAAACAGAGCAATAAAAAATTCCATGAAAAATTAACTCGTTAATTCAGAAAAACAGAGCAAAAACTTTTTTCCATTAAAAATTATCTCGTAATTCAGAAAAACAGAGCAAAAATTTTTTTCTCATGAAAAATTAACTCGTTAATTCAGAAAAACAGAGCAAAACTTTTTTTCTCATGAAAAAGTAACTCGTTAATTCAGAAAAACAGAGCAAAAATTTTTTTCTCATGAAAAATTAACTCGTTAATTCAGAAAAACAGAGCAAAACTTTTTTCTCATGAAAAATTAACTTAATTCAGAAAAACAGAGCAACATTTTTTTCTCATGAAAAATTAACTTGTTAATTCAGAAAAACAGAGCAAAAACTTTTTTTCTCATGAAAAAGTAACTCGTTAATTCAGAAAAACAGAGCAAAAATTTTTTTCTCATGAAAAAGTAACTCGTTAATTCAGAAAAACAGAGCAAAAATTTTTTTCTCATGAAAAATTAACTTAATTCAGAAAAACAGAGCAACATTTTTTTCTCATGAAAAATTAACTTGTTAATTCAGAAAAACAGAGCAAAAACTTTTTTTCTCATTAAAAATTAACTCGTTAATTCAGAAAAATAGAGCAAAACTTGTTTTTCTCATGAAAAATTAACTTAATTCAGAAAAACAGAGCAACATTTTTTTCTCATGAAAAATTAACTTGTTAATTCAGAAAAACAGAGCAATTTTTTTTTCTCATGAAAAATTAACTCGTTAATTCAGAAAAATAGAGCAAAACTTGTTTTTCTCATGAAAAATTAACTTAATTCAGAAAAACAGAGCAACATTTTTTTTCTCATGAAAAATTAACTTGTTAATTCAGAAAAACAGAGCAAATTTTTTTTTCTCATGAAAAAGTAACTCGTTAATTCAGAAAAACAGAGCAAAAACTTTTTTTCTCATTAAAAATTAACTCGTTAATTCAGAAAAGCAAAAACTTTTTTTCCATGAAAAATTATCTCGTAATTCTGAGATAATTAACTTGTTAATTCAGAAAAACAGAGCAAATTTTTTTCTCATGAAAAATTAACTCATTAATTCAGAAAAACAGAGCAAAACTTTTTTTCTCATGAAAAAGTAACTCGTTAATTCAGAAAAACAGAGCAAAAATTTTTTTCTCATGAAAAAGTAACTCGTTAATTCAGAAAAACAGAGCAAATTTTTTTCTCATGAAAAATTAACTCATTAATTCAGAAAAACAGAGCAAAACTTTTTTTCTCATGAAAAATTAACTTAATTCAGAAAAACAGAGCAACATTTTTTTCTCATGAAAAATTAACTTGTTAATTCAGAAAAACAGAGCAAAAACTTTTTTTCTCATTAAAAATTAACTCGTTAATTCAGAAAAATAGAGCAAAACTTGTTTTTCTCATGAAAAATTAACTTAATTCAGAAAAACAGAGCAACATTTTTTTTCTCATGAAAAATTAACTTGTTAATTCAGAAAAACAGAGCAAATTTTTTTTTCTCATGAAAAAGTAACTCGTTAATTCAGAAAAACAGAGCAAAAACTTTTTTTCTCATTAAAAATTAACTCGTTAATTCAGAAAAGCAAAAACTTTTTTTCCATGAAAAATTATCTCGTAATTCTGAGATAATTAACTTGTTAATTCAGAAAAACAGAGCAAATTTTTTTTTCTCATGAAAAAGTAACTCGTTAATTCAGAAAAACAGAGCAAAAACTTTTTTTCTCATTAAAAATTAACTCGTTAATTCAGAAAAACAGAGCAAAAACTTTTTTTCCATGAAAAATTATCTCATAATTCTGAGATAATTAACTTATTAATTCAGAAAAACAGAGTAGATTTTTTTTTCTTCAAGTGAATGCAATACTCCTCCGTACGATACTAATACAGCGAGCGCATCTGTTCTCAAGCAGCGCTGGTCTGGCACACCGTGTTTAAATAAGTCTTTTTGTTACCCGGAGTGTGTGTTTAAATGCATTATGCCTTTACTCTCTCTAAAGCCCTGATATTGCACACAGACTGTGGCGGCCCCACTGGCCCCACAGTTAGAGCACCTGTGGAGGTGTGTGTGTGTGTGTGTGTAAGAGAGCACTTGTGTGTTCCATCATGCAGTGCCGGACTACAAATGCCCACTGTCACCCCTATTTCACCCCCCATTACCCTGGGCAGGAGGGCCAGTGGAGTGTGTGAGGGCACAGCAAATGAGAGTAAATGGAGGAAGAGGGAGGGAGAAAGAGAAAGAATCAAACAGAGAAATAGAAAACAGAGAATATCCCAGATTATTATTTTGGTTCAGGTTTTACAGTAACACACACTCGTGCACGCATCTGCTTACTTCCAGAAAACAGTTTCTATTGCAGTCTCATGTGTCTATCTCCTCCATCTGTTTGTGTGTGTGTGTGACTTTTTCTCTCTTTTTTTCTTTTTTAAAGGTACAATGCACATCCATTGACATTTTTTGTTTACAGTCAAAATGTAAATGCACCAGAGTTAGCAGAAAATATAATTACATCTGTAGTCCCTTGGCAGGTCACATATCATAATCATCATCATAATCACATCATTACGTTAATAAAAAAAAAGAATACATGAAAATAGAAAAAGTTAAGAAAAAAGAAGAGAAAAGAGAAAGAAGTAGGGCATTACCTGGGATAAGGTAAACCAACTATTGGTGATTGCAGAAAGATTGAGAAAAAATCATGGCATGCATAAAAAGTCCAATTTTATTTTATTTATTTTTTTTTTTTATTTTTTTTTTTTTTGCAGCAATGTATGGAAGCTAGTTTCCGTCGTAGAATAAAAATTAAAGATAATTGTGACTATTTTTCTCACAATTCTGACTTTTTTCTCGTTAATTGCAAGTTATAAAGTCAGAATTGTGAAATATAGACTTTTTTCTCAAAATTACATATATAAAACTTTCAATTCTGACTTTTTAATTAGCAATTAGCAAGAAAAAAAGTCTGAATTGTGAGATAAAAAGTCAAAATTATCTTTAATTTTTATTCTATGGTGGAAACTTGAACTTTAAATCATGCAAATCTGACTTTATGTCTCATAATTACGTGTTATTAGAGCCCGTTCTCATCCCAAAGCGCCATATACGACGCTTTTGCAAAAGCGTAAATATCGAACGCACATGGCATCCTTTAGCGCCAAATGAGACGCAGAAATATTAGGTCCAAAAGCGCCCCCTAGTGTTCTAACCCTCACCCCACCCCATACCTAAACTTAACCAAAACGAAAGCGTCTAATTAGACGTTAAAGGGTGCCATGAGCGCCGCATTTTTACGCTTTTGCAAAAGTGTCAAATATAACGCTTTGGGATGAGAATGCGTTGGTTATTAAGTCAGAATTGTGAAAAAAAATTCTCAAAATTACATATTCAGTATAAAACTTTCAATTCTGACTTTATAACACTTAATTTTGAGATATTAAGTCAGATTTGCATGATTTAAAGTTGCAATTGCGTGTTATAAATTCAAAATTGTGAGAGTTAAACTCACGATTCTGAGGAAAAGAGTATTTTTTCCCTTAGAATTGGAGTTTATATAACACACAATTGCAAGTGTGTATCTCAAAAATTTGAGAAAAGATGTCAGAATTGTGAGTTTATTTCCTGCAATTGTGAGTTTATACTTCGCAGTTGAGACAAATAATCGTGATTTTAACGGTTAAAGGTGAAAAAGCTACAGTGCAAAACTGTTAATTGGTTAACAGAGAGTTTCCGTACTATATACGGTAAATAACTGTGATATAATTTTACTGTAAAATACCGTTAAATGTACAGTTTTTGAAAGTGAAAAAGAACAAATCCTTGAAAAATTGCGAGTTTATATCTCACAAATCTGAGAAAAGATGTCAGAATTGCGAGTTTATTTCCTGCAATGGTGAGTTTACAGTATATCTCGCAATTGAGACAAATAATCGTGATTTTAACGGTAAAAGACTGTAAAAAAGCTACCATACAAAACTGGTAATTGGTTAACAGAAAGTTTCTGTGCTATACACGGTAAATAACTGTGATATAATTTTACTGTAAAATATCATTAAATTCACAGTTTTTAAAAGTGAGAAAGAACAACTCATTGCATAATTTACAGTGAAAACCCGTAAATTGACGTTCCCACAATCCCCTGCGTGACACTTCACATTTTTTAGGTTTTTTTTGTTGAAATAACTGGTTCCTCATAGTTTTCTTGTTTTTTTCTAATCAATTACGTACTTTAGGGTTTTATGTTACATTTAATGTTGTTAAATTAATGTTTATTGCATTTTTGTAATTTCATATGTGTTACCATGATGGTGTTTAATGTTTGTGTGAATGACACTGCGCAGCTTCTTTATTAAAGTATTGACCTTCTAATGGAAGACTTGCGTTTAGCTTTGATTGATCATATGACTCTCATCACTGTGATGATTGTTGGTTGTCAGTATGTTACAATAGAACAAAACAGATATCGATTTTTTAAAAGGTTGGTAAATCCACATTTTATCAGATAATGAAATACAGGTTATTACTGTAAATTTTAAGATAAGTCTGTTAAACCATTAACGTTCCTACCGTATTTTTAACAGTAAAGTTCTGGCAACCACAACTGCCGTTTTTTTTCCCGTAAAGTTTTTTACACTTTTTTTACAGTGTATATTTTTAAATGTTTTATTCGGTTCAGCAATGCAATTGAAGAACTAAAGATTCATCTAGTTCCTAAATTAACCATATTTTCTTAGTTTGAAGAACATTTTAAAAATCTAAAGAACATTTTCCACCGTAAAGAGCCTGGAAAGGTTTCATGGGTGTTAAAGGTTCTTGAACCACAGATGCCAGTACAGTAAAAAACTTTCACTTTTAAGAGTGTAGGAGGCAAAATATGGGCCATTTTTTGTGAAGTGTCTCTCTAAAACTCTCACTTCTTGTGTAAAGGAAGAATTTCTGTGAAAGGTTTTTGAAAAGATGCCCTTAAGCTCCAGCCACTTTATTCATTTATTCAACTTTTTTTCAAGAAAACTGCAGGATGCCGAACAGAATGGAATCTGACAGGAAAGTTAGACATTGCTTTGTGAGTGATTGAGAGATAGCAAATGTAACGGTGATGACTTGACTTGACTTTTTAAAAAAATGTATTTTCATTCTGAGTATTTGTGTGAGAAAGAAAAAGTGTTTTAACCGGACAAATGCATCACTAATAGAATTTGCGCTGTTGTTTTACCGCCTGGCGTAATGTTGTATTTTCCTGAAGGAGGATGTGCTCAAAGGATCTGGCTTATTTAAAGGGAGATTACAAAACACTAATGGGAAGTGGCATTAAGTGATAAATTTATTAGCAAACTGAAAAAAACCCCCAAGAAAACATGTTTTATTTGAAGCATTTCAATGAGAGAAAGAACACCTGTAATATTTCTTAATGAATTGTCAGTTTTTCCATGTCAGAAGTTTCAGCACCCGAGGATATGGCAAATACTGAAACATCTGCCCAAAGTAGAATAAAAATGATTAAAAAAATCACCACATGTTCATTTAGTTATTATATTATGGAAATAAAATTTAAATAAAACGATTTGCATCTTTAGAAATGGCGAGTTTACAATTTTATCAAATATGTTAATCATATAACTGATGATAACATGAAAAATTATGGTATAACCCATCAGTCGAGACTTTAATTTATGTTTCTGCTTAATTTATTTTTTAGAAAATGCTCCACAAGTGTCAAAAAGACAGAATATGTATAATTTAACATTATAGTTATATAAAATAAATGGCTGTGCTGTATTGTAAGAGCAAATTATATCTTTAAAGCCATTATGAAATGTCACCTAAGGTCTTAAGTGTGGTTCAAGCATTGTACACACACACACACACACACACACACAGAAAGCTAATCAGAAAAGTGGGATCTTATTTTCCATTCCAAATTTCTGATGAGGATTCTTTTAGAGGCAATTTTACAGTCGTTTAATACTGATGGCAGTACACACACACACACACACACACACACACAGTTCTCCAGGATAATATGGCCGACACTGACAGAGCCCAGAAATAATGCTAATGAAGATAAATCTAAATCTGAAGATGTTAGGGGGTGAAATCTCAGTAATGACCGTGGTGGTTTTAATGGCTGCTCACGAAACTCGGGCCAAAAAACAATTTAACTTTGTTATTTTAACTTTCACTGAGAGATCCGATGCCAACAGACATGTTTGAGCAAGAGGTTGCATTGTACTTGCAAATCATTTGACTGCGGAGAGAAATGAACCATAGGTGACGTAATAAATCTTAATAAAGCCACAGACAATCTGGTTTCTTTGATGTGACGTCTAGTTTGATGCTCTTTGAGGAATAATCCAAATATCTCTCTCTTCACATTCTGTGTGTGTGGATGTGGACGGCATGCTAGCAGTGTATTGAGGGGGCTGGAATTGATTAAAAATTGTCATAATAATGGTACACTCTGGGAGCAATTCGCTGGGAATGAAGTGTGTCCCGCTGTTCGCACCGTTTATTTCACTCAAACGTTTTATTTCACTGTTTGAGTTGTTTTAGCACCCAATTTATTTATGCAAATGACAAAGGCATGATGGCTCCATCATTTGATCATGTTTTTTAGTGAATTCAGCCCTTATGCTTTCAATGGAAAGTGACAAAAATTGGGCAATTTGTGTCAGGGGTCGTTATCATGAAGCGCTGCATATTGAAATCATATACATAAACAATTTTTATGGAAATTTTCAATTGTTCATAATGATTTCACGCATGAGTTGCTGATAAATTCATTCTACTTATATAAGCATATAACAGATTTATATGGAAGCTTGTTTCCGCCATAGAATAAAAAATATAAAAGGTAATTGCGACTTTTTATCTCACAATTCTGACTTTTTATCTCACAATTGCGAGTTTACTTCTCGCAATTCTGACATTATTTCTCGGAATTGCGAGTTATAAAGTCAGACTTGCGTGATATAAAGTCGCAATTGCGAGAAATAAAGTCAGACTTGCGTGATATAAAGTCGCAATTGCGAGATATAAAGTCAGAATTGCATGATATAAAGTCAGAATTGCGAGTTATAAAGTCAGACTTGCGAGAAATAAAGTCAGAATTGTGAGGTATAAAGTAAGAATTACTTGATATAAAGTCGCAATTGCATGATATAAAGTCAGAATTGTGAGATTTAAACTAGTACTTTTTTCCCCTTAAAATTACCCTGATAAGTCACAATTGCGAGTTTATATCTCACAATTCTGAGAAAAGATGTCAGAATTTCGACATATAAACTCGCAATTATGTGTTAGAAAGTCAGGATTGCGAGATGTAAACTCGCAATTGTGAGAAAAAAAAGTCAGAATTGTGAGATAAAAAGTTGCACTTCTGTCTTTTTTTCTCAGAATTGAGACTTTTTATCACGCAATTCTGACTTTATAACTCGCAATTGTGAGAAATAAAGTCAGAATTGCGAGATATAAAGTCGCAATTATTTATTTTATTTTTTTATTCAGTGGCGGAAACAAGCTTCCATAGATTTATGATGTTTGTTGATGCAGGACTGTAGCCACGTTCACACTGTAGCCGAATACGGTTTTCAGTCTTGTGTTTGAGTCGGTTCACACACAGTACGGTTATTTACCGCAGTGGCAAACGTATTCTATGACCGAACACCCGTGAAATTTTCAGGACTCACAAACGCATTCTTAAACTGGAGTACTATAGTTATCGATCGCATCAAACTGCATTGTAAAAAAATATTATTGGTTTAACTTAAAAAATGAAGTAATCTGGTTGCCTTAAAATTTTAAGTTTATTGAACTGGAAAAATTGAGTTAGTATAATGAAGGAGATTGATTTAAGCATCAGAAACTCAAAATATTATGTTATCGAAACTACATAAATTATCTAAGTTTATTTGGCAAAAGAAAAAAGGTTGTGATCACAAATCTTGAATTTTTTTTTACAGTGTGACAAAAATGAAAAGAGTAAATATCAACGTTAGAAAATTAAGTAAAACCTACTCAACTTTCTGAGACTGGTGTTCCCATCATGCACTGGGGCACAAAGGCTTTCCAGCTTTATCATTGCTTTTGTTGTTAGCTTTCATAACTTGCTGTTTTGTGACATCTGGAGTTAAATTTCTACTCAAAAAGACACATTCTTACTAAAAAATATCGTTTTTGTGTACCACACTGTAAAAAAATATAGTTGGTTCAACTTAGAAAAAAAGTAACCTGGTTGCCTTAAAATTTTAAGTTCATTGAAATGGAAAAATCGAGTTAATACAATGAAGGAGATTGATTTAAGCATCAGAAACTTAAAATATTGTGATATCTGAACTACATAAATGATCTAAGTTGATTTGACAAAAGAAAAAATGTTGTGATTACAAATCTTAAAAATATTTTTTTATAGTGCAAGTGTCGAAAGTCTCAATGTTCGGGTTCTGTATGTCGTCTACACAATATCTACTGTATTATTTACTTAGATGAACTAGTAAAGCACTCTCTGTAAAAGCATGACTTAAATATTAAGTCAAATGTGCTTGAAACAGAGTATTGCAAAGTAAATAGTTTAAAGGGATACTCCACTTTTTGGGGAAATAGGCTCATTTTACAACTCCCCCAGAGTTAAACAGTTGAGTTTTACCGTTTTCGAATCCATTCAGACGATTTTCTCATATTTAGAAGAATATCAGTAACTAGACAGTTTCTGGTCTCATTGACTTCCATAGTATTTATATTTTTCCTACTATGGAAGTCAATGAGACCAGAAACTGTCTGGTTACTGATTTTCTTCTAAATATCAGAAAATCGGCTGAATGGATTAGAAAACGGTAAAACTCAACTGTTTAACTCTGGGGGAGTTGTAAAATGAGCCTATTTCCCCCCAAAAAAGTGGAGTATCCCTTTAACTGGCCAAGTTAAAATTACTTACTTTCTTAGTTAATTTTACTTAACTTATTTAAGTAGCTTGTACTTAATTCCATATGTTAGATTTACTTAAAAAAATCTGCACAAACACGAGTCTTCATGGCTGTTTTCGCTTCCAGTAACTTACAGCGACGGAGATATCATATCATGATATGAGCTGCAGATCCAGTCACTGTTCTCCACCGGAACGGCTGTCGTCAGTTTTCAGTTCTGTGACTCAAATCCTCCGTTCTCCACCCAAATATATATATATATATATATATATATATATATATATGTCACTGTCACTATAGTAAATGCGGTTGTCAATCACCAAAACTGGCACTGGGAACTAGACTTTGACAGCTAGTAAATCTTCTAATCGATCCTGAAAACATAAACATCAGCCCGCAAGGCCAATACTGAAAAACAAGGTGAAATATTGTGAATAAATTGTGTGTGTGTGTGTGTGTGTGTGTGTGTGAGATAGATAAATCTACGTTATGTCCTTCCACAGCCATAATCTAACCCCTCTTATCTCCTCAACCGCAGACTGTCACACATCGCTTATGAATTCAGCAAGTCTGATGATATTCACAGAAATCCAGCAGAAAGGTCGCAGGTGAGAAGAGTAAGAAGAGCTCTGTGCTCATGTATTTTTGAGAAGTGAGAATACAGCGGTCTGAAAGCTGAGAGATGCACTTTCACAGGCAGTGTATGAGGTAGGAAGGCATTGATGCTCTTCAGAGTTCAATGTTTGCGTAACACCCTCCCTAAGATCGGGTCGGTACTTCTCATACTTTACAGCCTATAATAAGAGTGAAAATAGTCTCTGACAAAGTGCTGAAAGCTGTAAATTAGTTTACAAATTTAGGGGCAGAATGAATGTGATTTTTACTTATTTGTGAAAGATTTTATTCAGCAAGGACACATTTAAATGAGTTTTCAAAAAAAAAAAACGTTTGCTGATAATTTACTCACCCCCATGTCATCCAAGATGTCCATGTCTTTCGTTCTTCAGTCGAAAAGAAATTAAGGTTTTTGATAAACATTCCAGGATTTTTCTCCATATAATGGACTTCAATGGGAACCAAACGGTTCAAGGTCCAAATGAGAGTTTCAGTGCAAACTGTTCAAAGGGCTTTAAACGATTCCAGATGATGAATAAAGGTCTTATCAAGCGAAACGATCGCTCATTTAATAAATAAATAACAAAGTTTAAGTTTTATTAGCTCAAATGGTCGCCTTGCTCTGTTCTGTGATGCGCGTTCGTGATGCTCCTGATCCGAATCTTTTTTTCGGACCTTGAATCGTTTGGTTAAGTCCATTATATGGAGAAAAATCCTGGAATGTTTTCATCAAAAACCTTAATTTCTTTTCAACTGAAGAAAGAAAGACATGGACATCTTGGATGACATGGGGGTGAATAAATTATCAGCAAAAGTTTTTTTTTTTTTAAAAAGTGAACTACTCTTTTAATGGATCAGACATGAAAATGTTATAAAATATTCTATTTCAAATAAATGCTGTTCTTTTGAACTTTTTATTCATTATAGAATCCGAGAAGAACATGCATCACAGTTTCTACAAAAATATAAAGCAGCACAACTGTACTGTACAATATTGAGAATAATAATAGAAATTCTTAGCATCAAATCATCATATTAGAGTGATTTATGAAGGATCATGTGACTGCTAAAAATACAGCTTGGATCACAGGAATAAATTACATTTTAAAATGTTAAAATAGGAACCCTTATTTAACAATATTGCAGTTTTTATATTTAATAACAAACTCAGCCTTGGTGAACATAAGAGACTTCTTTCAAAAACATGAATGTTTTTATCTACCGTTATGGCTTCATGTGTCCATCTTTAATGCACATTTTGGGATATCGCATGAAAAATGATGCAAATAAATTCTAAAAATGTGCATTAAAAGAAGCTCATGTGCTCAATTGAGGCGGATGCATTTTGTTATCTAGAAAACATACACAAGCTAAGATGGAAACACATCTACTGTGACTTTACGTGGTGGGATAACACACAGCATGTGCTGTTTTGGTCATTTTAAAACGCCTGAGCGAAGTCTGTCATATAAATACGATTGGATATGGGATTCGGTGTAATTCCCTCCCAGAACTGTCTTACACGACTGCATTCCCACACCGCAGTATCCGCCTCCGAAAGCAAGATAACACGAACGTGTTTATTGCGTTTCGTCTGGCGCAAGTCATGGACTGCCCTGGCGTCAGTGCAGCAATGCAGTCGACAAATCCATTTCATTTCCAGTGAAATATTTTTACATGCGCTCTGGAGATATTATCATATGCTTCCGTGTGTGTGTGTGTGTGTGTGTGTGTGTCAGACTTTGATCAGTAAAGTTCCTGGTGACTTGGAGGCAGATGAAACAGTTTTTCCAAATTAGAGCACCCACTCATTCTCTCACTCTTTCTTCTTCTCCTCTGTATTTTATCCTGCCACACATAACTCTAGGCTTCACTCTTACACTGCTGTTATCTGCAGACGTTTGACTAAATAAGATCAGTCGTTAATTGCCAAATCACATGTTTACGTGGGGTTTTTTTGTCCACCATTTTTCATACTTTCCTCTTCTCTTCTCTTCTTTGCTGTGCTAAACACTGCCAGAATGATTGCAGATACACACTCTCAATCAGGTTATAGTGGGGATGCACGATATATCGGTAGGGTTGGGTATCGAGAATCGAGTATCGATTGGAACCGGGACTAACTTTTTGTTTTTCCCGGAATCGTTCAAAAGTTAAAATTTCGATTCCTAAAATTTCGAAAATTTCGATATTCACAGTCCGCCGAGCGGAAGAAGAAACCGCTGAACAACACCAATGAAGAAGCGTCTACCGGAAGTGTTGGCATAACTGCGCGAGTCGAACATGAGTAGCTTACGTCGGCGGTCCAAAGTTTGGCTTCACTTTTCTAAAAATAACAAAATCTCGGCAAAATGCAAAATTTGTGACAGAAGGAGTATTTGTGACAGAAAGAATTATTTCCTTCAGAAAGACCGTTGGTTAGCAAGGTTAGCTAAACTTTTTTGACCCTGCCTCTTAAAAGAATCGGAATCGAGAATCGTTAGGAACCGGAATCAAAACAAGGAATCAGAATCGGAATCAGAATCGTTCAAATTCAAACGATACCCAACCCTATATATCGGCCACATTATCGGTATCGGCCGATATATGATCATTTTTAATGTTATCGTTATCAGCCCAAGAACATTTAGCTGATATCTAAAAGTCGATAAATTATGTATTATTTCCTTCAGCTGAGGCACTTTAGATGCGCACTGTTCAACATGATGCTTTTAAATTGCTTGAAATACGATTGAAATCACTTTAAAAAATGAAAATCCAGTTAAAATTGCAAAACTCTGTCATATCGGCTACACAACATTAAAATAAGAACATCATAATTGTGTTTGTATCTTGACTTTTAATGAGGAGACTTTTTTTATAATCAGGTTCTCAAAAATTGTGTAAAAATTTGGATTTAGATTTATCGGCCAATATATCGGTTATCGGCTTTTAAATATAAAGAATTATCGGTTATCGGTATCTGTATCGGCCAAAATTGTCATATCGGGGCATCCCTAGGTAATAGTAGTATTTATATTATATATTTTTTTTGGTTTAAAGGGTAACAAAATCCCTTGTCAGACCCTGACTCCACCTACTGGCAATATTTGAAAAATGCTGAAAAAGTAGGCGGACCCTAGAGGAGATAGAGGGGACGAAATAGATGCTAAAACACTCTATCCTGATCGTTTTCAATACTCGCAATTCCAACTCCTGACTCGCTACAGTGGTTTTGACGAAACAAGCTGGTTTTTATACTGCCGCTCGTGCCAAGAGCGTGGTGAGCTGAAACCTGTGTACGTCACGAAGTGTGGAACATCCAATAGGAAATTACAACTGCAGTAGCCACCGTTCAACCTGAAGAGGGCAGCACTGAGACGTTTTTACACCATATATTGTAGAAATAAAACACTTTATACACAAATGTCAAAAAAGTTGCTCTACAATGAAGACATCCTCTACAATCATTCAGGCAAATTATAGTTTAGTAGTATAGTAATGAAATGTAACTAAATGAGGACAAAACATAACATTAAGTGCACACATCAACCCGGTCTCATCCCAATTCGTCATATAACTGACGTTTTGGGACGTCTTTTGACCATTCGTCAATATACGACTTTTTAGGGCCCCCTTAAACGTCGGTAGATGAGGTTATGGGATCCTTACTCTACCCCAGACCTAAACCTAACCCTAAACCCAACTCGTCACCTAACTGACGTTAAAGGTAAAGCGTCAGTTGTACGACGACCCGGGATCGCCATCTACTGACGTTTAAGAGGGCCCTAAAAAGTCGTATATTGACGAATGGTCAAAAGACGTCCCAAAACGTCAGTTATATGACGAATTGGGATGAGACTGTGTGACACACATTACAGTAAATTACTGTAATTTGGATCAAGCCTGTCCTGAGCATTCTCGTCCACATCACAATGAATGTTCCAGTATATAGTGGCCAATTGTGGTTACCACTATGTGAAATCAATTAGCTATAACGAGTATTCATCATGTGTGGTTACATGTAATTTAAATATTCATACAAACACACATTTTATTTCTGTAGTTCTCAAAATCCATATACTGTATATTGCTGAAATGAAAATCTAGGTTTACCAAAATGATTAATTGATTAACCGTTACGATCTGTTGGATTGAATAATAGACAAAAGTATTAAACTGAACAAAAAGAGATGCAAATCAAAAGTTTGACAGTAAGAGCTTTATGTTACCGTGAATGAAACAATAATGCAGATGAAACACTTATTTTGTGTTGTGAAAAGGATATTTTGTGATTGTGTGAGTTGTACTAACACAGTTGAAAACATGATGAAATGTTTGAAAAAAGTGCACTTTTGATGATCTGTTGTGATATTAGCACTAAGAGTTTCGAAAATGTACGCCTTACTTGTGAAAGTAGTACCAAAGCGAATAAAAAACTGAAAACAATTTGAGTTTAATAGTTTTAGTTAACAGTTACAACACTGATGTGTGTTTTCCTCTTCTCCGCAGGTTTTCTGAGCACAGGAGATCAGTCTGCCAAAGGGAACTACGGTCTTCTGGATCAGATTCAGGCGCTGCGTTGGCTGAACGAGAACATCGGACACTTCGGCGGCGACCCCGAACGCATCACTATCTTCGGCTCTGGGGCCGGAGCGTCATGTGTGAACCTGCTCATCCTGTCCCACCACTCCGAGGGTACGGAAAGACGAGTGTGTGTGTGTGTGTACATGCAAGTCAATGTTTTAACTAACACAGTCTCATCCCAATTCGTCATATAACTGACGTTTTGGGACGTCTTTTGACCATTCGTCAATATACGACTTTTTAGGGCCCCCTTAAACGTCGGTAGATGGCGATCCCGGGTCGTCATACAACTGACGCTTTACCTTTAACGTCAGTTAGGTGACGGGTTGGGTTTAGGGTTAGGTTTAGGTATGGGGTAGAGTTAGGATCCCATAACGTCATCTATCGACGTTTAAGGGGGCCCTAAAAAGTCGTATATTGACGAATGGTCAAAAGACGTCCCAAAACGTCAGTTATATGACGAATTGGGAAGAGACCGGGTTGTTTTAACAGACTAATACTGTGTGTGTGTGTGTGTTACCTCACAAAATGTCTCACCGCCCTGTCCAACTCTGTTCTTTGCAATGCTCGTCAAAAATAAGCCCACCTTCACCCGTACCATCTTCATCCTCATCACTGTCATCCTCACCTAACATCAGTCCTCCAGCCCTCATCTGTCAGTCACACCAGGTAAGTCATGACAGTCGTTATCCCCGGAGAAAACACTCATGTCATCTTAAGCCAACAGAAACAGGGAAGAGATAAACAAATAAAAGAAGAGCTTGTGTGGGTAAGTGTCAAGGTTCCCTTTAAGTTCAAAGAAAAGAAAGAAATGAACTCTTTTGAGCAGCTCTTAAGTTAATGTGTTAGTGTGCCTGTTTGACGGAGCCGTGTAAAGAGGAAAGCGCAGGCGTGTTAGCAGAGACAAAGCTACAGCTGCTCCGTATTGATTTCCCTGGGAAAGGTAACATGTTCTTCAATAATTAAAAAGACAGAAAGAGAGAAAGGAGGGCAGAACAAGGAGAAGAAGAGCCCTTCGGTGATATGTTTCTACTCTTCTCTTGAGAGAAAGAAAAAGGCTTTGTTTGTTAAGCGTTTGAAAAGAGAAAAGGCAACAAGAGGATAATGGATTTACTGTTATTAATGCAAGATGGATTTTGCACAACGTTAGCTCAATAATCACAGGAAAAATCGTGTTTGTGCCAAACCAAGTTTTTTTCTGTGTTTTTCCTTTGATGGAATTCCAGCTGACACTGTGCTGAGCGCGATTGGAATTGACATCAAAATAACTCCATCCCATTAACAAGCTGGAGATAACCATACTACAGTACACCATCATATCACTGTTAATGAAATACTCCTGGAAAATTGACATGTTCTTCAGTCTAACGAATTAACTCATTTTAAAACTAGTGGCGCTTTTCCACTACACAGAACCAGCTCGCCTCAGCTCGGCTTGGCTCGACTCGACTCGCCTTTGTTTGGTTTTCCACTGTGTAAAAGTTGTACCTGTACCTGCTTTCGGGTACTTTTTTTCGTACCACCTCAGGCGAGGTTCTAAGCGAGCTGAGGCGATACTAAAATGTGACGTAAAACAATGCCGACTGCCGATTGGTCAGAGAGAATCGTCACTATTTACTGCGTCATCTTGCACGCGCCAACCGGATTCGTCTCGTTTTTTCAGCAGTGTTTCGTTTTGCTGCCCTCAGCCTCTCATGAAACAACGTTTGTCTTCTTGCTGTGAGAAACAGCCACATCCCGAGGATCAAAAACAGCATACACTCGATTTCCTCCATTGTCCTGTGTGTGTGGGTAGCGCGGATATGTGTCGCGTATTAGATTACGTCACGGCAGTTTACTGCGGCGTCGCTATGACGACCGGGTACTATCTGTGGCGGTACTATCTGCTATGGAAAACGGAGCCAAAAGCGAGCCGAGGCGAGGCGAGCTGAGGCGAGCCGAGGCGAGGCGAGCCGAGTCGAGCCGGTACTGTGTAGTGGAAAAGCGCCTTACTCTGCCATTCCCCGCACTCCATGTCATCACTGATACAGTAGAGGGCGCTATTGTCCATCTTCTTGATATATGACATGTTAGCATGTTTGCTTTAAACTAGGGCTGTGCAAAAATTAATTGCGATTAATTGCATCCAAAATAAAAGTCTGTGTTTACATAATATATTTGTGTGTGCTGTATATGATTATTTTGTATATATAAATACACACACATGCATGTATATATTTAAGAAAATGTGTTATTCATATATGAAATATTTATTTTTATATAATATAGATTATGTATATATATATATATATATATATATATATATATATATATATATATATATATATAGAATTTAAGTGCAAATAATTCTTAAATATATACATGCATGCATATACAAAATAATTATATACAGCACACACAAATATATTATGTAAACACAGACTTTTATTTTGGATGCGATTAATCACAATTAATTTTGCACAGCCCAGCTTTACATGCATTTACTGTGAAGGTGCTTTGAAAAGATATTTATTATCTTTTATATAAATATATATGAAGAGTTCAGATGCAAAAGCCTCTAAGTGTCATTTGAAATTTTCTTCTAAAATGACCATTTTTATCAAGCTTGTATATTTAAGTTCAGTAATTTCACTTAAATGGCAATGAAGATTACCTATTAATTGTCATTTAAGTGAAATTACTGAACTTAAATATACAAGCTTGATAAAAATGGTCATTTTAGAAGAAAATTTCAAATGGCATTTAGAGGCTTTTGCATCTGAACTCTTCATATAAACGTATTGTGAAAAGTGCTATAAAAATAAATGTGAATTGTGTGTATTTGAATGTTCAAATATTCTGGCGGACAGGAAAGTTGTGTGAAAATGATTAAAAAATAGTGGTTATTTATTTATTTTAAAGGCAGGGAAAGTGTTAAATCACACTTTGCTAATTGTAATTACTTGGCATCCAACTTTTATGACCAATATTGAGACCACTACATGAGATAGAGGTTGAATATGATGAAAATTCACACACCGGAACCATCAGTGTCAGAAAAAAAAGAGAGTTAAAGGGATACTCCACTTTTTTTGGAAATAGGCTCATTTTACAACTCAGACTTAAACAGTTGAGTTTTACCGTTTTCGAATCCATTCAGACGATTTTCGGATATTTAGAAGAATATCAGTAACCAGACAGTTTCTGGTCTCATTGACTTCCATAGTATATTTTTTTTCCTATTATGGAAGTCAATGAGACCAGAAACTGTCTGGTTACTGATATTCTTCTAAATATCAGAAAATCGGCTGAATGGATTCGAAAACGGTAAAACTCAAATGTTTAGCTCTGAGGGAGTTGTAAAATGAGCCTATTTCCAAAAAAAAAAAAAGTGGAGTATCTCTTTAAATCACACTTTGCTAATTGTAATTACTTGGCATCTCACTTTTATGACCTTGTGAGACCTCTACATGAGATAGTGGTTGAAAAAGATGAAAATTCACACACCGGAACCATCAGTGTCAGAAAAAAAAGAGTTAATGAACATGCATCGACTATCCATAATATGTATCCGGGTTGTCTTGTATGTAGTTAACAGCTTGCTCTGGCTCCTCGCACACAGGCCTGTTTCAGAGAGCCATTGCTCAGAGTGGTTCAGCGATCTCCAGCTGGTCCATCAGCTACCAGCCCCTGAAGTACACCAAGATCCTGGCCCGGAAAGTGGGATGCACATATGGGGAGACCGCAGACCTGGTGGACTGTCTCCGCAGGAAAAACTTCAGAGAGCTGGTGGACCAGGACATCCAGCCGGCCCGCTACCATATTGCGTTCGGACCCGTGATGGACGGAGACGTTGTGCCAGACGACCCCGAGATCCTGATGCAGCAGGTGATTATAAGAGATCAAGGTCATCTGTGTGGACTCACCTTAGTCTATTACACATTTCCCACAGGGAATCGCCACTTTCCAAGCGGAGGATTATGTTGTTCAGTTAGCCACCAAATCTTCAAACTCAAGATTGTAAATAGAGTCTGGCCAGATCTACTTTAGTAACTGCAAACATTCAGTGAAAAATTAACGTTAACACCTTTTATAAATGTTTTAAAGTGAGAAATTTAAAAAATCTAGGAAGGCCTCACATAATATGCATTTGAAATTCTGCAATTGTAGCATTTTCAAAATAGGATTGAGCAATTAAAGATACATGATGAAACATTTAAAGCTATTATAATCTACCATTTAAAAAATATTGTTCCATTCCTCTTAATTGAAGAGTGTGTGTATGTATGTTTTAAACCAATTTTGGGTAAAATATGGACAAACCCAGCCATTGGGTTACATTTTTAAATTACATTTGTAACCCAGTGGCTGGGTTTGTCCATATTTTACCCAAAATTGGGTTAAAACAACACAGCATTTTTTAGAGTGTAATTATTATATATATATATATAAATACACACACATGCTTGTATATATTTAAGAAATATTTTCATGTATATTCTGTATATAGATTTATATGTAATTTATATTATATATAAATATAAATATTTTATATATAAATAATATTTTTTTCTTAAATATACATGCATGTGTGTTTTTTATATATATACAAAATAATTATACACAGTGCACCCAAACAAACTTTTATTTTGGATGCGATTAATCACAATTAATCGTTTTGACAGCCCTAATATATATATATATATATATATATATATATAATCATGTTTATCATGTTTTATTTAGGGATATGGCTTGGGTTAGGCCACTGACAAAATCATCATCCTGATATAATGGGTCTATTCAGTGTCCTCACTGATATAGTGAAACAATCTGAAGGTAAACTTCTTTCTCCACTAGGGGGAGTTCTTGAACTACGACCTTCTGATTGGTGTAAACCAAGGGGAGGGTCTGAAGTTTGTGGATGATGGAGGCACTGAGAGTGAAGAGGGGATCTCAGCTGCAGCCTTCGACTACACAATCTCCAACTTTGTGGATAACCTTTATGGATACCCTAAAGGTAGGTAACATCAGTATATAACTTGTGAAAAAACAAATTTCCCGATTAAAAACATGAAGTTAAAGTGTATAATGAGGGGCAATACAGAGTACAACAATAAAATTGCTGTTACTGTTGTGCTATGTAAACTCCTTCCTCTTGATTTTGTGCTGTTGTGGACTTGTTCCACCAGAGGGTGATAAATGACAAGCAATGATATAATATTTCATGTGACGTGTCAAATGAAAGATTTCATTCCTGGTATTTAATGTTCCTGGTATTAAATAACATGCATTTATTAAAATATTTTTAGGTTCATTAGAATCATTAGACAAACATATGCATGTACACACATTAAAATTTGTGAATTTGCCCAATGCTCAGTCACTGAATCAATGTTTCCATATTTTCTACTTTATTCCTGTCTGCTCTCCTCCCCTTTCTTGTCTGCCTTTTCTTCACTGTAATTGCTCTCTGTTTGTGTAGGTAAAGACATCCTGAGGGAGACTATTAAGTTCATGTACACAGACTGGGCGGACCGAGACAATGGGGAAATGCGGCGCAAGACTCTCCTGGCATTATTCACTGACCACCAGTGGGTGGCGCCAGCCATCGCTACCGCCAAACTGCACGCGGACTATCAGTCTCCCGTCTACTTCTACACGTTCTACCATCACTGCCAGACCGAGACCCGACCCGAGTGGGCAGACGCGGCTCACGGGGACGAGATACCGTATGTGTTCGGCGTACCCATGATCGGAGCGACTGACCTCTTTCCTTGCAACTTTTCCAAGAACGACGTCATGCTTAGCGCTGTGGTCATGACCTACTGGACCAACTTTGCCAAGACCGGGTGGGTTTTTTCTAGTTTTATTAGATTTTAGAAATTTTCTAGTTTTAAAAATACCTGCTAGGGGTGTAACGATACCCAAAACTGACGGTTCGGTTTTACCACGGTTTTGACATCTCGGTTCGGTTCGATTCGGTTCGGTTTAGAATGCTAAAATGGCTATTTTTTATTTATTTTTATTGTTTTTACAGTGGTTTAATGAAAAAAATGGTCCTTGTCTTTAAATTTATTCAATTCAAATTAAACATTTCACAAGGATTAAAAAAAAAACTGCTAATGCTGTAAACTATATAGGGAGCCACACATTACTATAATATTAAAGGTTGTAGCCTAGACTTTTAACCTAAATTCAGCTATTTATTATAGCTAATAATGTATTTATTATAATAATATATTTATAATAATAATAATATATTTATTATTATTTATGCTATTTATTTTTTTAGATATAATAATCAACACACAACACATTGTATGAAAACATGTAAACTGAACGTAAGGCAGTTTTTGCATTAACTTGTGTTTTTACTCTAATTTGTTATTGAAATATAACAATTTACACAGTTGTCATTTTCATGAAAGATATTTTAAACATAGGCCTACATTAAATAATCAAGATACCATTAACAGGTTAAGTAAAATATAACATACAGGCTAACATAGTGCATTTATTTAGTGCAAGAGTTCATTTATAGGAAGTTGTGGACATTGAATCACTTGCCTGCTAAAGTAAATTTAATGCTAGTGACAAGCTATGCTGTCTTATTGACGTCTTTCCGCGGCTGAAACACTGATTGAGCGATTACACGAGTTATGATGCCTTTCAGTAAGTATACTGTATCTTTCAACATTCAGGTGTCCATTCAGTAACTGAGGAAGAGATGATCGCGTTTACTAGCGCGCCGCGATCTGTCACGCCACATCTAAGAGCGCCAAAACGCCATTTATTGTTTGAATTTCGTGATGAAATAAACAGAATTTGCAAGATTACACCTTGTTCATTATAAAAAAGTAACAAAACACGGAGCTTGTTATTTGGTGTTAATGGGGTTAGGCTACAAATCTGAATTCGTTGTGTAGTGTATACATAAGACATGAGGTCCATTGAGCCAGGCTGGGCGGGACCGGGGTAGCAGGGGGCGGGGCGGGGCGTGTTCGGTACGCAATGACAGTATCGCGATTCGAATCGTGAGTTCAGTAACGCGGTTTTTCGGTTCAGTTCGAAAATCGTTACACCCCTACTATCTACCTATCTATGTATCGCCCAGCCCCAAATCAAATTGCATTTATACATCCAGTTATAAAAATCGCAATTTTGATAGTGTTTCGAGAATTCACAATTTGGTTCTGAATGTCTCACATCCTGGTGTGTAATTCATTAAAGGATAATTCCGGTATTTAACACCTTGAGTCTATTTTGTCGTTTGTTTTGAATGAAATAGAGTGGTGGACTTAAATTTTGACAATGTGTCCTGTCTCGACTTTTTGACTATTTTAGAATCGCCTGTGACAGCGTTAGACTGGCTGTCTATGGGCATGCACAAACATGTCCTTAAAACAACCCTTAACGTTCACTTTCAAAACTGTGTAACTCACCGAGTGGTTGGTGGTGTTCGTTGATGTTCCGAAACAAGTAGCGTAGCGAAATACCGTTTCTGTCGTGTTTTATTTGTCATTTTTTTAAATCGCATTGATGTCTACTGGAGGACTCAGTGCTCGTTGATATTACTGCGCTAGCTACTGGGAACGGAAAGGGGTCTGTTTACATTTGGTTGTAGTCTTTTCGCTCGGTTCTCCATCTTGCCATACTCGACCTATGTATAGGCTCTATGCGCGAACCCTGGTGACGTGTGTTCGAACAAATCTCAGTCAGCGTCTTTACTTCCGGAAGCGCGTTCTGCAGGCCAAATGTATAGCGGCAAAACTGTAATAAAATCCGTTTTCTCAGAAACGGAGACAACGATTTTAGAAACGCTGATTCGCTAGTCGAATTTCGTACGATATGAGAGAATACTAACACTCGAAGTTGTTGATTTTGCTCGAAATATATCATTTAAATAACTTCTCTTTTTTACTCTTGTGTTACTGCTAACTGCCTCACAGTGTTGTTAACATTAGTCACGTTAACCGGAGGACGTTTTTATAAACAACAAGTGTAATTTGACACTATCTCCACCTAACGCAAAACCGGCTTCTGACCATAGACTGACGCAGCACCGGAAGTAAGTGGGCGTGCTGAGACAAATATGGAAGCGATCGTGCATAGAGCCTATTCGACTGTGTCTGTGACTTCTTTTACGGTGCGCTAGACACCATGTTCGGTACAGCGTCCTGGTTGTCGCCATCATGTGGTCGGGAGTGTCCTAACGCTTTAGACTCAAATATCGAGCGGAAGTTTATACGCGGTTGTGAGGTATCTGAAAAAATAGTTCCACTATTAGCAAACAACACGGATTAAAAGCATTCATTGCGCCGATATATTTGTTTTTAATCATCAACGAACACCACCAACCACTCGGTGAGTTGCACCGTTTTGAAAATGAACGTTAAGGGTTGTTTTAAGGACATGTTTGTGCATGCCCATAGACAGCCAGTCTAACGCTGTCACAGGCGATTCTAAAATAGTCAAAAACTCGAGACAGGACCCAAAGTCAAAATTTCTAAGTCCACCACTCTATTTCATTCAAAACAATCTACAAAATAGACTCAAGGTGTTAAATACTGGAATTATCCTTTAACCCCTTAACGCCCAATGTCGCAAATATGCAACAAACCCCTTTGACTCAGTCAACCAGCCGAGATAACGTTTGCATTCCCCCAATGCCGGTTTGTGCATATTCGCTACGGACCTAGGACCTTCGGCAAGCACTTGTTTCTAGTGGGACTGCAAAGTGACGGACTTATTTCCTGTTTACGCACGGACAGGAACATTTTCAACATTTGCAAATTTCCAAATTGACCATTATGCCCGCTGTTGCAGATTTGCAACATACCAAATTTGACCCCAAATTGACCATTTGCAAAATATCAATTTGCCCCCAAATTGACCAATGCCCTCTGTTGCAGATTTGCAACATACCAAATTGACCCCAAATTGACCATTATGACCGCTGTTGCAGATTTTCAGCACACCAAATTGACCCCAAATTGACCAATATGCCCGTTGTTGCAGATTTACAACATACCAAAATTTCGATTTATTGTTGTGCAAAAGTGAAATTGATAATCTCAACATTATTTACCATCTACTTAAAGGCAAAAACACACATAAAATATTTTTTTATATACAGCTATATAAATTCGGGCGTTAAGGGGTTAAAACACCCGTTTGACAAAAGATATCTGTCGTCTCTAGGGATCCCAACTTGCCCGTTCCTCAGGACACCAAGTTCATCCACACCAAGCCCAACCGCTTTGAGGAAGTGATCTGGACCAAGTTCAACTCTAAAGACAAGCAGTACCTCCACATTGGCCTGAAGCCTCGCATCCGGGACAACTACCGAGCAAATAAGGTTGCCTTCTGGCTGGAACTGGTCCCTCACCTCCACAACCTTCACGAGGAGGTCTTCAGCACCGCCACAACCCGACTCCCACCGGGTACCGCCCGTACCCCACACTGGAAGGGTCCGGGACCCCGTACCACACGCCATCCCATCCCAACCTTCCCTTCAGAGCCGGACGCCGATAGTTCGGAGCCGCCCCGATTCCCTCCCTTCCCGAGCGACACCCGGGATTACTCGACGGAACTGAGCGTGACGGTCGCCGTCGGTGCGTCGCTCCTCTTCCTCAACATCCTGGCCTTCGCCGCGCTTTACTACAAGCGCGACAAACGGCACGAGATGCGACGGCACCGGTTGTCCCCGCAACGAGGCGTCCCCTCAAATGACTTGGCACACAGCCAGGAGGAAGAGATCATGTCCTTGCAAATGAAGCACTCGGAGCACGACTCCCACCACGACATGGAGCCGCTGCGGCCGCATGATATTTTACGTCCCGCGTGCCCCCCCGACTACACGCTGGCGCTGAGGCGGGCGCCCGACGATGTCCCGCTCATGGCTAATACTATCACCATGATTCCTAGCACCATCACCGGCATGCAACCGCTCCATGCCTTCAACACCTTCCCCACGACCACCGGGCACAACAACACCTTACCCCACCCTCACTCCACCACACGTGTATAGTAGCGCCACCGAACGAGAGGACTAGCTCTCATACGGATCCGGTTTTCTCTCTCTGTCCACCTTTTCAAGCTATGCTCTCGGTTACGCTGCCAAGAACAGCGACAGCCAATCCCGTTGGGGTGTTGTGCGTATAGACAAAATCGACGGTTTGGTAGAAGTTGTACACACTAGAGGAGCTCTGTCTATAGACTCTACGGTGAGCAACAGATTCAGTCCTCGATTCAACTTGCCGTTTGTTTTTCCACAACGTCCTTAAAAAGGAGGGGCGTCGATGATTGACTAAGCTGATGTCACGAAGGGAAATGATGAATCATATCCCCACTAAATTGGCAGAGTGCAGACTTCATCCCTTTCTTTTTACCATCCGTCTTTGTTATTCCATTTCCAGCGAAACGCTCTGTCCGAATGTGATCCGTGTCCTCGGGTCATGTTTCACATGAATCGTAGGGGCGTTCGATAAGACAGTTGTGTTTACCTGCAGTCTTGTGTCAAGTGTTAAATCATACCTTGTAACAAGAGACACGGGGAAAGAGAGAGAATAACAGACGGCAAGAACAAAAGTGCCAACCTCCTCACTATTTCTCGCGCTCTCCCGTCATTTCGTCACACGTATTTGATTTGGCCACATGTTGTTTCTTAGGACGATTTTTTTTTTGTATGTATAAATATAAAGACAAATATATAGAAGAATGATATAAATATATATTTACATGGATTGCTCTGGGGGGATCTATGCATGAAATATTTTAAAGCACCAAGAAGGACACTGAGCTGTAAACTCCCACAGCATTTTACGTATTTGCATATTTTTGTTTTTTAACTTGCTTGCTTAAAATGGTTGCAGAAACTTCTCCCCAGTGGTGTTTTCATCTGCATTACTCAAACTGTAAGTCTGGCCACTTTATAGGACACGTCCAGAAAGAGATCTATTGGCAATATTCTTTCAAACGGTTTATAGTTGTTGTTGGTGCTATTATTTGACCATCAACCATGTCGTGCCCTACCAGAGCCATCTGTGATGGTTCGGACTCTTGCATAAATACTGAATGCATATGTAGCTTTGCATCTCTTTCATGGGCCTGTGACCAATATTCAGCTTTTATTAATCTAATTTTTCACCGAGACAAATCTCTCTCTCTGTCTCGGCCCCATTTTGGTTCGACATCATTTGGTATTTGACAACCCGGTTTAATCAGCATCTTTTTTGTGTATTGGTGCTTGTACACACATGAAGAGTGTTTTCTTGCCAATATGTCTCTTGCCAAGTGCCCTGTACATTCGTGTTAATGTAAATGTGTTAGATCAAGAGGCCCAGTTTACACTTGGTTATAAGATTGATCGGATCACAAGTAGACGAGACACATTCCCGTTTGCACCTGGTGTTTTAATCCGTCTCTTTTGTCCATTTTCAACCGCCTGATTTCTTCTACGGGAGGGTCTATGGCGTGGTAAATGTATGGGCTTAATCAAATCTTTCAATAAGCTTGAAATTTAGGGATGGAGAAAAAACATGCGTTTTTCATCTCCAAGCCAAACTTGGGTCTTCAGCCGACAAAGTTTAACCCTCGGGTGCTCTTCGGTCATTTCTGACCGAAAAATTTTCTGTTTTGAAATTTTAAAAATCACAGCTTCATCGGAATGTTACGAAACTTGGTGACTTTTATGGCACTGTGTATGTGAACACAAAAAAAAATTGAGGTCATGATCCGAGCAGGCTAAGTTGTCGTAAAAAAAATAGTCACACTTGTGCTCTTCGGTCAAAAATGACCGACCATAGGAAATGAATGGGAAATTGACAAAAACACAAAAACTTTGAGAATTTTTGTGTGTACAATTTAAAAATCGGCCACGATGCAGAAAAAAGTGCTCAGCATTGAAGGGGTGATACTCTAAAACATCAAGAGTGCACATACACACACATACACATACACACACACACTTTTATACACAAAAACACCAATAAATTGTGATTAAAGAAATCTGTTTTGAATATTTAAAAATCACAGCTTCTTCAGAAATTTACAAAACTTAGTGACTTTTATGGCATTGGGTATGTGAACACACAAAAAAATTGAGGTCATGATTCGAGCAATTTAAGTGGTCGTAAAAAAATGAGTCACACTTTTGCTCTTCTGTCAAAAATGACGACCCATAGGAAATGAATGGGAAATTGACAAAAAAAATCTCTGAATTTTTGTATGTACAATCTACAGATTGGCCACAATTCTAAAAAAAAGTACACCGCAGGAAAGGGGTGACACTCTACAACATCTAGAGTGCAAAACAGACACACCCACCCACACACACACTCATACAAACACACTTTTATACACATACACACCAATAAATTTTGATTACAAAAAGTATATTTTAAATTTTTAAAAATCACAGCTTCATCGCAATGTTACGAAACTTGGTGACTTTTATGGCATTATGTATGTGGACACACAAAAAATTAAAGTCATGATCTGAGCATGCTAAGTGGACTTAAAAAAAATAGTCACACTTGTGCTCTTTGGTCAAAAATGACCCCCATAGGAAATGAATGGGAAATTGTAAAAAATTTCCATGGCAAAAATAAACCATAAATATTGCATAAATATTAATAAATTCAATCAAATTGTCTCAAAATACAAAATTAAAAAGAATTATAGAACAAAAATAAATTGCATTGGTTTTACTGGGATGGAGAAAGTTTCATTTTTAGGTGTCCGGTCACTTTTGACCGGGAAGAAAACAAATGTGACTCCGAAACGAAGAGCACCTGAGGGTTAAATCCGTTTGTCTAGTCGCTTCCCATAATGTTACACATGAGGTCAGGAGACGGAAAGAAATCGGTCTTTCTAGGCAGTTTGAACACATTCGATCACATGAGCGTTTACACTACGAAAACAATCCGATCGAATGTGTTTTTTGGACAATCTGAAAACGTTTTCGACCAGTTTACACCTGTATTTAGCATCGTCCAATTGTGATCCGATCAGCCAAAACGTATAGGGTCCAAGAGGCACAAAGAAAGAGAAGGCTTCGATCTTCATAACACTGTCATTCCTTCATAAAAACCAATCTGGCTTTAGGCCGTTCTACATGCAAAGCAGTCGTATGTTGTGCAATAGGAAGAGGCTGGAAGCACCTCATGATATCAGTTTGGTGTTTACCACACATCTCGACATATCACACATCTATCACTTGACCTTTCCGGTTATGAAAAGCACAGCAAATGGAGGTTGTGGCGAACCAGATCTTTATAAACCGATTGTTTAACGTTCAGAATGGCTCCGAATCACTGCGGGATTAACACGATCACTTCTCTTCTGTTCATGCCTTGTTAGACTTGTTTTTCTGCCACTGCTGTCTGCGTCACGGGAGGATGACGGTTGGCTGTGAGGCCCACGATATTTCTCTCAGACAAACACGGGACCCTCATCACGCCACTAAAACATGAACAGGCTCGAGCCGAGTGAGGATACTGGCGCTTTAGTGTGTCATCCAAACAGGACTTTATTCTGTGTTGTGGACGACAGCAACAACGGGAGACTGTAACGCGTTTGGGTTACTGAGAGTCTAGACCGGACCTGTGGATATGTACCATCTGTGGACTTTAGTGTGGTTGTAGGTATATCTAAACTCCATTTTAAACAAACTATGAGGAGTTGACTAGAGCCGCGTACAAAAACGACCTCAATTCCCATAATCAATACTGTTTTAAGAGACGAGTCGAGACTCTTTTGTTATTTTTCTCGTTTGGTTTTGTACGCTCAACCGCTAGAGTGTGATGTTGTGGTACATCCAGAATAAAGACTCCACATCCGTTACGAGCCATTCGTTGGGTCTTCAGTAGGCGTACAGTGAGGAGGATCATAGAATTTAACTGTACATTTTTAAGTGTGAGAACAAATCAACTTGAAAATATTTGTAAATATTCAGTTACTTGTTTGTTTAATGTTCTTTTTCTCCCCCTTTTTTTTCTGGTCAAATGAAATATAAGATACTCTGTGACCAGGACAACAGGTGCAAGTTGTAATTCAGCCACCAGCAAAATTGATGAATCCCATTCGTTGGAGGTTAAATTCACTTTCTGCTGCTTCATTTAGTTTTGGGAGTTGTGTATAGAGGTGATTTATTGCTCTTGTATTTGAGCACAGAGATGATGTATCATGTAGCATTTCAAAGTCATTCATATCTGCACAATATGATCATTTCAGGTACAAATCTTTAATATGGAGATATGGAGTGGAAACACTGGTGGATATGAGAACGAAGTATTTCATCTGCGTTGAAATTGTTGTAGCATTAAACCAAAATGCAACCAGAAAAAGATAAGTATTATTTTGTGATCACATTTTTACTACACTTAGCCTAAGTATATACTATTGTTAATGAATTACGCATCTAGAAGTATAATGGCAGAATAAAGATGGCGCAAGAGGCTTTCAATATGTCAAGCCTGGTGTTTTGAAGATTACTTTATAAATGAAGCACATGTTATTTCTAACAAGAAAAACATTTTACTGGGTCCTAAAGCAAATTTACACCTGTTGCCCTGTTTTACTACATGTTCAGAATCAGAACGCCACACGTGATGAAGAATAAACATGTTCATAATGGATTTTAAAAAAAGAAAAGGTAAAAATTATATAAATAAGGTGATGATATTTCTCTTTATTTAGAAGTTATTACACACTGTATGCTGTGACTCTGATCTGGGGAACATTAAAGAAATTCATAGCCAGACGTCAGACTCTGTTTCCTTTTAATCAAATTACTAATCATCTAAGGCTATGTTTACACGGAAACGATTGCGAAGAGAAAACGCAAAAGTGGCGTTGTGTTATCACTTTTTATTCTGCGTTTAGACGAGCGTTTCGGGTGGGAAATCTGCGTGCAAACGGCAACGCAAAAGTGTGTGAAATTCAATGTAGAATGCACTCCCCACTGAGCAAAATGATGTCCAAAAGACGTCTTTTCAAAGAGTGTTTATTTGGTCCAGAAACAGTATAAATTGTCTAAATGAGACCATAAATAATGTTGAAAATGGCCACATTTGAGCCAGTTTTTAACCTTGTACGAAGGATCTATTAACGTCTTTTTCAGATGTCCAGAACACGTCAAAAAAAAAAAAAAAAAACGTCATAAAAACTTTCATTCCGGCCCCTCAGTGGACGTCTTTTCAACGTCCGACTTTTGTGACAAAGACTTTGAAAAGACGTCTTTTGGACATCACTTTGCTCAGTGGGTCCAGGCGGACTACCCTTAACACAAAAAGTGGAAAGACGTTAGCCACGGAGTTGAGTAGTACCAACCTGCTATGCATCGTTGTCAACGAAGTCCATTTAACTTCTAAATGGTAAGTGGTATTTATTAATATCATATTGTCATTATTAGGGTTGGGTATCGAGTATCGATTGGAACTGGGACTAACTTTTCGTTTTTCCCGGAATCGTTCAAAAGTTAAAATTTCGATTCCTAGTTTCGATATTCACACTGCGCCGACCAGAAGAAGAAACCGCCGAACAACACCAACGAAGAAGCGTCCACCGGAGGTGCTGGCATAACCGCGCGAGTCGAACATGAGTAGCTTACGTCGGCGGTCCAAAGTGTGGCTTCACTTTTCTAAAAACAACGAAATCTCGGCAAAATGCTAAATTTGTGACAAAAGGAGTATTTCCTTCAGAAAGGAGTGTTTCCTTCAGAAAGACTGTTGGTTAGCAAGGTTAGCTAAACTTTTTTGACCCTACCTCTTAAAAGAATCGGAATCGAGAATCGTTGGGAACCGGCATCGAAACAAGGAATCGGAATCAGAATCATTCAAATTCAAACGATACCCAACCCTAGTCATTATGCCTGTAAACTACCTACTGTGGTTGTCAGAGTACCACCAAATTGTTGCTTTTCAATATCAATACAGCTAACGTTAGCGCTTTAGTAGGATAACTTTCAGCTTTGCACACGTTCCCGATTAAAGTTGTTGACACTTTAGTCATTAAATTAAATTTTTATTTTTTTTAACTTATGAAGTACAAGTGCAAACAATTTCCAATGCAAATAACAACTTCAACATCTATGTTAAACTGTACTTAGTACTTGTGTTTATCTAATTGAAACGATTGGCTATGAGCTACGTACAGGCGCATTTGATAGACATTCTTAGCACCTAATAATACGGCTCTGGGCGTTCGTAAACCACGCCTCGAATACGGGAAATTGTGCATGTGGTTCCCAGACCCAAGTCTTGACGAGAATTGGGTCTTGCGTTAGCTAGGCTAATTCTATGCAGATTTGAAGTATAAATATTGTGAATAGTGTGTGTCGCAGCTTTAATTATGTAGAAGAGGGGGAGGGGCTATCAGACATCAAAGTTGATACACTACATGGTTAAGAACATAGTGCATGTGTAGTATATAGTTCATTTGTTGACCCAACTTCAGTGTTTTGAACAGATCGGTTAAATGAAGACTAATAACAAGTCGCTTTTCGCCACCTACTGGCGTAATGAAGTAACCTGCAGAAAAAGCCCCTGAAAAATGTGTCATCACTTCTGGAACGCTGCTCAGCCAATCCAGATCAAGGATCAGAATTCATTTAATCTTTATCCTTAATAAGATTGGCAAGTGATCCGCGGCCATGTTTACACCAAGCGACAACTTTCCAGTTTATCTTGAAACCAACATGGAAGTGACTTAAACCGCAGTTCATCGACTGGCCACTAGAGACCGGCTGCAAAAGAGTCTCAATCCCATAGACCCCCATGTTAATATGAGCAACTTTACAGCGGAATTTTTTTACAGCCTGGTACAAAAAATGGTCTGGGTCTATAAATATAATTTTGCCGTTCATGATAATTGTGAGGGGGGTGATTTTTTTTTATATATAACTCATTTGTTTAAATGATATTAAGCCTTAAAGTGCTGCATAATTAAAGGCATGGCCACTGTGTGATAGTAGTGATTGTCAATCTAGAAAAGACTTGAATGGAATTTTAGCGGCCGTCATCTGTATACCAAATATACTAGAAAAATGTTTCTATTTTTAGTACATCATTGTCATGAATTAATCGCTCAGTCAAAGATTCAATTACCAATTATTAAACCGCCTCATTCTGAATAAATCAGCCGTTTGAATGAATCGTTTAAATGAATGACTCAATGACGGCCGCCTGCCGCCTCCTACTGGCGGTAGTTTCAAAGTATTTTTTTTTCTAAATTCCTTATTTGAATATACATACAAATATTTAAAACAATCTCACAATCTCATTTAATACAGATTTTCCAGTGTAAATTATTCATTTGAATGGTAGAAGCCACTAGGCTAGGCTTTCTTATTATTTTAATTATTGTAATTGTTTTATACATGTAAGAATTTGAAATGAATTCACTGGAAATAACTCCAGAAAAGGACTTCTCTATACTAAGACATTTTCAACAATAAAATGTATTCATCTTCACAAACGTTTTCCTTACCCTAAACAGTTACTTTCATCACAAATTGTTTTTAGCCTACAACCCAAAATCCATAATTATGCAGTTCACGTGACCACGAAAGCGCGCGAGAATCACGCTATTTTAAAACCGGAAATGAATCACGCTAACGCTTCGCCTCGGGTCTGCCAAGCGGGTGGTAAACAGAGCAAACCTGCGATGCAGCTCGACATATAGTAAGTGTTTATGATGTTGGTTTATATTGAAAGAAAATTAGAACTATAAAGCACCCTTGATCGCGTTACTTTACACTTAACAGTCGGAGAAAAGTGCATATAATCACGAGGTTTATGAGACTTGAAGGGAGGGGGTAACGTTAAGTGTTGTGTGGTGGCCTGCACTCAGTCTCAGTGAGAGGAACATTACTTTCTATCATATTAAAAATGTTATGAAAACGTTATTCTGCATGTTTTATGTATGTTTTCTTCAATGTTATGAGAATGTTCATCCAGTTAAAATCGCCTTGTAAGGACATTCCTCGAAGGTTTTCTTTCTACATTACGAGAAGTACAAATTATAATAACATCATGAAAACGTTCAGAAAATAAAAATAATATTATTAGGATGTACCAAGAATGATAGTCTAAGAAAGTTTTCTCAACATGAGGACGTATATTAAATATGAATAACAATAAGAATGTTCCATAAACATTATTTATGTTTTATATTATCGTTCTAACATTTACATAACTTTTAAAGAACTTAAGTGGAAATCATGGCAATGTTCTGGGTTTTTACTTCCTGACTAATTTAATCTATAACTGAAGAGTTCAGATGCAAAAGCCTCTAAATGCCATTTGAAATTTTCTTCTAAAATGACCATTTTTATCAAACTTGTATATTTAAGTTCAGTAATTTCACTTAAATGACAATTAATAGGTAATCTTCATTGCCATTTAAGTGAAATTACTGAACTTAAACATACAAGCTTGATAAAAATGGTCAATTTAGAAGAAAATTTCAAATGGCATTTAGAGGCTTTTGCATCTGAACTCTTCAACTATAGTCCAAAATATTACAGCACATGGTTAGAGCACATAGGTTTCATTTTTTATGTCTTTGCTCAGTTCTCTTAGCAGAACTCCCTAGCCACATTCATTAGACATTTTTCTTCATAGTTAATTTTTCATTATTGTTTCTATCATTATCTTGCCTGGTGCTTGCATTTACGTGCAGTGGCTCAACTATAAGTTTATCAAGCAACGGGAATACTTTTTTTTGCTGAAAATCAAAACAAAAATAACAACTTACTATTCCTTTTCTTCCTTGTGGGTCTGAGGCGAGAGTTCAAGAGATTTCCACGACTCTCGCGCATGCGTCGTGGAAATCTCTTGAACTCTCGTCTCAGACCCACAAGGAAGAAAAATAATAGTCAAAATATACATAACATAGTCAATGGATAATTTAAGAAATTTATCTGGGTGGAAACCGTCTGGGCGGCGTCAGATCCAGGTAGCTCTGCGTTCTGACAGAGCAGTGCCTCATGTGGTCTGGTCTCGGCATCACCTGCACTAAGAGCCAGGAACAATGTTCCCCCAGGGGAATTTCTATTTGAAAATTCTATTTCTACAGACTGATCTCATGAAATGGCGTATGTATGACATGCCAATTCGTATTTGCATTTTTGGCGTGCCATCAACACGCATAATCGCTTTTCATCGCGTATATGAACACTGTTGACTTAACGTTACATTACTGTATAAATAAATATGACCGACCCCAACCCCGTCCCTAAACCTACCCGTCACTGGGGTTAATAGCATTTATGAGTCTTCCCCTACCACCCTAGGAAAAAAATATCGCTCCCCATATGTGACCTGATCCAGCAAAATGAGTCGCAGTGACCCAAATTTAAAAATTGAGATTCGGCATTAATGGAAAGATGACACCATAGGCTTTCAAATGATATCTTAGTCAAAGTCATACCTTGAATGGTTGTAAAGATATACACATTTGAATTCTGGTCGTCTGCCCTTTTACCAATGAATTGATAACCTGAGAAAATCGCTTTTAAAGTTTTTTTGCCCGTTTTTAAAAAAAAAAAAAAACACCTGTTTTTTTTTTATGTATAATAATTGAAGCCATTTTAATCACTTTACTCAATCATATGTGTAGTTTATTAATTTATGTAATTCATTCAGCATCAGATCTCTTACAGTCTATTGAATCATATGCAAAGTTTATTAATTTATGTAATTCATTCTGCATCAGATTTCTTATAGGAGTCTCAATCAACTCGCTAGAAAAATGGACTGCCCCAGTGAGGATGACGTGAGCACCACTTTTTCTTTTTCATAAGGCAGATTTCTTAGCAAATAAAACTGATTTACACAGTTGCAGAAACTTATTTAGCATTTGGTCTTGACGGACCTGAGTTTGCATCCCTCTAATGCTTGAAAAACTTTCAAATCAAGGAAATTGAAGACAAGCAACAAACAGGAGCATGTGCTGTTCAATCTTATCACAAGGAGGATGTTTCTAAGTTACAACAAGGTAAGTGTATCAGTTATACATATGCATCTTTGTGCACTATAATTAATTTGGAATGTTGACCACAATTTAAATGGATATTTTTACCTAATGCAGATATACGGCCTTTACCATTACAATAGACCTTAGGCCATCCTTAAATATGTTGGTTTGCAGTAACGGCAAAAAATAAATAAATAAATAAATAAATAAGGCTCGGTAGGTAGGTCTATATTTTTTTTTTCAAGATTTAATGTGAAAAAAGTACAATTTTGGTCATGGTGATTAGGTATGAATTTAAACAATTTTGCATATTGTGACGTTTAAACACGTCCGCAATTTAGCAACAGTACAGACAACAGTATTTTTACAACAATCACCGATTGAGCTGATTCTAACGGTACGTTTGGTTTTTAGGAAGAAATGACTTGTAAATTTGCCGGTAATGGTTTCATCTCAAATATCATACTTTTATAATCTTTGATAGCAGAAATCTAAAGTAAAAATTGAATAATTTCCCAGATGTAAAGTGTAACCACGATTGAATGTTTAGTTCTGTCCTCACTCTCACTCATTAAGCAGGACTCTTGTGTTGTGCGCGCTGTGGCTCCGGGTGAGAGATCGCTCTCTGTCTTCTGGACTGCGAATAGCAAAAATTCATCAGGAAAATTGTTTGATATTATTATTATTATTATTATATATTGAAATGGCTGAAGTTTAGCCCCGGGGCCCGTTTAATACCGGGTTTACCAAGCGCAAACACTGAATGAAACCAAGCGAACGTACAAGCCATATAGTGCGACACGTGTAATCCAATGATGTAGGCCTAAACATAATCAGATTATGATGACGCCATGGGTGTTTATTTACAAGAAAGAATGTAGCCTTCGTTTGTATGTAGACATGAGCAACTTTTACAATACTAACTAAAATATAATTCATATTATTTTATTGAATTTGAATTAGTCGTTTAAAGAGTAAAAAGAAATCGATCGGTCTTAGCGCAAGTTACTACGTTTGTATGTAGACATAAGCAACTTTCACATTACTAACTAAAATATAAGTAAGGGATAATCCACGGCTACCCATGCATTAAAGGATTTTAATGCACGACGCTTCGCGTCGGGTGGTTCTTCGCCTCTACGTCGTGCATTAAAATCATTTAATGCATGGGTAGCCGTGGATTATCCCGCTTATACCACGGTTATTTGCCAAGTTAAAAAGAAGTTAATGCTATAACTGATGTTAACAGTGTCATTTTTTAACAGACGTGTAAAAATGACGGTTATTTTCTTAAGTTACGGCTTGTTAGTTCTACTCCGTCCACTTTAAATAAAGTAGAGCCATCGGATTGCATTTATTTGAATGAATTATGAATCTGTTTGCAAGCGTAACTGTTACTATGGTTACCAATGTTTGTTTTACAGTCTATGGTTTATGGAAGCGGATTCATTTCAAACTGTAATCAAACTGACTGGAACTACCTGTGCATTAAAGGGTTTTACTGCACACCTTCCAGCCAATCAGAATTGAGTATTTAAACAGCCCGTGGTATAATTCATATTATTTTATTGAATTTGAATAAGTCGTTTGACGAGTAAAAAAAAATCGATCGGTCTTAACGCAAGTTACAACCGGCAACCTAGAAATTCCATTTCTAGATTGACAAAAAATTGGGTCGGTCCTAAATTGAGAGGGTTGGTCGGTTTACGGCAAACAAGAATATTTTTAAGGATGGCCTTATCTTCAGCGCCATCTTTGAAAGGCTGAGAAAAAGCCCTTGGAAACATGGTTAGTCTATCCCTCACAGCCTCGCTTTCATACCTTTCATGGTGATGCTTTGAATAAGTTTATCGTTTCTATAGTTTGTTTTAAATGTGAATTTATTGCTATTGTCTCGAAGCTGATCTAATTTTATGACTGAAATCAACATTTTCCTGTTCCCTTTCCATAACGGTTCACTCGACATTGTGTCAGATCGTGGATGGCTTGCGTTAGGGCTGTAATGATTATTTTGATACGCGATTAATCCGTAGATACTTTTTTTTTTATTAATTGGATGGAAATTCTAAAAATGACTATACTTTATACATTATGAGTGGAAGAGGCTGTCACTATGCACCGCTGTCCACCTGAGTACTTTATTAGTACTCTTTCCAGAAGTTGTATGCTTCTTGTTTCCACAGATGTTCCTGCACCAAGCGAAATTCTAGTGCAGCTTATTGGGACCAGTTCTGTTACTCTTGCTTGGGATAGGCCAGACAATATATCTACATTCGAGTTGACCTACTATGATATCACCGCTACAAAGACCTCTACAATCACAAATGACACAGCCATAGAGGTGGAAGATCTATGTCCAGGAACTGAATACACTTTCACCCTTGTTTCAATGTCAGACAATGAAAAACGAAGTGTGGGAGTTGAAGTGACTGCATGCACCAGTAATTAACTTTCTGTTTATCCACGTAGAATGAATCTAGAATTGTATGTTGTACTAAAAACATAAATGTTTTAATGATTGTAGGGCCAGTCCCACCTGAAAACTTCAAGGTTGAGAGTGTGGGCACAACATCAGTTACTCTTGTTTGGGATGTATCGGGCTGTGAGGAGAACAAGTTTCATGTTGTTTGCAGCCACAATGGAAAAATCATTCAGGAAGAGATAAAAGAATCAAGAACTGTGGTTTTCCATGACCTAATTCCTGGAAAGAAGTACTCTTTTCACCTTACAAAAGTTCTTTCAAATGACAACAGAAGCAAAGAAGCTGTCACATATGCTCAAACCAGTTAGTATAATATAGCAAACCTCCCTACATACATTTTCATGCCTCATTTTATTTGATATATTTATTTAATTGTGAAATGAGTAGAAACTATTGATGAAATGCTTGTTTTTTCAACAGAAACGAACATCCAGAGCCTTTTACATGATTTGGGGTTGGAGCAGTACTACCCGAACAAACTCTCACTCAGCGATGTGCTACAGATTGATAAAAGGTCAGTGACTGATGAGCCAGCCCAGTCTCTATTGTCTTTGCCATGGCTGTTCCTGAAGAAACTGATGATGGTGAATGTGACTACAAGAAGTGTCAAATATTCATCAAATGAGATTGAGGACTTGCAAAGCTTAGATTTCGACAATGACGCATTCGATTTTCTGAACGATCGGCATAGCAGCGTAAACCCTTTAGATATAGTGACTGCCCTGTTGCTATGTGCAGATGGTTTTCTCCAACAGGAAATGGTCTCGAAAATGTCAATGTGTCAGTTCTCTGTTCCTTTACTTCTTCCAAAGTGTGACACACAACAGTGCATGTTCATGCTTTGGGCCTTGAGAGATATTGTGAAAAAATATAGACCTCATTCCCTGTCGGACTCAAAAGGTTTTGTGGAGGACAGAATTGTTCACTCCGAGTTCCCCCTTGTGTCCTTCGTTAGACTCGGCGACTGCAGCATTTCTAAATCACAGATCCTAAATAAATTGCTCAGCAATCCCCAACAATATCATGACACTTTTGTACATCATGACATGGACTGCGGAGACATCCCAAGAAAGATATCAAATGGATTGGTGGAGATGGGTTGGTATTTACCTTGTGGAAACAAAAACATTGATGTTTTTCCTGAACCTGTGGCTGTTGCAAACTTGAGAGGTGACATCAGGACCTTTGAAACGCAGTACTCTTTCTTGTGCCAGACCTCCACTGCAGTTTTTGTGTTCTTTGACAATCTGGACACAAACTACAAGTTACTCACCAACCAACATGCCAAAGCACAGTTTTTTTTAGTGGGCAATGTGCAAAATAAAACATTTGATTTGGAGCAGCTGAAAAGGACGGCCAATGAAATGAGTTTGAAGAAAAACAACATCATTCTGAAGACCAATCAAAATGATGCAAATTTTGTCAAAAATCTGCATTCTGTAGTGAATCACATAATAAATAATCATGGCAAAAAAGCTTGCCTGGAGGGAATGGACACCGTAGCACATGAACTCGGAATTCAAGTTGATGAAGACGTTCAAGATTGTCAGAAAGCAAAATATAATGCACATGTCTTGACGGCAAACATACAGGAAACATTGCAGTTCAAGAAAGATCAGCTTCCCCTTCAAGGCCAAATCTGGAAAGATTTAGCAAAACTGGAAAAAGAGGAATGCAGACTCCGGAAAGCTGGTAATCAAAACATAGAGACCTACAAGAGCGATCTCCAGATTAAAAAGACGGAACTCAGGATGCAACAAAGTAAATATGACATCTCCGAGGCAATGTCCTGCTTTGTTAGTGCCCTAAGTTCGAGCCAGGAGAGGCCCTACTTCTTAAAGTGGATGCGGATGAACCTTGACAATCTCTCCAGGAAAAGCCTCTCAAGCCTTCGAGAGCAGTACAAAGAAAAGTGTCAGAAATTTTCAGAAAATAAAGAGGAAATCGCACAGCTTGACCAACAGATCTCTAACAGTTCTTTAGGAATAGAGCACTTCCTGCGGGAAATGGGACAACTCTATGAAGCCGCGGTGTTGCTTCCAGAAAACGTAGAATCACGTAAACAAATGCTGCACTTACCTCGGCTGTGTGCTGAGCTGATGTTGGATGGCTTTCCTCTGGAACTGGTTGATGGAGATGCATCAAATATTCCTCTCAGATGGGTGAGTGATGTGCTTCTGTACCTGAACTCTTCTGTGCAGCCCAACAATAAAATCATGGTGGTCACAGTTTTAGGAGTCCAGAGCACAGGGAAGTCCACCTTGCTGAACACCATGTTCGGAGTTCAGTTTGCCGTCAGCAGTGGACGATGCACCAGAGGAGCTTTTATGCAGATGATCAAAGTCACAGAGGACATCAAGACAGAGCTTGGTTGTGATTATTTAATGATAATTGACACTGAAGGTCTAAAATCACCTGAACTAGCAAAACTAGATGACAGTCATGAACATGACAATGAATTAGCCACTCTTGTTGTCGGATTGAGTGATATCACAATCATCAACATCGCAATGGAGAATTCCACAGAGATGAAGGACATTTTACAGATTGTAGTCCATGCTTTCATCCGAATGAAGGAAATAGGTAAAAAACCCAAGTGTCTGTTCGTCCACCAAAATGTTGCTGATGTTTCAGCCCATGATAAGAACATGAGAGATCGAAAGCTTCTGCTGGAGCAGCTGAATGAGATGACAGAAGCGGCGGCTAAAATGGAGAACAAGGAGGAGTATAAAAAGTTCAGTGATGTGATTGATTATGATCCAGAGACTTGCAACTGGTACATCCCTGGACTCTGGCATGGAAATCCTCCAATGGCACCAGTGAACGCTGGCTACTCCGAGGCTGTCTATGACCTTAAAAAGAACATGATGGAAGTCATTGGAAAATGCAAAAACAAAACATCTGGAAACAACATAACAGATTTTTTGGAGTGGACAAAAAGCTTATGGAATGCAGTCAAATATGAAAACTTCATATTTAGCTTTAGGAACAGCTTGGTGGCTGATGCATACATGAGACTGTGCACAGAGTTCCACAAATGGGAATGGTCTTTCAAGAAGCATATGCACTCTTGGGCAACTCAAGCTGAAACCAGAGTGTCAAATTTTGAGACATTTAAACTGAAATCAGACAAATCAGATCTGAAAGATCTTTTATGCAAACTGAAACAAGAAGCCGTCACAAAGCTTGACACCTTGGAAAAGACCACAATGGAAAATCTGTCCAAATACTTCGAACAAACAGAGGGTCATGTCTACCTTGTGGAAAAGTACAAAGAAGACTTTGTGAGCAGCGTAAAAAGTCTCAGGAGGGAAACCGAGAGCTCTGTGCTGATGCAGCTCGAGACAACAGTGGACATTAGGAGAGGAATGAATAATCTGGACAACATTAAGAAAACATTCACTGATACAATGGAGAAAAAAGTGCTGGCTCTACTGGAGGAGTTACGCAAAAACAACAGCTCAAAGAGGGACGCACATACGACTGACAACGAGCTTGACGGATTCTTTGAACAAATATGGCAAGACACCATAAATGAGCTGTCGTTTACTGGAATGAAGAAAAAAAAGATTTCCGATTTCGTTTTCAAGCAACTTCGAGAGAACATGAAACAGAGAGGCGGTTCTGTTTCACAGAAATTGACATCAGTCAATCTGAACAATTGTGGGACAGGAGTGTTCAAAGTTGCCAAAGAGAACTTCTTCAAAAAACTGTACAAGCATGTGTTCAATTACAACTATACAGTGGACCTGCAAAATTTAGCAGATCATATCATTCAGATGTGCACTCAGTTTGTCCTGGACACAACTTCACAGCGTTTGGATTACCATGACAACTACATTCAGGAGATCCTACACACAATTGATGATGGATTAACGTCCAACAAGAATATGGGCTTTTCAGAAGACTTTGAACTGTCCCTGAAACTGCACATTTGTGGGTTTTCTGCAAAAACATTTCAAGAAATGCACGAGTGTTTCATCAAGGAGAATGACCCACGTAGATGCCTTGATCAGTACAAAGACAAATATCGCAATGATTTCAAGGACCTTTTCCATGACCGTGACCAGTGTCAGAGAAAGGCAGAAGAATTCACCAAACTGTGCTTGATGCCTGCAGTCGAGGCATTCATCTGCAGCTCCTTGGGTCCAGACATTGTTGACAAAATGCTTCAGGGTAAAAATGCATTTCAGTTCAGCACTCGAGGATTTTTTCAGTACACGCTCTTAAAGGAACTTGTGAATGAAGATAAGTTCGAACAGTTTGTAACATACATCAGCGAATATGAGCATTTTGTCAAGGGCTGGATATTAGATCAAATCACCAAACAGTTTTCAAACGAGCATGAAGTGTTTGAGTTGGAGGAACATCACCTTAGAGGAATGACCAAGGAGATATTAGAAGCGGTCAAAATGGCACAGAAGGAGACGTATGAAGATGGCATCAAAGGATTCATACATTGTGTATGCAAGAAGCTTGAACAAAAGCTAATAATTCCCAAAGATGCTCTAGAAACCGTGATGGTCCTAAACAATGCATCTCAAGAGCCGTTTGCTGACTGGCTAACCAAATCTGTAGAGGAGATGGAACAGACACTGAAGGTACAACTGAAGAAAGTCGACATACGGGATAAACTCCACAAACTCAAGATTAAACCCCAGGATGAGCTCTTCAAGAGAGTGTTTGGATGTGGGAAACAGTGTCCATTCTGCAGTGCTCCATGTGAGGCTGGTGGAGAAGCTCATACTGAGCACTGTGCTTCAGTTCACAGACCAAAGGGACTCGGGCGATACAGAAATGAAAACGATGAAAAATTAGTGGCTAACATCTGCTCAACGGATGTCCACAGTGAAGTAAAGTTTAAGTGTTTCCAGACTAAATATATTTTCCATCCTTACAAAAGATACAGAGAGATCTTTCCTGACTGGCACATCCCAGCCGATGCTAGCATACAGGCCTCGGATTACTGGAAATATGTGATGGCCCGGTTTAACGACAAGTTTGCTGAAGAGTACAACGCTCGCCCTGCTGATATTCCCTTGATGTGGAAATCTATCACAAAGCAACAAGCATTGAACAGCTTAAAAGAGTCTTTCAGCATCAAATGAGCAATTGTTTCATTTCACAACCATAAAGTCAGCATTTTGGAAACGCTCTCACACAAAATAAATACAAATTATACATTGGTAAGCTATGACCATCACCAAAACACATGAGTGCTTAGTGATCGATTGACACTATTGATTACTTGCTGACTTCTAGTAACCATCAATACTGCTTGCACTTGGGAATGGGAATATGGGTGAATCATTTAAAAGGTGAAATACAGTTTGACTAAGTGAAAGAATAATAGAGGATAAATAAGATTTGCAACAACTTAGTGAAATGTTTTTTTGTTCTTTTCGTGTGTAATTGCACTGAAATACAGTTTGACTAAGTGAAAGAATAATAAAAGATATATAAGATTTGCAACAACTTCGTGAAATGTTTTTTTTTGTTCTTTTTATGTGTAATTGTACTGTTTATTTGATTAAATATTTTCTTTTTTGTTGCCAAAATAACCAAATTTATTTGCTTATATCTTTATGGTTATATACTACAAGAAATATATACTTCATATATGAATTCTAAAACAATAAAAAAAGTTTTGTTTTAAACATGTACTTAATATAACCAGTTAAACAAACCTTTGCTTTGGAATAAAGTGCATGCTAAATATTAAATATCATTTATTATTATAAATGTAAATGCAAATGTGCTTTATCAAATGCAGCCTACCGTAGAGCTATAATTGTTTAAAGATGCAGACATTCTTACTCCTAAATTATATTTTCTGAAAAGTTGCTTTAAAACTATGTATTTGCATTTTAAAAGTAATTTTAATAAGGGTACGTAACGCTGAATTATTCAGTAATGAATCATGGGTGAGTGTTGCTCAGATGTTGTGGTTCTGTTGTTTGGTACTATTTTCTCGGCTCAAACAGAACAAAAACAGTCGTTGCGTCTAAAAATGTAAGTAACGATGAATATACAATCACATTGAGGGCAAATAAAGACAGTGATCCAGCAATCCTTATCGATTATTAGGCCCACTTACAACTTATCCACTTATCAAGTGAAGGAAACCCTCTGCATTTCAAAGTCGAAACTCCAGATCTTCTTTTGACTCGGCGGGGGCTCTAACCCAATTTATAGTATCGAAAAAAGCGAGTGAGTCACCAGACTAAACCATTTAAGCAACTAGTCTATTTTCCAATAGCTTTTATACCCTAGTTTAAGCGCTTTAAGAATACTTACATTTTAATTTTCTCCTAACTAGCCGACGTTTCTACGCATTAAACTTGTGCAAAAACGCAACCACAACACATTTTCAATGGTTTGGTCCAAACACTCAAAATGTAACTATGAAATACCGCTAAAACGAAACTTAAACGATAAGGACTACCTGATAAACCCCGAGTGGGATTGTGCAACAGGAACACATTTATTTGATTTATTTGTATTAGATTTACTCTAGCTACTGAGTAAATGTAATTTAAAACAGGCTATAGGTACATACATGTGTAATTAATAATTATTTACAATAATTATTTTGTAAAATACTCACACATGCATGTACTGTATATATTTAAGAAACATGTGCATGTATATATTGTATGTATATTTGTTAACTCATTTTTCTTAAATATATATGTGATATCTTCTGGACCATAGTCAACCACAACACAACCACAATATCTTCTGGACCATAGTCATTTATCTTGTCAGTGAATTGTTTTAACAAGAGAAATAATCGAATTTCACTTACAGTATAACACAATACATTTACATACCATTGCACTACATCCATATGAAGACGTAGTTCTGCAGGTTCGTCGTCGTCTTCTTCAAATCGCTCGCTCTGGCTCGAACATGTAAGGCTTGATGGACAAGTCTTTCGTTGTTGACATTTTGTTAATATGTGAATAAAAATGTTATTTGAAGCTATAGTATATAATCGTATATTTCTAATCAAACTACAAGAATGGCCGAATGGGGTGGAGTTGAACCGACCGTGAACTCGGCGACCTGGAGAGCGGGCGGGGTATGACACATCTCCTTTTTATTTAAAGGGGCCGCTTCAAAACAAGTTGCTCACAGACACACTCCAGAAAAGGGGTAGAAAAGGGGCCTGTGGAGCTATAATAATGAGGAATTCAGACCCAAGCATTGCAGTTATGCTTTACATAGACCACAAATGTATGATTTATATGTAAAGATGAATGATTTAAAAGCATGATATGTACCCTTTAATGCAGTCATTCCCAAAGGCGGAGTCCCGACCCACAAGTGGATAGCGGGAGATTTTTGTATGGGTCGCCAAGTCGTGCACTATTTTTCAGTGTGCTATGTATACTCTCTAGATCAGGGCTATTCAATTGGCGGCCCGTGGGGCAAGTGCGGCCCACCAATCATCTCCATACGGCCTGAGGGCACCCCAACCTCCCTCCCCCTATTTTCTGGTGGTGCAGCTTAAGGGATACTCCACTTTTTTTTGGGAAATAAGTTCATTTTACCACTCCCCCAGAGTTAAACAGTTGGGTTTTACCGTTTTCAAATCCATTCAGCCGATTTTTTGATATTTAGAAAAATGTCATTAACCAGACAGTTTCTGGTCTCATTGACTTCCATAGTAGGAAAAAAAATATACTATGGAAGTCAATGAGACCAGAAACGGTCTGGTTACTGATATGCTTCTAAATATCAGAAAATCGTCTGAATGGATTCAAAAACGGTAAAACTCGACTGTTTAACTCTGGGGGAGTGGTAAAATGAGCCAATTTCCAAAAAAAGTGGAGTATCCCTTTAATTTGGTTAGATATGCGCGTGGCATACCTCTCCCCCTACCTCTTATTGGGTAGGTTTAGTGTAAGGAGAGAGAATATACACTTTGTAGAGTATAAAAACCATTACATCTATGGAATGTCCCCATTTAGATAGCTAAAATAACCCCTTTGAGAAAATGAATATCCATATGACTGTATTACTAGAGTCTCATTTCACGTATTTTGTTTTGTTTCTATACAGAAATGTCGATAACATGTAAAGTATTTGCTTTGGCTATGGTTTTAAATAATTTTGTTCCTTTGTTATGTTATTGTTATTTGTTGACGTTGTACAAGCAGAATGTGGCGGCTGGTCGGTGTGGTATTTGTCCCGCCCCTCCTCCACTGTGATTGGACAGTGATAAGCGCTGTGTTGAACCCAAAGTTGAACGTTCTTCGACTCTCGGTGACCTGAGCGCTCGGCACCTTGTTACGCTCCTGGCGCTTTAAAAAAATGTAAAACAATTGGAAAAATACACTAGCCACGGGTGTTAGAAATGATGAGTGTTAGAAATAAGGAATGTTGAGAGAACATTTTGCTTGGTGTGTTTTTCATCTTCAAACCAAACTTGGGTCTCCAGCAAAGCAAGTTTAAATCCCGTCTGTCTAGCCGTGTCTTATCATTTAACTCATGAGGTCAGTAGACGGAGAGAAGGCTGTCTTTAGTGACTGTTCGACCACATGAGCATTTACACCGCGAAAGCAATCTGGTCGAAATGTGTTTTTGATGACCTCTGGAAGTGGTAGAAAGTAGTGAAGCTCAAAATGTTTTAGAGCCCCTTTACACCTGTACTTAGCTTTGTCCAACTTTTGATCCAACTGACCAAAACGCATCTTAATAGCAGGTGTAAAAGCCAAAGGGTGAATAGACTTAGCTAAATCATTGTCATTTCAATTCAGGTTTATTTGTATGAAACTTAAATTGTTTCAAAGCATCTTCATTTGGGAGGAAAAACATCAATATATTTTAACAATCGTGTAGCTCTACGGTAGGCTGCATTTGATAAAACACATTTGCATTTGAATGAAGGATGACTGAATTAATGAATGAATGAATTTTATTTCAGACGTATCAAAAAAATAAACCAAACAAAATTTGTTACTAAGTTGAATAACAATAAGTAACATTTAGCAACATAAACATGTCTGAAAGGGAGTAGGGAGAAGTTTTCACATTTGCAGTTATTTATTTAGAAATCACTTTATTCCAAAGCAGAGGTTTGTTTAATTGATTACATTAAGTAAGACATTAAAACCCCAATACATCAATATCAATTCCTACATATTTAAAACAATGATTGTTTAATTGTTTTAGAATTATTCACATAAAAGTTTTCATTAAGTATATATTTGTTGTAGAATATAACCATAAAGATATAAAGGATTAAAATATGATTATTTTGGCAACAAAAAAGAAAATATGTCATCAAATAAACAGTACAATTACACACAAGAAGAACAAAAAACATTTCACCAAGTTGTTGCAAATCTTATATATCTTTTATTATTCTTTCACTTACAGTAGTCAAACTGTATTTCACCTTTTAAATGATTCACCCATATTCCCATTCCCAAGGTGTTACTGGAAGTCAGCTGAAACCTTTTGCAAGTAATCAATAGTGTTATTCGATCACTAAGCAGTCATGTATTTCAGTGATGGTCATATGTTATCAGTGTATATTTTGTATTTCTTTTGTGTGAGAGCGTTTCCAAAATGCTGACTTCATGGTTGTGAAATGAAACAATTGCTCATTTGATGCTGAAAGACTCTTTTAAGCTGTTCAATGCTTGTTGCTTTGTGATAGATTTCCACATCAAGGGAATATCAGCAGGGCGAGCGTTGTACTCTTCAGCAAACTTGTCGTTAAACCGGGCCATCACATATTTCCAGTAATCCGAGGCCTGTATGCTAGCATCGGCTGGGATGTGCCAGTCAGGAAAGATCTCTCTGTATCTTTTGTAAGGATGAGAGTTATAATTAGTCTGGAAACATTTAAACCTTGCTTCACTGTGGACATCCGTTGAGCAGATATTAGCCACTAATTTTTCATTGTTTTCATATCTGGATCGACCGAGTCCCTTTGGTCTGTGAACTGAAGCACAGTGGTCAGTATGAGCTTCTCCACCAGCCTCACATGGAACACTGCAGAATGGACACTGTTTCCCACATCCAAACACTCTCTTGAAGAGCTCATCCTGGGGTTTAATCTTGAGTTTGAGGAGTTTACCCAGTATGTCGACTTTCTTCAGTTGTACCTTCAGTGTCTGTTCCATCTCCTCTACAGATTTGGTTAGCCAGTCAGCAAATGGCTCTTGAGATGCATTGTTTAGGACCATCACGGTTTCTAGAGCATCTTTGGGAATTATTAGCTTTTGTTCAAGCTTCTTGCATACGCAATGTATGAATCCTTTGATGCCATCTTCATACGTCTCATTCTGTGCCATTTTGACCGCTTCTAATATCTCCTTGGTCATTCCTCTAAGGTGATGTTCCTCCAACTCAAACACTTCATGCTCGTTTGAAAACTGTTTGGTGATTTGATCTAATATCCAGCCCTTGACAAAATGCTCATATTTGCTGATGTATGTTACAAACTGTTCAAACTTATCTTCATTCACAAGTTCCTTTAAGAGCGTGTACTGAAAAAATCCTCGAGTGCTGAACTGAAATGCATTTTTACCCTGAAGCATTTTGTCAACAATGTCTGGACCCAAGGAGCTGCAGATGAATGCCTCGACTGCAGGCATCAAGCACAGTTTCTTGAATTCTTCTGCCTTTCTCTGACACTGGTCACGGTCATGGAAAAGGTCCTTGAAATCATTGCGATATTTGTCTTTGTACTGATCAAGGCATCTACGTGGGTCATTCTCCTTGATGAAACACTCGTGCATTTCTTGAAATGTTTTTGCAGAAAACCCACAAATGTGCAGTTTCAGGGACAGTTCAAAGTCTTCTGAAAAGCCCATATTCTTGTTGGACGTTAATCCATCATCAATTGTGTGTAGGATCTCCTGAATGTAGTTGTCATGGTAATCCAAACTCTGTGAAGTTGTGTTCAGGACAAACTGAGTGCATGTCTGAATGATATGATCTGCTAAATTTTGCAGGTCCACTGTATAGTTGTAATTGAACACATGCTTGTACAGTTTTTTGAAGAAGTTCTCTTTGGCAACTTTGAACACCTCCGTGCCACAATTCTCCAGTTTTACACTTGTTAATTTCTGTGAAACAGAACCGCCTCTCTGTTTCATGTTCTCTCGAAGTTGCTTGAAAACGAAATCGGAAATCTTTTTTCTCTTCATTCCAGTAAATGACAGCTCATTTATGGTGTCTTGCCATATTTGTTCAAAGAATCTGTCAAGCTCGTTGTCAGTCGTATGTGCGTCCCTCTTTGCGCTGTTGTTTTTGCGCAAGTCCTTCAGTAGAGCCAGCACTTTTTTCTCCATTGTATCAGTGAATGTTTTCTTAATGTTGTCCAGATTATTCATTCCTCTCCTAATGTCCACGGTTGTCTCGAGCTGCGTCAGCAAAGAGCTCTCGGTTTCCCTCCTGAGACATTTTACGCTGCTCACAAAGTCTTCTTTGTACTTTTCCACAAGGTAGACATGACCCTCTGTTTGTTCGAAGTATTTGGACAGATTTTCCATTGTGGTCTTTTCCAAGGTGTCAAGCTTTGTGACGGCTTCTTGTTTCAGTTTGCATAAAAGATCTTTCAGATCTGATTTGTCTGATTTCAGTTTAAATGTCTCAAAATTTGACACTCTGGTTTCAGCTCGAGTTGCCCAAGAGTGCATATGCTTCTTGAAAGACCATTCCCATTTGTGGAACTCTGTGCACAGTCTCATGTATGCATCAGCCACCAAGCTGTTCCTAAAGCTAAATATGAAGTTCTCATATTTGACTGCATTCCATAAGCTTTTTGTCCACTCCAAAAAATCTGTTATGTTGTTTCCAGATGTTTTGTTTTTGCATTTTCCAATGACTTCCATCATGTTCTTTTTAAGGTCATAGACAGCCTCGGAGTAGCCAGCGTTCACTGGTGCCATTGGAGGATTTCCATGCCAGAGTCCAGGGATGTACCAGTTGCAAGTCTCTGGATCATAATCAATCACATCACTGAACTTTTTATACTCCTCCTTGTTCTCCATTTTAGCCGCCGCTTCTGTCATCTCATTCAGCTGCTCCAGCAGAAGCTTTCGATCTCTCATGTTCTTATCATGGGCTGACACATCAGCAACGTTTTGGTGGACGAACAGACACTTGGGTTTTTTACCTATTTCCTTCATTCGGATGAAAGCATGGACTACAATCTGTAAAATGTCCTTCATCTCTGTGGAATTCTCCATTGCGATGTTGATGATTGTGATATCACTCAATCCGACAACAAGTGTGGCTAATTCATTGTCATGTTCATGACTGTCATCTAGTTTTGCCAGTTCAGGTGATTTTAGACCTTCAGTGTCAATTATCACTAAATAATCACAACCAAGCTCTGTCTTGATGTCCTCTGTGACTTTGATCATCTGCATAAAAGCTCCTCTGGTGCATCGTCCACTGCTGACGGCAAACTGAACTCCGAACATGGTGTTCAGCAAGGTGGACTTCCCTGTGCTCTGGACTCCCAAAACTGTGACCACCATGATTTTATTGTTGGGCTGCACTGAAGAGTTCAGGTACAGAAGCACATCACTCACCCATCTGAGAGGAATATTTGATGCATCTCCATCAACCAGTTCCAGAGGGAAGCCATCCAACATCAGCTCAGCACACAGCCGAGGTAAGTGCAGCATTTGTTTACGTGATTCTACGTTTTCTGGAAGCAACACCGCGGCTTCATAGAGTTGTCCCATTTCCCGCAGGAAGTGCTCTATTCCTAAAGAACTGTTAGAGATCTGTTGGTCAAGCTGTGCGATTTCCTCTTTGTTTTCTGAAAATTTCTGACACTTTTCTTTGTACTGCTCTCGAAGGCTTGAGAGGCTTTTTCGGGAGAGATTGTCAAGGTTCATCCGCATCCACTTTAAGAAGTAGGGCCTCTCCTGGCTCGAACTTAGGGCACTAACAAAGCAGGACATTGCCTCGGAGATGTCATATTTACTTTGTTGTTTCCTGAGTTCCATCTTTTTAATCTGGAGATCGCTCTTGTAGGTCTCTATGTTTTGATTACCAGCTTTCCGGAGTCTGCATTCCTCTTTTTCCAGTTTTGCTAAATCTTTCCAGATTTGGCCTTGAAGGGGAAGCTGATCTTTCTTGAACTGCAGTGTTTCCTGTATATTTGCCGTCAAGACATGTGCATTATTTTTTGCTTTCTGACAATCTCGAACGTCTTCATCAACTTGAATTCCGAGTTCATGTGCTACGGTGTCCATTCCCTCCAGGCAAGCTTTTTTGCCATGATTATTTATTATGTGATTCACTACAGAATGCAGATTTTTGACAAAATTTGCATCATTTTGATTGGTCTTCAGAATAATGTTGTTTTTCTTTAAACTCATTTCATTGGCCGTCCTTTTCAGCAGCTCCAAATCGAATGTTTTATTTTGCACATTGCCCACTAAAAAAAACTGTGCTTTGGCATGTTGTTTGGTGAGTAACTTGTAGTTTGTGTCCAGATTGTCAAAGAACACAAAAACTGCAGTGGAGGTCTGGCACAAGAAAGAGTACTGTGTTTCAAAGGTCCTGATGTCACCTCTCAAGTTTGCAACAGCCACAGGTTCAGGAAAAACATCAATGTTTTTGTTTCCACAAGGTAAATACCAACCCATCTCAACCAATCCATTTGATATCTTTCTTGGGATGTCTCCACAGTCCATGTCATGATGTACAAAAGTGTCATGATATTGTTGGGGATTGCTGAGCAATTTATTTAGGATCTGTGATTTAGAAATGCTGCAGTCGCCGAGTCTAACGAAGGACACAAGGGGGAACTCGGAGTGAACAATTCTGTCCTCCACAAAACCTTTTGAGTCCGACAGGGAATGAGGTCTGTATTTTTTCACAATATCTCTCATGGCCCAAAGCATGTACATGCACTGTTGTGTGTCACACTTTGGAAGAAGTAAAGGAACAGAGAACTGACACATTGACATTTTCGAGACCATTTCCTGTTGGAGAAAACCATCTGCACATAGCAAAAGAGCAGTCCCTATATCTAAAGGGTTTACGCTGCTATGCCGATCGTTCAGAAAATCGAATGTGTCATTGTCGAAATCTAAGCTTTGCAAGTCCTCAATCTCATCTGATGAATATTTGACACTTCTTGTAGTCACATTCACCATCATCAGTTTCTTCAGGAACAGCCATGGCAAAGATGATAGAGACTGGGCTGGCTCATCAGTCACTGACCTTTTATCAATCTGAAGCACATCGGTGAGTGAGAGTTTGTTCGGGTAGTACTGCTCCAACCCCAAATCATGTAAAAGGCTCTGGATGTTTGTTTCTGTTGAAAAAGCAAGCATTTCATCAATAGTTTCTACTCATTTCACAATTAAATAAATATATCAAATAAAATGAGGCATGTAAATGTTTGTAGGGAGGTTTGCTATATTATACTAACTGGTTTGAGCATATGTGACGGCTTCTTTGCTTCTGTTGTCATTTGAAAGAACTTTTGTAAGGTGAAAAGAGTACTTCTTTCCAGGAATTAGGTCATGGAAAACCACAGTTCTTGATTCTTTTATCTCTTCCTGAATGATTTTTCCATTGTGGCTGCAAACAACATGAAACTTGTTCTCCTCACAGCCAGATGCATCCCAAATAAGAGTAACTGATGTTGTGCCCACACTCTCAACCTTGAAGTTTTCAGGTGGGACTGGCCCTACAATCATGAAAACAATTATGTTGTTAGTTCTTTTTCAATTTCAAAGACACGTTGTCATACAATTCTAGATGGATAAACAGAAACATAATTACTGGTGCATGCAGTCACTTCAACTCCCACACTTCGTTTTTCATTGTCAGATATTGAAACGAGGGTGAAAGTGTATTCTGTTCCTGGACATAGATCTTCCACCTCTATGGCTGTGTCATTTGTGATAGTAGAGGTCTTTGTAGCGGTGATATCATAGTAGGTCAACTCGAATGTAGATATATTGTCTGGCCTATCCCAAGCAAGACTAACAGAACTGGTCCCAATGAGCTGCACTAGAATTTCGCTTGGTGCAGGAACATCTGTGGAAACAAGAAGCATCCATTTTCAACTTCTGGAAAGAGTACTAATAAAGTATTGTCAGTAGTGATTTATTTATCAACATAAAATATTCACTAATGCTCAAACCGTTATCTTTGCATCTCAGATGAGAAGAGATTTTTTTTCTTTTGTAATAATATGCAATCTCGGTTGCATTAGTAACCAAATGGTTATATAACGGTTCACTCGACATTTCGTCATTAGCTGAAGCTATGTGGAACGCAATCCAACAACCCTGTACTATCAGTGCAGGAATGTCCCAGCCCATAAGGCAGAAAAGAGGCACTGCATGCCTGGTCCAGGAATGGAAGCTCCAATCCAACAGCATTAACAAAGTGAGTGGACTGGAAAGTAGTGCTTGGTCCAGGGAAAAAAAAAACCTTAATCATTATTGGTTAATCCGCATTGGAAGACGGCAATATATGTACCATAGATAAGAAACACTCTCCAGGGGAATGTGATGCACTTCAATATAAGTTGGTGGCGACCAGCTAACCATAGTCGAACCCTCAAGGAGTCGGGATCCGCGCCTGTTGTGTGGGGACATCCAGGTATAGAATCTGGCATACGTAGATGTCACTAATAGACGCCCCCCCACCCCACCCCCCACCCACCCTTGATCGACCAAGACCAGGAGGAGGTCATTCCCCTGGTGGAGTGGGCCTTAACTCTGATAGGGGCAGTCTTTGCTTTGTTAACGGAAGCTCTTTGGTGTGGCCTCTGAATCATTTGAAAAGCTGGAAGTGGCAGGAGCACTCAATATACTCCCTAAGGGCCCGAACTTTAAACGGAGTTAAGGAAAAGTCCCAAGTCTGAAGCATATCCCCGGATTTCCACCAACTGCGGAACGGCTGCAGACAGGCTCTGCTGCGTGTCGGCTCTGTGCCCTGCCGTCCTTCAATACTCACTAGGTCCGGATTTGTTGCGGAAAGGCTGGAGCCATGACTGACAGCTGAAGTTACCGGGACCCACAAAATCTCGTAAACTCACATATTCTCGCGCAATATAACAATCTACCCTGAGCTGAATTGCTGCAGAGCTCTCTGGCATCCAGCAAATATAGAAGCTCTGCTTATCTGCTCCGGAACGCAGCCATTCCGCAGTCAGCGAAAATAAACACATTGACTTTAATGGAAACCTTTTAATTCAGCCGCCGTTCCGGAGTGGATCCGCAGCCATTATGCAGTTGGTGGAAGTTGCAAGTTAGGGGGCGAGGTGGGTTCAGCCTTTATCCTCCTCTTATGAACAATTAGCCAATTCCTACTCACCAACTGGCCTGCAATAGGGGGGTGTAGTGCCCTGCAATAGTTGGAACATAAACTTTGAGCATGGAAGGGGTCTGGCCCTTGACAGCTGTTCTTGGAGAATTACAAGTGGTATGCGGGCAACACAACCAGCCAAATTGGAATACACGAATGACTCACATGGCTTGTGGGGGAACTTAAACCTGATGTCAATCATGTGGAAAGTATAGCCCACTACTACATTACAGTTTCAGGGAAGAGAGCGGAATAATGGCTGAAGCCTTTAAGGGTGCAGAGGCATCTTGTAGATGGGGCTCTTGCCTCCAAAATTGAGTTCAGCATACTCTGCAACAAGTACAAAGGGCCCCTTTTGAGGGGCCACACATGAAGGCTCCAGCTGAGGGTGCCAGATGGAACTGCCCGCTTGGGAGAGAAGGTACCTCCACAGCAGAAAAGGTCAGGGTGCTGCCATCAGGAGAGCAGGGTCAATGACCATATGTCCTCTTTGATCTGGTTGATGAGCTGTGGGAGCAAAGCCACTGGTGGAAAGGCATACATGCACGCAAGAACATTATTGCTACATCTGGAAAAATATTAGACGGTGAGTGATTTCCTTTGAGTCGAAGGGTTCCACTTCTGCCTGCCCACAGACACTCCACATCATCTGAACCATCTGGGGATGAAGTCTCCATTCCCCTAGAGTCACACCACTTTGGGAAAGCATGTCCGCACCCTGGTATAGTCTGCCCAGCACATGTACTGCCCTGACTGAAAATTGTGCTGTGCCCACAGGAGTCTCACCAGTTAGTCAGGCCTCCTTGGTTGTTTATGTATGCGATCCCTGTCATGTTGTATGACCAGGACACGTGGTTCCTCAGGTCTGGCAGAAAGGTATTACACCAACTGCACCACCATCCTCTCCAGACAGCTGATGTGCCAGTGGCACTACGGACCTGACCAGGTGACGAAAGCTGACCTGCCATTGCACAGCACTCTCTAACCAGCAGAGTGGAGGCATCTACAGTGACCATTTTCCTCCTGAAAACCAGCCCTAAATTCATTCCCAATCAGTACAATTGCAGAGCCAGGACTAAAGCGGTCACGTCCGAGGCAGGAATGGCTGAGGAGGCTACTGCCATCAGCACCAGCATCCTTTGCAAAATCTTGAGCAGACAAAGATTTGAATGAGTCACTGAATTTTCAGAGTGTTCTGGTAACAGCCAGGTCTTCATCTGGGCAGAGTCGAGGAAGCACATGGAAACATATTCACTCGCTGGGTGACAGCAAGTTTTTCACCAGGTTGATACTGAAGCTTAAGGGTTGAGATAAGAATGCCTAACATCTTCTGTCTGTGGGGAGAGAGTGCTCCATCCATTTCGTGAAAGTGAAGGGAGCAAGTGACAGTCCAAATAGAAGGACGAAAAACTGGGAAGCCACTCCTATGAACTCAAACCTCAAGAACAGTCTGTAATGAGAGGCTATCTGGAAATGATAGTATGTACTTTTCAGATCCACTGATAAAATAGAAATCCACTGAGCAAATCTGAGGGGATTTGTTTCAAGGTTAGCATTTTGAACGGACTATTTGAAAATATAGCGCCTTTTAAACCGTGGTGAAGTGTCGTGCAAAGCTGTCCACTGTCAAGCCGATAAGCCAAAGCTGGCACTCAAGGTGGCGGGCTGCCATGTTAGGCCTTGCCGCCAGGGTTGATGTGGTTCTGCAGGGGTTAGAGAGATGGGCAGCTCGATCGGGCCGTTCAGCCGAGGTGCGTAGAGACGGCCTCTTCCTGTGGGGTTCTCATACCCCTTCTGCTCCACGCCATCAACAGAGGTGAGGGTGGACAAAACTGATGAGTGGACATGAGGCAAATAGGGGGCGCGCCATGACTTATTCAGCTCGTGTGTACTTTCAGGAGAACTGAGCTGGTCTCTGGTCCCTTGGCAACAACCTGGCTGCAGGAATCAATAATTGAGACAGCTGCATGAGCCAGAGCTGATCAGTCCAAACCCAGCATCTCAAAGGTCTTGGAAAGGACTCGGATGAGATCAGGCTGGGAATCATCTGGCCTGCTCTGCAGCAGGGTGGTGAAATCCTCCACAGGGATTGACCACTCCCTGAAGCAGCCAGGGACAAGTCATTGCTGTCATACTCGTTGGAACCACCGAACAAGACCATGCTGCTTGCACCGGAAGAGGAGCATTGATCTTAGCAGATGAAGAGCACTGGTGAATCCTCTTGCTGTGGGGAGAGTGAGGCATGAGGGATCTAGGCCGACATGAGTTCACTCTGGCCCGCTTCCTTATCCCAGCAACTCAGCTGCTTCTTCCTTTTAGGCTTGTGGGATGAGGAGGAAGAGAACGGAGGAGCGTGAGGGGTGGAGTCATTTGCCTTAAAGGCGATCCACGAGTGCAGCGAGGCTAGACTCATGCTCTTAAAATGAGAGCAATCTATCTCAATGAGTGCGGCTTCGGCATGGCTGGGCAGGCAATGCGCTGCAAGTACCGCACTCATGGCAGAACCTTTCGAAACAAACGTCACTAAAATTTGCTCTTTTAAAACGTGGGATAGCTCACAAGATAGCCGCAGGGGTGAAAATAATCGACAACAAATTTGATTATCAATTAGTCTTGTCTGCGTGCTCTGCTTGGAAGCCATCTGCCTGTTGCGTCATTTTACAGTAGTGAATAATCCATTTCTATGGACAAAACGTAGAGGACACAGAGAGAGCTGCTTCCATAAAGGTACATGGTCCAAGTTGTTTGAAACATGAGAATACTTTATATTTATAAGAGCTTCAATTAAAAGCATGAGTGTTTAACAGAGTTTGCCCTCTTGTGCTGACAGATGCGCGTCCTGTTTAATGCCTTTGACAAGTGTTTTCTTCAGCACAACTTAAATGTTATGGTTATATCCTATCTGTAAATGCAGGAAAGAAGAGCTGTCATAATTCCTTGATTAAACTTGAGCTTTTTTAATCATCAATTGCAATATACCTGTGTCGAGTAACCGGCAAAATATCGGAAGTGGCGCATTCCACGGACGAGAATCCATGAATCGCTTTTTTAAACCATTTTCTAAGGCTGCACAATAGCATAGTGCTATTGTTAATTGACATAAGCATACATGCCCCACAGGTTTAATATATGTGCTTATTAACATGTGTAGGTTACATGCGTCTCAGAGTTCAAAGGCTGAGCGCGTCTCAAACTCCATCTCTGAATTTGGGTTGCTTATAACATTCATCTGGGAATGCAATATGCACCAGAGAGGCATCAGATTTGTAAGGTGAATCATTTATAAACCTACGCCAACACAGGAGAATATATCAATAGCCACGTTTTCCACCGCAGGAACTTTCCCCAGGAACTAGGAACTTTGGGGTGGTACTCGATGTGTTTACACCGCAGGAACCAGGGTCTAAATGAAGTTCCGGGTAAAAATTTCCCCCCAGAAAGTCCCTGCTGGCGAGGTAGTACTTTTTCAGAGTTCAGGAACTTTCGGGGTGGGACTTGTGCACTGAACATGCTGATTGGTTCTTACCATGCTATTCTTTCTGCCCGATGGCGCGCGTTTGTCCCATCCATCTCACGGTCAATGTCCGCTGATAACAAACGTCTACTTTTATATCTAGCATTACGAGGCTACGAGCTTTCTGAATACGCTTTGGGTGCTCGTCTCCTTTCTGCCATTTTGTTAATTACCTCGTTAGTAAACCAATCGCACACAAAAAAGCAGCAAAGCTTGAAACTCCTCCATAAAACTCAAAAAAACGCGCAGGCTAGGAAGACCAGTCGCATGCATCTTCCCACCCCGGACCGGTACTTTAGTACACGATGTAAACGCAGTAAGCAAGCGGTCTGAGGGAAAAAAAGTTCCTGTGAAAAAAGTTAGTAGGACAAATAGTTCCTGGAAATGGGCTATATGCACGGATAAGTTCCTCATTTGACGCAAGGATGCTCGTCCATTTCCGGTTGTGGATATTAAAGCGGAGGAAAACCGAGGAAAACGGGATTATGGCAGAGTCTTCAAAATTTACTGTCCTCTCGTCTTTGAAACGAAATGTACATACGTTTAGATGTAATTTTATATATAGTTATGTTTATTTAATATAATTTTAAAAAGAAGTATAAACACAACGAGGGGTGTCTGTTTTATCTGTTTTTGTGACTAACGTTTATTTAGTATAACCATGGAGTATATTCAATATAAATTCTCGGTATTGCATTGGACTCTACGATCGGCGGAAGTTATCGAGCATCCTTACATCTTCACCGGAATTACCGCAGTGCATAGAGCCCATAGCGGTGGAAACGCGGCTAATGTGTTTCTACTGTTCATCGCGATTTCAAAATAAAAGTTTAAACCATCTGAATTTTTGCTTTGATGTCCACATATTCTTTTTCAAGAAATTACAGTGGCTGTAGAATTTATATCGTAAATATTTTTAATTACACGTCGTTTGGCCAAAATGAAACAAGGATTTGATCTCCTGTAAAGTGTAATAACACCAGACCATTGCAGGCATTTGTTATGATACAATATGAATTGTTTATATTATATATATTATGTATTTTGACAGTGATGTTCTATGGAACCATATGATTAATTTCTTTTGATACTTAATTTGAAACAAATATTATTGCTTCATTTATGTATTTTAAGTCATTTTAAAGGCTTATGTCTATTTTCTGATTACTCGATTAGTCATCAAAATAATCAACATATTACACAATTACCAAAATCACCATTAACTAAAATATTTTTTTCTAGAAAGTTTTATAAATATACATGTAACAGAAGCCACTATTGTTGGTATAACCCATTAATGTAATAACTTCTATGTTCAGATGAGTGAATGTGTTTGTTCCTCATACAATTTAACCTTTTGTACTTTTTTTGTTTATTATAATTTTTATTTGAGTCGTTTTAATTTCTGCTTTGAACTCAATCTGCCTACATTAACTATATTTGTGTCACGGCATGTCACTTTCAACAAGGACTCCATGATAATGAACAGACAGGGTATAAATACACAGATACTAACAAGGTGAGCGGAAACAGCTGCGTGTGATGATCAATGATGAGACAAGGATGATGGGAAATGTAGTAGGACACCATGGAGGAAGAGGACCTCTAGTGGTTACCCAAGGATAGACAAACCAGACACTGACTATTTGTTTTCATAGGCTGTATATTATACATTGTTTGGAAGACAGCAATGGGCAGGATGTGGAATGACATTGTTTAAAATAATGCATTAAAATTATTTTTTTTATTAAAAAAATATATATTTTTGAATGTATAATAATTTTTAGAATTTCCAATAATCAATTAAAATTATCTATGGATTAATTGCGTATCAAAATAATCTTTGCAGCCCTAATGCAAGCGATCCGCGATCTGAATCCAATGTCAAGTGAACCGTTATGGAAAGGGAACAGGAAAATGTTGATTTCAGTCATAAAATTGTATCAACTTCAAGACAATGGCTATAAATTCACATTTAACTAATGAAACTTTAACTTATGGAGAGCATCGCCATGTAAGGAAGGCTGTCAGGGATAGACTAACCATGTTTCCAATGGCATCCACTGTAAAAAAAAAAACTGTATAGCTGTATGACGATAACTTAATTATAAACTTATAAACACGAATATTTTTTTTTTGTCAACTGAAATATATTTTTGCAGTGTATCATCAGCAAAAATTCCAAAACAACTGTGTTTACTGTAATTGAACTGAAGAGAGTTATGTCTATCCCTCAGCCTCGCTTTCATTCCCATTAAAAATCAAAGATTTTTGGATAAGGTCTATTGTAATAATAAAGGCTGTTTATATGTGTATAGGGTAAACATTTTAAATTGTGGCCAACATTCCAAAATCATTATTGTGCACAAAGATGCATATGTATAACTGATACATTTACCTTGTTGTAACTTAGAAACATCCTCCTTGTGATATGACTCAACAGCACATGCTCCTGTTTGTTGTATGTCTTCAAAGTCTTCACTGGCATCTGCAAATTCCTTGATTTGAAAGTTTTTCAAGCATTAATGGGATGCAAACAAAATGCAAAATGTCTGTCAGGAAGACTAAATTTGACTAATGCTAAATAAGTGTCTGCAACTCTGTCTAAATCACTTTATTTGCAGAGAAATCTGTCTTATGAAAGAAAAAGTGTTCCTTACTTCAACTTCATCCTCACTCGGGCAGTCCATTTTTCTTGCGAGTTGATTGAGACTCCTAAATCTGATGCAGAATTAATTGAATTAGGTTATAAATATAAATATGATTCAGTAGAGTGATAAAAATGGTGGTTTCAATTATTGTACATTATACATGAAATAATCTCACTCTATATTTGGGATTTATTAAAGCTTTCTTAACGATTTGGTACATTTCTATTTGTAAACCATTTACACTAAAATAATTTACTAATAATTCAACTATAAATTAACTGCCAGGGATAAATCAGTAGCCTAGTATCAAACAGCTTGAACAAAACAAAACAGACCGCTAATATTTAAGCACTCGCGTGAATTATCGTGCAGACTATCCAGTTCTAGGCTTTTGTCATTTGGGAACGATTCTATTTGCCGAGGATGAATTCACAATCACAAATAGCATTAAGGGCAAATAAAGACAAGTGATCCAGCAATCCTTATCGATTATTAGGCCTACTTACAGCTTATCCACTTATCAAGTGAAGGAAACCCTCTGCATATCAAAGTCGAAACTCCAGATCTTCTGTTGACTCGGCGGGGGCTCTAACCCAATTTATAGCATCGAAAAAAAGCGAGTGAGTCACCAGACTAAACCATTTAGGCAACTAGTCTATTTTCTAATAGCGTTTATACCCTAGTTTAAGCGCTTTAAGAATACTTGCGTTTGTTTACAATTTAATTTTCTCCTAATTAACCGAAGTTTCTACGCATTGAACTTGTTTAAAAACGCAACCACAACACATTTTCAATGGTTTGGTCCAAACACATGAAATGAAACTAGGAATCACCGCTAAAACGAAACTTAAACGTGAAGGACTACCTGTACCTGGCATTTCTTGTAAACCCCGAGTAGGATTGTGCAACAGGAACAACAAAACCTTTTTATTTATTTGATTTATTTGTATTAGATGTAGTCTAGCTACTTAGTAAATGTAATTAAAAAAAGTAAAAATAAATAAAAAGTTAAAAAAAAAAAGTGGTGTTAGGACATAAATAGGCTATTGGGTGGAGGACAAAACATCCAAAAACTGTCAATTGTTCATCTGGGTTTTTTTTTTTTTTTTTTTTTTTTCCCCAATTGACTTAGTCTGCTCTGATTGTAATTTCCTATATGAACTGAATTTGTGATTGATCATTCATTCATCATTTATTTTGTTTTTCTAAACCTCACAGTGTTGTAGTGATCAGATAGGCCTACGCATATGCTGGCTAAGACAGGTAGCTGATTTGCATATACGGTGACTCTTCCAGGTTATCAGTCTGGCTAGGAACACCATGGTAGAACAGATGGTTCGGCATGTCTTTGCCTATAAAAAACTGGAAATTTTGTCATAGACACTGATATCTCCTCAACTTCTCAATCTCCGATGGCTCTTTGTAAGGTTTTTATCTTCAGACTTCTTCTATTGACAGGTTTGCGTCTGGCAGGCGGCTCAGTCTCTGACAGCTTTAAGGAGTGCAGTCAGTTCTTCTATATGCATACGGCACCCACGGGCATCCGAGGGGGGAATCTGAAGAGGATATGCCAACGCTACGGAGATAAACTACGTTATGCCACTCTGTACGACAGCAGTCGCCGGCTGGCACTTTATTCAGCGTACACCTTTAAAAAGTCAGATGGACAGAGGAGGATGGACACACCCTGGATGTATGAGCCGCAGGTATAGATACCTTTAGTTTTATCTCATTACATTTTATTTAAAAAAAATTAATGAGTGGATCATATGCACGGTTACTTCCTGGTTTTCGATAAGCCAGCTTGGCCATTTCCAGTGACCGGTTTGCTGTCATTCTTACTGTACATCAACACATACCACCAATGGTTGACTTTATTTATATTGTAATGCAGTTATTGCATTTATAACTTATCAATAAACCAGTTTTATTGATTGCAAATAAAGCCAAAGCCAATGGGAATGTTGGAATAAGAAACACAGTGTCTGTAATGCAACCTTTTCCCAGCACTTCAAATGTTATTTTTAATGTAATGACCAACAAAATAATTTGTTCACTCTTCTGACATTGTCCTCATTTGTAAAACCGAACATTTCAAGATCTAGGAAATACAACATTTGATAGAATAACATTTGACATTTGAAAATTAAAAAAAGACATTAATTGCCACTTAAACAAGTAGATGGCAGCAGAGAGGCTTTTTTTTATTGGCTCATATTAGCAATTTCTGGTAATATATTTTCTAGGGCTGTCAAACGATTAATCGTGATTAATCGCATCCAAAATAAAAGTTTGTTTTTACGTAATATATCTGGGCGTAGTGTGTATAATTATTTTGTATATATAAATAGACACACATGCATGTATATTTAAGAAAAATGTGTTCTGAATATATCAAATATTTATATTTATACATAATATTAATTATGTATAAATTTATATAAAGTATATACTTTCAGATTTTTCTTAAATATATACAAGCATGTGTGTGTATTTAATAATTATACACACTATGCCCACATATATTACACAAACACAAACTTTAATTTTGAATGTGATTAATCGCGATTAATCATTTGACAGCCCTTATTTTTTCACGCTTCGCTTTTGAATAAATCTAAAATATAACAAAACCCTAGATTTATAAATTCATTTTGTGAAGGTGAAGTATGAAGTAGGCTACCTGCAAAGTTATATGAAAAACAATAACTTCTCTTCAAAATGCAAATAAGAGCAATTCTTTATAATCACAGAAGCTGTCAGTCACATCATTTCATATTTACATGCAATCCATCAATCTAATTTACATGCACCCCCTGATATTTGAAGTTAATAAGTTAGGTAAAGAATATAATTAAATTAAAAATAATTTATTAAAATATGTATATATATATTTTAATAATATATATTTTTTATAAATTTATATATATATATATTAGGGCTGTCAAACGATTAATTGCGATTAATTGCATCCAAAATAAAAGTTTGGGTTTACATAATATATGTGGGTGCACTGTGTATATTAATTTTATAAATATAAATACACACACATGCTTGTATATATTTAAGAAATATTTTCATGTATATGCTCTATATAGATTTATATATAATTTATATGATATGTAAATACAAATATTTTATATATAAGTAATATTTTTTTCTTTAATATACATGCATTTGTGTGTGTGTGTGTGTATATATATATATATACACAAAATAATTATACACAGTGCCCCCACATATATTATGTAAAAACAAACTTTTATTTTGGATGCGATTAATCGCGATTAATCGTTTGACAGCCCTGATATATATATATATATATATATATATATATATATATATAAAAATTTATTATTTTTAATTTAATATTTAATTTAATATTTATATTTCATAGTTATCTGATGTCGATTAATGGTCACATGATATGCAAGGTAAGCAAATAAAATATCTTTTTTCTAATTTTTAATAAGTGTTTTATTTTGATTGTTTCTATTTTAATATCTAATAACTTTTTAGCTTTGCATTAAACTCATGAGCCCATCAGGAAAACCCTGACGTAATTCTGCACTTCACGTTAGTTATTGATAAAAAAAGGAACATATTTTCTTTCGCTTTGTAATTATTTATCAATACGGTACAAGAATATCCAATTCAAATCAATGTGATAAACGAGTTAGGTCAAAAGTAATCAATACCTAAAATGTGTAATGTGTAAGCAATAAGGTACGAAAGGCTGTGCTACATCTAATATAGACTACATCTAATGCTGTACTCCGCTTCGCCCTTCAGCCGTTCTTATTCACGATACAGCACTTGCCTTGAGTACCTTATTGCTTTTATAAAACAATTATCACACAAAAAAATGTATTAGTGCAACTTTCCTGAATTAAATCACTAAAAGCCTTCCTTCCACTTAAAAAAAAAATAGTCCCTGACCGTGAACGCTCATATGAGTTTCTGATTCCTTGTTCTTTCGCCTTCCACAGCTGGTTTCTGCTGACGAAAGCGGGAACATGAGAGTCTTGCCCTCTAGTGGTGAAACAGACCAACTGCTTGAGGAGAGCCAGGCCGTGTTAGCGGACTATGTCGATGCAGTGGAGTTCGTGCGCGGCTCACTCAACCCTGACCAGCACCAGGCCGACAACCAAGACAAAGCAGCCACCTATACCCTCACAAATGTGGTACCTCAGATCACAGACTTTTTGGAGGGCCCATGGGCCACATATATTGACACGGTGCGGCGGCGCCTGAATAACTTCTGCCGTGGGTCTGCCTATGTGGTGACCGGGGTGACCGTTTCGGGGGTGACCATCCGAAGACAGAGTGAGGAGCACATGGCTGTCCCGAAGCTCTTGTGGTCGGCTTATTGCTGCCCCCGCTTTGATCGAAACTCTCCCTATGACGTACGGTACATGTTCCCCTCTTACGCAGCATATGCTTTGAATGAGATAGTGGGACACAGTGTGACAGAAGTGCCTTTGAAGGCTTTAGAGACCTTTCTGAGAAGTCAGACTGACGTGGATAAAAGCGTAAGCATCTTTTTTAAGGACTGCGTCTCAGAAAATACGCATACCAATAAATAAACTAGTAATGAAAAATTAACTATGAAGAAACATGTCTAGTGAATGTGGCTTACAGAGAGATCTGCTAAGTATGGAAGCTTGTTTCCGCCACTGAATAAAAAAATCAAATAAATAATTGAGATTTTTTATCTCACAATTCTGACTTTTTTTCTCAGAATTGCGTGTTATAAAGTCAGAATTGCGAGATATAAAGTCAGAAATTAGAATTGCGAGATATAAAGTCAGAATTATAAAGTCGCAATTCTGAGAAAAAAGACAGAAGTGCGACTTTTTATCTCACAATTCTGACTTTTTTTTCTCACAATTGCGAGTTTACATCTCGCAATTCTGACTTTCTAACACATAATTGAGAGTTTATATGTCGAAATTCTGACATCTTTTCTCAGAATTGTGAGATATAAAGTCGTAATTGCAACTTATCAGGCCAATTCTAAGGGGGAAAAAAATACTAGTTTAAATCTCACAATTCTGACTTTATAACTCGCAATTCTGACTTTATAACTCGCAATTCTGACTTAATAACACGCAATTGCGACTTTATATCTCGCAATTCTGACTTTTTTTCTCGCAATTGCGACTATATCACGCAATTCTGAATTTTTATCTCGCAATTGCGACTTTATATCACGCAATTCTGACTTTTTATCTCGCAATTGCAACTTTATATCTCACAATTCTGACTTTTTTTCTCGCAATTGCGACTTTATATCTCGCAATTCTGACTTTTTATCTCGCAATTGCGACTTCATATCTCGCAATTCTGACTTTATCTCGCAATTGCGACTTTATATCACGCAATTCTGAATTTTTATCTCGCAATTGCAACTTTATATCTCGCAATTCTGACTTTTTTCTCGCAATTGCGACTTTATATCTCACAATTCTGACTTTTTATCTCGCAATTGCGACTTTATATCACGAAATTCTGAATTTTTATCTCGCAATTGCGACTTTATATCACGCAATTCTGACTTTTTTTCTCGCAATTGCGACTTTATATCACGCAATTCTGAATTTTTATCTCGCAATTGCAACTTTATATCACGCAATTCTGACTTAATAACTCGCAATTGTGAGAAAAAAAGTCAGAATTGTGAGATAAGTCGCAATTATTTATTTTATTTTTTTATTCAGTGGCGGAAACAAGCTTCCATAGCTAAGAGAGCTAAGCCAAGACAGATAAAGGTTTAATAATTGACACCTATGTGCTCTAAGTGTTATAATATTTTGTACTAGTTATAAATTAAATTAAATTAGTCAGCCAGTAAAAATATTAGGACAACAAGTTTTAAAATACTGTTTATGGAACTAGTGCTGGGCAACGATTAATCACAATTAATCCCATTCCAAAATAAAATTTTGCGTTTGCATAATACATGTGTGTGTAGTGCGTATAATTATTTTGTAAAATACACACACATGCATTTATATTTAAGAAACATGTGCATGTATATATTGTATGTATATTTGTTATAACACATTTTTCTTAAATATATACATGCATGTGTGTACTTGTGTACTTACAATATTTGGAACATTCTTATAACGTTATTAATATTTAATATACGTTCTCATAATGTTAAGAAAACTTTCTTAGGAAATCATTCTTGGAACATCCTAATAATGTTATTAACATACTTGTAGCCAATCAGCATTAAAGGGCATATGCACTCATTAGGGGGAGGAGCCTGTTTGCATAGCGGGTTTGTGAATTTGGGGGCGGAGCTATCCTTTTAGGTAGGGGCGTGTTTATTTTGGTGATTTCAAATACAGATACAGTATCAACAGTGTTTCTCAAAAATCGCTAACTGGCACTAGGGTTGTGCCGATAGACGATAGTATCGTGTATCGACGATAGTCTGAGATATCGCCGATGGCAGATGCCTTTGACGATATCAATACGATAATTGGCTCGTTTTAACATAATGTATTAAATTATTATTATTAGGCCTATTATTATTGTTATAAATCTAGTATTGTTATTAAATTAATATTAGGAACTACAATTAATTTGCCTTGCCTAAATTTACAACGACATCACCTCATAACAATTGCAACAACACCGACACGCACTTGAGGACTCCTCTAAGAGAACGTTTTAAAAACAGACTAAAAAACATCCCACATCAAAATTTAATTGCAAGGTGATCCATTCACAAATTATCAAGAGTGCTCGTTTTAACAGACGCATAATTAAATTTCCTACAGATCCAAAATGAAAACAGCATTGTTGTTCGTCAGTATTTGTTTCCGTAACGCATTAACAAAACGTTTAATGACACTAACACTAAAAACAATACAATTACTAAATAGTATTAATAATAATATCACTAAAATAGTATTATAGTTAGTTACCGTTATCATCATCGTCTCTGAGGGAACGCGGCGTTAATGCAGATGCCGAAAGCAGTCCGTTTTTACTTTCACTTTCAGAGATTGAGCGCGTTTACATGCGACGACGTTCTTAACCTGATTATGTTGAATAAACTTGACAATGCATGTGATCATGTAAACGCATTAACCAGTTTTCCTTTATCAGAGTCAAGTCATAAGTATAATTATAAACCGATCGACTCAGCTAGACGTTTGTTTCTCCCGGCATTAAACACATTAACCCGCGTAGCCTACTTCGTGCTTAATGAAGTGCGCATGTGAAGTGCATCCAGACAGAGAACGCACTGGTAGGAGGACGCATATCGCAAACTCCGACTCTTTCTGATTCTGACCCAAGAAATTATTAAAACGTGTTTTCATCTCGTGCAGAAATAGGCCCTACTCAAAATGCTGCATGAAACGGCATGAGGATAGGCTAATGTGTCCGTAAATTTCCTAAAGGATTAGGATCTTTTTTACCTCACTATACCAGGAAATAACCTGGTCCTATTAATAAACACTCCACATTTGCTAGCAAAATAGAAAAAAGATTCTCGTATATAACGAAGTAGGTTAATAAAACAAGCAAATTAATGAGTAGGCTAAAGTTAATAATCAAATAAGTAAGCCCCGCCCCCTCACGATAATATCGTGTATCGCCGATCTCACAGGCTGACGATAGGACGATATGAAAATGGAGCATATCGCCCAACACTAACTGGCACCTTTAAAAACCGTATTCACTTTATAGCCCTTAATGTGGACAAATGTGGGCACAGAGAACTACTTTTTTTTTACTCTTTTCATTTATTTATTTATTAAATGTTATATCACCGTCTTCGATAAAGTTTTGTCTATCCATTTATGGTGTTTTTTTTTTATTTTGGGTATTTTGAATTTATTTGCTTCTTATTTATTTATTTTTATGTTTTTTATTTATTTTTTAAACTACATTAAAATATCATTCCAATAAGTTCTTAGAGCTTAAACCTAAAGATGAAGTGACTTTGCCGTCACCTGGTGTCTTATTTTGGCTTATTTTCGAATGCTCTAATTACAGTTTTTCCGATTCATTTCTATGGGTGCCCATTTTTGACCCAAATACAAGATTAAGGAGGGGTTTTTTCACCCACTTAACATTGTAGAATTGAGTCAAAAAAAATTATGTGTTCAGGAGGTAAACTTAGGAAAAGTAGCCAAGTCTTGTACCGCTCAGATCAAGGGAAGTATTTTTTAAAAATAAATCAAAACTATTTTGCCCACATTTGTCCAGAATACGGTTTTAGGGTTAAAAAATCGGATGTTTTGAACGTACATTTTCAAAATGATAGAATGGAATGTTCCTTTAATGTTCACGTTATAAACCAAGAATAAAAGGCTTTCTTACTACGTTAAAATGAATGTTTCGAATGTTTAAAAAAAAACATTCAGAAATAACATTTTGATAGCCTAACTTAAGGGGAATGTTAAAACATTTACCTTCTGGGAAGTGAAAAAGTTACATATCAGATTTTGTCATACTCTTTGTGGATCATTTCCATTCTTATCCCGTCACACTGTAGAGCAGAGTGTGTTATGAATTCATCTAGCTTTTTTTTTTTTAAATGTTCTCCCAATGTTCTTGAGAAAAATCCCACAGGCCCAAACAATTCCAGTTTTCCAGCATCTTTTGCATATTTGAACCTTTTCCAGCAGTATGGTTTTGAGATCCATCTTTTCACACTGAGGAAATTTGAGAGACTGAAACATAACTAAAATGGATCAAAGATTCACTGAAAACAGGATAGGGCATAAAAACATTTGAACAGGATTAAAATCTTCAAATTTTTCTTATTTTGTAAATCTATTTTATTCTGCACTTCGGAAGCAAGAGAAGATATGTTTCCTGGAGGACAAAAAAAGTACAATTACCAAATTCAAAAAAGTTTTCACTGTGAAAAGTGTTTCTATCTGGAGCATTAGCGAATGTTAGCTCTAATTTTAATAGTTGTGTTTCAGTCCCTCTATTGTATTTAGAAAAGATGGATCAAAATCTAAATCATACAGTCGGGTTAAAATATGCAAAAGATGCTGGAAAACTGTTTTTAAATGCTCAAATTGTTTGATTTTGTACACAATTCACAGGTGAGCACTCATTCAGTTAAAGTCTGCTGATATTGTTATTGTTAGATGGTGTGTGCTGATGTGTACTGAATGAAGAACATCCCTGAGTACAGTTTATTATTTTCACATTTATTGTGCTTGCGTTGATTAAGTGTTTCATTGCATCAAAAGTTTGTCTAAAAGTAGATGTCATTTAATTTTTTTTTCATCGTATTTAGACAGTGCTGGGAGGTGAACATTAGACCAGCAGTGAGCAAATTTACCTTCCTGATTTGCATGTAGACGAGGATAACGGCACACTGAAGTTTGTCTTATCAATAGGCTATGCTTTACATTCAAGTTTTACAGATCAGATTCTCCGAACTCTTTTGCATGTGCTTTGTATTAGCATTTTTAATGGCTCTCGTTTAATTCTCCGCCTACCATAGTCGATTGGAGACAGCGAATAAGACAGTCACGGAAAGAGGAACTCCCTCTTACATAAGTCCTAAAACATTTCAGAGAAGCAAAACAACAGTTAACGCTCTTTAAAACAACATGAAGCTCTTGGTCAATTGCTGGTTCTGGTTTGGATCCTTGTTGATCCCACTGACGTGTTTGATATTAAGATCACAAGCTGGAGTGGTGGAGGACTTCTCCCATGTCGAGCGCTGTAAGGATTTTCTGTACATGGGCACTCCGCCGCGAGGTTACCTCAGCACTTCTCTAAAAAAGATCTGCCAACGGTTTGTGGACGAGCCTCGCTTCATCACCTTCTACAACCCCCAAAAACACATCCCCATCTATTCAGCATACATCTTCAAGAAGTCCGATGGGGAGAAGCGGGTTGACGTCCCCTGGATGTTTGAACCACAGGTGAGTGTGTGCCAAGAATAACATATTCAGGAACCTCTGTAAAAACACTTTTTACACTTATTAAATGTGACTTTCTACATAGTAATAAACAAACAATGCTGTATTCTTTAGGACTTTCCTGTATCATGTTTGATATGAACATTTTGAGATATATCCAGCTGCAGACCCGCAGCACCACCAGTTTCAGAACCCCAGAACCGGAAGTGGGGGAGGGGCGGAATTATTATTGTTGCATTATAATTATTTTAGTAAGCATGTAAGGACAAAACGGGCCTTGCGTTCCTCATTTGATACATTGTAAGTTAAATTTAAACAAAATTGTTGTGATAAAACAGGCCTAGCTTGGGTTGAATTGGTCATTTTGAATAGATTTTAGCTGCAGACCCGCAGCACCACCAGTTTCAGAACCCCAGCGCCAGAACCGGAAGTGAGGGAGGGGCGGAATTATTATTATTGCTTTATAGTTATTTTAGCAAGAATGTAAGGAGAAAACGGGCTTGACAGTGAGTTTCTCATTTGATACATTGTAAGTTAAATTTATATAAGATTGTTGTGATAAAACAGGCCTAGCTTGGGTTGAATTGGTCATTTTGTATAGATTTTTAACAAAACAATGCCGAATTTTCTCTCTTTTTTAGATTTTGACATTATTATTTTACACGAAAAATGCATGCTGCACATGTTCTTGTGAAATAAAGTATATTTTATAAAGAATACCCATGTTTTTTTTGTTTTTTTTAATTAAACAATCAAAATCATCTTACAAATACATATCTTCAATATCAAAACAATTTAAGATTTTTGTAAACACAGTAAATAAATAGACAATAAAATATCACAGAGGTCTAATGAGTTATCAAAATGTGTATAATTTTGAAAACCTCCAATGATTGTCTTGTTTTATATCTTTCAAAGTTTTATTATACAAAGTTATCTCCTTCATAAAAACCAAAAAAACAAAGGTCTTACCTTCGTAAATCTGCATGTATAAACTGCTTAGCTAAAATTATTAAACTGTTATACATTAAAATGCCCATACGTTTCAAGTATTATATTTTCACCATCATGATCAGGAAGTAACTCATAATACAATGAAACGAATAACTGAAACTATATACAATTATATTACACAAAATCAATGTTTTCAAATGCTTATTGTACTGTAATAGCATCATAACATATATACGTAAAGAGTAGTAGGACGTTTCATGTTCAATAAAAGCTGTTTCATGTGTAAAATACCCTCCAAAATACGTTAGGTGGCGTTATTAGGTTTCAAACCTAAGCTCCGCCCCTTACTTCCGGTTCTGGCGCTGGGGTTCTGAAACTGATGTGCTGCGGGTCTGCAGCTGGATACTATTGGGGTTTGTTTATCAGTACCATGGCAACGCTCAACTTCCGCTGGAATTGTCTGAGAGGAACCGTCCATAGATTTTCGCAAGAGTTCAAATTTTTGGTCGGACCCGTTTCGGACCCATTCGCATGCGGTCTGCGAACTGCCAGTGTGAAGGCGGCGTTAGATCTTCCTCACCTGTGTTTCTTATTTTCACAGCTGGCAACTGATAAAGGAAGCAGTAACATGGAGCCGTTCCCCCAGTCCTCCTTCATGCACAAAAACTTTGAAGACACGCAGGCTGTGTTAGAAGACTACGCCGACGTGGTCCAGTATGAACGTGGCCAACTGAACCCAGATGAGCATCAGGTAGACCCGCAGGACAAGGCCGCCACCTACACCTTGACCAATGTGGTTCCTCTGATAAGAGAGTTCAGTATTGGTCCCTGGAGCGCACAGGTAGAGGTTACCCGCAAACGCCTCAACAACTATTGCCACGGAAAGGCTTACGCCGCCTTCACACTGGCAGTTGAAATCAGCTCCGATGCGGCTGCGAAACGACCGGATGTCATTCATTTCCTATGGGGATTCGCAGACCGCATGCGAAAGGGTCCGAAACGGGTCCGACCGAGTGCGGTGCGAAGAAAATCGTGTCCGTTGGTCATCCGCATGCGTTCAAAAATTTGAACTCTTGCGAAAAGCTACGGACGGTTCCTATCCGTCAATTCCAGTGGAAGTGGAGCGTTGCTATGGTACTGATAAACAAACCCGAATTATTAACTTTTAATAAAATAAATAATGATTTTATAACGATAAGTTGTCATGTCATTTTTTATTTTCATGACTTTCTAACGTTTATAAGGGCAGTTAATACAATTAAATTGAAGGTAGATATTAAACTATTGACCACTATATCACATTTTTAGCCGACCTGACATGTCAACGTCCTCAGTAACTTTCCTCACGCAGCATAACCCTCTCATCAGAGAGATCATACAAAATTGTCAGAATAAAACTTTAATCTCTCCGCCATTTTTGTTCTACTCGCGTCCGACGCTTTTCACTGTGTAGTACGATGTCCGTTGGGAACGTATTGCGTATTACGGAGCTGATTTCATCTGCCAGTGTGAAGGCAGCGTTATCTTATCACTGGGGTCACAACATCAGGTAATATGATTCGACGCGAGAACCAAGATCGTGTCGCCATCCCCGAGTTCGTGTGGACGGCCTATTGCTGCACGGATTACGATCACAACGCACCCTACTCAGAGCGGTACAAGTTCCCGGCGTTTGGTGCCTACGGTCTCAATGATCGTTTGAACAACCACATGGTGGAGGTTCCCATCAAGAATCTGGAGAAGTTTCTCAAGGGCAAAATGGAGGTGGACAAGAACTTCCAGATCTTTTACAATGACTGTGTGCCAGACTTGTAAGGATTCACTGAATGAAGGCCTTCAGCCACAGGTCGAATCATTATTATTTCAAGGTATCATACAGGGTTTCTGCAGGTTTTATGAAGGTAAACTTAAGACCAAGTGAAAAATATTTACGAAGTAAATTGAAGGGAAGACAAAACATCAATATGTTCTCTAAATGTCTGAGGAGAAACACAAGTTGTATTAGCAACACTACAGAGTTTGGAAAATAAAACCTCCGACAGATATCGCTTACTTTTTAATTCATTTTACAATTGTTCCGCTCTAAACTTCCACAATATGGAAATATCCTTTACTGCACCTTCTAAACAACTGTAAAAAAATGATTTTCCCTCAATATTTCTGTCTTTATTTCGAGTACAAATATTTAAAGATTCCTAAATCAAGATACATCAGATGTAAAATTACTATTATTAAGTCTTGTTTTCTGTGAAATTGATTAAAATTAAGTTTATGACTAAAACAAAAGAAATATCTGCCAATGGACTTAATTTAAAAGTTTTGACAGATATTTTTTTCTTGTTTCTTATTTTAGATGGATTTAAATAGATATATTTTGTACAGCACTTTGGTCAACCTTAAATGTGCGTTATAAATACAATAAACTTGAAACTTGTTTTAAGCATAAACACACTTAATTTTGTTCAATTTTTCAAGACTTAATTTTACATCTCAAGTAAACGTGTCTTTAGATATTTGCAGTGGAAAATAGGACAAAAATACTTCAAGATATGTATTTTTTTGCAACGCATGCGACGACTTTATGAATTTATGACTTTCTGCTCTGATTTAAGACCTTAATTTGTGTTAGGGAGCAATCAAAAATTGTAATACTTTTATAAAACTTGCAGAAACCGTTATATATACTCATATCAACGTTAAAATTAGGGCTGTCAAAACGATTAATCGCATCCAAAATAAAAGTTTGTGTTTACATAATATATGTGGGTGCACTGTGTATAATTATTTTAGATATATATATAAACACACATGCATGTATATTTAAGAAAAAAAAATATTTATATATAAAATATTTATATATAATATAAATTATATATAAATCTATATGAAGAGTTCAGATGCAAAAGCCTCTAAATGCCATTTGAAATTCTCTTCTAAAATGACCATTTTTATCAAACTTGTATATTTAAGTTCAGTAATTTCACTTAAATGACAATTAATAGGTAATCTTCATTGGCATTAAAGTGAAATTACTGAACTTAAATATACAAGCTTGATAAAAATGATCATTTTAGAAGAAAATTTCAAATGGCACTTAGAGGCTTTTGCATCTGAACTCTTCATATACAGAATATACATGAAAATTTTTCTTAAATATACATGCATGTGTGTTTTTATATATATACAAAATAATTATACACAGTGCACCCACATATATTATGTAAACACAAACTTTTATTTTGGATGTGATTAATCGCGATTAATCATTTTGACAGCCCTAATTAAAATATATATGATAATGTTGAACTTATTATCAATTCCTTGGGGACAATGTAATTTCAAACTGCTTTTTTTTAGATTAACAACATCTACACGCTAAACATTTAAGCAAGGCAACTGGGCCTCATTTATGTTTTGATCTTTTTCTTTAGAAGGAGTTTGTTAGAAGGTTTTATAACATGCTTTATAGCCTTCATGTGAAAGTCCGACTTTGGATCATTTAAAAAGAATAAATGACTATAAATGTAAGCAAAACAGTGCGACAGACATCGTTATTAAAGTCTCAGCTGTGAGAAAAAAATACTGAAATAAAATGTGGTGTCCCATATGGTTCATTTATCAGTTCGTTGTCATGGTTTGCTATTCAAATCATCTTTGAGGTTAATAATGATAATGCAAGAAAGAATTTCGTGGGAGTCATGCCATTTTTATTTAGTTATGTAATTCACGTGATGAGGTCAAACAGAAAAAATTACTAGTTCTGTAGTCGGCCAAAGTATGACATCTGTAAAAAAAAATCCTCACATACAGGTTACAGACAATGTGATTTTTTTTTTACATCTAACAAGAAACAGTCACTTCTTGGCACTAAGAGGCAGGCAAAGATTATAGAAAGAACACTGATCCATAGAAGCAACTGGTTTCCATGAAACCCAACCTTTTCTTTGCAAAGAGTTTTTATCTAAGGGACAGCCAAAGTAGTGAGGGTCCATAACAAGCAGATAACTCTCCTGTTTCCCGGTGCACACACCTAAGATCCCCTTAGAGGAATTATCCCTGTCTCCTCCCATCATAACAGGTGCCCCATGGGTAAGAAAGTAGTTATGAAGATCCTCAACGGTTTGATAGAGCTCCTTTCCATTCCGCACATGCACTATGCGGCAGGGAACATCATAGAGCTGGTCAAGAACTAGACTTGCCTCAAATGTCCCTATCCACTCCCTTGATCCCATGAATGAATGTGGTTTGTCCCCTATTTCCACCAAAGTTTGTTGTATTTCAGGAAGACTAGGTGGGTGTCTGCGCCTGTGGCTCACACTGTGAGATTGATTAAAACACAGCCATGAAGACATGGTCTGAACAGTCCTGTATCCACAACCCCAGCCTCTGTCATCCTTGCCATCGCAGCCATAATGATAATAGAGACAGTCTCCTGATATCACTGAGCATCTGTCACAGTCTGAAGACGGCTGAGGTAGTCCATCATGAGCATTTTTTACTAATTTATCATCCCACGTTTCGTTGTTGGCTGTTATTTGTCCACAAACATGTCCACCCCAATCTATACACTCAGCTTTCTCGGTCTCTTCCATGTCAATGGTGTAATTGTGCCGTTTATTTACTAAATAAGAGAGTGAACATTACATGGGATTTGGCGTCTCGTTACAAACGTCCTCCTCCGAAAGTCTTCCCTGTGGTGTGTGAGCTCGCTCGAAAACAGTTCCGCCTCAATTTTGCGAAATTCACGATTTGTTTTTCTGTTTACACACGACACAAAACCCAACTATTACGACTTATGCTTCTGGAAACCCGGAAATGTGAAAAGCGATTATACAACTAAATTAGATTTATGAAACAAGGACGGTTTAGAAGGTTTATTTAAGATTAATGCTATGGAGGCCTTCGCAAACGGTCCAGGTAAAATTTAGAAAAAAAATTCTGTCAAATATTTTTGAACGAGTTATCAAAAGAAAAATGAAAATAATAGAAAAGAAAGCTGTACAAAGTGTTTTTCTTGTCACTGTCCGTCAGCAGAGGGAGCCAGTGTTCAGGAAAACTACTCAAGTTTGGCTGTGGAGAGAACCGATGACTTTGGCGAGGGCTAACTAAGGTAAGCTAAGGAGTAAATAAATATATATATACAATTTCGAGATTAAATTCAAAACATTACGGGAATAAAGTCGCAATATTTTGAGAATTAAGTCAAAATTACTAGAGTCTTCCGTAGAAGTTATGTGTGTGAGAGTTAAGACGTTGAGGATGGCTTTCTATCCATTAAGAAACAACTTAGAAAAACAAAAAGTGTTCAGATAAAGGTTAAGATAAACCACACAACAAGGGGAGCAATTAAGATGTCAAATACATTGTTTTCTAACAATGAGACGTGAAACAATCTGCATTACAGCACAACAAAACAAGCAATACTCAACCTCTAGATTGGTATTTATTGCACAACCAAATAAAGTCGAAATATTTCAAGATTAAAGTCGCAATATTTCGACTTTATTCGCGTAATTTTGGAAAAATACGTTCTGTTATGTACGTTTATTAATTATTTAGACAATTTGGTTGTGCAATAAATCACAATCTAGAGCTTAAATATATGTTGTGTTGTGCTAATGCATTGATTGTTTGGAGATCACGTGGCGTTAGAAAACAATGTATTTGACATCTTATTTGCTCCCCTTGTTGTGTGGTTCATCTTTCTAACCTTTTGGATTGGAGGTTTACACTCTTTTTGTTTTTCTAAGTTGTTTCTAAATGGACAGAAATAGAGTCATGCAACTGTCCATTTCCCATACACGTGATAAACGTAAACAAATACTTATGCAACCAGTGAAACGACACTGGTGGAAGAAGGAGTATTATTGTGCATCACTCTGTCAATAATGGATCCAAAGCAGAAACAAACCCCAAAATATCTCTGGATAGACTGGATGCCATTGTCAAGGTAAAGAAAACAACCTGTTTGAGTATAAACAAATGGATTGGTAAACACAGTTGTTTTTGAGCTATTATGTAGGATTATTTCTGTTTGAGCACACACGTGATGGCCATATTTTCATTGAATGACTCAATTAGCTACAATTGAGCAACCAAATATTTAATTTTAAAACAAAATGCTGGAAATTAAGGAAAATGTGATACTTTGATAATAGCTGATAATAATTGAAACATATTATATACCAATCTATATTTTGAAGTGAGCATTTTCTGTATCGTAAACAGGGCTTGACGTTGACACACACTCATGTACTTTGGCAGGTTGAATTTTACATATAATGTATTAATTTTTATTTTGTAGTCTTTTGTAAAGGCATCTGAAATAATAAACCAAGTGCAATATAGTGTTGTCAAAAATGTTAATATTTTGATACGTATCAATACTTAAATATACGAAACGCTCGACTTAATACTCATTTTCCACAGAATAGATACACGATACAGCTGTGCTTTCCTGATCTCTCACCTCTCCGACAGCGAGTTACACACAAACCCGCCTCCCCTCACTCACTCGTCGTTTCATTTGCTCCAGATGAGTATTGTTGGTGTTTACAGGGCTTGAATATCGGTGTGGGAATGCGTGTATCGTGCATAATTTTACACAATCCTTCCGATTTGTGCTCACATCCAAAGTGCAGTCAAATACACACAAAATAATTTGAAAATGCCCGTAATTTTTAAGTTTTGTTTTAAGTGAATGTAAACAGTTGAGATAGAAAATGCATGTGTAATGGTACATGGATCAATGTACAATGGATCAATGTGTTAGGCCTTAAAGTGACAGCAGCCTAATATACCGGCTGCCAGATTATGAGATAATGTTAATATATATATAAAACCTCAGACACTTTTCTTCCATGGTATCAATGTCAAACTTGTGGTTTAGTGAAATTGTTGAGTGGTTTTCCCTTTTTTGTTGCTGTTGCTGAGCAAAAACAATGTATGTCAAGCCCTGGTTGTAACAATGGCTTTAGTGGATGGATCCATTGAAACCAAAAGGGGTTTAAACCATTACTAAATCAAGGTCAGATTTAGCAGGTAGATAGCATGCATGGAAACAGATCACAAGGTCAAAGAATAGACTACGATAAACAATGCATGATAAGAGAAAAATGAACGCTGGCCTGAAATTGAATGTTTTGACTTGAGATAGACTAAAGATGCACACTTAAGATCAGACACAAATCTGGAAAGTGAAGACATTTCAAATCTAACTTAAATGTCCCTGATGCAAAATACTGTGTAAAACCCTGTGCTTAAAGAGGTCAAACTGTTTGTGGGTATGTAGTTATGATTCAAGCTGGACTCAAGACTGTACGGATAACTGGAGGTGAGTGGAGGCTGGCAAACTAAGATTTTCTCGACAATATATGTGCATTTTTAATTCTTAAGAATAGCATGCGTTTAGTTTAATAAAAAAGCAAATAGGAATTATTCATTTGAGTGTTGCCAAAACGTTTTTTTTGAAACACTTTGTTGCCAAAACCTTACTAAGCTCACGGGCGTAACATTTTTGTTGACGTGTATAGTGAACATTTATGTAATGTTATGTAAGACACTTGCAACTGCATTATTGGTTCAGCTTCAGTAGTTGTTTAAAGACCTCAGGATTTCTTTTTGTCTGTCGGCTGGCTGTCCGTAATTCTCTGAATGGTTTGGCATAGTGACATGATTAGCATGCATCTGCTGTTTAATAACGTGCAAAGGCGAGAACAAGGTGTAATCTAACAACAATAACTGTGTCAATGGAAGCGCATTACACACAAGCCTCTAATTTAAAATGTTCTTAACCTATTATTGGGGCTGAAGGACATGTACACTATGTGACTTTATGCACAGCGTGACTAAAAAAAAAACATTTGGTCCAGTGACTGTTTGGCAATTTCTGCAGCAAAACTATCTTTTGCATTTTAGTTATTACCAGTAGAGTTATAGAAAGGGCAAATAATATGCATTGGGAAAGAAAGCTGTTAAGCTGTGAATGATATGGAGGCTATTACTGTATATATATATATATATATATATTAGGGCTGTCAAAGCGATTAACCACGATTAACCGGATCCAAAATAAAAGTTTGTGTTTACATAATATTTGTGGGTGCACTGTGTATAATTATTTTGTATATATTAGGGCTGTGCAAAAATTAATCGTGATTAATCGCATCCAAAATAAAAGTCTGTGTTTACATAATATATTTGTGCGTGCTGTATATAATTATTTTGTATATATAAATACACACATGCATGTATATATTTCAGAAAATGTTATTCATATATGAAATATTTATATTTATATAATTTAGAATATATATATATATATACAGAATTTAAGCGCAAATAATTCTTAAATATATACATGCATGCATAGGTATTTATATATACAAAATAATTATATACAGCACACACAAATATATTATGTAAACACAGACTTTTATTTTGGATGCGATTAATCGCAATTAACTTTTGCACAGCCCTAGTATATATATAAAAACACACATGCATGTATATTTAAGAAAAAAAAATATTATTTATTTATAAAATATAGAATATAAATTACATATAAATCTAAATACAAAATATACATGAAAATATTTCTTAAATATATACATGCATGTGTGTGTATTTATATATCCAAAATAATTATACACAGTGCACCCACATGTATTATGTAAACACAAACTTTTATTTTGGATGCGATTAATCGCGATTAATCGTTTTGACAGCCCTAATATAAATATATATATATATATATATATATATATATATATGAAGAGTTCAGATGCAAAAGCCTCCAAGTGCCATTTGAAATTTTCTTCTAAAATGATCATTTTTATCAAGCTTGCATATTTAAGTTCAGTAATTTCACTTAAATGGCAATGAAGATTACCTATTAATTGTCATTTAAGTGAAATTACTGAACTTAAATATACAAGTTTGATAAAAATCATCATTAAAGAAGAAAATTTCAAATGGCATTTAGAGGCTTTTGCATCTGAACACTATATATATATATATTTTTTTTTCTGCTGGAGAGAGCAAAGGCTAAAGCTAGAAATATCCTGATATTCTTCAGCCAGTAAAAGCTGGCCTTATCATTGTCAAGTGCAGATTTTATCAGTCGATGAAGCTCTTTGCAGTCTATTAAAGTCCACACACTTCGGAAAGAGCAGTGTGATATTTATAGCTGAAGATGATGGGGTGGGCAGGGTCCCGGGGTCTTCCTGAAACCATCAGTCAGGTTGTTTCGAGCGGCAGAGCCACCAGCAGGCTGTGTGTGTGTGTGTGGGAGAACGCTGCCAAAGATCATCTGCAGCTTTCCTCTTTTGGCCTGCAAACCCTTATCTTGAAATGGAGAAAGAGCTGCACATATTTATCTATCACTATGACAGCAATGCATTAACATAACAATGCTTTGGAGTTATGCATTAAAGGAGTAGTTCACTTTTTTAAAAAAACTTTTGCTAATCACCCCCATGTTCGTGACTCTCCTGTTCGAACTCGTTCTAAATGAACGAATATTTGCAATTCGAGTCAATTCATTAATTTCGTTCATTGAATGAACCAAATGACACGAAAATGTTTTTTCATTTTGATGTTTGAAGAGGAGAGTCAGGAACGCGCATCACAGAACAGAGCAAGGCGAGCATTTGAGCTTATAAAACTTAAACTTTGTTATTTTATTTTTTAAATGAGCGATCGTTTTGCTTGATAAGACCCCTATTCATCGTCTGGAGTCGTTTAAAGGAATACTCCACCAGTTTTCATATTAAACTATGTTATTCCCTTAACTAAGACGAGCTGATGCATACCTCTCTCGTCTCAGTGCGTGCTCTCTATCGCTCTGTATTGCCGCAAAACTGTGTTAGCACTTAGCTTAGCCCAGTGCATTAAATATGGGCCCAAAAGAGAAGCGACCAAACACTTCCTCGTTTTCCCTATTTAAACACAGTTACTTGATTAGTGTAACTCGACCTGGGCTGGTGACACAAAATAAAGCGTTGTGTTTTTCTAAGCGTTTAAAATTGATAACTATATTGTATGGCGGAATACCATGAAAATTGCTTTAGAGCACTTCGACTTGGCGCAATAATACCTTCACTCGTGAAAAGTCCTCCTACCGGCTCGCGCTTGTCGCATGTCACGTTGGTTGTATTGACCTATGGTATTGACGGAAATAAGAGGGAGGGGGAGAGGAAGCGCGAGCCGGTAGGAGGACTTTTCACGAGTGAAGGTATTATTGCGCCAAGTCGAAGTGCTCTAAAGCAATTTTCATGGTATTCCGCCATACAATATAGTCATTAATTTTAAACGCTTAGAAAAACACAACGCTTTATTTTGTGTCACCAGCCCAGGTCGAGTTACACTAATCGAGTAACTGTGTTTAAATAGGGAAAACGAGGAAGTGTTTGGTCGCTTCTCTTTTGGGCCCATATTTAATGCACTGGGCTAAGCTAAGTGCTAACACAGTTTTGCGGCAATACAGAGCGATAGAGAGCACGCACTGAGACGAGAGAGGTATGCATCAGCTCGTCTTAGTTAAGGGAATAACATAGTTTAATATGAAAACTGGTGGAGTATTCCTTTAAAGCCCTTTGAACAGTTTGCACTGAAACTGTCTTTTGGACCTTGAACCGTTTGGTTGACCGTTGAAGTTTAATTTTCATCAAAAACCTTAATTTTGAAAAAAAAAACTGATTTGGGGTTCAAGAGTTATAATTAACAATGTTGTATTGCTTAATATTTTTGTGATGAGATACATCCATATTCTTTGATGAATAGAAAATTCAAAAGCATTTTTTTGAAAAAATCTGATTATAAATGTATTTACTGTCATTTGTGATCAAATTAATGCATCATTTTTTGAATAAAGGTATTAATCTCTTTCCAGAGAAAGAAAAAAAAACATTTATTAACTTTTCAAATGCGCGCATATGCATGTGTGTGTGTCTACCTGGTATTATGTGGACAAGGATAGGAAATACCAGTAAATTTTGACCTTATACACTCTAAACAATGCTGGGTTGTTTGAACCCAAATTTGGCTCAAATATGGACAAACCCAAATATTGGATTAAAAATGTAATTTCAAATTTTAACCCAACTTCAACTTTCAATTTCAACTGTAATTTTTTAAATTGCATTTTTAACCCAACATTTGGGTTTGTCCATATTAGACCCAAATTTGGGTTCAAACAACCCAGCATTGTTTAGAGTGTATGGGCACTTTTTTTGGTTCACATGAGGAAAACAGCTTAGTAATTAAATTCCAGACAGTTCTGTGATGGGTATACAGTAGATTTAGACGTAGGGTTAGTGTGAGAAGATATAATATACAGTTTGTGTAGTATACAAATCATCATATTTTTGGGAAGTCCCCATAAAATATGGAAACCAGTGTGTGTGTGTTGGGGAGCAAACAGTTTGTCTTGTAACAAAGAAAGCGCTACCCGATGAACTCACGATTATTTTGGATGCTTCTTATTCAGAAACAATAACTTCCGACAGGCCACCTTAGTGGCTCCGACGTCCCTGTCCCCCATTCTTTCATGTGAGTTTCCTGTCTTGTGGCGCGCCACTGGACCTTAAACAAGGAGCCTGATCTGGCTCTCGTCCCATTCAGGAATCGAGACAGTGGCCGCATAGTCATTTTCTATTTACTATGCAGATTCTCACACTCTCTCTCTCTTTCTTTGCATTGCCAAATTCTGGCTGTCTTTGTTTACTAGTAAAGGGGGGTTGTCCTTGGGTCTTCCTCCCACACATAACCCCCCTCTCTTTTTGAATCATGGCAAAATCAATGACAGGGTCCAAGCCTCGGAGTCACTATGCCGAGACTATCCCGCCCTCGCCCCCTCCTCATCCATGACACATGTTCCACAGCACGTACCTTGTCTCTCCCTGCTCTCGGTTTGGCTCAGGCAAAGCAAACAGTGGTTTGATCAAACAAGGCGACAAGTGATTCCGAAAGATTTCTAGCTATGACAACAAACACGGTGTCTGGGCACTATGTTGTAGGCAATACAGAACTCGTCTGTGTATCCAAACACTTTATTATTGTGATGTTTACTAAAACAGAGGAAATAATATACAGCGATATCCAAATTGTTTTTACAGTTTGGTGAACTGCAGAACCATGACAGATTACACAATGACTCTAAGGCTTTGGGCTTACTGGTTTATCTATATCTATATTTACCTATCTAGCACAAATAATTATGGGAGCGTTTCAAAGCAGTCGCCTATCAGTGAGTACCAAATTGAGTCGAGATAGTCTTGGTTATTGGACCCAGAGTCCCCTGGGCCTATTGATTCCCGACCCACACCAAAAATGACAACGTAAATATTAACTTTCACTATTTCGTTCGTTATACCCTTCCGCATGCAGGACTTTTGAAAGCACCGACAATGGACATGGAAGTATCAGAACTGGACTCAGTTCAATTCAATTTACATTTATTTGTATAGCGCTTTTCACAATACACACCATTTCAGTCCACATTACAATTTAGAGTGATCTGTTATCACAGTTATGTATTGCACGGGGTTGGCGCCATCTCTTCATTGGTGTTGGGCATCTGAAGTCTTCATAGGTTGGATCAAAACTGGAGCTAACTAGTTATCTCAGGATGGGCTTCTGAAGATAAAACAGAGAAGCAAAGTAGAAAAATAATTAGTGTAGCTGCTGTTTAAGCTAGAATAATCATGTGCATTTGATCTGATATAACTGTATAAGGTAAGGAGATGCATTATGTGAAGGCTAGGCAAAAGAGATCCATCTTTAAACTGGGAGAGCAATTCTTAGCCCCGAATATTATCAGGAACGCTATTCCAGAGTTTAGGAGACATGTGAAAACGCTCTGCCTCCTTTAGTGGACTTAGTTATTCTAAGTACTATCAAAAGCCCAGAGTTTTGTGACCTTAAAGGGTCACTCCACCTCTGGAAAGATGAATGTGTATTTAAAATTGGTTATTTATGTAGAAGAAATGGGAAATTATTTTTGAATTTGGAGTTTTCTAGACTGAGAAAAGACAGAAAATGTATTTTTGGCTTATGTGGATGAAAGACAACAACTCCCAGAATGCACTTGCTTCCCTGGCCTTGGAGGCCACGCCCACGGTAGCCACGCAGTAGTTAAACAACAAGTCTAGGCTACTAGTGAGTCTCCGTGATGAGTCTGCCCAAAAATGTGTTTCGGGGATCACCCAAAATGTCCGGGATTGGGCTTTTGCGTTCTACGGTCGCCATTCATCATGTTTACAGTGGCGAGCGGGACGAGTGAGGGCTACGGGAGAACGGCGCGAGTCATGTTTACTGTGGCGAGCGGGACGAGTGAGGGCTACGGGAGAACGGCGCGAGTCATGTTTACTGTGGCGAGCGGGACGAGTGAGGGCCGCGGGAGAACGGCGCGAGTCATGTTTACTGTGGCGAGCGGGACGAGTGAGGGCCGCGGGAGAACGGCGCGAGTCATGTTGACTGTGGCGAGCAGGATTAGTGCGGGCCGCGGGAGAACGGCGCGAGTCATGTTGACTGTGGCGAGCAGGATTAGTGCGGGCCACGGGAGAACGGCGCGAGGCCAGTGGCGTGATTACCGATGAGCGTACCGATCATCCATCTGCATATTCAGTAGCTTCGTCCATATTTTCAAAACGTTTCTGCCGGTGAAATCAGATGCACTGGCACTGATCTGTGATTGGTCTGTTAGCGCATTAGGCCCAACCCCCTTCGGCGGGTTTGAAAGGGTGAGATCTAGTGCTTGTAGTCTTTACAGAAATCCCCCTCTCTTACACTTCCTCCTCCAATAACGTAAAATGACGATTTTTGCGTCATTTTCGGAGGAAGTGAAAAAGGTAAATAGCAGATTTCTCTTGTCTCAGGGGAAAATGAGAGAGTGTTGCATGACCATTCAATAGTATAACTGGGTTTATAACAATGGAAAGCTTAGTGCAAATGAGTGGAATGACCCTTTAAAGAATGAATACTGTTTTCTTGAACATTGTCTAGATGACTGTGAACATGTGCGTCGTCTAAGTCGGGAAGTGAGGGCACCAGAATGTACTGATGACAACATCAGTACATTCTGGAAGGAGTGTGATGCTCTGGGCAATGTTCTGCTGGGAAATCATGTGTATGTAAATTTGACACATGCCACATATCTAAACATTGTTGAAGAATCCTTCATGACAATGGTGTTTCCTGGAGGAAATGGCCTCTTTCAGCAGGATAATGACCCTGGCCTCCAAATTCCCCAGGTCTTAATCCAATTGAGCCTCAACAAGTTCGATACATCATTGGGTTGGTGCTGTTTTGGCAGCACGTAGAGTTCAAGTTCAAGTTAATTTTATTTATATAGCACGTTTTATAACAGCCAGACTGACCAAAGTGCTTTACAGAACTACAAATTAAATGACAGTAATACCACGCATAACAGCACAGCAAAGATAAGTACAGCAAAGCTAAGAACAGCCTTAGCTCTGCAGATGTCTGTTAGTGAGGCGCCATGTGCTAGAGCCCAAGAGGAAGCCTAACTACGGGTGGAGTAAGCCTTTGAACCAAGGGGGCATGGTCGACCCTGTTGCTGGTATGCCAAAACAATGGCGTCCACAATCCAGTGAGACAACCTTTGCTTGGAGAGAGCCTTTCCCTTCAGCTTTCCACCATAACAGACAAAGAGCTGGTCTGAAGGCCGGGGTCTCAGGATCATGTGAGAATAGGCCGGCCTGAATTCCAGGCAGGCTTCATCAACGAAACATGCGTGCAGGGCCCCTACCCTTTTTAAACCCTTCCAATCCAGGCCAATGCAACCGGGAGTGCTGTCTTAATTGACAGGAACTTAAGATCCACTGATTGCAGAGCACTCTGCTCTGTGCACTCTGCAGGACAGTTAAAACCACTGAGAAGTCCCCAGAGGGAACAAGAGGAGGGCAAGGAGGATTCAGTCTCTTCGCTCTTCTCAAGAATCTGATGATCAGGTCATGCTTACGTAGGGATTTACCTTCAACTGCGTTGTGATGTACGGCAATAGTGGTAACATACACTTTCAGAGTGGAGGGAGACATCCTTCGCTCCAACCCATCTTGCAGGAAGGAAAGCAAGACACTGATCAAGCATCTTCTCGGGTCTTCTCGGTGAGGAGAGTACCAGTTGATGAAGAGGTTCCACTTCAATGCATACGGATGTCTCATGGACGATGTTCTAGCGGAAGTGATGGTAGCCATCACCACCGGTGGTAGGGTACTCAAACCTGCCTCATCGCATCCAGGAACCAGACATGGAGGTTCCAAAATCAGGACAATGGTGCCATAGGTTGCCCAGTCTCTCTGAGAAAGAAGGTCCTTCTTCAAATGAATTGGCTAGAGAGGTGCTGTCGTGAGGAGTACAAGTACAGAGAACCAGGTCTAGGTGGGCCAATGAGGTGCAACCAATATGACCTGCTCTCGTCCTCCCTAAGGTTTAGGGGGGTGGAAACACATGCTTGCGAAGGCCCTGTGGCCAACTGTGTGCCAGTTTATCTGTGCCAAGCGTGCCCTCAGATACCCCTTTTATACAGAAAAAAGAACTGGTTCGGAACTGGTGCTGGTTCAAAGTTGGTTTGGAGCTGGTTCAACTTGCGAACCCGTTCAGAACCTGTTTGCTTTTCCACTGACTAGAGCGCCCAGGGAACGACGTCGTTACGTCACTGTGTACGTCGCTTGCAAGTACATTGCTTTGGGATTATCTCTAACTCGTGTACCGAGAAAACTTTAAAAACAATTGAAATATGTAAGTCTTTTAATCTTTTCGTTTGATATGTAATCTTTTCTGATAAGTTGTGTACCCCTATCTTGTCTTTTTTTCTTTCCATTTATTTGTTCTATATCGTGACTGTTTTCTTCTTTGCTTATGTTTCAAAATAAATAAATAAATAAAACGCTTGCGTGCTTCTGCAGTTTCTCTTGGCTTTGCGATGGTCAGAAAATATGTTTAGAAGAACCGAGAAGAACGCATCTAAACCCGCTAAACGTGCTAAAAGAACGGTTCTTGTCCAGCAAAGATTTGGTGCTGCTTTGGAACCAGTTTTCGCGGCCGCGAACCGGTTCTTTGGCTGTCGAAACACAAAGAACTGGTTCGCGTGCAGGCACCGGCTCCGAACCGGCTCTCAAAATGCTTTGGTGGAAAAGGGGCTAGAGAGGGAGTAAAACAGATCACAATGGGACGAGTCATGGGAGGCAAACAGTTCTACCTCTGCATCCCCGGACTGATCACAAATCATCTGAGCCGACTTGGGATGGAGTCGCCATTCTCCAGGAAGAGGCTGAAACCATGAGAGATCGTCGGCTGCACAATGTTGCACAAATATTGTCTGAGCGGACTAGTACGTGTTGGTTCTTGAGCAGCGCCAGAAAGCGGTGCAGAGCAAGGCGTACTGCCAGCAACTCGAGGCAATTGCCAAGGGCACTGGGGTCTTGTCCCACACAACATGCCAAGGGCACTGGGGTCTTGTCCACCATGTCCATGTCCTCAACCCTTGACAGAGGCATCTGTTGAGACAACTACATGCCTGGAAACTCAATCTAAGTGTACTCTGGTCCGTAGAAAAGTGAGGTTCGACCACGGGGTGAAGGTCCGATGGCAGGTAGGAGTAAGTGGCCCACGGAACGTGCCTTGATGGCATGCCCACCTCGGGACTCGATCGCAAAGCCAATGCTGAAGCAGTCTCTTGTGAAGCAGTCCGAGCGGCGTTGCAGTGGCTGCGGCTGCAATATGCCCCAGGATCCTCTGAAATAACTTCACTGGAAACGCACTCTTGTCCTCAAATTGTCTCAGGCAAGTCTGCAGTGACTGCGCGCTTGCTCGTAAGCTGTGTACATGGCAACCAAGTTGATTTCCATTACAAGAAAAGAGGTCCTCTGCACAAGGCAAAGTTTGCTCTTCTCCAAGTGGACCCGAAGGCCCAGGTGGACTAGGTGCCGCATCACAAGGTCCCTGTGTTCGCAAACCTGGTCTCAAGAGTAAACTAGGATCAGCCAGTCGTCGAGATAGTTCAGAATGTGAAGTGTTAATGTTGCCATAGTGGAACAAGGGATGCCTCGACGACCTCCTGCGACCACCTCCGCGGTACGGCTTGGGTGAAGGCTGCTGTTGGGTCCAAGAGGGAGGGGCGGGAGCCAAAGGAGAGCGTCCTCGGTGGCAAGCTGATCCTGATCTGTACCAAGCCCGTACAGCATAAACCATACAGGTACAAATTTTCAACTACTAGTGTTACAGACTCCTGATTTCCAAGATCATCTAACTTTGTGACGTTAATGGGGGTAATTTCAAGTGCTTCAGTAATTTATTTGCTTAAAATTATTTTAATGCGTTACAAATGTTTAATTGATCACTCGCGTTAACGAAATAATATTGACATATATTTATGTTTTGTTTACCATTATATTTGGAAAACGTTTATAAGTATCGAGAGGTTTTCATATTGATTATCCTTAGAACTGAGAGAAGCTGGGCCTCACATCCTAATATATACATTGTACAACTGTTGCCCAAACAACCTCTATCCTGCCATCACCCTTCAACAAACAGACCTGGTTTAAAGAGCATGCGAGATAAAAGTAACCAATTAAACTATGGAGACACTAACTTTAAAATGAACACAATTTTAATTCAGCCAATTTTGGCTGTAAAAAGCCACACAAGTAGGCGAACCTTTGAGCCTTAGACAAAATACATAGACGTTCTGTTTTGAATGCCCTCTAGATATGTATAGATAAACTTTATTGATCCCTGGGGATAAAATCAGGATCTTTGAACTCTGTCTTCCCAGAGACCCAATAGGTTTTCCTGGATAGACTCATGTCTTCCTGGATTACACTATTCTGTGCCAGCTACTGAACACGCTTGAAGTTTAACATTTGTTGCTGCTGGAGCCAATAGCCCCGTGGGCAGCGCTCTGACATGTGGAACGGTTGTGCTTTGGGTGACTCGAGTTCGAGTCCCAGCTTATGGACATTTCCTGAACCCGTCACCCTCTCTCCCTCCTCACCTCCTGTCTATCTATCCCAACAAAGGCAAAATGCCAATAATTTATTTTTGTGTATATATATTTATATACACAAAAAATACAATGTCTAATCCTGGAGAGTGGTAAAAGTAAACAGATTTTGCTGTTCACAATGGAGGGTGGTGTTTAAGTTCTCCTGCTTAATATACATTTAAGAAATAAGGGTGGACTTGTCAAGGGATTCTGGAAGAATTGTCCCAGGGGTAAGGTAAGTGACTGCTAATATATATCCAGGATTAGGATAAACTTGAATTTATCCCCTTTTTTCCATTTCACAGTGACAAAACAACCTTCCCAGAATGTTGTTTTTTCTTCTTTTTCCTGAATGTTACCCATTTAGATTTAATTCTTAGATTTTTGACGTTTCAGCATTATGTGAAGATAGTCTTGGGTGATTGCAAAAATCAAAGTTTCAGTCGTTTGTTTGACTTACCTCCTTAAAATGTAAGATTTCACCTAAAATAGAAAGCTTTTGTATCATTATACTCTACCGTTCAAAATGTTGGTTTCAGTAAAAAAAAATTTATTTTTTTTTTGGAAAGAAATTAATTTTACTCAGGATGTGTTAAAATGATCAAAAATGACAGTAAAGATATTTATAATGTTGCAAAAGCTTTGTATTTCGGATGCTGTTTTGAACTTTATTCATCAAAAAAAGGTACACAACTGTTTTCAAACTTGATAATAATAAGAAATAGAGTGATTTCTGAAGGATCGTGTAACAGAGAAGACTGGAGTAATCATCTGGCTTGTCATCAGAGGAATAAATTACATTTTAAAAATACATTTAAATAACAGTTATTTTAATTTGTAATGATAATTCTCAATATTTTGGATCAAATAAACACAGCCTGTGTGAGCAGAACGTTAAAACACCTTCCTGATCCCAGTGTATGTGGACAGGATACTTCTAATGAATATGAAGAACTGCCTCCCCGATCCATGAACAAAAATACAAAGCATGAAGGGGATACTCACATAATTTTGAGTATTGTTTCATTTCTTTGTATTACCACCTTACCTGGGAGTATGCCAAGTGGAAAATGCAGTTAAAAGATCATTGGAGAAATTGCATTGAGAGGAAGCCCTTTTTAGTAGCACTGTTTATTTTGTAGAGAAACCAGATATTATGCGAGTAACAATGAAAGACTAATTTCTTCCAAAACAGGAAGTTGATCCGATAACTATCACGAGACTGTTATATTTAATTTTCTTATTTTCAAAGTCATGGATTGAAAATAAATAAATAAATAGCTAAGCATTACGGAACCGATGAGTGCTGACAATACCTTAAAAAGCTTCGGTTGCAATTAATGGGCTATAGACGGAGCTATGGACAAAACGGAGAGGATCCTGTGAGGACTGGATTCTGAGATGCAGAAAACCAGTGAGTAAATTAAACGATTTTTTTTTTCTTTTTACCTGAGCTTCAACATTTTGTAGCGGTCTCGTGGATGGCAGCTCCATTCATTCTCCACCTCTGACATAGTGAGCGCGTTCCGCCGTTTCTGCTGAATCGCTTTCGTGGAGAGAGGGGGCATTTACATTCATAGAAAGCTTGCCAATAGGGTGATGCAAAGCCTGACTGATCATCTGAGTACGTGCCTCCTGGGAAGGGACGGTGTCATTGTGTTTGATCGCGTGTGCGTGCCACAGAGGACTAGAAGCAGCGCGCAGGACTGGATGCGTCTGTGCTTCAGTCTATCCATGTCTTTTGCGCCACCAGTCGAGGTCGAGCTGTCTTTGCGCGATATTTGTCGTTTTTAATCATGTGTTTGAAAAATGCCAAGTTGCTTTGCGAATGTTTCACGGTTCAGGTAAGATCCTTACGCTTTTCCAAAAGTTGGCTTTACATGTGCGCTTTGCAACAAGTGGGAATGTATGTTTTTGTTGTATGTTTTGGCGCGTTAAATTCAAGCAATACGCTGTTTATCAACGCATATAGGGCAAAATACAACTTTTTAAAGATTTTTTTTTCTGGTATTAGGACTATTAATAATTTGAAACTATAAAAGTGAGCATGCAGCTAAGTGAATTGAATGTTGGCGCAAAGCGTAACTGGAATTATAATAGCCTACGAAATGAAAAAATAATTAATTCATTCAAATAGGCTATGTCATATTCTCCTGATCAATCAAATTGCATTTTAATTAGGTAGCCTATTATTCATTAAGGAAGTTGTTTTGAGCTATCACTATTTCTTGTAATGGACATTGGAATTCCCCATGCATGACCTGGCATCTTTATTATTAGCATGAGCTTTACATTTCAACGAGAGCTGACTCACTCTGAGTAAAAGTGCTGCATCATCAGAAGTTGACAATTGACCAGCAAATCCATTGTGAAAACGAGAGTGACTTTGCAGAAAAAAAAGCTTGTAGACAGTTCACAGATGGCTTCTCTTTGGGTTTTCTCTGCAAGAAAGGGAAAAGAAAGTCATCACAACGTACAAAAATAAGGTATCGTAAGAACCATTGTGGATACTTTCCTGTACAATTCCAAGTCCAATTTAATGAAATATTATTATTTTAATGAAGCGTTCACACATACTGACATTGAGTATTGAGTATTGTAGAATGATGAAAGAAAAAAAATTAACACTTGTAGGTCAAGGTCCTTGGTTTACCAAGGGTAAAACCTGCCACTTTGACAGTGCTCTCTCTCGTGAGGCAAAAAATAGACTCTAATAGTTGGCATTTAGTGTTGGCACTTCCCGTTACCTTTAACATTGGCTGTGATCCTAACTTCAAGTCCTTAGACACTCGGTGTAGCTGGAGAGTAAGGCATGTGATATGGTCTCCCCCTCTTTCTGTTGCTATCCTTTAGTCATTCAGTGAGGTATAAAAGCCTTGTGTGTCTGTGCAAGGATATGGAGAGTTAGCACATTCTCCATTGAGTGATTCTCTTTTAAAAGGGGGGTTGACTGCTTTTTTTCTTTGCATGATTGTGTTTATGGGGTGCAATATAACATGTATTCGTGGTTTTTCTTTTTTTAAAAGTCTTATTTTCACCTTTATTGTCAGCCGCGCTCTCCTCTGTCCTCGAACGAGCGGTTCACTTCCTGATTCTATGAAAACACTCCCTCAGAAACACGTAATGGGCTCAGATTGGTTAGTTTGGGCGGGTGTGTTGTGATTGGCTAAACTGTCGCTCACGTTGTCCGAAAGGATAACGCCCATTACCTTTACGGGGAAACGTGCATGTCATGAGCTCTGGTCCAGATGTAAATAATGGTGTCGAACTGCAGTATCAGTGAGGCAGAATCAGACCGAGAAAGCCGCGATGAAGCGAGTAAAACAGAACCACACCACACACGGCTCTTAATAAACGTTTCTGAATGATAATTTACTACATTTTTTAAATTTATACACGTTTGTTTTACACAATAGCATCTGACTGGCAACGATAGCAACTGACTGGCTACTAATGTCATACTCAAACAGCGTTGGCATGTTTACGTTCTTGATCAAATCGAAAATAACGTCATAAAGCATATATACATGAAAAATACGTTTAAAACATTAGTACTTGTCGAAAATTCAGGTCCATAATGTTTGTACGCGTTTGTCGTAGACACAAAAATAGCATAGGCTAACTAGTAGTAGCTATAAAGCCAGCGCTGGCATTTGAAAAAAAAAATAAAACACAGGCTAAGGCCGTGTGTCCACCAAAGCGTTTTTCCACGCGCCTGGCGTATGTTTTCAATTGTTTCCAATGGGAACGCCGCGTTTTTTAAACGCCATGAGCGTGACGAGGCGCTGAGCGTTTTTTTCATGCTGAAGCGCCGAGTGCCCGGCGTTTTTACTGGTCACCGAGAGTTGAAAAATGTTCAACTTTGGAAAAAACGCAGCGGTCATCACTGTCAGTTCTTGCCCAGCCGTCCAATCACAGTGGAGGAGGGGCGGGACTAAACCAAACCGACCAACAGTCACAACGTTTAAACTGCTGCGGATATTCTGTATCATAGCAACGAAACGCATCAACGGAAAAAACGCTGCGCTGCCAAAACGCTCTCAAGCGCCCAAAGCACGGCATCTTCAGCAGAGCGTGTAGCATTTTCAGCTGGATAAAAACGCTTTGGTGGACACACGGCTTAACGTTACGTCTGGAATTATACATGCAAATAAATTTAAAATGATTAAGTCTTAGTCTACTTACAGGTTGTGGCCCAACAACTGCTGCCTCTGGTTTTAAAGTCGGAACTGCTTCATGTTTTAGTAACAGTTTCTTGTTGAATCCGGTGTTGAACTCGTGGAGACTCTGGAAGCTGTCTTCCGTAAAATGCGCAGCACAGAGAGCTAGATTACGATCGTCACTTTCAGGAATATAATCAAACATAAATTGTATCCATTGTTGAGGAAATACAGCGTCCATGGGAAGCCCGAAACACGGAAGACCTGACAGCTGGGTAAACACGATATGCGCATGCCATTTTCTGCATATACCATAACCCAGCTGTAGTCCCAATCGAGTCGTTTTTGTAGGCGTTTACACTTCCTGGTTTTTAAAAGACGACATCTCTGCTTACACTGAACTTTCAGCGCTGCAACTTTGCAGATACTCTTCATGCACCATCAGCAACATTACACACTATTTAAAATGAAAAAAGTGAAATCCCAGTAAACCCCCCCTTTAAAGAGGCTGTTTAAATTTTAGGCCCTATAAACAAGTGAAAATGTATTGTCTTTGCATGGCTTAATTGTCGTAATTTAAGTAGCCCTCAATTCCTCCTTTTAAACTAAAATTCTCAATTATATTGATTTCACTCTATTTGTCAATTACTTTTATAGTGTGATTAAAAAAAAACGTGTATTTGGGGACCTGCGACAGCACCTCGTCGTTGATGGGTCGCTATAACTATAAACTCTCTTTTTACAGAGATAATATCCATATGTTTAACTGTGGGAGAAGTGGAGATTTCTTGACTGTAAAATTCTTGGTCAGATGAGATGTAGCTGTTAGCGATTGGCTGATTACACGGTGGACGTGCGTTCTGCAGCATTCAGACAGACTCCGTGTGTTTCTTGGTTTTCCACAGGTCATGGTGTCAACAGAACCTCTGTTGCTTTCGTGACAAGACACCATTCTCCGCCAAGATCAGCAGTAAAGTGATTTGTCAAGCTGAGGCCGACAGAAAAACTCGAAGAAAGGAAAGAAAATTCTGATAATTGACATTCTGCTCCAAATTTTGGCCCAACCTTGAGTGTTTCATGTGCTCAAGATCAGAACATCTCCAGAGGGTACATCCGCTTTGATCAGGGTCCCGTTGCGTCAAAGCCTGCTAAAGCTGAAAGAGTGCATTCAAAAACGTCCCAATAAGAAATACATGCGGTTCAATCACATGGCCAGCTGCATATGATGCACTAAAAAAGTAGACAAGCAATGTCCAACCTCACGGCTGAGGAAACCATTGAATTTCAATTTGTTGCCACTGCAAATACGCACTTTTATCATTTAATTTTTGGTTTCTGACACGCATGTGATAGAGGATTAAAGTTTTGCAGACCAGACACACACAAACACTCTTTCTGTGTAATCTGTCTCTTTATTCCAGATAGACAGAGTACTCGAGCGTTGTGTGGTGGGCGTTGTCTTTTTCCTTATGATTTCTTAAATCTTGACCTCTTTACAGGTCAAAATGTTGGTTACGGGTCTTATTTATTGGCTGAGTGATTTTTTACAGTGGTTTTGTTTATTTACTGGTAGCTATTTACTGCACACACATCATGAAAACAACGGCATCTGTTGGTGTCTTTCAGAGAAGTGGCGTAGTGTAATCTCGGGATTGTCCTGGTCTGTCGGTGTGGTGTGATCTTGCCTTTAAAGGCCACTTCACAGACAATGACCAACAGCTACAGACACTTTGTGGGATCAGTGTTTCCCCCTGTCTGCAGCTGTCGCTGTTGGTCGGCGCTTGTTTTCACTGAGAAGTGAGAAAAGACGGTGCCTTTGTTCTGTGTCTGTGTCATATACCTTGGCAATAGAATCACCTTTGGCTATTACATTTTTTAGTTTACTCACCAGACTGATGTACTATACACTCACGTAAAGGATTATTAGGAACACCATACTAATACTGTGTTCGCCTTGAGAACTGCCTTAATATGTGGAATTGATTCAACAAGATGCTGAAAGCATTCTTTAGAAATGTTGGCCCATATTGATGGAGATTTGTGGGATGCGCATCCAGGGCACGAAGCTCCCGTTCCACCACATCCCAAAGATGCTCTATTGGGTTGAGATCTGGTGACTGTGGGGGCCATTTTAGTACAGTCAACTCATTGGCTCAATCCCAATTCACCCCTTGGCCCTACCCCTCCGTTTTGCGCGTTCACGTCTAGGGGTAGGGTGTCCTGATTCTTCTTGAGATCGAGGGGTAGAGCGAAGGGGTAGGGCTACATAGCCCTTGAAACCGAGATTTTTCAGAGGCACACTCCAAACGGAGGGCTAAGAGAAAAGTTCACGGAATGCATCGGAAATCACCAGCGAGATGGATCGCAAACGGTTAAACATTTAAATTTAGCGCCAGATGATTCCACCACGCACTTTATTTACTCTTATAATAACACTATAATCGTTTAAATTAAGAAATGGTATAATAAATTACCTTTCTGATCAGAAAAGACATACGTTTCGAGGAAGGGATGTTATAATCCTCATGTTTATTCAAAGTTAAGAGCAGCTGCGCTGATGATTGTCAGTTGTTGTCATGGAGAAATCCTGTAACAGCAGAGCCACCGCCGGCGACTGATGACGAATCGGGTTCATGAAGGGTTGTTCCATTTCGAAGGTGAATATTTCAACCCCTTGGCCCTTGTAACTCCGTTTTAAGGGCCAAGGGGTACACTTGAAAACAAGGGGTAGGGCCAAGGGGTGAATTGGGATTCTACCATTGTCATGTTCAAGAAACCAATTTGAAATGATTCGAGCTTTGTGACATGGTGCATTATCAGAGGATTGAGACATGGTGGCCATAAAGGGATGGAAACAATGTTTAGGTAGGCCGTGGCATTTAAACGATGCCCAATTGGCACTAAGGGGCCTAAAGTGTGCCAAGAAAACATCCCCCACACCATTACACCACCACCACCAGCCTGCACAGTGGGAACAAGGCACGATGGATCCATGCTCTCATTCTGTTTACGCCAAATTCTGACTCTACCATCTGAAATCGAGACTCATCAGACCAGGCAACATTTTCCAGTCTTCAACTGTCCAATTTTGGCGAGCTCTTGCTAATTGTCGCCTCTTTTTCCTATTTGTAGAGGAGATGAGTGGTACCCGGTGGGGTCTTCTGCTGTTGTAGCCCATCCGCCTCAAGGTTGTGTGTGTTGTGGCTTCACAAATGCTTTGCTGCATACCTCGGTTGTAACGAGTGGTTATTTCAGTCAAAGTTGCTCTTCTATCAGCTTGAATCAGTCGGCCCATTCTCCTCTGACTTAGGCATCAACAAGGCATTTTCGCCCACAGGACTGCCGCACACTGGATGTTTTTCCCTTTTCACACCATTCTTTGTAAACCCTAGAAATGGTTGTGCGTGAAAATCCCAGAAACTGAGCAGATCCCGTCTGGCACCAACAACCATGTCTCGCTCAATTGCTTAAATCACCTTTCTTTCCTATTCTGACATTCAGTTTGGAGTTCAGGAGATTGTCTTGACCAGGACCACACCCCTAAATACATTGAAGCAACTGCCATGTGATTGGTTGATAGACAATTGCATTAATGAGAAATTGAACATTTATATATATATACACTCACCTAAAGGATTATTAGGAACTCCTGAGTATAGTACATCAGGCTGGTGGTGGTGGTGTAATGGTGTGGGGGATGTTTTCTTGGCACACTTTAGGCGCCTTAGTGCCAATTGGGCATCGTTTAAATGCCACGGCCTACCTGAGCATTGTTTCTGACCATGTCCATCCCTTTATAGCCACCATGTCCCAATCCTCTGATGGCTACTTCCAGCAGGATAATGCACCATGTCACAAAGCTCGAATCATTTCAAATTGGTTTCTTGAACATGACAATGAGTTGACTGTACTAAAATGGCCTCTACAGTCACCAGATCTCAACCCAATAGAGCATCTTTGGGATGTGGTGGAACGGATGTGTATCCCACAAATCTCAATCAACTGCAAAATGCTATCCAATCAATATGGGCCAACATTTCTAAAGAATGCGTTCAGCACCTTGTTGAATCAATGCCACGTAGAATTAAGGCAGTTCTGAAGGCCAAAGGGGGTCAAACACAGCATTATGGTGTTCCTAATAATCCTTTAAGTCCTTATCTTAGTAAAATAGCTCTGCTTTTTAAATATCTCAACGTACACTCTTAACATCAGTCAATCAAGCATTATATTATGATATTATAACAATCCAGCACTATTTAATGATAGAACTTTAGCAGTCAGAACTAATTCTTGGTAACCAAGTATGAATGTATGTTTGTCGTTTTGCTTTAGTTGATGTTTTATTTACTGCGGGTTCTCTCAACGTCACATTTACACTCCTTAAAAAAACTTTTGACATGTTAAAATATATAGATTCAAATCTACATACATATTTAAATGGGATGAAAGACATAGGGTCCCACTTTATATTAAGTGGCTTTAAGTACTATGTACTTACATCGGAAATAAGTAAAATGTACTTATTGTGTTCAGGTTGTATTGTAAAACTCTTTTGCTGCTATTGATGTCTGATACAGCTAAGGTTAGGGTCAGGTGTGGTGGTATGGGTCGGTTTAAGGGTAGGTTAAGGTGTAAGGGAAGGGGCAACAGTGTAATTACATATCCAATTACTTACATTATTTACAGCTGTAATTACATGCAGTTATTTTCAAAATATCTGCAATGTAATAACATGTATGTACACAAGTCCATTGTATCAAATTATTCATTTCAATGTAAGCGCATAGTACTTAAAGCCACTTAATGTAAAGTGGGACCGATATGGGATGTACTGAATGTTAGCTTTCTTATTGAGCCCTAGAGTACGATCTGTTTCTTATTGTGCCCAAGAGTACGATCTGTTTCCACGTCATTTCAACAAGAAACTGTGCTTCTAACCACAGATCAAGAGCTACGTACGTTTGCGAATGTTTATTAGTTTTAATTTTTGCCAAACTGTGTTGGTAACCTCTAGTTGCAGGGTTCCCACGGGTCTTCAAAATCATTGAATGTTCGTGAATCTGAAAAAAATGAAATTTTCTGGAAAAATATATTATATTATTCTCTCCAGTCTGCTAATGTGTTATTTCGCCAACACTTTGTGGCCTATGCATATAGCTTGTTACGCGCATTTACACATCACGTTAAAGTAGTTCACTTTAAAATGAAAATTAGCCCATGATTTTCATCCTCATGCCATCCTAAGTTGTGCTTTAGACTTAAAGGGATATTCCACTTTTTTTGGAATTAGGCTCATTTTACCACTCCCCCAGAGTTAAACAGTTGAGTTTTACCATTTTCCAATCCATTCAGACGATTTTCTGATATTTAGAAGAATATCTGTAACCAGACCGTTTCTGGTCTCATTGACTCCCATAGTATATTTTTTTTCCTACTATGGAAGTCAATGAGACCAGAAACTGTCTGGATATTCTTCTAAATATCATAAAATCGGCTGAATGGATTAGAAAATGGTAAAACTCAACTATTTAACTCTGAGAGACTTGTAAAATGAGCCTATTTCCAAAAAAAAAAGTGGAGTATCCCTTTAAGTGGAATCCGTATGTTTGTTTGGCTGTAAGCTAGTTGTTTTACTTTATGTTTTATATGTGGATATTTTTCTTACACAAACTCATTACTTGGCATTAGAAGGCCTTTATTAACCCCTCAGAGCCATGTGGAGCACTTTTATCATGAAGAGATGCACTTTTATGAGCTTCAATCTGATGGTTACATTGGTTGCAATCCACTGGCATTATAAAGCTCGGAAGCGTCAGGATGTTCATATAACTCTGATAGTATTCGTCTGAAAGAAGAAAGTCATATACACCTATCGCTTGAGGGTGAGTAAATCAAGGGCTAATTTCCATCTCAAAGTGAACTACTCCTTTAAGTGTACTTTTCTTCACGTGCACAAAAAAACTACTACAATGGCACCTCAACGTTTCACAGACACTCCTCGAAACATTGTGAAAATAGGCTGAAACCACTGAAACCTAGATATTTGGCTCACCAAAGACGATAATTTAAAACTTAAAGCATATTCATACATCTTAAAACTTCTGGTTACATGAGCCTCAGCTTTTTTAAATAAAATCCATGCAAAAGTTAACATCGGATAATTTTATAATACAGCATAGGGTGCACCAAATATTTTTCAGGTTCATGCAAAACAGAAATACAAATAGAAATTCAGATATCTGTCATGCACTCTTCGAAACAAGGGTTCTATATATGTAGCATAGGGTTCTTTACTCAACTCCAAAGGACATTTTATGCTAAAAAAAAGGTTCAACAAGAAAGAACACTTTTGGCACAAAGGTTCTTTTATTCATTCATATATTACATTATTCTGCAACATTTTGTAGTTGTTATTAAATTATTGTTAATTAAACTGTTGTAGTAACTTAATATCACATTTTAATCATGCTGATTTTTGGAGGATAAAAACTGAAATGGCACTCTTCGTGTGATATTGATTAATACATTTTTTAACCACCATATCTTGAATTTTGTGATCATTCACATGCATTGCATTTTAGGGGTTCCAAATATGTAATGCTTTAGAACCTTTTAAGGTTCTATATAGAACCTTTTCTTCTAAGAGTGTATGGGCAAAAATGAATTAAAAAAAGCTTTTTTGCATAGTTGTGTTTAACACATGAAAGCTATGATATATCTTACAAGGTAACACGATGCAATCTTGCTCTCACTTGAAACATTGCTTTCTTGAATACGAGGGTTTTGGACCTGGAAAGTCCTTGAAAGGTCTTTGAATTTAAAGTTAAGGTGTGGGAACAAAGTTTTTGGGGAACGCACCCCTGGAATCTGTTTGTCCTATAAGTGTATAAGTGCTTTTTAAAACTTTTTTCCCCCTCTCATCCAAAGATTGAATTCGTTTGTAACTGATCTTCATCTGTTGTGTGTGTCAGGACTCTTTGCCTTACTGCTGATGGTGCTGGAGTGGACCCGTCCAGGCCTGTCCTCCCCATTACGCCCCATCTGCGACCTGCGCGTCCTCGACCACTACATTAAGGAGGCCTGGGATGCAGAAGCTGCTATGGTGAGGGACATTCACATGACGGCTAAAGCTGTTCATTAGAAATCGAGCTAATTCTCAGCGTGTTGATGTTCTTGTAATCGCAGAGAGCTTGTAAGGAGGATTGCAGCAGTGCAACAAACTTCACTGTTCCTCTGACCAGAGTTGATTTTGATGTCTGGGAAGCAATGAATGTGAGTAACATGAAGCTACATGTTCCTGTGGTGAAGATTGTAACATGATATAGTCATTTCCAATATCAGTACCATAATAAATATAAATAACATAGGGCTGGGTAATAAATATCGATTTCTCGATATTAATCGATTCTCATTTTTACGAACCGATATCGATTCTTCAATCTCAAGAATCGATTAGTCACCCTGTTTCATATGAATGAATGGACCGTTGTGTCACGGCTGCGCGCATCCAAATAATCGCAATAATCTTTGTCCTTTGTTACTATTTATATGAAACAAAGCCTCAAATTTCAAATTACATCCATTTTCTTCAGAAATTCAAACCATAAATAGCGTTTTGGCGCTGTGGCGTGAGATCGCTCTGGCGCGCGCTGATCTCTCTTCCGGGTTAATAATAAAAGACACAGCGCGAAATGAACATGAACGAGCATCTGAAAGTGTGTTAAAGATAGAGTACAACTTATCCAAATCCGTATCATGACACATTGATTCGCTCAATCAACGTTTCAGCCGTGGAAAGACGTCAGTTAAACAGCTTGTAATCAATGTGTCGTCATATTTACCTCAAAAAACCCACATAAACTCGTCAGTCAGCTAGAAAAAATAACTCTAGAGAGGAGCATTTTGCTAAATATATACACCATATTACATATGCATCATAATCTTAATGTTCTTCAATATTTAATGCATATTTGAATAAATCTGGCAAGTTTTTATCACAGCCACCTTTTAAATGTTTATATTTCATATAATCTTCTTATTATAAAAATAAATAAAAGTGTAATTTAAGTGTTTGTATAGCTACAAAACAGTTCATTATAACCTTCATATTAGGCTAATGAAGCAGCTAGACTCCCATAGTTTACAGCATTAGTTAAGAGATTTGATTTCCTTGAGAAAATTTGCCATTTATTGTAACTGATATCCAAAATAATCAATATTGAATCGAATCGAATTGCAAGCTTGTGAATCGAAATCGAATTGTGAAATTTGTGTCAATACCCAGCCCTAAAATAACATGTTTAACACTGCATTTAGTTTTAATATTCCTCTCTTCTGTATGTCGCTTCAGATAGAGGAGCAAGCTCAGGAGGTCAAGTCAGGCATTCACGTGCTGAACGAGGCCATCGGCTCATTACTGGCATTTAATCAGACTGACGTGATACAATCCCACATAGACGCCACTCTTAGAAACATTGTCAGCATCAGACAAGTGCTGCGAAGTCTCAGCATACCGGTGAGTTACACCGAGACCTCTCCAGTCTATTCTGCTCACCAATGCTGGATTGATGTGATACAGTGAAACGGTGGCCCTTTTTACAAGATCTCAGATTTGCCCAGAATGTGTCTGTGAAGTTTCAGCTCAAAATACCCCATAGATCATTTATTATATCATGCCCATTTTCGAGTGGAATGAAAAGATAGAAGAAGAAGATATTTTGAAGAATGTTGGTACCCAAACAGCTGATGGACCCTATTGACGCACATATTAGGGGAAAAAAATACTATGGACGTCAAAATGGGGTCCATCAACTGAAACAACTTGACGTGAAAGATTAACGGAACTGTTCCTTTAAATGCAAATGAGCTGCTGCGCCCCAAGAAAAGGGCGGGGCCTGTAACGCTCCCTATCTGCTAAAAATGAAAACTACAATATGTAGCTTTTTTGGCCACAAGAGGGCGCAGTTTCCAACAATAACACAGGCGTATGTAACAATAACACAGGCGTATGTTTATGACGCAGTGACGAACTGAATTGCTGTCAAGCTGACGGATCTAATAATGTTTATGGATTACGGAAACACTCATGTTTTTTTTAACATTACAGTGGTACGAAGCAGGTCGCGATTGCTAATAAGAGACATATATCACACGCGAGTCCCGCGAATATAAAGGAATAAGGAAATTTCATCCTATTACTCACACAGGTCAGTTTATTAGATGAATTAAACTTGTGAGGGAAACGCAGCGCTGTTCCACTTGGTATAACGTTACACTATCACACTAAACGGCATTTAAATGTGTGTTGAAAGTAGAGCCCGACCGATAAAGGATTTTGAAGGCCGATACCGATACAAATATTTTTGGGTTTTAAAATCCGATATTCCGATATATCGGCCGATATTTTTTTATTATTAAATATCGTGTAAAAGAAAAGCTAACTTTTCGGCACAAGATACGTTTGATACTTTTTCTCTATGTCTAAATGTTCACTCCTCGCCAGTATAACTTACATTTTACAATGCAGGGACTGTAACTAGAGATATGCTAGTTATAAATACAGTTATCATTACTTTATTTAGGCAGAAAAAGTTCATTGTGGTATCCAAGCTCATTAATGTTAACGTTAGCGGTCTTCCACTGGTGATAGTGGCATTAGCTAGCTTTGTGGTTAGCTAGTCTATGATAGCAATAGATAACGTCATACTGCAAATTGTAAAACATATATTTTCAATATAACAGGCCAAGGAGAGATGATTGAAGCATGTTTCGTCCGTTTTTTATTTTATTTTTTAAATATTCATTTATCGGCCATTATAACTGCCGATACCGATATTTTGGAAAATGTCTAATATCGGCCGATAATATCGGTCGGCCGATATATCGGTCTGGCTCTAAAGTTATAATGTTATTCTACGTGTTAGTTCGTTTGCTATACGAAACTAGCAGCTAGATAAACATAAGAACAACACACTGACCATATTCTAACATTTCATCATATCAAGCCAACGTTATAACATTGATTTGTTTTATGTACATTTGCTCACCTGTCTAATAAAGCCGTAAAGTCGTGACTCGGGAAGTTCTGTCAAGTCCAAATTAGTCTCGTACGCTAGCTCTCTGTCGAGTTGAAGGCAGTCTCGGATGCTAGCTCTCGGCATCTCCATGTTTGTCCCAAAGTCTGCTTGCCATGGTCTATGTTTGAACGAAACAAGAACTGGGTGCCGCTACACGTTACTCACTGCGCAGTTGTTCACGTCTGTCGCCATAGTTACGTGGCTAGGGTTGGGTTTTAAGAATCGAGTATCGATTGGAACCAGGACTAACTTTTCGTTTTTCCCGGAATCGTTCAAAAGTTAAAATTTCGATTCCTAGTTTCGATATTCAGAGTCCGCCGACCAGAAGAAGAAACCGCTGAACAACACCAATGAAGAAGCGTCTACCGGAAGTGTTGGCATAACCGCGCGAGTCGAACATGAGTCGCTTACGTCGGCGGTCCAAAGTGTGGCTTCACTTTTCTAAAAATATCAAAATCTCGGCAAAATGCAGAGTATTTCCCTTTAGAAAGGAGTATTTCCTTCAGAAAGACCGTTGGTTAGCAAGGTTAGCTAAACTTTTTTGACCCTGCCTCTTAAAAGAATCGGAATCAGGAATCGTTGGGAACCGGAATCGAAACAAGGAATCGGAATCAGAATCAGAATCGTTCAAATTCAAATGATACACAACCCTAGTCATGGCTGATACTCTCTTTCCCACCTATACAGTCCTATCGTAATAAAAAGGGCAAAAATAAATCTTTAAAAATTAAAAACAAATCTTGCTGACCCCAAACATTTTAACGGTTGCATTAGTTTTGGAAATGACATTCCTCATTGGTGTAACGGTTAGGATATTACACAACTGAATTAGCACTGGGCAAATGCTTTTTTTTTTTCCAAAGCAACTTACCGTACTGTCCATTCAAGCTATACATTTGATTCAATAAGTACATTACATCTACAAATCCTCAGCTTGTCTGTTCCCTGTGAATCAAACCTCATGACCTTGGCACTGTTTGCTTGCGTCATGTCATGCTCTACTACTCAAGCTACGGGAACAGGAAAATGGATGTTATGCTAATCAAGTTCAGTGCACTACAAACTTATGTCAGCTTCAGGAAGAGAGCATGTTCGTCACTTTGATTGTGTCACAGTGTTACATACAAACAAGCAGCAACTATATACTCTAGTCTGTCTGTTCCAATGTACTGTCTTTATATGAAGGACAAAAATATAATATATATGGTAAAAGGAAATACATACATATATTTTATATAAACTTAAAGGAGTAGTTCACTTTTATTAAAAACTTTTGCTGATAATTTACTCACCCCCATATCATCCAAGATGTCCATGTCTTTCTTTCTTCAGTTGAAAAGAAATTAAGGTTTTTGATGAAAACATTCCAGGATTTTTCTCCATATAATGGACTTCAATGGGAACCAAACGGTTCAAGGTCCAAAAGAGTTTCAGTGAAGCTTCAAAAGGCTTTAAACAATTCCAGATGATGAATAAGGGTCTTATCAAGCGAAACGATCACTCATTTAATAAATAAACAAAAAAGTTTAAGTTTTATAAGCTCAAATGCTCGCCTTGCTGTTCTGTGACGCGCGTTCGTGACTCTCCTGTTCGAACTCGTTCATCAAAATGAATGAATCTTTTTTCGAGTCATTTGGTTCATTCAACGAACAAAATGAATGTGTTGACTCACATGAACAAAAAGATTTGTTCATTTTGATGAACGAGTTCGAACAGGAGACCCTTATTCATCATCTGGAATCGTTTAAAGCCCTTTGAACAGTTTGCACTGAAACTGTCTTTTGGATCTTTAACCGTTTGGTTCCCATTGAAGTCCATTATATGGAGATAAATCCTGGAATGTTTTCATCAAAAACCTTAATTTCTTTTCGACTGAAGAAAGAAAGACATGGACATCTTGGATGACATGGGGGCGAGTAAATTATCAGCAAAAGAGTATTCTGGCAGAAAATTACCAGTATCTTTAGTTATACCAATTCTTTGTTTTCTTTTCTTACAGTGAATAAAGAAGGAGCATTTATTTACACTTTCATTTCTCTCTCTCTCTCTCTCTCAGGAATATGTACCTCCAACCAGTGGTGGAGAAGACAAGGAGACACAGAAAGTATCCTCGATCTCAGAGCTGTTTCAGATCCACGTCAACTTCCTGCGGGGAAAAGTGCGCCTCCTGCTGGCCAGTGCGCCCGTCTGCCATCAAGGTGTCAGCTGATACACAATTCAGGGCAAGAGTCAAACCAACTGAAGCTCCTCATATCAGGAGGATATGGACTATTACAAAGGATATGTCGCCGAAGTTTGACTGACTGGGAGTTGTAGCACTTTGACAGATTTTACTCATAAAGGGAAAAGAATACATCCCCCAGAATGCTAAGCGCCCCCAATGGCTGTCTACCAGAACTGCAAGAAATCACTCCTCTTTCCCCATATGACTGATGCAACTTTCCCAGCTCGACTGGGCAAGGGTTATCTGGGACTTTTTTTTGTACTGCTTATGAAATTGTCATTATTTATATAGATTATATATATTTCCTAGAGCTGGAATCACAGCTTCTTCTCTGAAGCTCTTCAAGAGAAAGCCTCTCTTGCTCCATCCACCATGGCCTCAAGCACCTCCAAACGATGAACTGTTGATAGAGAAGACTATTTATCAATATTAATTATGCACTGTAGGTTTTATATTCATCTCCGTGTGTGTATGTGTGTGTGTGTGACGTTTTGAGAATGCTGCAGGGAATGTTTTAAATGTCAGGGGAGGAAGGTTGTAATGCTGAATACTTACGGGTCAGTCGGGGTGAACAGGAAGAAGGACTAGATTGCTGCTTGCGTCGGGGGAATTGCAAGCGTTCGTGAGAGAGCTGATGTCTGAATCACGCCGATGAGCGCGGCCTTGTACTGATAACGCCGGTGCCAGGAAAAATATTGATTAGCGCATGACGAACATCCTTCCACTTCACGCTCAACGCTGCATACTTTCCTTTGGGAAATGAGCGTACGGTTGACATTTTGTTTCTCTTTTTCTGTTGTTTGTGTGTTTTTCGTAAATAGGCTGTTTTTTACATCTGTCCGGGTGCAACGAGGTCTGTTTGTCATGTTTTTTCCTGTTATTTTGCTGTTGTGTGGTTCTTTCATCACAATGTTATTTGGTATTCAAATACAAAGTATTATTCTTAGCTAAAAACAAGGAGAGGAAGTTTTTCTTTTCGTCTTACGAAGCATACACTGGTCACCATTCTGTAAATACATGAATTTCCAAGGTGAATTTGATGTGAATGCAAGTATGATTGAGTGAATGTAGGTATACATTAGGGACTTTAAGCTAAAGCCTCTGGTGGAACGGTGTGGTGAAGAGATGGGTCCCACCTTTGGACCCCATAGTATGCCAGTAGTATGCCTGATCTAAATATGTTCTCACGATAACTTGATAAAAGCAGTTTGTTGCCATCAAGTTATATGTTTATTTGTTTAGCGCTTTTCAATACGTTTATTTGTTTAGCGCTTTTCATAGTAGGTTGCGTCAAGTTATGTTTATTTGTTTAGCGCTTTTCAAGTAATACGTTTATTTGTTTAGCGCTTTTCATAGTAGGTTGCGTCAAGTTATATGTTTATTTGTTTAGCGCTTTTCAATACGTTTATTTGTTTAGCGCTTTTCATAGTAGGCTAGGTTGCGTCAAGTTATGTTTATTTGTTTAGCGCTTTTCAATACGTTTATTTGTTTAGCGCTTTTCATAGTAGGTTGCGTCAAGTTATATGTTTATTTGTTTAGCGCTTTTCAATACGTTTATTTGTTTAGCGCTTTTCATTGTAGGTTGCGTCAAGTTATGTTTATTTGTTTAGCGCTTTTCAAGTAATACGCTTATTTGTTTAGCGCTTTTCATAGTAGGTTGCGTCAAGTTATGTTTATTTGTTTAGCGCTTTTCAAGTAATACGCTTATTTGTTTAGCGCTTTTCATAGTAGGTTGCGTCAAGTTATGTTTATTTGTTTAGCGCTTTTCAAGTAATAAGTTTATTTGTTTAGCGCTTTTCATAGTAGGTTGCGTCAAGTTATATGTTTATTTGTTTAGCGCTTTTCAATACGTTTATTTGTTTAGCGCTTTTCATTGTAGGTTGCGTCAAGTTATGTTTATTTGTTTAGCGCTTTTCAAGTAATACGCTTATTTGTTTAGCGCTTTTCATAGTAGGTTGCGTCAAGTTATGTTTATTTGTTTAGCGCTTTTCAAGTAATACGCTTATTTGTTTAGCGCTTTTCATAGTAGGTTGCGTCAAGTTATGTTTATTTGTTTAGCGCTTTTCAAGTAATAAGTTTATTTGTTTAGCGCTTTTCATAGTAGGTTGCGTCAAGTTATATGTTTATTTGTTTAGCGCTTTTCAATACGTTTATTTGTTTAGTGCTTTTCAATACGTTTGTTTAGTGCTTTTCATAGTAGGCTAGGTTGCGTCAAGTTATATGTTTATTTGTTTAGCGCTTTTCATAGTAGGTTGCGTCAAGTTATGTTTATTTGTTTAGCGCTTTTCAATACGTTTATTTGTTTAGCGCTTTTTATAGTAGGTTGCGTCAAGTTATGTTTATTTGTTTAGCGCTTTTCAATACGTTTATTTGTTTAGCGCTTTTCATAGTAGGTTGCGTCAAGTTATGTTTATTTGTTTAGCGCTTTTCAATACATTTATTTGTTTAGCGCTTTTCATAGTAGGTTGCGTCAAGTTATGTTTATTTGTTTAGCGCTTTTCAAATAATACGCTTATTTGTTTAGCACTTTTCATAGTAGGTTGCGTCAAGTTATATGTTTATTTGTTTAGCGCTTTTGTTTAGCGCTTTTCATATTAGGTTGCGTCAAGTTATATGTTTATTTGTTTAGCGCTTTTCAATACGTTTATTTGTTTAGCGCTTTTCATTGTAGGTTGCGTCAAGTTATATGTTTATTTGTTTAGCGCTTTTCAAGTAATACGCTTATTTGTTTAGCGCTTTTCATAGTAGGTTGCGTCAACAGCAAAGGAGAAAGTCCGCAAAATTTATATTACTGTTATTGTGTCATGAAATGTAATTTTAAGAGTTTTTAAGTCGTGAATATAGTTGTTTAAAGCTCAAATCTGTGGTTTATTTGTAAAGATTGCGCCTTTTTAAAACATTGTTCTGACGTTTTCGGAGTTGTCAGAACCAGGGATCAGCAGCACATCTAACTAGCCCGCCTGGAACAACTCGGCTAGTCATTCTGACGTTTGCCACGGATAAATGCTATGCTACTATGTAAGCTAACTAAAAAACAATAAGAACGAGAAATGTTTAAATTTACAATCTACAGCTTCAGTTATATAGCCTACTAGTATATGAAACATATAGGTTAAAATACATTAATGACTCCTTATAACGTACTTCAAACGGCTCTTATAATAAACTGATTTTCTCTAATTTGTAAACAGGCACTAAAGCGTTTACCCTTAAAACTAGCTTGAACCAATCGGATCGCTGGGGTCCTAAGGTGGGACTCATCTCTTAAGGGGGACTCATATTGCGCATGCGCGACATTAACCGCTACTTCACGACGTTCTACTGTAACCGTCTACTACGTGAGAGCAGCTGATTTGCCTTAGTCGTTACTGCGTGACAGATTAAGACAGTTAATGTTATATGTTTTAGGTTATGTGGCATTGTAATCGTTTCTGTATATCATTAAAACCAACCCTTCTCTTACTTTTTAAAATCAAGTTATTTTTGTATTTTGTCTGATGATTAAATTATCCCCTATGCCGTCCTCTTTACCGTTGCTTAGTGATTTTCGCGCTCTTTTGCGACGGCAGTTAACCGTTTACTTCCGGTTGCCGTCGCCGCTCTATCAGCAGCTGTTGCTTAAAAGTCCCTATGCCTTAAGCCATAACTGGAGTGTAAGTATTGCATTTTTGTCATGTTGTTTCCTCTGAAGGACTTTAGTCACACCACTAAATATTTTTGAACACATTTTTTGTGTCATTATTTTTCGCCTTACCCAAATTTCTGCTCTTTTACAGTTTGGTCAAGAATGGCTGGACAAAAACTTTTATCCAATAATACTCTTTTTGAAAGAAGATCTAATCTATTACTGGTCAGCCAACAACGGTCAGGTATCCACATTTATTTGTATAACACTTTTTACAATACAGCTTTACTGGAAAATGTATGTTTGTACATTACATTTTAGTCATTTGCTATCAGAGGTGACTGTCAACGTAATGTCAAAAATGGCCAGTTAATAAGTAAGATAATACAAATCATGCAGTTAGCTAACATCATGCTTTCATTTAGGCAGAAACAATGAGCTCATTAAAGCAATTATTACAAGTTGTGATCGTATGGAAAACTAGCTTTTCTGCATCAGAAACAGCAATGTTTCTAAGATAGATGAAGAAGGCTGTTTTTGTAACATTTAAAATATGATTATCGAAAGACAACTTGCTCAGCCAGGTGTTTAACTGTAGAGGATGAAGTAACAGTATACATCCTTCTACGTAGATGAATATTGTAGGTTTTTGGTCCAATTAGTAAATACCTCAGTCTTATCCAAATTTAAAAGAAGAAAATGATATCTTTAAGATATTGTATATCTTTAACACAATCTGTCAAATTGGATAAATTAAAGATTTCGTCGGGTAGCGCTCATCGGCATAGTGAAAAATAAATCCATGTTTATTCCAAAACCGCAGAGGTCCTAAAACAGACCCTTGTGGCACTCCATAATTTACTGATGTTCAATTGGATAACTCTCCATTTAAATGAACAAAATTTAACAATCGGATAGGTAGAATCTAAACAGCCCTAATGCCTGTCCCTGAATGCCGGTGTCATTTTGTAATCGATCTAAGAGTAGGTCATGATCTAGAATGTCAAACACACAGCACTGAGATCAAGTGAGACATCGCCTTGGTCAGGAGCTAGAAATGTTTTGTAAGTTTTTAATGCATGCATTTTTTGATGGGGCCAGAATCCTAACTTTTTCATAGACATTATTATTGTTTTACATTTTTTTAAGGAAGGAGCAATTGACCGCACCTTTTAATCAATATCAGATGTAGGTATAATGTAAGGGGTGGAAAGGCAGGAAGGTCCAACGATATCTTTTTACACACAAAATAAATACATAAACTGTTTCTGACCGGGAAACGTATGAAATGAAACATTTCCGTTTTACTTCTTGGTACACCAAAGCAATCAAATTCATAAACTCAAATTCAAGGCCTAAAAGTTTTAGCTTCAGTCTGAACCAGACCAAAACTTGTACCAAATAAAACAGACAACGCCTTTAAAGCACAGCACAAACGTGACATTAATGTTTATGAAGTCTTTGAAGTTGTATTGATAGTTGATCCTGGCTCTACGGGTTGGGATAAAACACCTTGATGTGGATGGCCGAGTTATTACGGGTGCGTGTAAGCGGCTCTCCAGCTTCATCTGGATCCTCGGGCTCCAGGTCGTCGATGAGCTCTACGGTGGATGTGTTGGCGGCCAGTTGCAGCGCACCCTGGCTGGACGTCTGAAGCTGTAGGGCGATGTTAATGGCCCGGTTGATAGCCAGTCCCAGACCGTGGATGCAGATTTCCCTGTGAGCGTCCAGAAGTTTCTGACATCTCGCCAGCTGGGCCTTGAAGTCGGTTTTCATATTGACGTAGACGTCGTTCCGTCGTTTGGGCAGTTTGCGAGGCAGACGCTTGCGGAGGGTGTACTCCATCGGGTCCATCTCAAGAGACGAGCCCTCGGGGGTGGGCAGCACCATCGGATTGTGGGGTACAGAAGCGGACACTGGGCTGCGTGGCTCGGCCATGACAAATCACTGGAAAATCGATGTGCAAAGAGAATGAATCAATGTTCAATGGTGATTTATTCACAGAAGACATTTGTGTGCATACTTGTATTATGTAACCAGTCCAAATCAAGTGGGCGTGCTAAAAAGGTAGCTAAAGACCGCAGCCGCTAATGTAAATCGCTAGCATGCCTCTTGAGATAAGGGGAGTGAGGTTTACACGCACAGCTCATACTCGCATCTGGGCCACGGCACCATATTTCACTGGTCCTACTCGACCCACTCTATGCGCCATTTGAAATAAGGAAAAAATGCTATTCCAAATTCAGATATAAATAAAGCTTTGAATAATTAACAGGGTTTTTTTTTTATTTTAACTAAAACTAAACTACAAATCCATGATGTACAAGAAAAAAAGTACCCTGATGACCAACTACTTCTGGTGAGATTCTGAAGTGTGCATACGATGGAGACTTTACTAACCCATGAGGCGGATGATAGCGAAGCAAATGAACTGATGCTGGTAAGTCACATAATAATGATAATATGGCGTCCAGATTGCATTCATACTACATGGAGCATACTTTTTTTTTGCAGTCCTGAAGTAATTATTTAATTAATGTAAATAAGTACCAACACAAATATGCGATTTCAGACGCAGCCTTTATTTCGGTTTTGATTCATTGAAAAGAACCGGCACGTATGAATAATTCATTCCGGAATCGGACTCGTCTAGTCGCGCTGTATGTGAGTGACTCAATGAACACGAACCGACTCGTACGAGTCTTCCGTTGGTGAATCTATACACTGTTCGCTGTATGTTTTTAGCATTACGGATTAATCGATATGCTTCCTAAATATATATAGTCGTTTTTTTATTATCGTGAATCGTACCTTGAATTAGAAGAGCTTATTTTTTTTTCGCAGATCTACACTAAATAGCTGGTAAATAAACTAATCTTCGTTTCGGTAGGTCTGTCTTCTCTCCTCATGTACCGGAAGTTCACTCGCTTCTCACAGGAACTGATACTTTAAGCCGTTCTTGTTTGTTTACATAATACTACCAGAGAATTAAATATAACGTTAACCTGTTAAAAATAGCTTATTCCGTACACTGTATAGTTATAAATTAATATAAAATACAATAAACATGTATAATACAGGTTATATGTGTCTCCAGTCCGTACCAGTATGAAACTAATCATTACTAAAGGCTTTTATTTTGAAATTTATCCAGTACATCCGCGTAGTGTGTGTGACTAGTGCAGTCACTCAGCGTTATTAGACGTCAAGTAAACTCAGTGAAATACGTTTCGTTTGTAAGGTATTTTTAATTCACTGTTTATCTAGTTTCATTTAAACCATGTCGGACACATGGAGTCACATCCAGGCGCACAAAAAGCAGCTGGATTCCCTGCGAGAGAGGCTGCAGAGGAGAAGAAAAGACCCAACTCAGCTGGGCACTGGTGGTGTGTTGACTAACGTTAACTTCTGTGCATGCTGTGAGATCTAGCAAACCCATTCACTGTGTCTTACGTCGTGTTTTATTTACTTGTTAATAAAATATAACTAGTTATTACTCAGAAACGAGATGGAAGTTGCCACGTTTATGCTGAAACAATCAGCTTTATTTGCTTGCCTGTAAGTGCTGAATATTGAGAACAAACAGGATTCTGTCAAAACAGAAATAATTGAGAATTTGAATGTGTGTCAAAGAAAGAATGAACCAGGTTTCACTTTTCTTAACCATTATTTTTGCAGTAAGTGAATTAGTGAGTATATATGGAAGCTTGTTTCCGCCACTGAATAAAACAATAACATACATAATTGCGACTTTTTATCTCACAATTCTGACTTTTTTTCTCACAATTGCGAGTTTATATATCGCAATTCTGACTTTATTTCTCAGAATTGCGAGATAAAAAGTCAGAATTGCGTGATATAAAGTCAGAATTGTGAGTTATAAAGTCAGAATTGTGAGTTATAAAGTCAGAATTGCGAGAAATAAAGTCGCAATTGCGTGTTATAAAGTCAGAATTGCATGATATAGAGTCAGAATTGCGAGTTATAGTCAGAATTGTGAGTTATAAAGTCAGAATTGCGAGATATGAAGTCAGAATTGCGAGATATAAAGTCAGAATTGCGTGATATAAAGTCAGAATTGCGAGATATAAAGTCAGAATTGCGAGATATAAAGTCAGAATTGAGAGATATAAAGTCAGAAATGCGAGATATAAGTCAGAATTGCGAGTTATAATGTCAGAATTGTGAGATTTAAACTTCCCTCTAGAATTGGCCTGATAAGTCGCAATTGCGAGTTTATATCTCACAATTCTGAGAAAAGATGTCAGAATTGTGACATATAAACTCGCAAATATGTGTTATAAAGTCAGAATTGCGAGATGTAAACAAGCAATTGTAAGAAAAAAAAGTCAGAATTGTGAGATAAAAAGTCGCAGTTCTGTCTTTTTTCTGAATTGCGACTTTATATCACCCAATTCTGACTTTATATCACGCAATTCTGACTTAATAACTCGCAATTGCGACTTTATATCTCACAATTCTGACTTTATAACTCGCAATTGTGAGAAAAAAAGTCAGAATTGTGAGATAAAAAGTCGCAATTATTTATTTTATTTTTTTATTCAGTGGCGGAAACAAGCTTCCATAAGTATACTGTGTATGCATTTCCCAACATTTTATTTTAGCAGAGGTTGGAGGTGTTGAGGGTGGATCTGCGAGGAGCGACAGTCCCGGACCGGCTCTGCTGAGTCCTCCACAGGTGGAAGATGAACAGCCTCCCGATCCAGAACTAGAGAAGAGGCTGCTGGGATACCTGTCCGAACTGAGTCTTTCTCTGCCTACTGATTCCCTTGCGATCACCAACCAACTGAACACTGTAAGAGCCTTGAACATGCTTTTGTACACGGTCACCTTGTGTTTCTATGACCCTGTTTACACCTGGTATTAAGATGTGTTTTGGTCGATCGAATCTCAAGACGACGAAGACACATACACGTTTACACCTGGTGTTTTAATCTGTCTCTTGTTCACTTTTAACCATTTCTGTCCTGATTTCTTCGAAAGGAGGGCCGATGGGCGGGTGAACGAATAGGTATTTTTCAGATCTTTTGCTCTAATTTTGTCACGTGATTTACATATGGTCACAACTGGAGATGATGGAAAATATTATGAGAAGTGTTAATGTTACGCATAAGGACAGTAGACAGAGAGAAGACGGTCTTTTGTGGCTGTTTAAACACATTTGATCACGTGAGCATTTAAACTATGAAAGCAATCCAGTCCAATGTGTTTTCTAACTCGGGAAGTGGTTGAAAGTGGACAAACTCAAAACGTAGCGTTGTCCACTAGTGATCCGATCGACCAAAACACACACTACCAGGTGTGAACAAGACCTGTGTTTCACTTTAATTCTTCCCTCTCACTCATCCTTATTTTTTTCTCAGTCTGAGTCTGCAGTTTCCCATGCCTGCATCCAAAGTCTCCTCCTCAAATTTTCTGCTCAAGAGCTTATCGAAGTTCGTCAGCCATCCATCGCTGCCTCCTCGTCCTCTTCCTCATCCACCCTCGTCATTTCTGTCGACCACACCAAACTATGGGCTATGATTGGCAGCGCAGCCCAGCCGCAAAGAACCGCGGTGAAAAGAAAAGGCGATGACATCATTCATCAAAAAAGAGCCCCAGGCTCCTCCCTTTTGCTTCAACCTCCATCTTCCCCTCCCAAGAAGTCCTCTATCTCTCTGGCTCCTGCCTCAAACTCCCAGCTAAGCGGATCCTCTGGGGTCGGAGGGGGCGGGCCTGAGAAAAAAGGGCGGAGCAATAAAGTGCAAGCTTCTCACCTGGACATGGAGATCGAGAGTCTGCTGAGCCAGCAGTCCACTAAGGAGCAGCAAAGCAAAAAGGCATTATACTTAACTAGCAAATCACTCAAGCTTTGACTGTTTGTGTATATGTGGAGTCTTATGTGTGCATGCTTGTGCGTCAGGTGAGCCAAGAGATCCTAGAGCTTTTGAACACCAGTTCAGCGAAGGAGCAGTCGATCGTGGAGAAGTTTCGCTCGCGCGGCAGAGCTCAAGTACAGGAGTTCTGTGATTACGGGACTAAAGAGGAGTGTGTGCAGTCGGGGGACACGCCACAGCCCTGCACCAAGTTGCACTTCAGGTCAGTTCACACAGTCACACATTATTAAACGATGATAAATAACAATGCACACACTCACAGACATTATGTTTTTTTCTATAAACCTGGCATTGTATATTACTATTATTGTTGACTCTTTGACAAATCAAAAAACTTTGGATATCAGTAAACATGTAAATAACAAAACAACATATACATTTTATATAAAGTAAACTAAAATAATAGTTTTAATACATTTAGAGATAATAGTAATCATAATAATCATGTTTTTGTTGTTTTTTGTTTTATTAAGTATAATAATAGGATCTGAACACAATTTCTTTTAGGCTTTTTATTTATTGAAAGGGTTGAATTCACCCTTACACAAATTAAGGCCTAAAATTCATAAAGATGTGGTATTAAATGTTGCATGCATTGCAAAAATATTTCTCAGTATTTTTTGTCCTTTTTTCCAATACAAATATCTAAACATCTTTGAACCGAGATACATTTTCTTGAAGAGGAAAATGTTAAATGAAGTCTTAAAGTTGAACAAAATGTTGTGATTTTAGTCTTAAAATATAGGCAAATAGCTGCCAGTGAGTTATGAAAACCTCCCTTTAAATTATGTAGATTTTTCTGAGCTTATTAGCAGATATTTGTTTTTGTTTTTCAGCCATGAATTCACTTCATTTTAAACAATTTCACAGAAAACAAGACTTCTTATTTTATGTCATTTTGTATCTCCGGTAATAGTATCACGTTGGAACTTGGAAGCAGAAGCAATTCAAGCTACTTTTTTTGATTAAATAAACTGAATAGTAAAGGATATGTGTTGTAAGTTGTTTTTTACAAAGTGTTTCTAATACAGCTCAATGTGTCTCTCCCAAGACATTTGCATTTAGAGAACATACCTGCATTGTGTTCGCTTCAGTATATTCAGTTAAAATGTCTTTAAAAAGTCTTAAAGGGTGAGTGGAACCTAAAATGAAAATTAGGTCATCGTTACTTCACCCTGGTTTTGATCTAATGGTGTATTACGTTATTTGTTTTCGGACCACAAAAGGAGAATTAAAAAAAAAATGTCCATCTCGTCTATATAATGGCAGTGAATAGCAACCAGCATCAAGCTTTTAAGAAGAGACTCAAAAGTATCACCGAATGGTCTAATGCGACAAATACCATGTATTCCAAGTGTTCAGGGGGTTTACGATAGGGTTTGGTTAAAAACAAACCAAGATTAAATGTACCGTTCAATGAAAAATAAAAATACTCAAAACCCAACTAAAATTCTCACGACGCAACCAAATGCAGAAACGCTGCAAATACTCTCTATGCAACTAAAATACTCACAACGCAACCAAATACAGAAACGCTGCAAATACTCACAATGGAACTAAATGCGGAAATTCTGCAAATACTCAAAACGCAACTAAAATTCTCACGACGCAACTAAATACAGAAACGCTGCAAATACTCACAACGCAACTAAAATACTCACGACGCAACCAAATACAGAAACGCTGCAATTACTCACAACGCAACTAAATACGGAAATGCTGTAAATACTCAAAACGCAACTAAATTACTCACAACCCAACCAAATGCAGAAATGCTGCAAATACTCACTACGCAACTAAAATACTCACAACGCAGCTAAAATACTCACGACACAACCAAATACAGAAACGCTGCAAATACTCACAACGCAACTAAAATACTCACAACGCAACTAAATACGGAAATGCTGTACATACTCAAAACGCAACCAAAATTCTCACGACGCAACCAAATGCAGAAATGCTGCAAATACTCTCTATGCAACTAAAATACTCACAACGCAACCAAATACAGAAACGCTGCAAATACTGACAACGCAACTAAATGCGGAAATGCTGCAAATACTCAAAACGCAACTAAAATACTCACAACGCAACTAAAATACTCACGACGCAACCAAATACAGAAACAATGCAAATACTCACAATGCAACCAAATACAGAAACGCTGCAATTACTCACAACGCAACTAAATACGGAAATGCTGTAAATACTCAAAACGCAACTAAATTACTCACAACCCAACCAAATGCAGAAATGCTGCAAATACTCACTACGCAACTAAAACACTCACAACGCAACTAAAATACTCACGACACAACCAAATACAGAAACGCTGCAAATACTCACAACGCAACTAAAATACTCACAACGCAACTAAAATACTCACAACGCAACTAAATACGGAAATGCTGTACATACTCAAAACGCAACCAAAATTCTAACGACGCAACCAAATGCAGAAATGCTGCAAATACTCTCTATGCAACTAAAATACTCACAACGCAACCAAATACAGAAACGCTGCAAATACTGACAACGCAACTAAATGCGGAAATGCTGCAAATACTTAAAATGCAACTAAAATACTCACGACGCAACCAAATGCAGAAATGCTACAAATACTCACAACGCAACTAAAATACTCACGACGCAACTAAAATACTCATGACGCAACTAAAATACTCATGATGCAACTAAAATACTCACGACGCAACTAAAATACTCATGACGCAACCAAATACAGAAACGCTGTAAATACTCACAATGCAATAAAAATACAAAATACAGAAACGCTGCAAATACTCACAACAAGTGACTAACCTTGCTGGGACATGCTTATTGATTATTTGCTGAGCATTTCTGTATTTGGTTGCGTATATGGACAAGTGCGAACAGGAAATGTTTAAAGATTTCTCCTTTTGTGGTCTGAAAAAGAAAGTAAGACGTACTTTATTAGAACAACACCAGGGTGAGTAAACGACTTTTCATTTTAGGGTGAACTCTTTGAATTGACCTTTTATAAAACCTGTAAATGCTCATCATAATGTGACTTTCCTAGGCGAATCATCAACAAACACACAGACGAGAGCCTGGGCGACTGCTCCTTTCTGAATACTTGTTTCCACATGGACACTTGTAAATATGTGCACTATGAGATTGACAGTCCTCCTGAGGCCGAGGGTGATGCCCTGGTCCTGCAGGCGGGGGCCGCTGAGCTCGGACTGCACTCCTCCGAGGAAGACAGCAACGTCGGCAAGCTGTTCCCTGCTCAGGTACAGGATCGGACAAATAAGCTTCTGTCTAGCTATAATAACATTGATCTGAAACTGAAAATCACCAAAACTAATATAGTTATATAGAATTAGGTTAAGTCTTGATGTGTAATTGCTTTCAGAGCCTCTTCTATTGTACATTTGCTGTTCTCATATGTATCTGCAAATTCATTTTGATTTCAATGGTTACTTTTTTTCTATTTTAAGAAACACTACAGTTCAATACTTTGTGGTTGGTAAGATTATGCAATCATTTAATGTTTTCAGAAGAAGTCTCTTATGCTCAGGCTGCATTTATTTGAGTATAATACAGTAAGGACAGTTTAAAATAACTATTTGTCTATTTTTTAAAAAATAGATAATTTATTTCTGTGATTAAAGCTGAATTTATCAATATTTAAAACAGTTGTGCTGATTAATATTTTTGTGGAAACGGTGACACATTTTTTCAGGATTCTTTGAAATAGAAAAGTAGAAATGAACAGCATTTATTTGAAATAGAAATCTTTACTCTCACTATTCATAAATGTAATGCATCCTTGCTAAATAAAATTATACTGACCCCAAATCTTGGAAAAGTAGTGTAGAATAACGATCAAAGGTTTGGGGTCTATGTAGCCCTCAAACCGTATTCACTTTATAGCCCTTAATCCTGTAATTGTGGACAAATGTGCGCACAGAGGACTCAGGTGTGATCCTAATTTTTATTTGTTATAAATGTTATATCACTGTCTTTGATAAAGTTTAGTCTATCCATTTATGGTGTTTTTTTTTATTTTGGGGGTATTTTTGAATTTATTTACTTCAAAACGTACCATATTTTCTATGTAAATTATGCTTATTTTTATGTTTTTTTTTAACTACATTAAAATATCATTCCAATAAGTTCTTAGAGCTAAAACCTAAAGATGAAGTGACTTTGCTGTCACCTGGTGTCTTATTTTGGCTTATTTTCGAATGCTCTAATCAACAGTTTTTCCCATTCATTTCTATGGGTGCCCATTTTTGACCCAAATACAAGATTAAGGAGGTTTTTTTCACCCACTTAACATTGTAGAATTGAGTATAAAAAATCGTGTGTGTTCAGGAGGCAAACTTAGGAAAAGTAGCCAAGTCTTGTACCGCTCAGATCAAGGGAAGTATTTTTTAAAAATAAATCAAAACTATTTTGCCCACATTTGTCCAGAATACGGTTTTAGGGTTAACAATGACTCCTGGAAAAAAATGATTTACTTGGTTAAAACATTTACAGAAATCAGCACAACTGTTTTCAACATTGATAATAATCAGAAATGTTTGGCTATCAGCATTCTGAAGAATCATTTGACACTGAAGACTGGAGTAATTAAATGATATATTAAAATATATTTTCCAATGCAATAATATTTCACAATATTACTGTAGTTTCGAAAAGCATTAATCGTACCAACCTCAGACTTTTGAGTTGTAGTGCATAACCGATACATGCCCTCTGACCTTTTCTCAGTGGATTTGCTGTGACATCCGTTATCTGGATGTGTCCATCCTGGGGAAGTTTGCAGTGGTGATGGCCGACCCGCCGTGGGACATTCACATGGAGCTTCCCTACGGCACGCTCACAGACGATGAGATGAGGAAACTCAACATTCCTATGCTGCAGGATGACGGTTTCCTCTTCCTCTGGATGACAGGAAGGTAGGGGCTCTGGGGGATCGGGCTTCTGTCTCGGTGTAATCAAATCAGCTCACGTCACTAAATAAAGCTAATCCTGAATGTAAAAACTAGTGATCGTAGCCTAGATGAATTTGGTATATCAGAGTTGCATGTTCAACAGCTTTCAGCAACTCTGCACACTTAAACCTGTGTATAAATACATTTCCCATTATCGAATGCATGCCATAAGAGGAGTTCAAGGAGTAGTTCACTTTTGCTGATAATTTACTCACCCCCATGTCATCCAAGATGTCCATGTCTTTCTTTCTTCAGTTGAAAAGAAATTAAGGTTTTTGATGAAAACATTCCAGGATTTTTTTCCATATAATGGACTTCAATGGGGTCCAAACGATTCAAGGTCCAAATGAGAGTTTCCATGCAGCTTCAAACGGCTTTAAACGACACTAGATGATGAATAAGGGTCTTATCTAGCGAAACCATCGGCCATTTCAAAAATAAATTAAAAACGTTAAGTTTTATAAGCACAAATGCTCACCTTGCTCTGTTCTGTGATCCTTGTTCGTGATTCTCCTGTTCGAACTGTGAACGAATCTTTTTTGAGTCATTTCGTTCCTGTTTGAACTCTGAACAAATCTTTTTTGAGTCATTTCGTTCCTGTTCAAACTCTGAACAAATCTTTTTTGAGTCATTTCGTCCCTGTTCGCACTCTGAACAAATCTTTTTTGAGTCATTTCGTTCCTGTTCGAACTCTCAACAAATCTTTTTTGAGTCATTTCGTTCCTGTTCTTGTTCGAACTCTGAACAAATCTTTTTTGGGTCATTTCCTTCCTGTTCGAACTCTGAACAAATCTTTTTTTGAGTCATTTCCTTCCTGTCCGAACTCTGAACGAATCTTTTTTGGGTCATTTCCTTCCTGTTCGAACTCAGAACAAATCTTTTGAGTCATTTCGTTCCTGTTCGAACTCTGAACAAATCTTTTTTGAGTCATTTCGTTCCTGTTCGAACTCTGAACAAATCTTTTTTGAGGCATTTTGTTCCTGTACGAACTCTGAACAAATCTTTTTTGAGTCATTTCGTTCCTGTTCAAACTCTGAACAAATCTTTTTTGAGTCATTTCGTCCCTGTTCGCACTCTGAACAAATCTTTTTTGAGTCATTTCGTTCCTGTTCGAACTCTCAACAAATCTTTTTTGAGTCATTTCGTTCCTGTTCTTGTTCGAACTCTGAACAAATCTTTTTTGGGTCATTTCCTTCCTGTTCGAACTCTGAACAAATCTTTTTTTGAGTCATTTCCTTCCTGTCCGAACTCTGAACGAATCTTTTTTGGGTCATTTCCTTCCTGTTCGAACTCAGAACAAATCTTTTGAGTCATTTCGTTCCTGTTCGAACTCTGAACAAATCTTTTTTGAGTCATTTCGTTCCTGTTCGAACTCTGAACAAATCTTTTTTGAGGCATTTTGTTCGTTCCTTTAATAATATTTTTAATGTGCTTTTCTCACACCCAATGTGCTAACAGTGTAAAAGACAAGAATAACACAAATGATGCAATATACAACAAACAATTTAAAACGAAACTATACACTGATTAGCATCTAACACTAAGACATGATGAGCAAAACGTCTCTTAAAAGAGCTTAATGTATGAATGATGTGTACGGTTTGAAAGGAGGTGATGTAATGCTTGGCGACGATCCAAATGCAGGTCAACAATAGTTTATTTTCTGTCTCCACAGAGCTATGGAGCTGGGCAGAGAGTGTCTGAGCTTATGGGGGTAGGTGGAAAAACGGAAAGTGACGGTGATCTCTTTAAACGGAACTAAACTCAGTAAATGAAATCTTTTAATCTGGTTCTGTCTCTCAATCAGCTATGAGCGTGTGGACGAGATTATCTGGGTGAAGACTAACCAGCTTCAGAGGATCATTCGTACCGGAAGGACTGGACATTGGCTGAATCACGGCAAAGAGCATTGCTTGGTACGTGTGAAAATATTACAGTCCAATATTACGCTCAGGAAGATTTGTTTTGAGGTTGGTCAAATAGTTTTGAAAGGACTCTGTTATGCTCACCAAGACTGCATTTATTTGATCAAAAACAGTAATATTAGTATATAAACAGACATATTCTAATATGATGATTCGCTGCCCAAGGAACATTTCTGATTATTATCGAGGCTTGAAATAGTGAGGTGTGTTTGTTGCAATGTTGGTCTTTGACGCTTTTGAACAATTAAATGGATCTTTGTTGAATAAAAATGAGTTTGAACGGTAGTGTAGAAGTATTTTTCTTAATTCAATCTGATAGTGCACTTTGAAATTAATTTTGATTAATTTCTCAAGGGCATCCAAGATGTAGGTGTCTTTGTTTCAATTTTGATATTTTTAGGTCAAACCGTTCTTGTCTGTCAGTCATATAATGGAGGTCTATGGTCACCAAGAGCATGCACAGAGAAGTCCAAATTAAACATGATTTAATGACTCGTAAATGTAAGTACACATTGATGGCCTAAGACACGAAACGAGCGGTTTGTGTGAGAAAACGAACAGTATTTATATCGTTTTTACTAGAGTTAAAACAGTTTGTAAACGATGTCATGTAACGTCACATTTACCTCCGAAAAACCATGTGACTATAAACTCGTTTGTCAGCTTGAAAAATTAACTCTAAAGAGGAGCATTTTGCTAAATATATGCAAAATCCATATTATTTTAATTTGAATGTCCTTCAATATTTAATGCATGCTTGAATAAATCTGGCAGGTTTTTATGCCAGCCACCATTTAAATGTATTTATATTTCACATAACTTTCTTAATATACAAATAAATATAAGTGTTATTTAAGTGTTTGTATAGCTATAAAACAGTTCATTTTTACCTTCAATATTATAGTAGGCTACAACTGACTCCCATAGTTCACAGCATTAGTTGGTTTTCCTTGAGAAAATGTGCCATGTATTGTACCTGATATCAAAAATAATTAATATTGAATCAAATTGTGAGAATTTGGGTCAATCCCCATCCCTCAAAGCATACATTTTTCTTCCCATCTCATATTTTTTCCATTGCCATGCCCTACAAAAACAGAATTACATAACCATATCACAGTTAAAGAATCCTGAAATCACTGTCGAGGTTTATTTTAGTGAACATAATGACAAGTTGGATATATATTAACCTAATATAAACTGTCTTTCTCTCGTTTGTTTGCTCAGGTGGGAGTAAAAGGAAACCCTCAAGGTTTTAACAGAGGTCTTGATTGCGATGTCATAGTGGCAGAGGTCAGTCATAACTAATATTACTAATAAAGCAGCGATGAATTTAAAGTGCCCCTATTATGCTATTTTACAGGTTCCTAATTTTGTTTTGGAGTTTTAATAGGTTTACATGCATCTAAGGTCAAAAAACACTTCTCATAATATATATTGCACATCACCACATTTCTCAAAGATTCAGAAATACATTTTCAAATATCAAAAATGATCATTTTTACTAGTACAAATTGAATTGTTGATATCAAGAATAGACATTTCAAATAGTGACAATTTAATTATTGATAATAGGAATTGATTTCTTACTAGTTGAAATTCCAATTTCATATATCAGAAATACAATTATTACTAGTAAAAACCTTTATTTTTGATATCAAAAATTAAATTGTTACTAGTTGAAATGTCTATTCTTGATATCAACAATTGAATTATTACTAGTAACAATATTCATTTTTGATATCAATAATTCAATTTTCACTAGTGACAGTGTTAATTTCTGATATCATGAATGTGATTGTTACTAGTAAGAAAGCCATTTTAGATATCTGAAATAATATTGATATCAGAAATACAATCTCCGATATCAAAAATGATCATTTTTACTAGCACAAATTGAATTGTTGATATCAAGAATAGACATTTCAACTAGTGACAATTTAATTATTGATATCAGGAATTGATTTCTTAGTTGAAATTCCAATTTCACATATCAGAAATACAATTATTACTAGTAAAAACCTTTATTTTTGATATCAAGAATTCAAGTGTTACTAGTAACAATGTTCATTTTTGATATTAATAATTACATTTTCACAAGTGACTGTGTTAATTTCTGATATCATGAATGTGATTGTTACTAGTAAGAAAGCCATTTTAGATATCTGAAATAATTTTCAGATATCAAAAATGATCATTTTTACTAGTACAAATTAAATTGTTGATATCAAGAATAGACATTTCAGCTAGTGACAATTGAATTATTGATATCAGTAGTTCACATTTTTACTAGTAACAATGTAATTATTGATATCAAAAGTGATATTTCTACTAGTAAAAAAACTATTCTTGATATTAATTTATTTTGAATGGCAGTCTATGGTGAAATATCACTATTGGAAATACAATTACAGATTTCAAGAATTCAATTGTTGATATCAAAAAATGTAATTGTGAAAAAAAAAATCCTGTAAATGAATAAAAGCTAAAACAGCTTGCCATAAATGAATGCCATAGACTGGCTTTATTACATTTTAACAGAGAGACTGGAATTCAATTAATTACTGACGACTCGTTTCAGCAGTCCAGAATTGATTCTTTCATTAAGGAGACATTTATTTGTTATAAAGCAATATGACTCACTGCATGAAAGGTAATATTTGAAAAATCATAATAGGGGCATAACTTTAAAAGTCTGTGATGATCAGTACACTGAATTATCTGTTTAACCTGCCTATGCTAAAGGTCCGCTCCACAAGTCATAAACCAGATGAAATCTACGGAATGATTGAGCGTTTGTCTCCGGGCACAAGAAAGATTGAATTGTTTGGTAGACCACACAATGTGCAGCCAAACTGGTGAGTCAGACATTCAGGAGTGTTCTTGATTTATCATCAGATGTGCTGTTCGTTGTCTTCATTATTGACTCGCTTGTTATCTTTCTCCAGGGTAACTCTTGGTAACCAGTTGGACGGTATTCACCTTTTAGATCCTGAAGTAGTGGCACGTTTTAAAAAGCGCTACCCTGACGGGGTCATTGGCAAACCTAAAAACATGTGAGGAGTGGACTAGTGAGAGAAGCTGATGAACTCTGACACAGGACACAAGACTGAAAGGAACTTTTGTACCACTTTGCTTTTTTCAATAAAAAATGCTAAGGCACATTTTTTTGTTGTCTTTCCCTACAGATTGATTCATAATTTCACAGATGATTCTGTAAAGTCGGTATGAAATTGAAGTCCCCCCGACAGTGTTTTCTTCCCTACTAGTAAATCGTCTTCCTACCCAGGAAAAATGGTTGGGCGGGGCTTGACTTTGTCCCTCAGAAATTGATTGGATCTCAACGCGTCCAATCATTGTGGTTTGCAATTGGTCGATCTCTTGTGAGTGACAGGTTGGCCCTCCTTCACGCCAGTAAAAATTGAGTTCCCTCGATTGCTATGCATTTTCCCCAAGGGGGTAATCCATCGAGCGGAAGTTGAAGCCTCGGGAGCTGACATCTTGTTGCAGAACTTCACTAGCGTTAGCATTCCCATTGACTCCCGTTCATTTTGGCGTCACTTTGACAGTGAATAACTTTACATCTGAGGCGTTTGAAGACCCCATTTGTCCTTTATTTATTTCTAAAGAAACTCGACAATGTATAAATAGCTCCATTACCTTGTAGCTTATGTTATGGCCCCGTAGAAGCAGTTTTAGTGAAAGTAGGCTAACGATTGCGTCATACCCACGCGACTCTCTGTCGCATAGTTTTGAGATTACCGTATGGACACGAGAAGAAGCTCGCGCGCAATCGGGAAACGTGGAGGCAGAATGACAAAATAATTTATCAGAATACCTAGCAAACTTGTCTCCTTCTCCTAGCCCGTGGACAGCTACTATTCATACTCTCCGCCTCTGCGCATGTTTCGGAAGGGAATGATTCAGATTTCTCATGCCACCGCACTAGAAATCAAACGGGTCACTCACGTCACATCCACGTAGACTAGCTCTGTATGAGTCTGCGCGTCAGGGACGGAAGTGCTAAAAAATCGCCAAAAACGGGCTTCAGTCGTCTCAATGGAGTTCCAATGAGATCGCTCTGTCCATTTCTTTTACTGTCTATGATTTTCCCCATAGACTAATGGAAAATCGCAAAAAAAAATAAGATCCGTGTTCAACAAAGAGTTGTGACCCTTACACGTTTTGTCTATCAAGATAATCTCTAAAAGTTAATCCAAAATGTATGCATTTTAAAGCCTACATAACGTTTTAAAAACCACAAGCAGGTTAACTGGTGTGTTTTATGTCATAGATTTGGCTTTGTGCACCACAGACCTTATTTCAAGCGATTTAGCAAAAACCGGAAGTGCTAAAATGCTAACTCCCGTGATTTGATCCACAAAGTGACGTCATAACATCGGCACTCGATTAAGTTTGATTAAAGATTATGAATTTGAATCATGGTTTTCTGATAGAACAGCATAAAACAACTTGTTTCTTTTTGACAGTTTTATTGTTTTACAATCATCAATGAAAGCACAAGTACATGTGATGTTTTCATAATTTAGTTTAGTTGCAGTCTTTTTTACTTATTACGATTGTTATTTTTATAGAAAAAATTATTTACACATTGTTTCATACAAAACATACAAAAATATCTTTCAGATTATTTGCGACTTCTGTTCGTTTTTTGGGTTAGGGTGTAAATAGCCTACATATTTAACATCTAAAACTCACAAACGTTAATACGTGCACACTATCAAGTGAAGACGACCATATGCATGATCTAAAACCTGTTATTCAAACACGTCTTTACCATTCACTTGAATGGTTTTAAACATGCAAAGAAAAACTTTATAATTATACATTAGTTTTACGTAACATAGAGTTCGTGAAACAAATACTTTTCAAACAAAAAGTGACGGGTCTGTTTCAGAAAGTCCTCAGAAAAATGAACCGATTGTGTATACGGGCTAGAAAACGGAACTTGCATAGAAAGCAAAATAAACTTGAGAAACCTTTCCGTTTATGTGAAAGAGAAAAACATTCAGTTGCTTTAACAGTAATCAACGAGGCAAAGCGTGGTTAAATTTGACAGGCAAAATAATCGGTAGACTGCTAAACAAATTCCGGCTCAAACCCCTCAGAGTCTCCTCTGATTAAACCATTTATAGCAGAGATGGTGCTACTGGCTAACAATTAAAAAAGCACTTTATGATCATGTAAACATTGCCCCTAAAAACGTGTTTCACAATTTCCTCCTTAACCAATCACACTCAGCTGTACCGTTAATGTTAGAGAACATCAAACACTTATCATCACATTGTTACAATGCATACAGCTGATGCTCATGATGAGTGTCCAAACTGCTTGTTCCTACTAATGACTCGTGCTCGTCCCCCAGTTCCTCTCAAACGCTCTCGACTGAGGGATTTAAACTGGATTGGGACGCAAAATCATCTGGTTTGCTTTCAAGGATTCTCCAGGGATCCCTTGCAGAAGTAAGTTAGTATGTGGCGTCCACTGCATTGATGTTGCTATCCATCTGGTGCCGAAGCGAGAGCCGAGCCTTGTGGGAAAAATAGGCCTGTGGGCACGTTGTGGGACTGCAGGCGCTGTCGCCTTCACTGCCCCAAGAGGTGGTGGAGGACAGCCGGGGCTTCAGCTCTTCACTCGCTACTACTGAAAACATGAGTAGAAATGAAAAGAAGTTAGAAAATGTCTGCTTGGAACGTAAAGGGATAGTTCAGCCAAAATTTCTGTCATTCATTTCTCACCCTCTTTCCAAAGACTTTTGTTTATCAATACAAATGAAGATCTTGTTGATGAAATCTGAGAGATTTCCATCAACATCTATGACAAAGTTCACATAGAGATCGTAAAACTAATCCATATGAATTTAGTTTAGTCGGAGAATGTCTAATTCTCTGGACTGGCTGCAGTAACACGTCTCTATCCATGCGGGGGCGCTCGCGGTCGAGTGCAGAATGAATGGGAGTCAATGGGGTTTCACCCCCCAGAAATCCACTTTTCTCAGGATGTTATTTTTTGTCAAGTAATTTGAAAGTTGCATTCAAAAGGGAGGGCTAAGATAATACACTCAGCTGAAATTGCATTTTTTAAGTTCACTTATCTGTTCTAAAAATCCATTAAAAAATGTGATGACGTCACACAATAGCAGAATGCTAGCGCGTTCCGGCCAACAACGGCCTAACCTGTAAGAAATCAAAAGGACATAAGTACTCGTTCATTCGACTTTTGGCCTATAATCTATATTGAACTTGCGGAATTAACAATAAAATCTATGTTAATTTAACGACAAGCAGGTGAAAGAGACACATTTAGCCGTTTAGCCCCATAGACTCCCATTCATTCTGCTCTCGCCCGCTATCACCTCCAGTGGAATTCTAATGGAACTGCAACCAACATGAACACAATGGGGCTAATAGGAAGCGCCAAGGCTCTCCGTTAGACGGGCTCTGGTTTAGTCCATTTTTTTTCTTTATGTGATGCACAGATTTTTTTTATTAGTGTATTAACATTGATCAACAAACATGAACAGAAGCTCAAGCAAACATGCTTGATTAACGTTTTGATGCGAATAAAAGCCTAAATTCAACCTGTGTCTTTCACATAAAGAAAAAATTGGTCTAAACTAAATTCATGTGGATTAGTTTTTCGATCTCTTAGTGAACTTTTTCATAGATGTCAATGGAGGGGGGCAGAAATCTCTCAAATTCATAAAAAAGATCTTCATTTGTGTTCCGATGATGGTTTGAAAAGACATGAGGGAAAGATTATTAATGACTTCATTTTTTGGATGAACCGTCCCTTTAATCTCTACAAAAAAGCGGCATCGCCATCTACCGGGCATTGGAGGAACTGTATCTCTCGTTTACCCAAACAAGTAACAAGAGTGCATTAGCAAGTGTTTCATGGACTTTATCAGATGAGGACACAGCCGAAACCAGCACGTCCAGTTTGTAAGTAGGCTCTGACTATTTCATTTAATTTTACTGAGCATTATTTTATTTATCCATTACATTGAAGAGACGTTTTCGGAACGTGAGCTTGTGTTTGATGACGTTTAGAGGCTTCGTGTCGACTTTGATTTACAACATTGAGCGACTTTAGAAAATAAATGTGATTTGCTCTCCTCACAAACCAACAGTTTTTTTTTGTTGTTGTTGTTATATTCACTGTGATCTTGGGTTTTGTGAATATTTGAGCCCTAAATTAGGTACGAATAAAAATACGATAAAATACATTTACACAAGTGACATTGGAATTAGTAGTTAAATTCGCTAGCTATGTTTTTACTTAAGTGTGTTTTTCAGGTTTAGACTTCACATTAGAGAACACAGTTTTCACTGCTTATATTTTACAAAACCAGTTGAGAGTATGAAATATCTCACCCGTCTCAGGAGGGCACTGTCTTTTGCACCTCTCCTTGCAGCGTCTGTAGAAGGGGAAGCACTGCAGCATTTTTACACCCATTTCACCAGCAGGGGGCGCTAAAACACAAGAGAAACACCTGTCAGTCAAACCAGTTCTTATCTCGTCATTCATAAAAGGGGTTAATAGCTGGTGGGAAATGTAATGTCGATTGCCATTTGGCTTTCTTGTACCGTACTGTACTGTAAAACAGTTTGTTGTGTTTATTAGTTTCTAAAACTTCACAGTGACCGGGTTTTATGCATAGCGGTAATCTCATTAGCTGCAGACGTGTGTGTGCATGCATGTAGACTTCAACTCTAATCCCATAAAGCGACGTCATTGGAGAGACTGACCGGAGACATCCGATCTAATAAATCCTTGATTGGGACTTAGGTCAAGTCACTGTGACGATAAGCATTTTGTAAATCACTTTTAAAGGGACAGTTCACACAAAAATGAACATCACCCCATGATTTACTCAGCCTTCAGGCCACCCTATGTGTATTTGACATTCTTCTTTCAGACGAACACAATCGGAGTTACACTGAAAAAATGTAGTGGCTCTTCCAAGCTTTATAATGGCAGTTTCTGTTTGGATTTTATGTTTGCATAAACTCATTTCGACATGTTTGGGATGCACCCTGCAGTTGTTGAATATGAGGGTTTGGTTATCTATAGCCAAAGACAAACACATCTCAAGATCTTTATGTGACTGAGTGGCCAATGGATCTCTTATCAGCTTCCCCCCCCCCCCCCCCCCTGGTTTTGCATGGCCTTTGGTTTGTAGTATACAGGGTTAATGGTTAATTTTTAATGACTTGGCTTTTACACTTCTTGAATGTGCTCTATGAATTATGTCTGCTTCAGAAACCAATGTAACACACACACACACACACACATATATATATATATATATCAGGGCTGTCAAACGATTAATCACATCCAAAATAAAAGTTTATTTTTACATAATATATGTGGGTGCACTGTGTATAATTATTTTGTATATATAAATACACACACATGCATGTATATTTAAGAAAAAAATATTATTTAGAAACAAAAATATTTATATTTATATATAATATAAATTATATATAAATCTATATACTTGAAAATATTTCTTAAATATATACAAGCATGTGTGTGTATTTATATAAAGAAAATAATTATAAAAAGTGCACCCACATATATTATGTAAAAATAAACTTTTATTTTGGATGCGATTAATCGCGATTAATCATTTGACAGCCCTAATATATATGAAGAGTTCAGATGTAAAAGCCTCTAAATGCCATTTGAAATTTTCTTCTAAAATGACAATTTTTATGAAACTTGTATATTTAAGTTCAGTAATTTCACTTAAATGGCAATTAATAGGTAATCTTCATTGCCATTTAAGTGAAATTACTGAACTTAAATATACAAGCTTGATAAAAATGATCATTTTAGAAGAAAATTTCAAATGGCACTTAGAGGCTTTTGCATCTGAACTCTTCATATATATATATATATATTAACCCTGTATACTGGGTGCACTGTGTATAATTATTTTTTATAGGCCTATATATAAAAACACACATGCATGTATTTTTAAGAAAAAAAATATTATTTATATATAAAATATTTATATTTATATATAATATAAATTATATAGAAATCTATATACAGAATATACATGAAAATATTTCTTTAATATATACCAGCATGTGTGTGTATATATATAAAATAATTATACACAGTGCCCCCAGTGCACATATATTATGTAAACACAAACTTCTATTTTGGATGCGATTAATCGTTTTGAAAGCCCTAATATATATATTTATGGCAAGTTTGCACAATAATGACACAGATATGGTGAATGGGATGTGGGATCACAAACTATAACAGAGCTTGTGTAATTGGTCATTGGATCATAGTTGTCAAGCATCCAATGCAATGCAGAGCAGACGATGTTTTCCATCCAGCTGCATGTCTCTCACACAGAAACTTCCTTAACTAGTAGAACGACTGTCACAAAACCATGTCACCGCACGCCACAGAAATGTGAACGTTAACTGTCATGCATAACTCCGTTCCCACCCAACCCTCCGCTGTCATTTCTGCGGTGAACTCGTAAATCATTGGAAATCGGTCATGGTTTCGTTTAGCTTGTTAACTTGAGGACAAAACATGCAAAATTCAGAGTTGATACAAAAAAATATATATTTTGGAAATAAATGGTTTGATTAGCTCATTTTATGGTGGAATAATGAATACAGCATCTCTATTCATTAGTCATTAGCATTTAATTTGATGTTTTAAGTGAGTTTCAGCCTTACGATCATTTTGCAGTTTTATATCTTCAGATCTTAAAGAGTCAAAATCATAAGTAAGATTAGTTTGGTTTCACTCATTGTTTAATTCAGTGTTTCAGCTGAATGTTTTACACCACCTCAGATGGTTTGCATCAAACCTCAAGAACCTCGGTGCGCTTGTGGAGAACATTTTTCTCCAAAATGTTTTCCAATACCAGCAATGGTGAATGTTGTATTTTATTAAATTTCCCTTGGTTCAAGTAAAGGCACACACACATTTCCATTACGTCATGTGCCAATCATATGATATGCATTTATCCGCAACAATTCCTCTTTTCTTGTCTCCTCTCAGACCTTTTCATAACTCATGAACATAATTCATGCGGAAGGGCACGTCTGGGCTTTTTCTTAGTTCTTTGTGTGTAAAATGCATAATTGATAGGGCCTAGAAACAGGGAGGAATAAGAATGGAGAAAATTCTTAATTTTGGAAAGGCTCCAGAAATGACGTGAGACTTGTACAGTTTTAAGTTGTGACATGGATGTGCACTTGTATACATGTACTACAAAGCAGATGCAAACACATACACATCCTTATAGGGTGTTTAATCTAGACTTGTGACCTAACATGGCGAGCCATGTGTTTGTGTATGGGTATGCCTGTGTTTTGTCTCTTATAGGTTAAGCACACTCTGAGGACTGAAATGGTTTGGGAATCTCTAGTTGCGACACTTTTTTCCTCTTTTCTGGGAATGAGACGCACACACCCAATTATACACCCTCAGAAACAAACCAAGTCAGCCTCATCTCTCATTGATTTAGGGCATTTTTCTTGGAACCGCAGAGTATTCTCGGTTTTGCATATTCAAGAGGTTTATTTGAATGCCTTTTTTTCATTATTACGACATATTGCCTTTGGTGGTCCACTTTAGAAAATCTAACTTTCAAACTATGTCAGTTATAACTCTCATTAGAGTAGACTGGTGGTGGTCTGTAAGGTTAGGGTTAGAATAAGTTGACGTAGTTGCAAAGTTGGGAGCATCGAAATAAAGTGTTGGCTGATATTAAAGGAGTAGTTCACTTTGAAAAAAACGTTTGCTGATATTTTACTCACCTCTATGTCATCCAAGATGTCCATGTCTTTCTTTCTTTTAAAGGGATACTCCACTTTTTTTTTGGAAATAGGCTCATTTTACCACTCCCCCAGAGTTAAACAGTTGAGTTTTACCGTTTTCGAATCCATTCAGCCGATTTTCTGATAGTTAGAGGAATATCTGTAACTAGACAGTTTCTGGTCTCATTGACTTCTATAGTAGGAAAAAATATATACTATGGAAGTCAATGAGACCAGAAACTGTCTGGTTACTGATATTCTTCTAAATATCAGAAAATTGACTAAATGGATTTGAAAACGGTAAAACTCAACTGTTTAACTCTGGGGGAGTGGTAAAATGAGCCTATTTCCAAAAAAAGTGGAGTATTCCTTTAATTGCGACTTTATATGTCGAAGTTCTGACATCTTTTCTCAGATTTGCGACTTATCAGGCCAATCCTAAGGGGAAAAAAGACTAGGCCTACTTTTTCCCCCGAATAGTTTAATTCTGACTTCATGCATTTCTGACTTTAAAACACGCAATTGCGACTTTATATCTAGCAATTCGTACTTTATATCTCGCAATTCTGACTTTAAGACGCGCAATTTTGACTTTATATCTCACAATTCTGACTTTTAAACACGCAATTCCGACTTTATATCTCGCAATTCTGACTTTAAAACACGCAATTGCGACTTTATATCTAGCAATTTTTACTTTATATCTCACAATTCTGACTTTAAAACACGCAATTCTGACTTTATATCTTGCAATTGTGAGAAAGTCCGAATTGTCAGATAAAAAGTCGCAATTACCTTTTATATTTTTCATTCTATGGCGGAAACAAGTTTCCATACAAACCTTCAAACATTCATCGATTCTTTCCAGTGCACAAAAGGTTATTTATAGAGGAAAATGATTCTTTAGATTTTTAAAAATATATATTTTTTTACACTGTCAGAAATATTTTAAGAACTGATCCCTGAATAATTGGGGATCCAAAAATGGTTGTATTTGAATTGCTGAGGGGATGAGGGGGGAAAAAGGTTCCCTTTATTTTTGGTAGGCCTATTCAATCAATTTTAAAAAATAGGTGTTCGATTAAATGCAAATGCTGTGATTTAGGTTCTTGTCATGCATGATCTTCATACATTTGAGTGATTGAATGATCTCAAGGATTTTAATTTTATGATTTTGATTTCTGTCAACCCCAACACTCTTAAAAATAAAGGTTATTTGGCATTGATAGTTTCATGAAGAACCTTAATACATGGAACCTTTCCATTCCACAAGGTTCTTTTTAGTGAGAAACGGAAACATGATTCTTTTTAGAACGTTTCACTAAACGATTCTTTGTAGAACCAAAACTGGTTCTTGGCATGACTGCAAAACACCTCTTTTGGAACCTTTTATTTTTAAGAGTGCACCAAACCCCCGCGTGCCCGCGCACACGCGCTTTCCCATTGAGTATTTTTGTGTGTATGTGCAGTACGTGACGCTCGGCTCGGGCACGCGGTGGTCCACTCGGGCGATGGGGGGAGAGAGGAGGACTGGGGACTGTGTACAGGCGGAAGCATACCAATTATTAATTATTAAAGAATGTTTACAAAATCTCTAATGATTTCCATGTGGAGACACCGAGGCTATTCTTGGTCCAGACGCATCATTCGCTGAAAAGTACGTTACATAAAATCTCAGAGCAAGAGATCAGCCAGAGTTCAGAGGAAAAGTAAATCTCTTTAAGCGAAAAGTAAGATAGGACTACCTGAGTACCTTCTTTGCTGTTAATTGGTGTGCCAAGAAGTGATGATTAAACGTCTGACGAGCAAATATTTTGCTGTCTGAATGACGAAGAGTTCGTGGATTGATTTATTGTTTTTATGATGTATTTAACCCTCAGGGAATTCAACCTGTCAGAAGAATTATAGGCATACTGTTATAAAAAAAAATAAATAAAACAGAAGTTGTGGTTGCCACACCTATCTTGGAAACGATTTGTTTTGGTTCCCGTAAATAAAATAGATGATCAATAGGCTAGGTCACGTGATGAATGAATAGACCTATTAATCGAAATGAGACTTTATACGCAATCATAAACACGGGCAATGCAGTTTTCATTAAAAATACAAAACAAACAATACCTAAATACAAAATGTAGCACTCTGTAGGTGAATAATTATATAAAATAAACATTCATTGTAAAATACGAAGTGACTAAACAGACTTTTAAAAATGTTAAAGTGTATTCTTGTCGAAAGCAATATTATTAGGCTTAACTGCACATTAGTAGTTTACAGTAGGCTATTAGCTACATTTAATATAGCTAGTCTACATTTAAACGAATAGACAGGCCAGGCTTTTATGTTCTTTTTCCTTCATAATGACAATTTGTTTAACAATAAGCCTACAGTCCCTGAGGTATAAGTTTGTCATTGTATTGTGAGAACGACACTCCCACTTTTGACACACACCTCCAGTGTTTACCCACACGACTGCCAATTTACTTTCGGAATTCGCTCTCTAATTCGGTGTTTTAAAAATAATGTTAGCCTAATAAAAAATAATAACGTAATCAATGGACTCACCGATTGGTTCTTGCACGAACTTTGTCACTGTCAAATTCCAAGAGACTTCCGATAGTTCTCCAACTGACTGACAGGCGATGGCAGAACCCGTTTAGGATGACAACATGGAAAGCTTTAGTTTTGAGCACACTGAACGTTCAGCTTTAAATAGCTTATCTGAGCAGCACGCCCTGCCTCCTCCTCCTCCTCCTCCTCCTCCTCCTCTTTCACTCAGTTTGCTATAGAGAGCTGCCAGGTCTCCAGCAACGCATAGGGAAACATTCTCACTATTCAGGATCGATTCACGAAACTATTCAGAACTTTTACACGTGCAAGGGCTTGAGTTTTAAATTGCAAATGCTGAATCTTTTTCAATCACGTGCATGATTAATTTAATTAGTGGACATGTAAAGGAATACAAACTCAAATGATAGCAAGATAGGATTATAGGTGTGTGCTTCAATGACACGTTCACGCATTCTTAGAAGTCATTGAGAGAACATTCACCTCCCCTAGTTGTACTGTCATCCCAGCAAACAAATTTAGGTTCTGGGAACGTTCCTGGAACATTCTCCTTACGTTATAAAAATGGAACCTAAAAATGACCTGCATGGAACGTTCCGATAACGTTCTTGTTTAGTTCCCAAAAAAATAACCTCATTGGACCATTCGGGAACGTTAGGGGAACGTTCTGTGTTTGCTTGCTATAAATGATGTAAAACTGCCCACAAATCCATTATGGTGTTTTAATGTTTAGTTGGATTTATTAGCCTATCATTTTTATTACTTTTTTTAACCCCTTAACTGTCACTTGCCCGTATACGGGCAACCTAAATTTACTTCACTATATTACTATTAAATCCTAATCTAGTCATGACAAACTATATATCGTTGGAAAGGTCTAAGACTCCTAAATAGATATTTTTGGTCTGTTTTTCTTACAAATTATGAATGAACAGTAATATATGAATTTATGACAAGAGTGCGCCTCAAAAAAATCAATCTCATTGATGTCAGGAGTTTCTGACCTTAGTCACAAAAAGTCGACGCACACACTTTTAATAATTGAAACTTTGCTTTTTAGTGCTAAAAGTTCATAATAAAACCTAATTAGTATTTGTTAATAAAAAAAGATAAAATTATGTTTTAAAAAGTAAGGTAAGAAGTCCTCTAAAAAGTATTATATATATATATATATATATATATATATATATATATATATATATATATATATTATTATATCACATATTTTAGAAGTTATCATAAATTAGGTATCATTTGAAAGCTTACGAACTCAGAATTCATCCTGTGAAAACCGTTTTGATATTGGATGTTGCGTTACCATAAAAACGGTATTTTTTTTATTAGGCCCCTCCCCTTTTGGGCATCATCTCTCATAATTTATTATCAAAACCTTTTCTAATCTTGACAAAACACATATTGTCAGAAAGGTCTGAGTCTCAAGGTTCCATATTTAGTGGCAGAAGTGTTATTTGGAGAGAAATTTATTAATTTTTTTTATGGGAAAATGCATACAATTAAATTCAATAGAATTCGACGGCACCCGGGGGCTATTTTTAGTACTACGCCTAAACAAAATCTCATGGGAACTTCAATTTTTGAGATATCAACTTCAAATTTGGAACACAACTTGGTTAGATATATAGCTTTCATTTTATAGTAATTTTATTGTAAAACATATTTTGTAAAATATATATTTCATATTAAAAATATATATTAATAAAGTATATTTGATTTACTGTAAATTATAACTTCCATAACTTTTTCATAGTTTAATTTTTTGAAGTCAATTTAGTAATAATCTGCTGATTGTTTTCTTTAAAACAAGGCCAAACTTAGGTCTATATTCCAAAGTTTTCTTGAATTACAACCATTTAAGTTTGTATAGTGCATTTTAATGTCAATTATCAAAAATGGGGGGTGACGGGTAAAGGGTTAAACAAAGATCTTGCATCATAACACTTGGCCATTTATTTATTTATTTATTACATATACAGTAACTAGGCATCAGTGCTCTTAAATTCAGACTCCCAGCATCATTAAACACTCTGAAACTATAATTTAAATGACTATAAAAAACTTTTCAACACTATACTTCAGATCATATATGGTAACAATAGCATGGAAAATTCTCATGAGTTAAAAAAACCCTCATCTTTTTACTTTAAGGAAACGCATGCCAGCAACACCAGCATACCGGGGATTGTGTATTTACGCCCGTATTCGTTTCGACAGTCTGTTTGCGGTATTTCACCAGTGGAAATTTACAGAGGCCAATTCCAAAGGAGAAACGGATTAGGATTCTGAACAGCGAGTCGGCTGCACAATCTGGGTGGAAGGCCAAGGCCCCCCATTGATGGTCATTAGTATTGTGTGACTTGGTACCAATAGCATTAATCGGTTTGCCACTGATCAGAGAGCAGTCTGAGTTTGTCAGCTCTGAAGGCGTCAGTTTGGAGGCTGACTCGGGAACGGTGTTAAAAGCGTAAATAAATCCTGAGATTTTCTTTGAATTCTCATTATGTTTTGAGTCGAGGATTTTCTTTCTCCGGTTCATTAGCTGAGGTCCAATTTGAACTCAAAAACCTCTTTACAACACACTCAAAAAAAACAAGCAATTAAAATTCTCATTGTTTTTGACTTGGCTCCAAAAAATGTCTCTGAATGAAGCCAATTTTATGTTCCATGTCTCTCTCTCTCCCCTCGTCTCACCTGTTTCTCCTGTTTAACTCCTCCCGTTTGCCTGACTTTGACAAGGAAGGTGTGTGAAGAAGAATTTTGTAGCTCTGAACTGAAGCATTTTCAATAAGTGACACACTTAAACATTCAAAGTATGTGCACATCAAAAAATAATGATAATAATAGCAAATAAAGCTCTAGACCAGAGTAAACAAAAATAGGCGCACTGTTCTGCTTAAAAATCAATTTATTAAAATGTGCGATGTTTCGACCCGACACATAAGCAGACAGTGAGTTGGACAAATCACTCGTTTTCATTTCAAGCTTTTAAGTACCCAGATCCAAATGAAAACTGATCTCGGATCTGCATGGAAGGTTTAAACAAAATGAGAATTTAAATAATCCTTCCTCTTTTAATCCCAAATATCCTTTCATAAGTTTGTTAAAATAGTTATTCAGTCGTTTTGCACACCTATACAAAAATGCTTGGCTCAGGCAAACCCTCTGAAAACTTTGAAAACTCCCGCAAGTAAAAGACATGTTTAAACTGGGATTTGACTGATACCTCATGAAGGATTTCTTTGGCCTGCGTGCAGCCAGGCGGTATAATGAAACAGTGTTGTTGAGGTCAGATATCACAGGCTAGGAATAGGAACGGTGCAAACTATCACAGGAGTGAGATGAAACAATCAAGGTCACCATTACAGACAGCAGTGCATTACATGGGGCAAGCAAAGATACTGTTTATGTTAATATCAATTATTTTACATTTGATTCTTGTAATCTGTTATGAAAGCATGCAAGGCTGTTATTTTCTAGTATTCAGTATTACATTGAATAATTAAGATTCATTAAGGCATTATTAATGAAAACTATTATGCCAAACTCAGCCGTCACTGGGGCTGTACCTTTTCAAAAGGGAAAACTTTTGTCCATTTTAGGTACTAATAATATGTATATTTTAGGTGCTAATATGGACATTTAGGAGCTAATATGTACATTTTAGGAGCTAATATGTATTTTGGTGCTAATATGGACATTTTAGGTGCTATTATGTACATTTTAGGTGTCAATATGTACATTTAGGAGCTAATATGGACATTTTAGGTGCTGTTATGTACATTTCAGGTGCTAGTATGTACATTTTAAGTGCTAATATGGACATTTTAGGTGCTATTATGTACACTTCAGGTGCTAATATGTACATTTTAGGTACTAATATGTATATTTTAGGTGCTGATATGGACATTTTAGGTGCTATTATGGACATTTCAGGTGCTATTATGTACATTTTAGGTGCTGTTATGTACATTTCAGGTGCTAGTACGTACATTTTAAGTGCTAATATGGACATTTTAGGTGCTATTATGTACACTTCAGGTGATAATATGTACATTTTAGGTACTAATATGTATATTTTAGGTGCTGATATGGACATTTTAGGTGCTATTATGGACATTTCAGGTGCTATTATGTACATTTTAGGTGCTGTTATGTACATTTCAGGTGCTAGTATGTACATTTTAAGTGCTAATATGGACATTTTAGGTGCTATTATGTACACTTCAGGTGCTAATATGGACATTTTAGGTACTAATATGTATATTTTAGGTGCTGATATGGACATTTCAGGTGCTATTATGTACATTTTAGGAGCTAATATGGACATTTTAGGTGCTAATTTGGACATTTTAGGTGATATGTACATTTTAGTTGCTATTATGTAACATTTCAGGTGCTAGTATGTACATTTTAGGTGATATGTACATTTTAGTTGCTATTATGTACATTTTAAGTGCTAATATGGACATTTTAGGTGCTATTATGTACACTTCAGGTGCTAATATGTACATTTTAGGTACTAATATGTATATTTTAGGTGCTAATATGGACATTTCAGGTGCTATTATACATTTTAGGAGCTAATATGGACATTTTAGGTGCTAATTTGGACATTTTAGGTGATATGTACATTTTAGTTGCTATTATGTACATTTTAGGTGCTATTATGTAACATTTCAGGTGCTAGTATGTACATTTTAGGTGATATGTACATTTTAGTTGCTATTATGTACATTTTAGGTGCTATTATGTAACATTTCAGGTGCTAGTATGTACATTTTAGGTACCAATATGCACCCTTTAGCTCCTTTTGAAAAGGTACAGCCCCAGTGCCAGCTTTTGTATACCTTTTTTCTCTGAGAGTGCATGTATACTGCAGTGTATGTTGATTGATGGAGTGCATTGGTTTTGCTTCACCAAATTCACATGAGCTTTAAACTCTTATTACATGGATTGTCTGTTGTGTGGTATATAACAAGAGCACTATTTCTAATCAGTGATTGTGTGATTACTAGGGTTGTGTATCGTTTGAATTCGAACGATTCTGTTTCCGATTCTGATTCCTTGTTTCGATGCCGGTTCCCAACGATTCTCGATTCCGATTCTTTTAAGAGGCAGGATCAAAAAAGTTTAGCTAACCTTGCTAACCAACGGTCTTTCTGAAGGAAATACTCCTTTTGTCACAAATTTTTGCCGAGATTTTGTTATTTTTAGAAAAGCGAAGCCACACTTTGGACCGCCGACGTAAGCTACTCATGTTCGACTCGCGCGGTTATGCCAACACTTCCGGTAGACGCTTCTTCATTGGTGTTGTTCAGCGGTTTCTTCTTCTGGTCGGCGGACTGTGAATATCGAAACTAGGAATCGAAATTTTAACTTTTAAACGATTCCGGGAAAAACGAAAAGTTAGTCCCGATTCCAATCGATACTCGATTCTCGATACCCAACCCTAGTGATTACAGTTATTTTTGTTGCTCCAATCACGTGGATTTATGGTTTCCCCCTTTATTATTGATGGTTTAGCCAAATCTAATCAACTCTCTTTGTTTTGTGTGGCATTGAGAGAAGGGGCCATCAAATGTATTCAGGAATAGAGCAGCGAGATGTATCTTTATTCAATCGCAATAAAAGACAGATTTTTTTCACAACCATATTTAGATCACTTCCGGCGCTTGCACAGACCGACGCGCCCGTGCCCTCAGAGTACTTGGACATGACTGTGGTTACAAGAAGTAAAAACGATATAAATACTGTTCGTTTCGTGTCTTAGGCCATCAACGTGTACTTACATTTACGAGTCATTAAATCATGTTTAATTATGACTTCTCTGTGCATGCTCTTTGAGGTGGTGACCATAGACCTCCATTATATGACTGACAGACAAGAACGGTTTGACCTAAAAATATCAAAATTGAAAATACTGTAGAAACAAAGACACCTACATCTTGGATGCCCTTGAGGTAAGATAAAACACACCAAAAATTAATTTCAAAGTGAACAATCCCTTTAAAGAATCTCTGCCGCGAACTTTACATGAAAAATTCAGCGTTTAGTTGACACGACGGCGTTCTTCCTCCATGAGGGGGTTTGGCTTCCCGTCATTTATGTTGCAGGCGGATCGTTAAAAACACGACACGCACGTCTCTTGTCATCACCAATCAGATGACGGCTTCGAAACTCCCGAAGTGTTTCCAGTTTTGAGTGGCTCATGCATTCGGCCAGCGGTCCGTGGGCGTGACGTCTGAGGCTGAGAGCGGCTGCATGGCTCCAGTTCACAGAATATCTGCCCTAATCCAGCTCAGATCGCTTTTGACCAGTTTCCCCACCCTGTTCCCAACTAAAATACCCCCTCCCCAAAACGACCCCTCCAATTTTTTTTCTTTGCACGTCAACAATCCACCTCCCCTCCACACACTGTTCCCTGGGGCGTGTGGTTCAGCTCACGAGTCGGCGTCAAATTCCTAAATTCACAAATTCAACAACAATGTTACTTTAGTTAAAAACATGCATTGACTTGTTGATCCATCAGGTTTGTGCATGAATGTTGCATTCTTGAAGACAAATCTTCTCTAATGTCATCAGGATTAATAATGGAAATATGATTTAGTAAACAGAATGCTGTCTGAATTTAAATGTGACTTTTTTGTTTGTTCAGTCAATACATTATAATTTCGTCTACCAAAACATGTTTTTGACCTTTGGTACGCTGTTTTATTGAACATACATAGCCATATGTATCTAGTTCATTATAAAGCATTATTTATTGTGAAGTTTCATTTCATTGGTTGTTGTATTAGTGTGTAAAGATACGGTAACGTCTTCAGCTAGTCAACTTGAGATCCTTTCCTTCTAAACTGGTTATATATCTTAAAGGGATAGTTCACTTTGAAATTAATTTTTGGTATGTTTTAGCTTTACTCTAAAAAATGCTGGGTTGTTTTAACCCAACTTTGGGTCAAATATGGACTAACCCAGCCATTGGGTTGAATTTTTACATTACATTTTGAACCCAACATTTCGGGCTTGTCCATATTTGACCCAAAATTGGGTTAAACAACCCAGCATTTTTAGGTCAAACCGTTCGTGTCTATCAGTCATATAATGGAGGTCTATGGTCACCACCTCAAAGAGCATGCACAGAGAAGTCCAAATTAAACATGATTTAATGACTCGTAAATTTAAGTACACTAAAGTAAAACCTCCGAAGTCTCTGTGTAGACAATAAGTGACGCAGACCGAAACGCCCGTGCCTTCAGATCACTTAGATGTGGCTGTGGTTACAAGAGGTAAAAATGATATAAATACTGTTCGTTTCGTGTCTTAGGCCATCAATGTGTGCTTACATTTACGAGTCATTAAATCATGTTTAATTTGGACTTCTCTGTGAGGTGGTGACCATAGACCTCCATTATATGACTGACAGACAAGAACGGTTTGATCTAAAAATATCAAAATTGAAAATACTGTAGAAACAAAGACACCTACATCTTGGATGCCCTTGAGGTAAGCTAAAACATACCAAAAATTAATTTCAAAGTGAACAATCCCTTTAAACCTATAGAGAATGTTTTATGAGCAGTTTTAATCATATTCATCCGCACACAAATAGAGACTAAGCACAACCAAAACACTATTATTCCACAAAATACATGCAGTTTTGTTTTTTTAACTGCTATAGGCCAAAAAGTTGTGTACTTTATTGAATCCCATAACATCGGTTCACAAGCTCTGATCCAGCGCTCTCCTGGTCTGTTGCCTTCTGCTGCTGTCTGGACCCATTGTTGAGGTTGATGAGTGTTTTGTCTGTTCTCTGTGTCTAATTGGTGGACACTCATTGAATTAGTCTGGATGGGTCCATAACAAAGCATTTAGTACAACCTCTTCTTTCCCTTTTTCGCCTAATTATATGTGAAACAAAAATGTCATGCAGTTATTTTAGGGCTGTGTGTGCGTGCACGTGCGCGTGTGTGTTTACATGCATCATCTCTGTGGCCATAAGGACAGAACATCCTTTCCTGGAACAGTCTGTCTGGTTTGAACAAGTTGTCTATACATTAAGAAGCTGACGTAGCAATGCGTTAGGGCATGCTGTGTGTGTGGACCTCTTGTGGCTGAGCCAGGTATATAGTATGTTTACATCGAGCAGTCTTGGTCTTAGGTTTCCAATCTATGGAAGCTTGTTTCCGCCGTAGAATGAAAAATATAAAAGGTAATTGCGACTTTTTATCTCGCAATTCTGACTTTTTTTCCTCACAATTGCGAGTTTATTTCTCGCAATTCTGACATTATTTCTCAGAATTGCGTGATGGAAAGTCAGAATTGCACGTTATAAAGTCAGAATTGCAAGATATAAAGTCAGAATTGCGTGATATAAAATTGCAAGATATAAAGTCAGAATTGCGAGATATAAAGTCAGAATTGCGAGATATAAAGATATAAAGTCAGAATTGCGTGATATAAAGTGGCAATTGCAAGATATAAAGAGAATTGCGAGTTATAAAGTCAGAATTGCAAGATAAAAAGTCAGAATTGCGATATAAAGTCAGAATTGCGAGATATAAAGTCGCAATTGCGTGTTATAAAGTCAGAATTGCGAGTTATTAAGTCAGAATTGCAAGTTATTAAGTCAGAATTGCGAGATATAAAGTCGCATTTGCGTGATATAAAGTCAGAATTGGGTGATATAAAGTCAGAATTGTGAGATTTAAACTTCCCTCTAGAATTGGCCTGATAAGTCGCAATTGCGAGTTTATATCTCACAATTCTGAGAAAAGATGTCAGAATTTCGACATATATCTCTCAATTATGTGTTATAAAGTCAGAATTGCAAGATGTAATCTCGCAATTGTGAGAAAAAAAGTCAGAATTGTGAGATGAAAAGTCGCACTTCTGTCTTTTTTTTTCTCAGAATTGCGACTTTATATCACCCAATTCTGATTTTATATCTCGCAATTCTGACTTTAGACACCCACTCGAAGCCCAAGATAGGACAAAGGCTGGAGAATCCCAAAACCAACTTACAGATTGGTATGGCTTGTTTCCGCCACTGAATAAAAAAATAAAATAAATAATTAACTAATTATAATAATTAATAATTAATTATAAATAATTAATAAGTCGCAATTGCGAGTTATAAAGTTAGAATTACGTGTTATAAAGTCAGAATTGGGTGATGTAAAGTCAGAATTGCGAGATATAGGCCTACTAAAGTCAGAATTGGGTGATATAAAGTCAGAATTGGGTGATATAAAGTCAGAATTGCGAGATATAAAGTCAGAATTGGGTGATATAAAGTCAGAATTGGGTGATATAAAGTCAGAATTGCGAGATATAAAGTCAGAATTGGGTGATATAAAGTCAGAATTGGGTGATATAAAGTCAGAATTGCGAGATATAAAGTCAGAATTGGGTGATATAAAGTCAGAATTGGGTGATATAAAGTCAGAATTGCGAGATATAAAGTCAGAATTGGGTGATATAAAGTCAGAATTGGGTGATATAAAGTCAGAATTGCGAGATATAAAGTCAGAATTGGGTGATATAAAGTCAGAATTGGGTGATATAAAGTCAGAATTGGGTGATATAAAGTCAGAATTGGGTGATATAAAGTCAGAATTGGGTGATGTAAAGTCAGAATTGCGAGATATAAAGTCAGAATTGCGAGATATAAAGTCAGAATTGCGAGATATAAAGTCAGAATTGGGTGATATAAAGAATTGGGTGATATAAAGTCAGAATTGGGTGATATAAAGTCAGAATTGCGAGTTGAAATTAGAGTGAAGGATTGCTGAGGTTATAACGTGAGCACAGCGTCTATAGACTTTATATTCATATGCAAATCACAGTAGACATCGCTGTGAAAGAATCGCACGTTCTTTTTGAGAATGGACCAACATTGGTTTCAGTGTATGAATGTTGTCTCAGCTGCAAATCTGGCCTTCGCCAACAGGGGGGTTTGACCCACAGTGCTGCAAGATCCGGTTTGATCCGGTGTCACAACAGTGAAAGCAGTGATTTTAAAGAATATATAGACAATGGCACAGATGTTGAGATGGAAAGCAAAACTGAACATGTTGGCTTTATTAAAGCATTTAAAATGCGAATGGGAAAGCAGCCAAAACAAGCTGTCAACTTGATGCGTCCTGTAAATATACCAGAAAAAGAAACCACTCATGGGTTTTTCTGTAACCTGTAAAGGAAATCTTATTCTCATGCAATCTGATGCCAAGTCTAAAGATAGACATTGCTTATTTTAAGTTAATAATTTATGCCACTAAACTAAGTATGGCTCATGGGAGAAGTTGCATTTCAGCAAATTATGTTTATTGTGATAGACAGTTGCTTTGGATCATTAGGACCTGATTTTATCCCTCACAATTTCTATCAAAATCTTGGTAGTTTTAGCTTGATATTTTACATACAAAAGGTTTCATGGGTCAAAAACAACCAAAATTGGCTCATTTCATCTTCAGAAATAGAGAAAATAATCCATTTAAAAGAGACATCAGTAGCAGTCATACTGGCTTTCATTCAGTAAAAGAGGCCATTAAACACATATTTAAAATACAGCGTCTTTTGTTCTATCCAGTGTGAAATTGTGCACAATATATATATTACAAATGTTAATGTAGGTGTGATTAATTACAGAAAACATGTGATTCATTTGTTTTTTTATTGATTGACAATAATAATTTACTGGTTCGATACACTGTAAAAATGATTTTTTGGTGAAGTAAATACTAGTGAAAAAAACAATGTAATTTACATTAAAAAGTTAGTTCAGGCAAGAATTAAAAAAAAAACTAGTGAATTCCATATAGAAATGAAAGTGAAAAACTAAGTAAATTCAATATCAGTACTTAATTCAAGCGAGTAGAAATGAAAATGTAAATATCAACTCAATAAAATTAAGTGAAAATGAACTCAACTTTTCTGATACTGGGGTTCCCATCATGCACTGGACCCTGAGGCTCTGAGGCTCATTTTTCACTGAGGCTCATTTTTCACTGGTTTCCTGCTATATTTACACTGTTTTATCATTACTTTTTGTTTTTCAGTATTAACTTGCCATTTTGTGACATTTCGAGTAAATTTTTTGCTCAAAATGACACATTCAAACACAAAAACGACCCATCAAATGTTACCGCCATTGTGTACTGTCTACCAAGTATTGAGGTTTTTGCATTCACATGATGCTTAACATCTGACAAGATGGTTTAAGTAAAGAATATATTATAAATGACTAATAAAAATCTATATTATTGTTGCATTGAAATGTAATAAAAAGGCAAAGGAAATCAACATTATCAACTTTATATAAGCTAAGTTAAAAATATTTATTTGTAAAGCTTATTTTATTCCATATTCCAAGTACATTCAACTTGAAGATTTCTAATTAAAGCTACTGATAAATATGTCTAGGTTTTTACTTGGCAAATATTTGTAAATTTACTAGCATTTTTTGAGTGAAAAAAAGTTAGCTAGCTTTTTTTCAAGTAAATCCTACTCCATTTTTTTTCAGTAAATACAGAATAAAGTTCAAATAAGGTTAAAGTTACACACAACCCTTTATAGTGATGCTTGTAAGCAGTCTGTGTGAAAGCTGTTATTCCGTTGTTGTAGTTTCCCCCTCAGCAGATCTCACAGACCTCCTTCATCCTGTTGTACAGAGAAAAGAGATCAGTCTCAAGGCATATGAAAGGAAAATGTTTATTAATTATTATAATTATGTAATTATTTCAGAGGTCTTAAAAGTTTACGGATTGCATTTGTTTGTTTTTGATAGACCTCAAAGACTAAAATGGTTTGTAAGCAGTGTTGGGGAACACGAGTTACGTAATCAGATTACTTTTTTCAAGTAACTAGAAAATAACTCATTACTCAAACGGTATATTACATACATTTATCCGAGTTACTTTTTCAAATGAGTAATGCAAGTTACTTTGTTTTCTGCTGTCCTCATATTGAGAGAAATCATAAGTGCAGAGTACTTTTATGTGAACATAATGGTTACTTGTGAGCATCTCACTTGCACAAAAATTAGGGCTGTCAAACGATTAATCGCGTCCAAAATAAAAGTTTGTGTTTACATAATATATATGGGTGCACTGTGTATAATTATTTTATATATAAATACACACACATGCTTGTATATATTTAAGAAATATTTCCATGTATATATTTATATGTAATTTATATTATACATAAATATAAATATTTTATATATAAATATTTTTTTCTTCTTAAATATACATGCATGCATGTGTATTTATATACAAAATAATTATACACAGTGCGTGCACGCATATATATTATGTAAACACAAACTTATATTTTGGATGCGATTAATCGTTTGACAGCCCTAAAAAAATAGATTCAGATTTCCTAAAAATTTATAAAAACAGTCCAAACTCACAATATTACACAAACATGCAATAATTAAACATTGAATTTAATCTCACTGATATTCGATTATGCAATTCAACCATGATTTTAGATAAACAACACGTTTAAATTCCTGCATTTTTACTTTTGCCCCGAAAGCCCCTTTATTTGCCAAAAATATAACTTTTGTTACTTTCCCACTGGCCCACTTGAGAAAACATGATACAAAAGTAACGTAACATATTACTCTGCATAAAAAGTAGCTAAAATGTGTTACTTTTAAGGGAGTACCGTAATATTGTAACAAATTACTTTTAAATGTAACAACACTGGTTATAACTCCTGTAAAAAAGTGTTTCCCTATGACACATCAATGTAGTTTTTGCTCAATAAATTACTTTTTATGTTACTGTAAATGCTTTTTTTAATGTTTCTGTAAGATGTACCGATTTTCTTTTTCGGCAGTCTCCACAGAAGCAGCCCACACATCCGTTCACGACCTGAATGACACAGAGTATCGTCTGCAGCAGAGCCAGACCCAACAGGATGGAGAACAGCACGATGTGCCAGAGCACCACATTCTCAGGAAAGTCACATTCGGACCATCTAGTCTGATCCACCAGGTAACTAGTGCTGTTCCTGTTCCAGCGAGACAAGAAGAAAGAAGAGAGAAAGAGCTTGAGAAGGGCCTCATCTAGTGGACACACGATTAACTGCAATTTGAGTGACATTAAATTCACATTAAAGGGATAGTTCACTTTGAAATTAATTTTTGGTATATTTTATCTTACCTCAAGGGCGTCCGAGATGTATTTGTCCTTGTTTCCGCTGTAGTTTCAATTTTGATATTTTTAGGTCAAACCGTTCGTGTCTTTCAGTCATATATATAATGGAGGTCTATGGTCACCACCTCACAGAGAAGTCCAAATTAAACATGATTTAATGACTAAAAAATGTAAGTATTTTTACACATTGATGGCCTAAGACACGAAACGAGCGGTTTGTGTAAGAAAACGAACAGTATTTATATTGTTTTTACCTCTTGTGGCCTCTAAACTATATAAATATTGTATGTTTTCTCACACAAACTGCTTGTTTTGTGTCTTAGGCCATCAATGTGTACTTACATTTGCGAGTCATTAAATCATGTTTAATTTGGACTTCTCTGTGCATGCTCTTTGAGGTGGTGACCATAGACCTCCATTATATGACGGACAACAACGGTTTGACCTAAAAATATCAAAATTGAAAATACTGTGGAAGCAAAGACACCTACATCTTGTATGCACTTGAGGCAAGCTAAAACACACCAAAAATTAATTTCAAAGTGAACTATCCCTTTAAACCTGCTGACTGTAGTATTATGATTATCTATATTAACAGCTAAAGCAAGTAACCCTTTTCTTTTAGGGTTTATGTATTCTTACTCTGATTTATCCTCAAAGGGATATTTCCAGTCTTCGCCCACTTTGCATTTTGGCCCAACAGCCAGCGCCGCAATGGCAACACAACCACAGTAGACCGACCCAATAACGCCAAATACAGACGAGAAAACAGAACTCAGCATCTGTACAAAACAAACACAGCGTGAAATAGTTGTACATCTCCTCTATAGTGAGTTTCTTGCTGTAAGTCATAGTCAAGTCTCACTTTTTACTATAGCCTACATATTGTTTCAAAGCCGCTTTACTGAAATAAAAGGAAAATAATGCAACAAAGTTTGTTTTTTAGAAGAAAATAGCATCAAAGTCCAGCTTAAGTATAAGTTCAGTGATGGTTCATTTTTGTTGTGAAAAAGTTATTAATTTAGTTCATTTAGATATATTTATATGTCATTGTCCAGCTCAGTTCAGGTCTCATATAATGGTGTCAATGCAGGTAGATCATTATAACTAATGAATATATTAAATATGATTTTACTTACACGGCAACGGTTTCCACAGCAACCAGCCCCACAGCAACCTTTGCCCCCGGCTCTGATGGCTGAGCAGCTTGGACACATCATCTGATGAATGAAAGAAAGCGGAAATGTATTTATCATTAACTGTGATGTCAAGGTCAGAAGATTCGCTGTAAAGCAGTTTAAATAATGTTTGTATCAAATACTCATCATCAGCTCATTCTGGCTTAAATATAAATATATAGTGAGGTGACCTCACTCAAAAAAGTACACTGTTGTCTAATTATTAAGCAAATCATAATCTATCTATATATATCAATATATATCAATATATATATATATATATATATATATATATATATATATATATATGTATGTATATATATATATATATATATATATATATATATATATATATATATATATATATATACTAATTGAGTTTCTTTGTACCTTGAAGAACCTTTACCATGCATTGAATAGAAGAGGATTCTTCTGATTATTAAAATCTTAAAAAAAGGTCTCTAAAATGCTGGGTTGTTTCAACCAAACTTTGGGTCAAATATGGACAAACCCAAACGTTGGGTTAAAAATGTAATTAAAAATTTTTCCCCAACGGCTGGGTTTGCCCATATTTGACCCAAAGTTTGGTTGAAACAACCCAGCAGATTTTAGAGAGTGATCATGCTGTGCAAGTACAAATATTACAGAAAACGTGGTGCATAATTTAGTGCATTTTGGGGGACAATTATCTTAATAAATGTTCCAAAATGGGATTTTCACAGCGATGTCATAGAAGAGCAATTTGGGGTGGACAGTTTTAAAGGGGACAGTACACCCCAAAATAAAAATCTGTCATTTACTCACTCACCATTGACTTTTTTTTCAGTAAATACAGAATAAAGTTAAAATAAGGTTAAAGTTACACACAACCCTTTATAGTGATGCATGCATGTATATTTAAGAAGAAAAAAATATTTATATATAAAATATTTATATTTATGTATAATATAAATTATGTATAAATCTATACAGTATATACATGGAAATATTTCTTAATAGTGAAATCTGGGCCAGCATTTGGTTTGGTTACCATCATTCTTCAAAATGTCTTGTTTTGTGTTCAACAGAACAAAGATACAGGTTTAGATAAATCATAAAAACAGAATCTTTATTTTTGGATGCACTGTCCCTTTAAGAACTATTCACCCAAACTTGCTCTTCTATGACATCGCTGAGAGAACTCCATTTTGGAATCTTTAATTCTATTCTATGCAATTCTATGCATCAAACTCAGTCCAATTTTTTCTGTAATATTTCTATTTGCATATATCCTGTGTAAATGTAATTATGGCTTGATTGATGTATGTAACTTTACTCCGGATTAATCCATTATGGTCATATCCAGGATGTTACAATGTCAATAAACCAATTCTTTCAGGGTGTGAGCAGTGAAGCTCTGCATGTTTCTAAAAATCGCCACATCCTTGTTCCTCAAATCGAAGGTTCCTGTATTCAGATACATTCCTCAATTCTACACTGTAAAAATATATTGTTGGTTTAACTTAAAAAAGTAAGTAACCTGGTTGCCTTAAAATTTTAAGTTGATTGAACTGGAAAAAGTGAGTTGATACAATGAAGGAGATTGATTTAATCACCAGAAACTCAAAATAATAAGTTATCTGAACTACATAAATTATTCAAGTTAATTTGACAAAAGAAAAAAAAACGTGATTACTGCACTGTAAAAAAAAATTGTTGGTTTAACTTAAAGTAAGTAACCTGGGTTGCCTTAAAAATTTAAGTTGATTGAACTGGAAAAAGTGAGTTAATACAATGAAGGAGATTAATTTAATCATCAGAAACTCAAAATAATAAGTTATCTCAACTACATAAATTATTTAAGTTTATTTGAAAAAAGACAAAAATGTTGTGATGACAAATCTTGAAAATATTTTTTTACAGATCATATTCAATTAAAAAAAGTCAGTGTTTGATGTAGCATGTCTAAAACGAGTTTAGGTTGAGTGGGACACATTTTACCATTGAGATAACTGGGAAAAATTGCCCCAATCAACCCGAACTCATTTGACTAAATTCCTATAAATCCCTAATTTATATTCTCATGTTCAAATAATATGACCATCAAATCCAGAAAGACTGAATACTCACAAATAGTCCTCCACCAAGAACACCTCCCATAAGCCAGACCTGCAGGGAGATCTGATTCGTTTCCAGCTTTTCCCCATTAGGGAAGAATAAAAGTATATTGGCGATTATACACAAAAAAGCCGAGGGTAGAAGTATTAGCCCCACCAACCGCGCACACTTTCCAGTACACATTGTGATGAATCTGTATTAAAAATCAAATTCAATAGAAACTGTCGATGGTTGTGTTGTTCTCAGCGCGACAGAGACTCCGACTGACACCACCGAATGCCCTTTGAGACTTGACAATATTTACAGTGCTTTTATCAGTGCCATTTATGGTCTGTTAGCACAGAACTGGATGACGTTTCTGATTCACTGATCATTACTGTCTAACGTGTAGTGATAAGTGTGTATGGTTGATCAATGTGAGGACGAGTTACAGTAAAGCCATGACAGAACAACAAGGCCCTTTTTACTGCCTATTTCATAATATCTTGTTATAAATGGCAACTATATGACCACTTTTATTGAGCTATTGTAAGGCAGTGATATTCTACTTGTAACGTAATTTCTCCATTCATTTGACCATATTTAATGATGTATAACAAGCACGATTAAAACGCTTAAATGCACTGTGTGTTGGAATAACAGTTGTTTTTAGAGTCGTTCTTTATCCTCAAAGTTTGTATTGAAACAGTGAAGCACTTGAACCTTGAATTAAATATTTTTCGACTTTAAGTCAAACACCACCTCAAGTGAGCGTATATGTGTTGTTTTATTTTTTGTGAATAAATTAATTTTTAATAGCTTATGTTATGGTGAATGAATGAATGACGCCGCGCTCCTTTTCAGCGCTGCACTCGTGTCTTCCGGTTTGTATTTCCACAGCATGACTGTGTCTTACGGATTTAGGAATGAGATTTATATAAATAATGAATAAATTTGTAATGAGATCCGCTTCAATGGCTCATAACATTTGTTAACTCTAATAACTAGCCTAAAGCTGCTTCGCTAATCTGTGGAGTGCGGGGCACAATGTAACGCTAGTTGTAACATACTTGTTTTAAATACTTTCAAACATGACGAAACTTGGAGTATTTACTAGTTGCCATTTCAACACTAGGAAACATTGCTTCAAAATTCTGAAATCTTTGTAAGATATTACTAAACATTTATTTAACCATAGCAAAACATTTCTTAAGTTAATTGTTCATCTCTATTTTTTGTGTTTATTTAGCCAACTCTGCTAACTAGCAGTAGACACTAGCAGGGTTTACACCCTGTCGTAACATGCTATTACGTTCAATACTTTTATAAATTCTATTGAGAAAAAAATTAGAAACATGTAAATAAAGTAGGGCTGTCAAAGCGATTAATCGCATCCAAAGTAAAAGTTTGTGTTTAAATAATATATGTGGGTGCACTGTGTATAATTATTTTGTATATATATAAAAAACACACATGCATGTATATTTAAGAACAAAATATGTATTTATAAAATATTTGTATTTATATATAATATAAATTACATATAAATCTACATACAGAATATACATGAAAATATTTCTTAAATATATACAAGCATGTGTGTGTATTTATATATCTAAAATAATTATACACAGTGCCCCCACATATATTATGTAAACACAAACTTTTATTTTGGATGCGATTAATCGTTTTCACAGCCGTAAAATAAAGACAGAGTCAATGTTCAGAAATTATTAATTAGTATTTTGTTTTGAACTATGCCGTACAGCTGTGTTTTCTGGTGTGTTGTCAAAAAATAGTTTATTTTTAATTATTAAAAAATGCCATTATTTTATTTGAAAAAGTATAATTATATTTAATTAAGAAAATATTTTGGTTTGAGTTGTATATTTTTTATTAGCATTTTTAATAACATAACAGTAGGCTACACCAATCTTTTGGGTTCTAAAGTTAGTGAAAATTGGAAATATTTGACCCATCTGGTTGAGTTACATATCACGTAAATCTGTAACACGTCATTATGTGGCGCACTTGAGCAGCGGTCGCGTGATTTTTGGCATCATACGTTAAGTTTAACAAGTGTTACAGCCCGAGGTGGAAGCAAGGTGAGTAATTTAAAACATTTTGTTCAACATTAATCGAGAGTAGACTATTATTTGACATGTTTTGTCAATTTTGTTGTTGTGTTGCTGTTTGAATTTCACGTGTAACGCTAGTTAACGGGCCTACGTTAACTGGATAGCGTTACATGTGGAATTAAACATAATACACAGTGTTTAAACTTTCAAAACGTAACGTTATGCATTTATCGGGATGTTGACTTGATCATGGTGTAATCTGAGATAAATTATATGGGTTGATCATGTAGAAGTTATATCACTTTATAATTAATATTGTCGATGATTAGGCCCATAACATTTTTTGTGTGAGTAAAACATACATTTGAGTAGCCTACTTTGTTCAATATTCTGACTTGAAATTGTAAAAGTTGAGGGTGAGGCTGGATGTTTGTCTTCATGTAGTGAACTTCAGGCGATATGCCATGTTTATTGATGATGTTGTGGAAAGAAACGATTGCTGTTTATTGTCAGAAGAAAAGTCACGATATCTGTTGTTCTTTAGTTAGTTATTGTGTTGTTGTGTACAAATGTATTTCCCCTTTAAAGTATTATCAATATTGCGATTGACATGTGTTAGAGACTGTAAGGTGTAACGTTACATGAGTTTCATAGGCCTACGTGTCACTGTTGTATCAATGTGGAGCTGTTGGGGAGGCAGTTCTTCATTTGTCCACTGGGGGCAGATCCTCGCCGCATTTAAAGGCAATGTTTTACATTAACTTGATAGATTCTGTGTATTTTACCTGTGCTGTAATGTCTTAAGTTAAGCCTTTTTCAAAATCAATTTGATTCGTTTGCGGTTGTTTTTATAAAAACTCCGGGAATTATCCATTATCGAAGCGTGCAAGTTTCCAGGTTTCTGGTTGGAGAACTAGTACCTCATTAGCATGTCCGCTCGTCCTTGTCAGACTTCATTGAAGAAACTAACTTTTATTCTTTTTTTAACTGCGTGTGATGTAAGCCAGTGTTTATATGATAAGGTGTTCGCTTTTATAATACTATAGACACGAAAAGCGATTAGAATTTAAATATTCTAATTTCTCACCGTCGTCGTGTTTGCTGTTTACAAGAGTCTGGTCGTTACTGCAGACCCATTGTGGGTATCGCTTCTCGGCCTTTTGGCTAAGATCAAGTGTAGTATCTGTTCTTATCAGTTTAATATCTGATACGTGTCCTACCTGGGCACCATATATTAAATTGATTTTTGGAACAGGGAGATGGAATAGGGGCTTGCTCCGTCCACTCCACGCATCGACCCGGTATTGCAGTACCTCCGGGAACGGTGCACCCCACTATACCTGTAAATAATAGATTACATTGTAAGGTAGTAGATGCAGTATTGGTTCATTGACTTCATTGGTTCAATGGTGTTCAAATTAATCATGCGATTAATATATTCGATTATAGTGATGAAGTTGTGCCCTTCTGTAAATTCATATATATATATATATATATATATATATATATATATATATATATATATATATATATATATATACATATATATGGACATGATTATATATGGAGAATTCAGACGCAAATGCCTTTAAATACCAATTGAAATTTTCTTCTAAAATGACGTTTTGTATCAAACTTGCACATTTAAGTTCAGTAATTTCACTTTAATGACAATTAATAGGTAATCTTCATTGCCATTGGAACTTAAATATACAAGCTTGATAAAAATGGTCATTTTAGAAGAAAATTTCAAATGGCATTTAGAGGCTTTTGCATCTGAACTCTTCATATATATATACATATGAAGAGTTCAGATGCAAAAGCCTCTAAATGCCATTTGAAATTTTATATAAAATATTTTATTCACGCTATATATATATATATAATATGAAGAGTTCAGATGCAAAAGCCTCTAAGTGCCATTTGAAATTTTATATAAAATATTTTATTCACGCTATATATATATATATAATATGAAGAGTTCAGATGCAAAAGCCTCTAAGTGCCATTTGAAATTTTATATAAAATATTTTATTCACGCTATATAATATGAAGAGTTCAGATGCAAAAGCCTCTAAGTGCCATTTGAAATTTTCTTCTAAAATGATCATTTTTATCAAGCTTGTATTAGGGATGGGACGGTATGAAAATTTCATATCACGATTATAGTGTCCAAAATTATCGCGATTATCAATATTATCACGGTTTTCTTAAAATTAGATGGAAAGTGTTCAAAAAGAACTAATGCTTACACTGAAAACATTTTAAAAAGTTTTATTATTGAAAATCAACAAACAACAAATAAACAAGCAGCTCTATGCAGTTTTTTAAGCAAGTTTCTGTTCTATGGCGTTTCCTTCTTTATAATGCCCGTCGTCAATAGCAACGCATTATTAGGGACTTTAAGCAACAGCTGCTGATAGAACGGCGACGGCAGCCGAAAATAAACAGTTAACTGCCATAGCTAAAGAGCGCAAAAATCACTAAGCAACAGTAAAGAGGACGGCATAGAGAATAATTTAATCATCAGACATAATACAAAAAGAAAGTGATTTTAAAAAGAAAGAGAAGGGTTGATTTTAGCACTTAATGATATACAGAAACGATTTCAATGCCACATAACCTAAAACATAATCTGTCACGTAGTAACGACTACGGCAAATCAGCTGTTCTCCCGTAGCAGACGGTTACAGTAGAACGTCAAGAAGTAGCAGTTAATGTCGCGCAATAGAACGCCAGAATGCCGTTGCCATTCCACCAGAGGCTGTTGCGTAAAGTCCCTACACACACAGCGCACATCAATATCACAACAGACACGGGCTCGTTTAATTCAAATAGGCTACAACTTGCCGGCCGTCTTGCGTCTCCAGTTTTTGATCGTTTTGAAAATGAAATCAGAGTCGATTTATTGTGATCATCTTGTCTGGACGATTGTTTTACTAAATGAATTTATAAACGGGTAAGATTTAAAACATTAGCTAAACTCATTATCAATTCAATAATTAAACCGGTGTAATACGTGATGCATCTATACATTACTATCCCTTAAAACGTCACTCTTAATAATAATCTTATTTGAAGATGTTCGTTCGTCGGCTCAAAGACACTTGCTGCAAAATTTTCTTCGCGGAAGCTTCACTTCTATTTCAAGTGAGTGACATAAAATGTTTAAACTCAAAACAACATTTCGTGCCCAATTGATTCCCAGACCTAGTTTCGGTATTGAAGTCAAAGTTAACTTGCCTTGCGTTCGCTATACAACAGCGGGTGATGGTTACACAAGAAGACGACTCGGCAGATTTTAAGTGTTTCTTTTGGACAGTGACTTTTTGTTCTGCAGACAGGGTGACAATCCTCGATCAAGTTTCCCTCAGGACTTTTGTAAAAGCCTAACTATGACCACACCCCAGATTTGGTCCTCTTAAAAGGCTGAATCTCCCAAGCACGGTCACTGCCTTCCGCCATTCCTTCTCGAATAGTAAACATTGCGTGCAGCGCGCGGCTGCGTCAGACTGGCCGACAGGATTTACAGTGAGGTATTAAAATCGCGATAATCGAATACGGTTTTAATGATAATTAAATTTTAAGCGATAATACTAACCGTCAGTATATTTTATCGTGGTTTATCGCGAAACCGGTTATCGTCCCATCCCTAGCTTGTATATTTAAGTTCAGTAATTTCACTTAAATGGCAATGAAGATTACCTATTAATTGTCATTTAAGTGAAATTACTGAACTTAAATATACAAGTTTGATAAAAAAAAAAAGGTCATTTTAGAAGAAAATTTCAAATGGCATTTAGAGGCTTTTGCATCTGAACTCTTCATATATATATGTAGTGAAGTGTACTTAAGATTCCCGGATTGTGTTCATGATCCGCCCCGGTTTCCGAGGACTCAGTGACTGGGGACTTTTCTTGACTTGAGATAGCCAGGAATGCCAGAATGCATCTCGCACCAACCAGCAAGCGTCAATAGGAGAGGACAAAATCCGCGAAATATCAAAATACTACTGTTATTGAGTCATGAAATGTCATTTTAAGAGTGTTTAAGGCGAGAATGTGGTTGTTTAAATCTCAAATCTGTGGTTTATTTATAAAGATAGCACCTATTTCAAAAATGTATCTGACGTTCTGACCTCCAAGCCTTCACCGGCGCCCAGCGCTCGTCAACCCCGACTGGAACAGCTTTTCCTCGGCTTGTGCTTCTGACGTTTGCCGCCGGCACAGATGTCTCGTCTAGTGGATAAACTTGACGTATTATTCGTCTTGTGTAAAAGTCTATCTTTGGTCTCATTAAATTAGTTTGTTCCATGGCAAAAAATAAAAAATAAACCATTTTATTGTGTTATAAATAAATACTTTTATTTATTTCATTTTGTTAACATTATCTTCACTATATGAACAATAAAATAAAATGAGCCCTGTCTCCGTTTGTTAAATGTCAATAAACATCAATAATGTTTCATATTTTTAAAATGAAAACAAAAAGATCATGTTAATTTTCTTATTAATACGCAGTGAAGATAATCAATGTACATGGCCAAATATGTTTATTTATTTATTTATTTTTATAAGAAAAGAGGCAGAGGGGTGTTCCATAACAAATTTCGCTTTATTTTTGACGAAAAGAGGCAGAGTTGTAGCATATTTAGTTTTATTGTTGCCTAATATATATTTATAATTAGATAACCGGAGTAGCCAGAGCATGCTGACGTGATCAAGTACGCTCTGTTCCATTAGCAGAAGAACCGGACTTGTGTCCTCTCGTCCTCGTGTGTTAGTTCTCCTGAGTCGTACTTGCCAAGTCTGAACTACCAAGGATGCAAGTCCGAACTTTGCGTACTTGGCATTGAGAAACGGCTTATATTAATGACACACGAGTTAGAATAGTGTTTGAAATGGAAAGTAGCCTAGGCTATTCACCTGCCGTGATTAGAGAGTACTTAAAGGGACACAAGGCAGTTATTTTAGCTTAATTTAACAGCTTCAGAGTTATTGAAATGGTTATATGACTTCTTTCGGGTTGAATGGTGGGTGTCTCGACCCCCCCTGGTGCCTGTGAGCGGAAAAATCTCACTTGCAGTTTCAGGCCGGCGGCCCGCCGCCCTGAAGTATCGCGTGATATCAGCTCTCGCGATGTAACATTCCTTTGCGAGTCTTGCGACAACACCGCACATATCCAGGAACAAGGTAAACAAGGATGGAGTTTGTCACACTATCGTCATGGCGGAGCCGGCATATAAGATATAGAAAGCTAGGAAAGCATTGTCGGTGGAACAGAGAAAGAGGAAAAAGCAGACTGACCAAGCGAGGAGTCAGACGCGAGAATAGCCATAATGCGCATGTGATATGTCCCCATTGAAACATCTCGCAGCACGGATGTACCAATACAAACAAATAAAACATCTCCAGGTAACTCTAGTAGATTCATTTATTTCGTTTGTTGAATAAGAGGCGATCTGAAATGTGTTGTTTTTGAATTCAAGTGACCAAAGTGATCCAAGTGCTCGTTGCCGCTGCGATCAGTTTCAGTGGATTCAGTGTTCTGTTGTGATATTCAAATGGACGGCGCGCGCTCATTGCATCCTCTGGACCACTAAAGTTCATGGGGATATGTATTTAATCACGTGAAAATTCTCACCACTAACAACATATATTAGATCTCATTAAACAACAAAATAAACACAATGTAGTATACTATGTAACACGTCATGCCCTTCGTGAGTGGTATTTACAACAGTAATGTTAAAAACAAGTACTCCACAGTTACTCTAGGGGTCGCTGTTTGACAGCATTGTCGTCTAATGCCCCTTTAACCTGTGTTATTGTTGTATTATTGATTCATTGTGGTGAAGAGGTTGATTTATTACATTTTGGATCTCTTCGCAGTATAATAGTCTCGCTCTTTGTGTTGATCCTGTTAGTCGTTTTGAAAAATGTGTGTGCTAAAATGAGTGTATTTGTCGCATAAACGGCCACTATTAGATTTCCTCGAAGGTTATGTTTTTTTCAGTGGGTGTATGAGCAAACATGAAGAGACTTTTGCATTGTGCAAGGCAAGCGAGGCCTTTAAAATACTGTGAAAACTAAGACACCTACATCTTGGACGCCCTTGAGGTAAGCTAAAACATATCAAAAATTAATTTCAAAGTGAACTATCCCTTTAAGTGTTTGTGCAGCAACAAATCTGCCCATATTAATCATATCTGAAGTTAATGTGACAGAATATAAAGTTATTACTCTGTCTCTCCTGAGTTAGATCGAAGGCATTTCAGTAATGTTAACGTTATCTTTGGTTATAAGCGCAATGTAGCTCGTCTAACGTTAATTCAATGTTTTAGTTAGCCCCGTTGGTCAGCTAACGTTAGCATGACTCATCAACGTTACAAAACCAATGAAAATTTTACCCTGACAAGCAAGTAACTTCACATTAATAGTCTGTTTCTCTGGCAGCTCTCATTAAGACACTCGCTGCAAAAAATATCTGTGTTACTCTGAAGCTGGTTCCTCCAACGTCGCAGTTGTTTTCCAGATTTTTTCAGATATTTATAGACCTATAACAAATTAACGGGGAAGTGTTTGTTTGCATTATCTTAATTTCTGAGTATTAAGATGCGAACTCCACTCTGATTCTCATGGCATTTCTCTATACTTATTGCTATCTCAACCGCCTGCAACCACAGTGAGCATCAGAGGCCTGCGAGCGGAAGAAAGTCTGTCAGTTGTACTATGACATGTTTTCCACTGCTGATGTGGGTTTAACCAATTCAGACTCGAATTAAGTGCCAAAATAACGACAGAAAACTAATTATCAAGGGTCTCGAAACCAGTTTTGAATTATATACACAGATCATCATTGTTAAGACCATGATATCACATATAAACCTTTATACATCTGCAGAAGTTTGATTGACAGCTGTAGATAATGATGCAGTTTGGCTTTAGTTCACTCACACTGATCGGCCAGTCACTCATACATCTCACACACTCCCTCTACAGAGATCAGAAAACTGATCAAACTGGCTCTGGATGGTGGTTGCTGGTCGCTGTGTTGCAAAATCACAGAAATTCTTGGTAACTCTGGTGTTTTTATACTTCCCTTTTCTCAGGCTCTGAGACCGTCGACACTTGTCAATACATCTTTTGAGTCTGACAGTAATTCTTAATGTTTGGTTTAAAGTGATCTGCATAAAGCCCAATTCAGATCCAGCATTGAAATGAATCACTTCTCATTCAGTCTGATGGAGATTTGCATCCGTTCCTATATAACAAGCCAATATCTGTGTAAAGACTTTTCTTAAAATGTATTCAAGGCTCTTTATTATGAGGAACTGTTTAACGATTTTTTAAAAGACGATCTAGTTTTTGTTTATTTATTCGGTTCTAAAGTCAGGGAAGAATAAGCAGGAAGGGTTGTTTGGTGCCACAGCTCAGACCTGTGAACTATATACGGTTTCCTCTGTTCAGGAAGTGTTGAGTCTATAAGACTGGCTGTGTGTTTGACAGTGTGTCATTAATAGATCAGTATGGAGCTCAGGACACTTCCTCTAATACTTTGTGAGTATATATCTTATCTATGCTTCATTTGCACATTTTGTATAATGATAGTGAATCGCTGTTTATCTGTATTTCATATTTTTATGCATTGAATCTGTTTTTCATTTATGCTGCTAATAATTTCAGTATCAAATCAATCTGTAGCTCCTGATATCCTCACTGTTAATTTATTATAAAAAAAATAATATTCTTTTATCCTGTGAATTCCTTCCTGGTGATTTTTTTTATAGTGTGTGTGAAAGTGAAAAACACTAGCTGAATGAGTTTATTGATCTGAGTGTATTTCACTGTAAAAAATTTGGAGTAGGATTTACTGGAAAAAAACCTTGCTAAACTATCTCACTCAGAAAATGCTAGTAAATTTACAAAGATTTGCCAAGTAAAAACCTAAACATTTATCAGTAGCTTTAATTAGAAATCTTTAAGTTAAATTTACTTGGAATGTGGAATTAAGTCAACTTCACAAAAAATAAGTAATTTTAACTCGGCTAGTAAAAGGTTGATTAATATCGATTGCCTTTGTATTACATTTCACTATAACAATAATCTTGAATTTTATTAGTCATTTATAGTATGTGCTTTACTTAGATCATCTAAGTAATTTATATGTACATCATATCAGACATTAAGCCTCAGGTGAATGCAAACACCTCAATACTTGGTAGACAGGGTTCCTACAGGGTCTTAAAAAGCCTTAAAAGCATTGAATTTATGAATTTGGAAATAATACCTTAAAAAGTCTTTAAAAAGTCTTGAATTTTGATATCTGGGTCTTAAATTGTGCTGTATGTCATTGTTAATTTCATTGATGAAAATAATGATAAACTTTTCTTCAACGACATTTTTTCACTGACGAAAACGAGACGCTGGTTTTGAATGACAAAAACTCTGACGAAAATCTATTGCTATTTTCGTCAACGAAAAAAGAACTAGATGAAAATGTTAGATAGTGTTGATCTGGGAAGCGATCCAGTCAGAACTGATGTCCTGTGTGTGTTTAGCTGATGTTAAAACACAACTTCACATTGTTCGGGAAACTTTCTTGTGGCCTACTGAAATGTTTTTATTTTACCTGCTTGACTTATCATCTTTTACCCATTCCACATTTGACAAATAAATGAACACAAGTTGAAAGATTTTGTTTTTCTTTGCTGGTAGGGACGGGAAATTGGTATTAATTTTTTATATGGTCTTAAAAAGGTCTTAAAAAGACTTGATTTTAACTTGAAGAAACCTGCAGGAACCCTGGGTAGATAATACACAATGGCGGTAACATTTGATGGGTCGTGTTCGAATGTGTCATTTTGAGCAAAAAATTTACTCGAAATGTCACAAAATGGCAATTTACTAATACTGACAACAAAAATCAATGATAAAACAGTGTAAATACAGCTGGAAACCAGTGAAAAATGAGCCTAATTAATTATTCAAGGTCCAGTGCATGATGGGAACCCCAGTATCAGAAAAGTTGAGTAATTTTTACTTAATTTTATTGAGTTGATATTTACACTTTCATTTCTACTCGCTTGAATTAAGTACTGATGTGGAATTTACTTAGTTTTTTAAATTCTTGCCTGAACTAACTTTTTCAAGTAAATTACATTGTTTTTTTCACTAGTATTTACTTCACCAAAAAATCATTTTTTACAGTATTGATCAGAGTATTGATTAATGGTGTTGAATCACACACTCTTCTGTAAAGTTGGGTTGTTGTCTTCAGTAGATCTTCAGCATCTCTGATCTTTAGTATAGTGGATCTTTAGTGTATCTTAGTCTTCTTGTGGTGTGCTGACTGACATTAATAAGCAATGATGTCACTTCCTAATCCTATATGAAGCAATGATGGCTCGCAAAATAAGATCTGCAGTCTGACGGCTTGAGCTCCTCTTCACTTTGTGGTTTCAGTTGCATCATGACAGCATCACACAGATATTCTTAGCAATGATTTCTTCACACTTCCTCTCTCATGCTCAATATCTCAGTTATTATTGATTGCCTTATATAGATGTGAAAGAGTCGAGATCTCTTGCATCAAATCAACATTGTCACTCCTTCTGTTTTTTTTTTAAGTTTTCTGCATGTTTTAATGTATCCTGTGTATGTGTGTGTGTGTGTGTGTGTGTGTGTGTGCGCATGAATGTTTGCGTGGATGTGTGTGTTTTGTCTCTTTTTGCTTTTTAGTGCTGATTTCAAACATCTGCCCTGGACAAACTCAAGGTGATTTATACATTTATATTTCCTTCAAATCTAATAACACAGTGGATCAGAAAGCATTTCTAGCAGTGTGTCGATTGTTCATAACATTTATTGGGTCCTGAAGGATACAGCTGAGCTGTGTATGAAACAAATGTCTTGTATGATTAATGTTTAAACATCTGAGTGTTTTATGTGATGTTTTTTTTTTTTATTATTATTTTGCACATACCATTAACATTACAGAAAATGCAACATGCACAAGAATACTACATATATCAGACAGAAGTACATTACACAAACACACACTGTAACTTAACAAGATATCACAATGATGAGGTTGAATGAGCTGGTGTTGGGATGGAGGGTAAGGGTGAGGGGTGGTGAGTATGTGTGGATGTAAGTGTGTATGTGTGTGCATGAGTGTAAGGCTGGCTTGATGATGGGCCGGGTGGAGAGAAGCTGGAACACTAAGAGGGAGTGATTCAGATGAGATGCGTTGTAATTATTCTATTACAGATAAGTGAGTTAATAGAAATAGCTGATTGCGTGACTAATTGCCAACCTGGGCCCCCATTAATGGTCACTGTTCCACCCAGCCCCGGCAGAAAACTGCGACGAGCCGACAGAGGGGAGGACCCGTGGGCCACCCATCACCCCTAGGCCCCCCGCATATGCACACCCCCCCCCCACTACCACGACCAACCACACCCCGCCATCCGGCCCCCACCCAACACGCCACTCTTGACCTAGGTATATAAGTGAATGGGTAGGTTGAGGAGTCTATGTGTTTATGTGATGTTTTAGAGAGACTGAAGGCTGTAGTGAAGACAGAGCGAGACATATATGAAACCGTCACTGTTAGATGTGAAATACCAGGAGATGAAGACGACTGGACATACCGCTGGTTTATAGACGGATCATCTCGGCCCTTCGGCACTGACAGAGCATTCAACTTCAGATCTGATGAGTCTCAGAAACACAGCAGCGTCACCTGTAGAGGACAGAGAAAAAGTGATGGACAGAGGTCAGAGATCAGTGACTCTGTTACACTGGCATTATCAAGTGAGTCTGATCCTCTTCACTGCAGAGATAAGTTACACTGAGACGTGATGACGTGATAAGAAGGGCTTTTATTTGCACAGAAGAGAAGTTGTAAAAAATAAAATAAAGTGATTGTATTGTCCTCAGCGAGAGGAACAGTATTGATATTTTCATTGTATTGCACAATTACTGGACATAGACAAGAAAAGCTCTCTTCTTTTCAATCTTATTCACTTATTTTGGTTTATTTGTGTTTTATCTCAACATATCAGTTCCAGAGACAGAGAAACCTAAAGCTGTTCTGACTGTTCAGCATGAAACATCACTGATACTCAGAGGAGAGACTGTCACTCTCACATGTGACGTACAGGGGGAAGGATGGACATATAGAGTGAAGTGTGGAGATGATGGATACTACACATCTAAAGAGAAAGAGTTCGAGATCACTGTAAATATCACACAGGAGTGTGTGTGTGACGGCTGCAGAGGATCAGACTGCTCTGACTGGAGTGTTGAAGTGACTCTGACTGTGTCGGGTGAGTGATCATCAGGATCTTGCTCAGATGGTATTTCAGCTAGGTTTCTAACCTGCTAAAGGAAATAATTGTTTACCACTGTAATTGTTTTGAAGTCACCATAACCCTATTCCATTTGCTTGGGATCTTCGACCTTGAGCCGATTAATATGTCTTATTGTATTATTTGGCTGATTTTAAGTCAAACTATTATTATCATGAGTATTAGGATTTTTAATTTATATAAAATTCATACCTGTTTGTAAATGAATCTTTTACAATAGTGAATCAACTACTGAAATACACAAATTGTTTACCAATAAGCATCATCTGATGTTGCACAGACAACAAATATTTAGCATACAAAACACAACAATGGTGACACTCAACAAACAAACAAAAAACCCACATGCAACATAAACCAACATTAAAATAAACCAATAACACAAAAGTGTACCAAAAAGGAGTTCAGCAGCACAGATGAAAGCAAAAGATTCAGCATAATCTATTCATGCTGCATTGCATGCTGGGTGATTGTAAAAACAAGTCTACAAAAGCCAGTGAAGTTCTGTAGATTTTACAGGAAACTTCCGAGAGTGCAGATGCAAGAGATGCTCTATTGGGAAATTACTAATTATTAACCTGTAAACAATTAGATTAATTTAACAGTGTATCTTTGCATGTGCAGTGACCTAGAGTTCAGGACAGATTGAGTCGGTTCAGTAATGGTTTCTTTGGATGATGCTGTATATCATAAATTCTGTTTCTTCAATTCCAGAGAGACCTAAAGCTGTTCTGACTGTTCAGCCTGATCCATCACTGATACTCAGAGGAGAGACTGTCACTCTCACATGTCACATACAGGGGGAAGGATGGACATATAGAGTGAAGTGTGGAGATGATATAAAGCACGATGAAGATGATGACGAGAAAGAGTTCAAGATTACTCCAGAGATCACACGGAAGTGCCAGTGTTACGGCTGCAGAGGATCAGTCTGCTCTCAGTGGAGTGATGGAGTGACTCTGACTGTGTCGGGTGAGTGATCATCACTGAAATAAAGGATATTGCTCAAATGATACATGATGAACAATTAATAAACTGCAACTAAACAAAACTACATTAGTAAACATTTCTAGATGCTGCATGTTAGACAGAGTGAACTGTGAGTTACAGTACAGACTGATCTCATGAAGTAGCGTGTGTATGACACGCCAATTCGTATTTCCATTTTTGGCGTGCTATGAAGACGCATAATCGCTTTTCAGCGTGTTTATGAACGCCGTTGACTTAACGTTATATAAATATATGACTTACCTCAACCCCGTCCCTAAACCTAACTGTCACTGGGGTTAATGGTATTTATGACTGTTCCCTTACCATCCTAGGCAAAAAAAAGATATGACTTACCTCAAGCCCATCCCTAAACTTAACCGTCACTGGGGTTAATGGCATTTCTGACTGGACATTTGTCGCGCGTGTACAGATACATGGAATGACGCGGACGTTAATGGCGTAGACATACACGCATACACGCGGTTACACGCAGATAGCTCAAAATGCGTAGAGATAACACGCCACTTGACTCGAAAGTGGCGTGTATGTTTACGCAAAAGTAATGATGTCATGTTGCACAGTAAGCATCTGATTTTACAAGCAATGTCTCTCAGGATCTGAATATTTATAAATCTTCTTAACGCGAGTTCTCATGTTAGAACATAATACAAGTATTACTCATAATGAGGTGAGGCTGAAGTATTGTATAATTATACGCAATTATTACTCTGAAGGGTGAGATCAAATTAAAACACATTAAGTATAAATGACAGAAGTCATAAGCAGTGATAGATGATGACTGAAGACTGTATTTTAACAGAAGATCATGAAGTATTTGCAGACAAACCCAGAGTAACAGTGACGCCCCAGAGATCAGTGTTCACTGGAGACACAGTTACTCTGAGCTGTGACGTGAGACACTCAACTGGACGGGGGATTATCTGGTACAAAAACTTCAAGATAATAAATTCTAGTGATGAGACAGTAACGCTGAGAGATGTGAGAGTCTCTGATGGAGGAGATTACGGGTGTGCTTTTCAAGGAGAATTACAAGGTCCAAGAGTCATGCTAACAGTAAGAGGTAATGTGGAAATCTGATTTAATAATAGAAATATTATGTAAATTAATGTCATCCATCAACAGTATCTTGTTCTGTCAGTTAAATTAAACACAGATCATTCCTCACAGAGAGACCCAGAGCTGTACTGCGTGTTCAGCCTGACGGACGAGTGTTCAGAGGACAGACGGTCACTCTCACATGTGACATACAGGAGACAGACGGCACTAGCTGGACCTACAGCTGGACTAAAGATCATTCAGAGATTCATGTCAGTCAATCACAGGAATTCACAATCAGTTATTTTAGTGAATCTCACACAGGTCATTACAGCTGTAGAGGAAGAGAGACGCGAGGATCACGATACACACACACCAGTGATGAAGCTACACTGACGCTTTCAGGTGAGTGTGTGAATCTCTCCTCCCTCACATCAATCTGACTACATTAATTCAGACACAAATCCAAACAAACCAACTCTAATATTTTAATAGGCTAAAACGTCCTGATCGTTTTCAATACTCGCAATTCCAACTCCTGACTCGCTACAGTGGTTTTGACGAAACAAGCTGGTTTTTATACTGCTGCTCGTGCCAAGAACGTGGTGAGCTGAAACCTGCGTACGTCACGAACATCCAATAGGAAAATACAACTGCAGTAGCCACCGTTCAACCTGAAGAGGGCAGCACTGAGACGTTTTTACACCATATATTGTAGAAATAAAACACTTTATACACAAATGTCAAAGTTACTCGAATCAATGACTGGTATTAATAAAGATCCATTCTTACAGATCATTAACTAAAAGAAGTTGGTTTAGGGTTTAGTTGCTCTTTAACTGGCCAAAACATTTAGCTTGGGTTTCCCCATTCTGCCGTGATTTTATTCGCGCTGTTAGGCAGTCTGGATACCATGAACCAAATTTGCCCCTGAAATAGGGAACCAATCACAGAACGAGGAGGAAGCACAGGTGCATTTTATAGGCATTCGTAGCACCCAATAATACGGCTCTGGGCATTCGTAAACCACGCATCAAATACGAGAAATTTAACATGTGGATTCCAGGCCACGTTTCATTCTCAATGATACGAGGTTTGGCGTTAGCCAGGCTACAAAACGTTGCTAAAAGAGACAGAAGTAACCATCTGAAAACTTAAGTGTGGCTTGTTTTGAAGATTTAATGCTCACCTTTGGACAAACTTTGCTGTTATCAAACTTCAGGATGGCGGACAATTAAAAGAAAATCAAGTCAATGACTTCACTGAGCCTTTCATGAAATCACGGGAATTTTCTTTAAATTTAATTACATTAATTTTATGCAGTTTTTTGATTATAAACAGTTGAGTTTGGTTGTGTTTATGTTTTCCAGTTCCTGAAGCTCCACTGCCAGTTACACCGATGGTTTCAGGTGAGTGTGTGTTCAGCTCAAATTCACATCAATCTGACAGACACAGACGCAAATCAACTCAATCATACATCTATGGGAAACTTATCACTGAGATTGGTGTATCTTTTTATACTTTATCAAAACAAGTGCTTTTAAAAAACTTTGAAATAATATGTCCATTGAAGAATAATTGTATGATGCTTCAAAGTATAAAATATGAATGATGAATAGTGACAGAGGTATGATTGATGTCTGTAAATATATAGTTTTCTACTAACAATAAGAGGTAAATCAAGCATATAGATCTGGCGCATCAGCTGATCCATGTCTACCCTATAGGAATACGATGCCTATCACTCTATATATAATAACTTTATTTTTTATAGTGCCTTTGAAAGTTAGCCTGACTTCGTCATACTCATATTCAAGAAAGAATATGAGTGAAATCACTCAATTGAGCTTTAATTATGAGGCGTGTCGTAACCGAACCAGGACAAAAAAACCTCTGCGCTCAATTGGATAGTCGGTAGACCTACCAACCAATCAGAGCAACGCATAAGTCAACTCCTTTGCATAGTGCAGTTTTCAAATACAGAATGTAGCCTACTTTATTTATTTTAGAAGTTAAATAACGAGTGTTACTTCTTTTACTTCTCCATGAATACGACCAAAGGAGAAACCACAACGACCACAGGCTTTTCATTACATCCCATCATCTTAGCCACCGTCAGAGCCAGCTGATATGTTACACTTTTCCCAAATCATGTAGGAAGGACGCCAAAAATATATTTCCGATCGACAAATGCCTTGATTGCAGTTCTCTGTTTGTTTATTAAAATGAATGCGCTGTCGATTTATTTTACAAAAGACGCGACAGCGGAATCTATACATCTCAATTCTCCAGCTGCAGTCATCTTTGACAAGCGCTCTTTGACGACGTGAGGATTACGTTACTGAAGACCACCTGTCAATCATCGTATAAAGCCCGACCTGGCAATTTGATTGGCCGGTGATTTCTGAACCGATCATAATTTCTCCTCAATGGATTGAGTCCAGACCGAACTTCCTGTCCAAAAAATGTTGTGGGCGGAGTTCGGGCTGGCATCCAGGCTAATTTTTTTTTTAAGTACAATTCTGAAAACGTGTCTACAATACCCAGTAAAGTTGTAGATTTAAGATGAAACTTCTGAGAGTACAGATGCAAGTGAAGTCTTAAAGTGAAATCAAATTACTAATTATCAACCTGTAATTTCACACTAAAATGTTTAACAGTGTATCTTTGCATGTGCAGTGACCTAGAGTTCAGGACAGAACGAGTCGATTCAGTAATGGTTTCTTTGGATGATGCTGTATCTCATAACTTCAGTTTCTTCAGTTCCAGAGAGACCTAAAGCTGTTCTGACTGTTCAGCCTGATCCATCACTGATACTCAGAGGAGAGATCGTCACTCTCACATGTCACATACAGGGGGAAGGATGGACATATAGAGTGAAGTGTGGAGATGATGGATACTACACATCTAAAGAGAAAGAGTTCAACATCACTGCAAATATCACACAGGAGTGTGTGTGTGACGGCTGCAGAGGATCAGTCTGCTCTCAGTGGAGTGATGAAGTGACTCTGACTGTGTCGGGTGAGTGATCATCACTGATAGAACGGATATTGCTCAAATGATACATGATGAACAGTTAATAAACTGCAAATTAAAAAAAACTGCATTAGTAAATATTTCTAGATGCTGCATGTTAGACAGAGTGAACTGTGAGTTACAGTAAGCATCCGATTTTACAAGCAAAGTCTCTCAGGATCTGTACATTTATATATTTATTTCATTATGAGAGTTCTCATGTTAGAACATAAAACAATTATTACTGATAATGAGGTGAGGTGTTACTCTGAAGCTTTGTATAATTATATTTATACTCAATTACATGACAAGAATTTTTTTTAACGGAAAGGTTTAAAAGTAAAATAACAGAAGAAAAGTCAAATCTGGAGGCACTAGAGAGTACATTAATTAAGAAAATCTAGAAATAAAGATAAGAAAATCTAACAAGTTTTGATGATGATGATGAAATGATTTGTTTGTTCAGATTCAGACGCTCCATTGCCGGTTCTCTCAGTTCTCAAACTGCTCAGTTTTCTGCTGGCAGCTTCTCCATATCTGCTCGTGACCATCATTATAGGAGTCAAATACTACAGAGCTCATGGTGAGATTCTCTCTCTCTCTCTCTCTCTCTCTCTCTCTCTCTCTCTCTCTCTCTCTCTCTCTCTCAGTTAATTCACACTTATTCTTATCTTGTGTGTTTTGCAGCTCAGTCTGATGAGATCAATCAGTTTGCTGTAACAGAGGAGTGAAAGTCTGCTGTCCTGATGAATGAATCCCATTCTGTGTTTCTCTTTTTCAACATTATTCACTTATATTCATAATGTGTCTGAATTTGACATAAATAAGGCTCAAATGAACTCTGCTGAGCTACTTCAGCTTCATCGTATCATATCTCTATTGTATTTTTTCTTCTGTTTTTCAATGTTCTGGATGTAAATTGTCAAATGTTTATGCTCATTGTTTCAGGGTTTCTGCAGGTTTCACAAAGTCAAATTTAAGACTTTTTAAGACTTTTTTAAGACCATTATGAATGAAATTTAAGACCTATATCACGATAAAAAAGAAAAAAAAAAACATACAAAGGAAATGAGTCTCTAAAAAGCCAAATCCAAATCAGCAAAATCGGTTCCTAAATTCAGATATTTCAAGCCAAGTATCGCTAAACTTCCACGTCCCCATAGCTGAATAAAATTTATTTTATGTCTGTCTGTGGTATCTGAGATACCTGCCAAACCTCAAAACTGATTGGCTGTTGCACGTTGGTCTATTTTGTAGTCGTAATACAGCGAATTAAGAACTACAACTACGTAATATTAAAAAAAAATAATAATAATAAAAAATTCCAAAGCGCTGCGGGAGCATTTCAATGAGATTTACAAGGACATAGGAAAATTAAGACCCATTTAAATAGATTTAAGCCCTAGAACACAATACTTCAGAAAATGTAAGACTTTTTAAGGCCTTAAATTGTGATTTTGAAATTTTAGACTTTTTAAGACCCCGCGGAAACCCTGTGTTTGCAGAAATTATTTTATAATTAATATAGCTGTCATTTTTATTTCAGATTAAGTTTTTATTTGTTTTACTATGTCTTGAATATCTGCTCTTTTTTAATAAAGAACCAAATATCTTCAAACATATAGTAGTAGAGAATCGCTCATCTTTCCCAAATATATCTTTAAAAAATATCATAAGGTTCAGCGAGCTACTTTGCTCTAATTGGTCAGATGACCAGTCTGTTGTGATTGGTCTACTGAGTCACAAGGAATATTTAAACATTTTCTTCAATGACTGTCAAGTTTCGATCACTTAGGAGCCTATGTAGGAGTGATCCACCTCTCAGATTTAATCATTTTAAGTTCCGATTCTCCGAAGATGAAGGTCTTACGGTGTTGGTACAGCATGGGGGTGAGTAATTAATGACTTAATTTTAATTTTTTTTCATTTAACTCGATCAAAAGCTTCTGATGCATCAATTAAATGCATACTAACTGATGAGTTTTAATCTCTATACTAATTTACTATTTCCTTCAAGGCATAAATGCACATATCTGTACCGTGTTTAGCTTTAAAACCATATATAACCATCTATATAGCTTCAAAGTAATATCATTCAATTTGCACACAATTAAAAATATTGCGATAATGCTGTCTCCGTAACTCTGCAATATTGTCTGCGCCAGATAATAAGTTCCTGAAGTTCTCACCTCTTTACACAAAATCAGCAATATTATTATTTATTTAACAACTTCATTGCCACAGAATCAGCCCTCAGGGTTTGCTATTTATTTACAAATGAAGCGAATAGCATCCTTATATCTAGCATGAGCTATTTTCTTTCACTCAAGCTCATACAAATCATTTACCCATATCATTATTTTAACGGTCACCAGCTGGAGTGCCCTTGAGAGCCGCCAGAGGGCGCTCCACACAGACTATTATCTCTCCCTCACAGACTACATTTCCCATAACTCACTGCCCGGACTCATCATACGCACAACCGGCACATCCGGGAACTTAACTGTTCAATTTTGTCCCCGCCCCCTTTTGGGGGAAAACAAACTAGACTCCCCATAGACTTCAATACAAAATAACGGCAAAAACCAACGTCCGTACACAGCCGACAGGCGTAAATAACTTAAGAAATCATTTATTTAAAACATGTCAAGTTATTATGTGTCCACCCTGCCTGCCATAGTGTGTGAAAAATACATACACAAACTAAATTTGGCCAATTTAAAAACATGTCCCTTTAATTATTCTCCCAGCGTCAAATTGCAGGCTGCAGACAGGTGCTTCTCTCAAATTGGGGTAACAACCCCACCCAGTGGCCAGAGGTGACCTCGTCGAGTCACGAGGTAAGCGAGTGAATGGTTTTATTTCGCTTTTTAAAAGTAATAAAACCTTAATGTATATCTCATGAATTAATGATTATGATGGCAGGTGGCCTGGGCTAGTTGATAACGGGCATAAAAAATGTATCTTTCACGCTCTATGGCAGGCAGGGTGGACAAGTAATTACTTGACATGGTGTATATAAGTGATTTCTTAAGTTATATTTACGCCTGTCGGCTGTGTACGGACGTTGGTTTTTGCCGTTATTTTGTATTGAAGTCTATGGCGAGTCTAGTTTGTTTTCCCCCAAAAGGGGAAAACAATTGGAGGGGACAAAATTGAACAGTTAAGTTCCCGGATGTGCCGGTTGTGCGTATCACTGACACTGATTGCCTTCACATGTCTCATTACTCGATGGTCAGTCTATTTCAACCTTGTTCACTCAGTTACTCACTGCGAAGGTTTGTATGTTGTTGCACTGCATTTCCGAGCGTCTTGGTTTTTGGATTTCTTGCCTATTCCTTGGTTTACTCTGTTTGCCTCTGACCCCTGCCTGTTTTGTTTGTTTGTTTGGACTGCCTACCTGTGTTTTGACCTATTCCATCTACTGTATATTGGATTACGTGTCAATAATTTAACTCAAGTGTGTGTGTTTCCATGAGGTTGGAAGTGAGATGAAATGCATCTTTAGACAATATAACTGAATAATAATTGTTAATCATAAAATGTCAGTATTATGTATATTCAAAATAACATCCAGTGTTGGGAAAGTCACTTTGTGATGCAAAACATAAACCTTCATGTTATTACTGTACTTGCATCCAAAGGTACTTGCAAATCAAACGAGAAGTTGCACAACTACTTTAATTTTGCTTATTTTTTTGGGCTGTGGTTAACTGAATCCTATGTGTAACACAAGCAACACCATTTTTCTACATATATTTACAATAATTGGATTATAAATGGGAAAAATGTAAATAATGGTTATGGTAGAGATATATAATGTTGTGCCACATATATACCAGCATCAAGAGGAAACTGGAGGAGGGCCAAGGCAAACCACAGTCTGAACAATGAGCTTAAGCAAAAGTGAAAGCATGCAAGAGCACCTATGTTCATGTCAAAGCCCAACACGACAACAGATTAAAGATGGAGAACGACCAGCACGATGTGTTTTTTGAGGCAAATAATCTCTCAGATGAGGATGTTAATCAAATACGCTTATACTTTAGCATCAGGAGAAGATCAGGAGGAGGACAGTGTGAGATCAGCAAAGTGGGGGACAACACCTACAAGATAAGTTTTATGAACAAAAAAGGTAAGGAAGTAAATGTTTTATTATTGCAGAGTTGTGTTTTTTGCACATTGTTACAGTCAGTGTCATACTTTATTTCACTTAACATTGTCAAAACAACTGTATTAATAATATTTCATTTATTATTATGTCAGTTCTTTACACTCATCAGCTTGCATTTCTATTCAAAGCCCAGGAAAGAGTGCTAGGCCGAGAGAATCATGTCATCAATATACCTGGACGAGAGGAGCTCCGTGTTTCATTACGCTGTGACAATGTTGCTGAAAGCAGCGAACAGTCTAAAGCATCTGCTAATCAGGTAAGTGGCACAGTCATAAAACAAACAGATAGCTTAGATTTATATGCCCGGTCTACATTGTTTTCTCCTGATACAATGTAGTCAAACCTGTTTGCCCAGAGAGAGCATAGTTAGCGTAAACTCATTGAGTAGTTCTAGGAAATCACCTGCTATTTAAAGCTTGGACTGGGACTAGTAGAGTGTAATATTGACGAAAAATGACATCTTGATGTTGTCTATTATTTTGTCGAACCAATAATTTAGCTGAGTGTGTTTTTGTTTTGCTGTTTTAGGCCTGTCGTGGAAGATTTTCATATTCTTCATTCATTAGTTCATAAAAGTGTTAAACAGGGTCTTAAAAAGCCTTAAAAGCATTGAATTTATGAATTTGGAAATAATACCTTAAAAAGTCTTGAATTTTGATGTCTGGGTCTTAAAAATTGTGCTGTATGTCAGTGTTAATTTCATTGACGAAAATAATGATAAACTTTTTTTTCAACGACATTTTTTCACTGATGAAAACGAGACGCTAGTTTTGAATGACAAAAACTATGACCAATCTCTTGCCATTTTCGTTAATAAAGTAAAAAACTAGATGAAAATGTTAGATAGTGTCGATCTGGGAAGCGATCCAGTCAGAACTGATGTCCTGTGTGTGTTTAGCTGATGTTAAAACACAACTTAACATTGTTCGGGAAACTTTCTTGAAATGTTTTTATTTTACCTGCTTGACTTATCATCTTTTACCCATTCCACATTTGAAAAATAAATGAACACAAGTTGAAGGATTTTGTTTTTCTTTGCTGGTAGGGACGGGAAATTGGTATTCATTTTTTATATAAATGGTCTTAAAAAGGTCTTAAAAAGACTTGAATTTAACTTGAAGAAACCTGCAGGAACCCTGGGTAAATTATAGGCCCTTTGTTGCCTCTTTAAATTAATTTGCAAACATTTGCATCTTTATATTTAATAATAATAATAATTTGTTACATTTATATAGTGCTTTTCTGGGTACTCAAAGCGCTTTACATGGAAGGGGGAGTCTCCTCGACCACATTTTATCTTACCCCTTATTACATGTATGCATAATGTTATGTCAAAATCATATAATAAATTCAACTAGAAATATAACTGCAAGCAGCAAAAAAAAAAAAACACGGTAAGTCACGCAAACATGGCTGGGAGCATCAGACGAAATGCGACAATTAGCAATTAAAGACATAGTAAGATAATTCTATTGGCAAAATGGCTGAAAAATCACTAATACAATCAAAGTTTGGTGTTAATATTGAAGATGGTACATCGGTCTAGGAGGAGTTCAAAAAGTAGGTTTTTGAAGAAAATCAAAGGTGGACTGGAGATTCTCGGCATGACCCAATGAATCTGTTTCATTACAATAGCCTAAAATGATCGAAATCTTTTGGACATTTTATTATAACTTTTGACCACAAGGTGGCGCTGCCCCAAAACTTTTTGAATACCTTCAGGGCATAGTGTTTTGTAACGAAATGCCAATGCATTTATAAAATCTAGCATTTTATTACAAATTTGGTAACGGCTGATGGGGTGTCGTATGACTCGGCATCCTGAAAACATCCATATTCCATTTCTCCTGATAACAAGGTGGCACTGCACCAATAATGCACAAGTAGCCTCAGGTCATGTTTGTCATAACACACACCAAGTTTGGTGAGAATACGCTAAAGCATTGTCGAGATATAGCCTCACTTTCATTTTGGCATGCTCTTCGTCAAATTCGTTCACGCATTATTCGAGAACAGTTTGACAAATCGGTTTAATACAACTCACGTTGCCCAAAGTGTTTCACAATAACAGACTTAAAACACAAAAAATACTAATGATAAAACATGACCACATCACATAGACACACATAGACAATAACCCAATTAAGAAAATTCTCCATTAGTGTTTAGAAGTTGTTTTACCATAGCTTTGACCATAATAAGGATTTGGCGGATCGAATAGATAGAGGGAGATCATTCTACAGTTTAGGGCCAACTCAAGAAAAGGCTTTGAGATCGAGTTAGAGACTCCAGATTTGCTATGGTGAGAGATCAGACTGTCCTCTGAGTATGAAAACTAGCGGTTCTATGGGCTGCCATGGACTCAATCGCGGAGTATATCTAAGAATAATAATAACGCCAACAGATACAATATGTGTGTCTATGCAGCTTCGGTGCTTGGCCCCTATATCCTTATTGTTGGTGATGTCCAATTCAATAACAAATAAGTCTTTTGAACTGGTTCACAGTTTCGGACGTACCTGACTGTCACTCCGACTTGAAATGAGCCATTATACAGGATTATACAGTATATGATGCCATTTCAGCACTCCAGTTAGTTCAACAGTACAACTGGGAACAGAACAGACATATATCTAACAAGCTGAGAACTGTCGACCTACTGTAAAACTGTCTTAAAATAGGGCTGTCAAACGATTAATCGCATCCAAAATGAAAGTCTGTGTTTACGTAATATATTTAGGTAATAATTATACACTGTGTATAATTATTTTGTGTGTGTATATATATATATATATGTATGTATGTATACACATGCATATCACATGCATGTATATTTAATTAAAAAATATTATTAATATATAAAATATTTATATTTATATATAATATAAATTATATATAAATCTATATACAGTATATACATGAAAATATTTTTAAATATATACAAGCATGTGTGTGTGTTTTTATATATATATATATATATATATATATATATAAATTATGCACAATGCACCCACATATACACAAACTTTTATTTTGGATGTGATTAATCGTTTGACAGCCCTAGTTTAAAAGCATAAAGTATAACAAATAAAATATATTGGAATTATAAAACTGAACTGGTGGTAGTATTTCTTGAGTCATATACTTAAGTCAAAACAAAAGTTAATGGTAACGACAGTTATCAAGTCACAAGTACACTGAACTGAGTAAACAGTTTGGACTCGCACACGTCTGTGGAGAACCGATAATCTACTGATTCGAACATGCGTGAACCAGTTGACTTGAATGAGGGGGACCATTTTTTATGGTTTCTCATGGGATAAGTAAAAAGTTGAGTTGATTAAGACTAGTTTATACTTTAGACATATGGTGTATATGATTGCATGATTGTGTACACAAACCGTTTTTTGCTGATTCATTGAAATTAACTGCCCCAAAGAACCAGTTTGCGGAAATGAATCCGGCTTGCCATCACTAATCAGAAGTATCACTTCCCATCACTCGCTTGCCTTGAATTGCCTTGCATTTTGTACAATCAATGAATGCATGCCTTTATCATTTGTCCTTTTTTTCTTTTTTTAGAAATGTGCAAGTGATATAAGTAAGGAGAAGGTTTTTAAACTGGACTTGTATCTCTTACGCTACCTCAGCGAAAGTAAAAAGTCGAATGCAAACTTGGACAAACTTCTGTCAGCGCTCGACTGCACCTTTGAGATCCACGTTGACTCTGAAGAGTTGGTGGTGAGGAGGGACCCAGCAGCCGAGGACTTGACCCTGAAGAAATGGGAATTTGGGGTTGACCAAGCGATCGAGAATTTTAAGTCACGCTATGTTACCTACTTTGAGGTCGATAGGGAAAAATCTGAAATTCTGGAACAACACCATTGCCTCTCCGGCGAGGACTTAAAAATCTATTACGAAGAAGAGACGTGTTTAGCCGTCGTGGTTGGAGAGCAGAAACAAGTGGAGAAGATTTTAAAACTTGTAAGTGGCTTGCATGACCAACAGCAGATTCAAGAAGAGTGTCCTGTGTCTGAGAAGCAATTCAGCCTCATTAAAGAGCAGTTTGAGTCGTTCATAAAGTCTAATTTGCCTGCACTTCAGATCGCTCAAGAAAAAACTGGCGTTATCCTTTTGAAGGGTCCTGAGAAAGAGGTCCATGCAGGCAAAAAGGAGCTTTTAAACTTGGTAAAAGATATCAAAGAGAAGAGGATCCCGTCAAATCGTCCTCTTGTGACCTTCTTGGAATCAAGCGATGGTATACAGCACTTCCAAACCCGATTCCAGCAGAGACTCTTCAGCCCGGTTATGCTCGAGACTTCAGGTTCAGATCTCCTTTTGTTGAGTTTGTCCGACGGAGCCCTAGAGGAGGCGACTTTTGCCGTGCAGAGAGACCTGTGTTTGGAAACTTTGCGTCTGGAAAACACTCAGAAATCATCTGCGTTCGATAAGCTGAAGGAGGATTTGAGTGAAGCCGTCAAGCAGGCCAATCGTGACCGTGTTAAAGTGGAGCTCAAATACCTGGATGAATCAAGTGTTGACCCCAAAGTGCAACTGGTGGGCTACGCTACTGAAGTATTAGAGCTGAAGAACATTGTGCTGGAATACAAAAGAAACCATCAGAAACATCATGACTCCCTCCCGCTTCCCAAGCCAGAAATGGCGGATCACTTCCCAGAGATCTTGTCGATGGCCGGTGTAAAGACGAGCAGTGTGGAAATAAAGCCAATGAGGTTTCCTTCCCCATGCATCCACCTCACAGGACCTCGTTGCGAAGTTGAGAGTTTGAAGGACAGCCTTGAGTTGTTTCTTTTGTGTCTTGCCACTAAACGATTTGAGGTGAAAGGACCTGGAGTTAAAACGTTCTTTCAAAGTGATGGTGTAGAGACTTTGAAATTAGTGAAAACTTCTTATAATGTTTGCATACTGGCTATTGATGATGGGCGTAAAAGTGGTAACGTGTATCAGAGCTTGCCAGCGGCTGCGTCTGCCCAAAACGCTCTGGATTCGGACAATGAGATACACGTTAAAGTTGTGGTTGGTAGTCTTGAGCAACAACAGGTAAGTTGTTATCTTTTTCTTCTCAAAATACTCAGCCTTAAAGGGATACTCCACTTTTTTTTGGAAATACACTCGTTTTTACAACTCCCCCAGAGTTAAACTATTGAGTTTTACCGTTTTGGAATCCATTCAGCTGATCTCCGATTCTGGCGGTACCACTTTTAGCATACATCACTGAAGTGCACAAGACTATTAGCATTTCTCCCCCCAAAAATTACCAAAGTGTTTTGATATTTTTCCTATTTAAAGGTATACTCCACTTTTTCTGGAAATACGCTCATTTTACAACTCTCCCAGACTTAAACTGTTGAGTTTTACCAAACAAAAGGAAGCTGGAGCGCTGCTGGTGTCCCTTGTATCCTCTGGTGCTCTTGGAAGGGTTGAAAGTTCATAAAAATTGGAAAGAAATCCAAGTCCAGGCACTCAGGGTTACAAAAGTGAAAAAGGCCTTTATTAAATAATCGTGGGCTAAACCATTAAAAAACACCAACGCGTATCGGCCCACTGGCCTTCATCAGGGTGTTGGTGATGAACACTGTTGAGTTTTACCGTTTTTGAATCCATTCAGCCGATCTCCGGTTCTGGCGGTACCACTTTTAGCATAGCTTAGCATACATCATTGAAGTGCACAAGACCATTAGCATTTCTCAAAAAAAAAAAATGACCAAAGAGTTTCGATATTTTTCCTATTTAAAACTCGACTCTTCTGTAGTTACATCGTGCACTAATGTCTGGTTCACACAATTTTAGCCCGATTTTGGCACGATCCGTTTGACGTAGGGTGTCGTGGGGATTTGTAAATGACAACGGGCGTCGGGATGCAAGATTCGATTGTATCATCTCGCATAGTGGGCGACAACCTACGTCGCGTTTGTGATTCTTCACGACATCACGACAAAAAGACTAGCATGTTTAATTTTTTTTTAACGGTCGTCCACGACGGTTCCGTCACAGGTTGACCAATAGGAGCACAAGCTTTTCCGGACACAACTTTCAAAAAAGACAAAATGAAAGAAAGACGATGGTGCTAACGTTAAAACTCGAAGTAAAAATATACAAGAAAACAATATTTTGCCTCAAGTTCTCTTTGGAGGATTGACAGCCCATACTGTCCTCTTCGAGCAGGGTTCTCAAGTCTCACGCAATGGCCGTGAGACACAATTCAACCAGTTCACACACGCTCACGCCAGGCAATGTCGAGCAATCCAGGAAGTCACTCGCTACGAGTTTCGCCTTCTCGATGACATCACGCGCGCCGTTAAAGACGGCATGCGATGACTGGTCAGGAAGTAACGTGTAGTCTGACATGTCAAGTCAAGTCAAGTCACATTTATTTATATAGCGCTTTTCACAATACAGATTGTATCAAAGCAGCTTCACAGTGATAACATGAAAGTAGTACAACACAGATCGATAATATTGTTAAATATTAAATAATCCTAAATAATCCTAAATAATCCCGACTAAGCAAGCCAAGCAAGCCAAAAGCAAGGCGACAGTGGCAAGGAACCAAAACTCCATCAGATTGGATGGAGAAAAAAACCTTGGGAGAACCCAGGCTCAGTCAGGGCTAGTTCTCCTCTGGCTTACATTCATGTGTCTTGTCCACGACGTGACAAGATTTTAGGAGCCAAAATCGCGTAATCTGGCACAGTGACTATTGTAACGGACTAAAAAAATTGTGTAATCTGAACCAGGCATAAGACAGACTAGGAACTATACTCTCATTCCTGCGTAATAATCAAGACACTTCACTGTCGTACCAGGAGTGCAGCAGGCGCGATGACTACACAAACTTAGTCCCGGTCACGTTACAAGCTGGGGACTATTTTCAGGTGCTGCGTCATATCATTACGCCTGCTGCGCTCATGGTACGACAGTGAAGATCCTGATTATTACGCAGGAATGAGATTATAGTTCCTAGCCATGTCAGCCTAGAAAATCGCAACTTTACATTTTCTGTCTGTTTTAGTGCACGATGTAACTATAGAAGAGTCAAGTTTTAAAGGGATACTCCACCTTTTTTTGGAAATAGGCTCATTTTACAACTCCCCAGAGTTAAACAGTTGAGTTTTACCGTTTTCGAATCCATTCAGCCGATTTTCAGATATTTAGAAGAATATCAGTAACCAGACAGTTTCTGGTCTCATTGACTTCCATAGTATATTTTTTTTTCCTTCTATGGAAGTCAATGAGACCAGAAACTGTCTGGTTACTGATATTCTTCTAAATATCAGAAAATCGCTGAAAACGGTAAAACTCAACTGTTTAACTCTGGGAGAGTTGTAAAATGAGCCTATTTCTAAAAAAAGTGGAGTATCCCTTTAAATGTGAAAAATATCAAAACACTTTGGTAATTTTTTTTTGAGAAATGCTAATGGTCTTGCGCACTTCAATGATGTATGCTAAGCTATGCTAAAAGTGGTGCCGCCAGAACCGGAGATCGGCTGAATGGATTCAAAAACGGTAAAACTCAACAGTTTAACTCTGAGGGAGTGGTAAAATGAGCCTATTTCCCAAAAAAGTCACCCAATTTTTTTTGTTCCTCCATCCTCTCCTCACACTCATGCCATCACAAATATAATGACTTACAGTTTTCACCAATGCCGATTGAATGAACTAATTTATTAATATTTGTGTCATTAATACAGGCCGATGTATTTGTTGCTCCAATGATAAAAACAGACATGACCTCAACCTTGATTGGATCATCCTTGTTGAAAAAAGCAGGAAAGCAGCTTCAGACTAACTTCAACAATGCCAAGGGAAAGCGTAAACTTGCGTACGGAGACGTGCTGGAGGTGGATGCGACACCAGCGCTGGGATGCTCGAAGGTTTACTTCATCGAGTGTGAGCCCAAAGGAAACCACAACAGCGAAAAAGTAAGACATTAAAAAGGGTTAAGATGATTTTTGACGGAATGGTTGAGATCAACACTATCTCACGCCCAATTCGTACGAATTCGACAAATGATTAAAAAGTGTCTAATTCGTGCGACCTCACTCGTACGAATTTGTACAATTTGTCTAAACCCACGTGATGGTTAGGTTTAAGGGCGGGGTAAGGAGTAGGTCATTCATACGAATTGGCCAATTCGTAAAATATGTACGATTTAGCAAAATCGTACTAATTCCAACGAGTGAGGTCGTACGAATTGTTACGAATTAGCCACTTTTTAATCATTCGTCGAATTCGTACGACTTGGTCGTGAGATCGGGTTGTTGAGATTTACAGAAAAGATTTAGTAGTTTTGCCATCCATATTTTTGTTATTTTGTTATAGGCGCTTCGCTGCGGACTTGGCCGAGTTTTTGAGCTATGTGAGCAGAATTCTTGGGGTTCAGTTGCACTGCCAATAATAGGACCTGGCTTAGTGCTGTCCATACCGGTCAAAGATGCCGTTAATATTCTTACTCATGAGATCTGCGAATTTTTATCCCAATACCCTAGTTTCCTGCAAACCATTTGTATCGCCATAATGCCTAATTACGCTCATTCTGAGGAGGTAAGTAGTCTGCACACTATACGCCCTCTATGCAATTAAGTTTATTGCAGTGATGGTTATTCCCAACGCTGTTTTGGAAATATTTTGCAGATGTTCCAGACGGTCTGTGCGGATCTGAGTGCAAAAATGGTGGACAACACAGGACAAGGCAAGAGATTCAAGTATTATGTATTGCATTCATTGATGCTATTTGGACCCACTCCCAACTTATCAAGAATAATGTATTAGAAAATATTAGAGCAAATAATTAATTCACTCGACTAAATGGTTTCTTCATCTGCATGTCTTACACTGTCTCCACAGCTCTGTTTCACTCACTGACCTCTGACCTTGATGAGATCATCATGCCAGTAGATAGGACTGAGCTCCATCTAGTGTTTGGTGACATCACCAATGAGACTACTGATGCCATTGTGAACACCACTGACTTTAAGGACTTCGAGACAAGTGGTATTTGAGCAGATTTCTAAATAACAAAAGCATTCTTGATATCAAATTAAACTATTTCAACTATTTCGACCTAATCTGTCACAGGAGTGTGTAAAGACATCCTCACCAAAGCAGGATCTCATGTCCAGGGTCAACTGACAGGAGGTAAGAAAATTTTTTTCTAATATACAATTAGCTTTTGATTTATTGTTATATAAAAAGATTTTTCAAATACTGTGTGTTTGAATGCAGTTGAATTCAGATAATTACACACAGAGTTTTATAGTATTAGTAGATTGATTTATCCACATTAGTTTACCGTGGAAGCCAATTTCTAACTCAAATAAGACGGCGTGATTCTAGAAAAGCAGGAGAAACTCCATACGCTTAACCAAACCTGTTTGCAAAAACAATTAGAAGAGCAGAAGTTAAAAAAGGCAACATTTTTTTGACCTTCAGACATTTTTAAAAGCTTGCTGACATATTTAAAGAATAAACCAATATTATATATATTGACCAATAGGTGGTGCTGCTACCAAATGGATGTTGTGCGTTTAGTGTGAGCAGACAAGGACAAACGTTTTGGTAGATAAGATATTTATAGTTACAAAGTTACTGTACATGTACAAAGAAACTCTAGTGGATACAACACAATGCGATACAATAAAACCACAAAGACAATAAACGTAAACATTACTGCATGTGCAATGAAACAGAAAGTGACACGTGCTAGAATAGTGTCGTTGTCGTATTGCACTGCTATAGATAGAGCACAATAAAATAAAATAGTGCGAAGGAAAATATTGCACTAAGAGGCAATATGTGAGGAAATGTTTAAAGGGATACTCCACTTTTTTTGGAAATAGGCTCATTTTACAACTCCCCCAGAGTTAAACAGTTGGGTTTAACCGTTTTCGAATCCATTCAGTCGATTTTCTGATATTTAGAAGAATATCAGTAACTAGACAGTTTCTGGTCTCATTGACTTCCATAGTAGGAAGTCAATGGGACCAGAAACCAAAATTCCTTCCCATGACACCTCAAGTGACCCTCTTGTCCACAATCAACAAACTTCTGAAACCCATGAACACAATCTCCATCTCCTTCCCCACCTCTAAGTGTGATTTGTTCCTCTCCTTGTCCAAAAACAAAATCGACATCATCCATAATCAACTGGCCCATACCCGCTAAGATGACACCGTTCAAACAATATGATAATGTATTAATGAAATACAGCTATTTATGACCAAATTCAAATGGGGAAAATGGATATCATTGGATATTTAGTATTATGCAATGAATCAAAAGAGACCAATTTAATAGTTTTTGGGCAAACTGTTCAGGTTTTAAAAGGAAAAATAAACATTTTCCATATCTCCTGACCAGTAGGTAGCCCTGAACAAGAGGAAAACGTTTTGTTTGAAGTCCTTCGGATTCAAAAGTTATTGAATCAAGTTATTGAGCATGAACATGAGCGGCTTTGGACAGTCTGTGGCGCTGGAGGTTTTGAGTCAGATTCATAACTTTCCCACAAACAGTTCTGTGGGCTGCGATAGACTCAAGAGCGGAAGAAGAAGAACAAGAATCAAAGTCATCTAACACTATCCCTTTTATATGTTCTCCAGCTCAGGTAACAACTGGACAGATATTTACGACCCCGCCAGGAGGATTTCCATGTAAGACGATCATGCATGTTTGTGGACAGAGGGACGCCAGTGTTATCAAGACCTTGGCCAAAGAAATAGTGTTTCAGTGTGAACGCGGCCGCTACCAGTCTGTGGCCATTCCTGCGATCTGTGCTGGTCAGTAACTTAAAGGGATAGTTCACTTTGAAATTAATTTTTGATATGTTTCAGCTTACCTCAAGCGCATCCAAGATGTAGGTGTCTTTGTTTCCACAGTATTTTCAATTTTGACATTTTTAGGTCAAACTGTTCACGTCTGTCAGTCATATAGTGGAGGTTTGAAGGGTTGGGAGGCATCAAAAATTAATTTCAAAGTGAACTATCCCTTTAATTTTCACTTAAAATGCCAAATAATAAAACATTTGTCTTTTTAAGTCAGTTTAGGTGTATGTTAATGTATTTTGTTTTCTTTTTTGCTGGAAAAAAATACTTGCAGGACAAGGAGGTTTGGATGCAAAAGTGGTGGCCAAGTCTATTCTGGAGGGAGTAAAGGATGGTGTACAAGGAGCTAATCTTCAATATCTCAGGACTATTCGGATCATCCTGCTGAAGATTAATGTTTTCCTGGAGTTTAAAGCGATGGCACAGCAAATCTTTGGTGGTACTACACAGCTGACGGGTGAGGATAAATCTGTGCCATGCAGAGGCAATAACTGTTTTTACACATCCATGTCATGCATATATCCGAGTCAGTGTTTTTGTTAATGCTTTTACAATGTTCGACTTATGATGTATTTTTGTTAGTCATTAGCATCACCCTAGTTCCCTTGTCATAAAACCAATAGGATTTTTCCATCGGCTTTTGGATTATTTTAGACAAAAAGATCTGCGACCAACAAATGTTCATGAAACGTTTCATTCATCAAGAAAATCTTGATAATGGATTTTGAGGCCTAAACACAATTGCTAAACCACACTTCACCACCGTCACACGACCATCACTGAGCTTCTGACAACTCTTCAGTCTTTATTTAAAATCATTCCCTGAAACTTTGAGTTAGAATAGTACACTTATACACTCTTAGAAGAAAAGGTTCTATAGAGAAACCTTAAAAGGTTCTATTAGCGCTACGTATTTGGAACCCCTAAAAGGTTCTATACACTCTTAAAAATATATATATTCTATATAGAACCCTGGGGTTCCATACTTGGCCAATAGAACCTTTTACCAAAAAAAATGGTTCTTTATAGAACCATTTTGGAGTTCCATATATGAAGTGGGGGATGGAACCATTTCTGGTTCTAAATAGAACCATTTCTTCTAAGAGTGTATATAGCACAATTATAAACACAAGGAGGTTACAAAAGTGAAATAGTCGGCAGATGACTATAAGGTAAAAGCTTTTTTTCACAAGGGAGTTTTTCTGATGTATTTCATGTCAGATTAAAGCATGAAATTATCTTGAGCTTGAAATTATTTCAGGCATTTCACCACAAACCCATTAAAAACATTGACTTCTGAACCATGGAACCGAAAGTGCTTAACCCTCTGGGGTTTTTCGGCCCAAATGGACCCGAAGAATTTAAATAAATTTTTTTTAAAATCACCACTTCCTCGGAATGGTCCGAAATTTGATGACTTTGTTGGTATTTGGTATTTGAACTCCCAAAAATTGGGGACAGGATGTGAATAGTCTAAGTGGTTGTAAAAAAATAGTCACACTTGGGGTGTTCGGGTCCAAATGGACCCGGATGGAAAATGAATGGGAAATTGGCAAAAATGTGAAAATACTGCGTTTTTTTGTGCGTACAATCTACAAATCAGCCACGATCTTGAAAAAAAGCACACAACAGTGAAGGGGTGAATCTATAAAACATCAAGAGTGCAAAACAGACACATCCAAACACACACTAACACACTTCTATACACAAACACACCAAAAAAATTCAGATTATACATGTGTTTTACATTTTTAAAATGCTCAGTTTGTCGACCAGATGGCATCCATCTCATTTAAAAGATTGCTTTTATGAGGCCTAGGCTTGACTCTAAAATGAAATACAGCTTAAAAAAAAATAAAAAATATATTTTATATAATATATATAAATATATATTTATATATATAAATATATTTTATATAAATATATTTTTAAATATTTTTTCTATTAAGTTCAATGGGGGGAAATTTTGTCATAATTATTGCATTAATACTAATTATAAATTTCTTTTATTTTTGAAATTTTCTCAAAACACCAAAAAAGGAAAGAAAAAATATTATAAAAAATGAGTTAAAAAAAATCATGATTTTTTTTTTTTATATATATATATATATGAATCCCGCCCTTTGGGTCCATTTGGACCCGAACACCCGAATGTGACTCTGAAACAAACAACCCCAAAGGATTAACCCTTAAACCGTATTCTGGACAAATGTGGGAAAAATAGTTTTGATTTATTTTTAAAAAATACTTCCCTTGATCTGAGCGATACAAGACTTGGCTACTTTTCCTAAGTTTGCCTCCTTAACACACACAATTTTTTTTCTCAATTCTACAATGTTAAGTGGGTGAAAAAAAACTCAATCTTGTATTTGGGTCAAAAATGGGCACCCATAGAAATGAATGGTAAAAACTGTAATTTAGAGATTCTAAAATAAGCCAAAATAAGACACCAGGTGACAGAAAAGTCACTTCATCTTTAGGTTTTAGCTCTAAGAACTTAAAAAAAGTAAAATAAAATAAAAAATAAAACTACTTTACATTGAAATAATTTACAAAGAAAATATGGTACTTTTTAAAGTAAATAAATTCAAAAATACCTCCAAAATAAAAAAAAACACCATAAATGGATAGACAAAACTTTATCGAAGACAGTGATATAACATTTATAATAAATAAAAATTAGGACCACACCTGAGTCCTCTGTGCCCACATTTGTCCACAGTTACAGGATTAAGGGCTATAAAGTGAATACGAGTTAAATGCTCATTTGTTTCCTAGTTTTTGCCATTCCTACATCACTATTGACAATATTACACTTTCCCCTTTTTCAGCTCCTGCACCACTTGTACCAACAAACGTAACCTCCAGAGGGCGCAGTGGATCAACTATATCTCGCAGATCACGATCACAATCTTTACAACACTCTCTTGACTTGAGCTCTCTAGTCAGCACTTTGCCAGTCACAGAGAACACGGCAGCATTTCTAGTGATCGGTCACACAGATAATGACGTGTCTGGTGCCTGCAGAGAACTTCAGCGGGCGTACGAGAGCCAGTGCTCCACACACTCCTTCCACCCAGAGGAGATTGAACGTCTCACTCAGGATGAGGTGAACCAGCTGCTCTCTAAAGTCGATTCCCTGCACCTGAAGCTGGAACGGAGTGACTCGGGAGGATGGGAAGTGAAAGGGCTGAAGGATGGGGTTAATGAGGTGGTTAGACTCATACAAGATGCACTTCGCAGACAGGTGAGAATGACAACATTAAAACTAGCACTATCTCACCTGAGCATGTAATGCACATCATTTGGATACAATATATATAGTGCATATAATTTATAGGGCTGTCAAGCGATTAATCGCATCCAAAATAAAAGTTTGTGTTTGCATAATATATGTGGGTGCACTGTTTATAATTATTTTATATATATAAATGCACACACATGCTTGTATATTTATATTTTATTATATATATTATAATAAAATAAAAAAATTATAATATATATATTATATTTTAGGGCTGTCAAACGATTAATCGCATCCAAAATAAAAGTTTGTGTTTGCATAATATATGTGGGCGTAGTGTGTATAATTATTTTGTATATATAAATACACACACATGCATGTATATATTTAAGAAAAATGTGTTCTTAATGTATCAAATATTTATATTTATACATAATATTAATTATGTATAAATATATATAAAGTATATACTTTCAGATTTTTCTTAAATATATACATGCATGTGTGTGTATATTTTGTATTTATATATACAAAATAATTATACACACTACGCCCACATATATTATGTAAACACAAACTTTTATTTTGGATGCGATTAATCGCGATTAATCGTTTGACAGCCCTAATATATTTAAGAAATATTTTCATGTATATACTGTATATAGATTTATATTATATTTTATATATAAATAATATATTTTTTCTTAAATATATTTGCATGTGTGTGTATTTATATATATATAAAATAATTATACACAGTTCACCCACATATATTATGCAAACACAAACTTTTATTTTGGATGCGATTAATCGCGATTAATCGTTTGACAGCCCTAATAATTTAATGTAATTTTGAGCTAATCACCTGAACATGATATGCATATAAATTTAACCCTCTGGGGTTCTTCGTTTAACAATCACAATCGGGAACTAAGGCGGGATTCATATTTAAAAAAGAAAATCATATATTTTTTTTTACTTGTTTTTTTTTATAATATTTTTTCTTTTCTTTTTTGGTGTTTTGAGAAAATTTTAAAAAAAAAATTATAATTAGTATTAATGCAATAATAATGACCAAATTTTCCCCCATTGAATATAATAGAAAAAAATATTTTTTTAATTTTTTTTTTTTAAAGCTGTATTTCATTTTGGAGTCAAGCCTAGGCCTAATAAAAGCAATTTTTGAAATTAGATGGATCCCATTTCGTGGACAAACTGAGCTTTTTAAAAATGCGAAACACATGTATAATCTGATTTTTTTTTTGGTGTGTTTGTGTATAAAGGTGTGTGTGTGTGTGGATGTGTCTGTTTTGCACTCTTGATGTTTTATAGACTCACCCCTTCCCTGTTGTGTGCTTTTTTTCAAGATCGTTGCTGATTTGTAGATTGTACGCACAAAAAAACTCAGTATTTTCACATTTTTGCCAATTTCCCATTCATTTCCTATGCGGGTCATTTTTGACCCGAAGGTCCTGAGTGTGACCATTCTTTTTACGACCACTTAGACTTTTCAAATCCTGTCCCCAATTTTTTTGGGTGTTCATATACCAAGTACCAATAAAGTGTCCAAGTTTCGGACCATTCCGATGAAGCTACGATTTTTAACATTTTTTTATTTAAACACCTCGGGTCATTATTGACCCGAAGAACCCCAGAGGGTTAATTTTGATCAAAAAAAGTCAAATAGTAAACCTTCAACCACTCGAAACAAATGATAGGCAACATATAAAATAAACAAATAAATGAATCTGCAATTTTTTTTCTCTCAATCTCTAGGTAAGAGAGAAGGACCAGGCATCCCTCTTCACTCAAGTCACATGGTGCATTCTGGGACTACAGGGCGTTTGGCAGAAGGTGCCCGCGGGGGTGAATTATAAGCTTGAGAGAGGAGATGTGAAAGATGGTATTATGGATGCACAGGGTATGAAATGGACTGTGGATTTGGGAAAGTTTGAGGCCACAGCATGTGATACAGGACACGTGACGTCTCTCAAACGACTGGAGAACCATTCAGGTAAAAAAACCTTTCATGAACATATAAACTTAGATTAAAACCACCGATTGGCATGTATAATATGAAATTAAACATCCTTCAAAATAATCAAACTGAATCAAAACCCTCCCTATTTTACTCCTTATCAACTTTATTAATCCCACAAGGGGCAATTAGTTAAGAGCAGCATGCATACAACACAGATCACACACATTTCTCACTACATGCAAGCAGTCAATGTGTGCACTTAAAAAAACAAAAACAAAGAACCCTACACGGAAGTTTTATCGCAGAAGTTGCACTTTAGATTTTGCATTTCAGTTGCTATTTTGGATTTCAGATTTCCCTTTGCCCATCGAATGGGACAACATGAGTCTCAGTGACCTGTTAAAGGTGATCGAGTTAGATCAGCGATCTAAAGAGTACCAGACCGTGAAGGCAGACTTCAAGAAGACCGTCCGAAAAACCGTGCTCAAGGTTTGACACCAGAAACCACATAAAAGCAGCTTTTAAAGAACTACATAATGTCTTAAATCAATTTTAAACATTAAAAGTGCTGTATTTTTATAGTTAGTCTACAGTAAGGCCAGATTACTGGATAAAACATATTCTTATTAATATATATTTGTCTATGATGTTGAATGGCATTATAGTCACCGTTTGCTTCTATAAAGTACAAGAGATGTGGATGTGAAGTCCATCAAATATGTGTTCATGGTTATTTGTGTGCAAATGTGTTTCAATAGATCGAGCGCATCCAGAACATGAACCTTCGGCGGTTATATGAGGGACGTAAGAAAGAGCTGGAGAACAGAAACGGTGGCATTGTGGGAGCCGGAGAGAAGATCCTTTATCACGGCACATCAGAGCAGTCCTCCTCGGTCATCATGAAGACAAACTTTAATCGCAATTTTGCTGGGCAAAACGGTAAATGTTTGTTTTTAAAGGTTAATTTATTTAAATAATCCTGTTATTATTTGTTTGTGACCAATGTTAAAAAGGATGATATTTATTTTTATTGTGACTGTATTGGTCAAGGAAAGGTACACGGGCTGAGCCTTGTAAAAAAGTACCTATAAAAGTCCATATGAATCACTTATAGTCTTCTGGGGCCAGTTGTTCAAAGGTAAGCTGATCGGATTTTGGTTATCGGATTGGATCAAATCTTGAAAATGGGTTGTTCAAAAGGGAAAAAGGAATCTGAAATCAGATTAGATCAGGGAATCCAATCCTAGTTTTAATCTGGATCAAACCTTCAGTTTGTGGTGTTCAAAACTTTCAGTGGGATTTGGATAACTTTGATCCAACAGGGGGTAGGATTTCAAGGTGGATTTCAGGAAGAAAAAGTAGTAAAACTTTAAAATTGGTCAAATAATACATTTGCATCATTTAGTGTGTATACTTTTATTTATATTTTGCACTTGACTTATGTAACCGTCGTAACAGTGATAAAGTAGACATAGGCTAAGAATTAAGCTATTCAGTATAGTAAAGTAAAAATAAAATAAAAATTATCTTGTTCCCATTTGTGTTTTGTCTCAAAATTAAGAAACACTCACAGTGACCCCATGTTGGCTCTTCTACCTGTTCTTTCCATAACTGGTAGCCCACATTGTAATATGTTGTCCTATTTAGAGCACTGGTAATCCGGATTTGGTAATCTTGAAAACTGTGCATCTGGATCAGGGTGATCCAGTCCAATGTTGCTTTGAAAAACCGGCATAAAAGTAAAACGGATTACCTGATCCTGGATGGGATTTCCAAATCTGGATCATTTTGATCCAGATTAAATGTTTTGAACAACTGGCCCCTGAAGTCATGCAAGAACTGTGGGAGGAACAAACCCAAAACTTAGGATGTTGTTCATTGAACAGCAAAGCATGGCAGAATTGTAATTTTGGGGTGAATGTTACCATTATTATTTTATTTGATGGACTGATAAATCACTGATCTCATTGGTTGTTCATTTTCAACATGACATCATGACTTTTGCGTGAACATAAACGCCACTTTCGAGTCAAACATTTTGCTCTACGCATTTTGAGCTATCCGCATATATGCCTACGCCATTAAAGGGACACTATGCAGTTATTTTAACTTAATTTAACAGCTTCAGAGTTATTGAAATGGTTATATGACTTCTTTCGGGTTGAATGCTGGGCGTCTCGACTCCCCCTGGTGCCTGTGGGCGGAAAAATCTCACTTGAAACTTCAGCTCCCCGAACGCCGTTCATACAGTTCAGAAGTTCGTTGAACTTCATACAGTTCAGCTCACTCAGCACGACGCTCGGGGATCGACTTATCGAGACTATTTTCTAAGATGGCTTCTGTATGTATATACGAAGTAAACGGTCTTTATAACGTATCTTCTTATTAAACGGTCTGTACACTTACAAAGTTCTCAATGCTTCGTTTTGCATGTATGGAGCCTCGTTATGTTACTGCGTTAGCGCGGGGCTATTTTGAGCCTTGTTAGTGGTATAAACTAGCGATTTCATTTTAGTTAGTCAATGCCCCCAGTACTAGCATTATACGCTAAACAGGTTTTAGAGATAAAACTCTTTACATTCGATTATCATGAAAACAAACCTCAGAGAACGATTGACTAGGTACCGATGATTTATTAGACCAAAGGTTCTTTGTTCGCCGGAGTTCTCCTTTTTTTTTTTTAACACTTTTATTTTTAATTTTTGATTTACATGATGAACAATTAAAGCAAAAACAATGATAACAGAAGGGAGAAGGAATTATGCATAAATACATTGCAGATGTATGCTACATGGCATAGTCAGCTTTACACTTATACAAAATTATACAGCCCCGCAGGGCCGTCACAATATCCATGAATATTCTCAAATACAAAACATTGTATACCTGTATAAGTAGAATTATATGTAAGCACTAGTCCCCCTATTTAAAAATAAAAAAAAAAACAAAAAAAAAAACTGAACAACATAGCCAAACTGGTGAGGTTAACCATTCTGATAGCCACAACTGTTTACTTAGTTAAAGATGTCTTTACATTCTTTATATATCAACCACTTTTCCCAGTCCCTTTTAAAAGAACCTTTTTTCATCTTTAAAATATATGTAAGTTCTTCCATAACCATGATTTCTTCAATAATCCCAAACCATTGTTTACACTTTAAAGTTGTATCTTTAAGCCAGTTCCTAGTTATGGTTTTTTTGCAGGCTGCAAGCAGAATCTTACATAGGTACTGATCACTTTTAGGGATTATGCCTTTAATATTTCCCATTAGTAAAAACAGAGGTTCTAGGTATTTTAAATCCAAACACTTCTGACATAACTACCTGCACATCGTCCCAATAAGACTGAATTTTCTCACTGCTCCAAAAAATGTGTGTGTGGTCCGCTTCTAACTGTCCACACTGCCTCCAGCAAGTTTGTTGTCCGGAGACTTGCTTGTTTCTGATCTTAGGTGTTATAAAGAAGCGGATAAGGCACTTCCAGCAAAACTCCCTCCATATTTGTGAATTAGTAGTAGTTTGGTGTATTGACCACAAGTCATACCAATCCGTTTCTGTTATTTCGATCTTTAGTTCCTTATCCCATTTCAATTTTATATATATTGTAGAGGAGGGGCCGCTAGACATCAACACTTCATACAAATACGAGATTATTCTGGGTTGTGTATGTTTGTAGGCGTCCATCATCATTTTAGTAAGGGGTTGGATATCATTTACTTTAATTTTCCTTTTTTTGTTGTAGTAATCCCTTAACTGGAAGTATCTAAATAAATCCTGATTTCTTATTCCAAAGTTCTCTTTTAAGTCCTGGAAACTTCTTATTTCACCCTCTTGAATTACACTGCACAATGCTGTTATTCCCCTGTCCCTCCACTGTTGAAATATTGGGTCGTCCCTTCCTGACTTAAATTCCTCATCATGAGTAATCCACCTAAGTATTCCGGAGTTCTCCTTTAACTTGTGTTCTTCACTGGCCGCTGTTTGCGCCACTTTACCCCTATTTACTCGAACAGCGCCCCCCGCAAACAGAATGGTAGATATTGGGTAGTGACAGTGACACTGACAACGGGTAAATTAATCATTTCGTGTTGTAATAAAATATCGATATTGGGCGTTAGTGTATCGATTATTTATTGCAACAGAGAGCACAACAATATATTGCAATATCGATTTTTTTTTTCCCACCCCTAATTGTTTACTATGTAACACGTCATGCCCTCCGTGAGTGGTATTTACGACAGTAACGTTAAAAACAAGTACTCCACAGTTACTCTAGGGGTCGCTGTTTGACAAAAACAGCATTCCTGCCTGGTGTCCCTTTAATGTCCGAGTGATTCCGCGTGTCTGTACACACCGTCAAATGTCCGAGCGAAACGATGCAAAATGTAGATCCGATTTACATCTTGGGAGCGATCTTTTTATTTACCGATGCCGAAGTTTGGCCGATGCAACAAACAAATCTACCAATAGTAAAAGAGCATCATTCCCCCATATATTTATAATTTATATTCCCCCATATATATATATATATATATATATATATATATATAAGGGCTGTGCAAAAGTTAGTTGCGATTAATCGCATCCAAAATAAAAGTTTGTGGTTTTTAAAATTAATGTATATAATTATTTTTTATTTATAAATACATATGCATGCATGTATATATTTAAGAATTATTAATAATGTAGATCCGATAATAGTAGATAATGTAATCTGATAATCCGATAATTATAGATAATGTAGATCCGATTTACATCTTGGGAGTGAAATTTTTATTTACCTAGGATGGTAAGGGAAGACTCATTAATGTTATTACCCCCAGTGACGGGTAGGTTTAGGGACGGGGTTGAGGTAAGTCATATATTTATATATACAGTAATAATGTTAAAAGTCAAAAATAAATATAAAGTCAACGGCGTTCAAAAACACACTGAAAAGCGATTATGCGTGTTGATAGCACGCCAAAAATGGAAATACGAATTGGCGTGTCATACATGAGATCAGTCTGTCATTTTGAAGACTAATCGATTAACTCATTCTGGTGACTCTTTATTTGTTCTCAGCCACCGTCTACGGTAATGGGACGTACTTTGCCGTGAACGCCAGCTATTCTGCCAATCCAACCTACGCGGTTCCAGCAGCAGACGGGACTCAGCTCATGTTCGTGGCTCGTGTGCTTACGGGTCATTACGCTCAGGGTCAGTCGGGCATGAAGACGCCCCCTGTTCGAGTCGCACCGGACCACAGTTACGACAGCGTGGTGGATAACGTCCAAAATCCCTCCATGTTTGTGGTTTTTCACGACTGCCAGGCTTATCCGGAATACCTCATCAAATTTATATAAACTTCAAGCAAAACCAACCTTGGTTTGTTCCCTGTAAAGTCAACCGGATGAGCTCTGAACGATCTATAAACCATTGCTATTTACATGGTTGCTTTTACATTTTAAATAATAACTTTTATTGAAAGGCTAGCTTATAACATAGACATATAATATATTTACATATAACATATTTAACATAGCAGATAGATACCTTTTTACGCTTTATGTCATGCTCATTGTATATGAGTGTTTTAGTGACCAATATTATTCAAATTACACAATTTAATGATTTGAGAGCAGACAATGCACTATATTCATTGACAAAGCGGTTTATTTGATTATTATGCAACATTTACTCAGATTAAATACTTCAGGGAATTGCACAGGTATTTTCTGACTTGTGCAATCCACACAAGTGATATTTACAGTAGCTTCAGGGCGATCTATTCATCACTCTTTGATACAAAAAAAAAAGGTTTTGAAATATTAGTGATCATATTACAACTCTTCTTTCTCGGTTCCCCTATCTCCTTCAGGCGCTCACTATTATAAACCAGGTAATGTTGTTTTAAATGAAATGTAGATTGTGCAATATTACGTTTCTGCAATACTTAAAGGGATACTCCACTTTATTTTGGAAATAGGCTCATTTTACCACTCCCCCAGAGTTAAACAGTCGAGTTTTACCGTTTTCGAATCCATTCAGTCGATTTTTTGATATTTAGAAGAATATCAGTAACCAGACAATTTCTGGTCTCATTGACTTCCATAGTATTTATATTTTTCCTACTATGGAAGTCAATGAGACCAGAAACTGTCTGGTTAATGATATTCTTCTAAATATCTGGAAATCGGCTGAATGGATTCGAAAACGGTAAAACTCTGGGGGAGTGGTAAAATGAGCCTATTTACAAAAAAAGTGGAGTATCCCTTTAAGTCTATATTGTAACAGAAGTTGTTTTCATGTATTATTTAGCTCAGTTTCTACTTTTCTGTCATTTTCTGACATTAATTTAGCTTTTTGAACTGTAGAACAGACTGATCAGCCTCTATTTGATAGATAAAGCCTATTGACTTGTAAACGTTCAAAATGTCTACAATTCTAAATCCATCCAATGGCGATGATGTGATATTTGCATACTGGATTGTGATTGTTTTTTGCTTTTCTGTCCTAACAGCACTTTATTTTAAAGAGTAACTAAACCCTAAACTAACTTTTTTAGTTAATGATCTGTAAGAATGGATCTTTATTAATTCCTGTCATTGATTCGAGTAACTTTGGCATTTGTGTATAAAGTGTTTTATTTCTACAATATATGGTGTAAAAACGTCTCAGTGCTGCCCTCTTCAGGTTGAACGGTGGCTACTGCAGTTGAATTTTCCTATTGGTTGTTCCGCACTTCGTGACGTACGCACGTTTCAGCTCACTGTTTCGTCAAAACCATTGTAGCGAGTCAGGAGTTGGAATTGCAAGTATTGAAAATGATCAGGGGTGCGTTTCCCGAAAGCATCGTTAGCCAACTATGGTCGCAAGTTCCGTCGTTTTCCAATAGAGTTCAATGGATATTGCGACCAACTTGCGACCATAGTTGGCTAACGATGCTTTCGGGAAACTCACCCCAGGATAGAGTGTTTTAGCATCTATTTGGTCCTCTCTATCTCCGCTGGGGTCCGCCCACTTTTTCAGCATTTTTAAAATATTGCCAGTGGGCGGAGTCAGGCTCTGACCAGGGGTTTAGTTAGCCTTTAAGTTGAGTCACTTATGCACAAGAACAATAAAATGTTCTTTATCAAGACTGATAAAACGAGTTAATGATGTTGTGATATTTGCATACTGGATTGTGATTGATTTTTTTTTTTCTTTCCTGTCCTTACAGCACTTTGTTTTAAGTCTAGTCACTAATGCACGTGAACAATAAAATTCTCTTTATCAAGAATGATAAAATGGGTTTGTTCGCCGGTTCACTCAAGCGCCATAAAAGTGTCCACGTGACTTGTTTGCTTTATTCCTTCTCTTCCTAAGTCATTTAATAATTGAAAGGTCTAGGGCAGATACAGCAACATTTATCTATTAACGTACTGCTGAAGGCGAAAGAAAACATTTTAACACTAATTTTACCAGCTCAAAAACAGCTTTTTTTTCAGCACACCGTTTGCACAGTAAAAAAAAACATTTTCAAGATTTGTTAACATATTTTCTTTTGTCAAATCAACTTTATAATAATTTATTTAGTTGAGATAACTTATTATTTTGAGTTTCTGATGATTAAATTAATCTCCTTCATTGTATTAACTCACTTTTTCCAGTTCAATCAACTTAAAATTTTAAGGCAACCCAGCTTACTTACTTTTTTCAAGTTAAACCAACAATATTTTTTTCACAGTGCAGTAATCACAACATTTTTTTTCGTTTGTCAAATCAACTTAAAAATTTTATTTAGTTCAGATAACATATAATTTTGAGTTTCATATGATTAAATCAATCTCCTTCATTGTATTAACTCACTTTTTCCAGTTCAATCAACTTAAAATTTGAAGGCAACCAGGATACTTCCTTTTTTCAAGTTAAACCAACAATATTTTTTTTTTACAGTGAGAGCTTGGGTCCTCTGCGTACACACTTTTTAATAACACAATAACCTTAACCCTTTGTTCATTATAAACGTGGATTATATTGAGAACATCGTAACGTTACACAGAATACATGTGTTGGTAGTAAAAAATGTAGTAAAAGGTAGTAAATTCATCTCTATGATTCTTGCATATGATTAAGTGTAACTGAAATTAATTAAATTTTTTTTTTAAAAACCCTGAGGACTTTGCTACCTCATTTTAGACATGTCAATGTTGAACGTGTATGTTTTCTGATCTTTAATTTTTTTTTTATTCCTCATAAAACTATCATATGGGAATATATTGCACAAGTCATGTTTACTCTTTCAATGGAGCTTGACTAATGAGGAGCAGGATTAAAGATGTGAGCCAAGGCTTTTGTTTTCCATGGGGGAGCGACATCTAGGTTTGGATGTGGGTGAGTTTCTGTAACATGACTAAACTTTAATGTGTGGGTGAATTAATAATTGATGTGGGTAAATTAATGAATGTTTCTGTTGTGTTGCGGTTAGAAGTGTAGGCAGTGTGTGATTTACTTACACATCTAGTCAATGTCTTGAACTGATATCTGTTCTCACATGCCTAGATTCCTGATACGTCATCTGTCTCCGTCACACTCTGGAAGTCTGGAGTTGACCCAACTAAGAGCTCAATAAACAAGGAGTGGAGGTGAGAAAGTTGAGGAAGTTATTCAGTAGAAAGTTGATGACACTTCTGTTTACACATTTTCCTCCACTTACTCATAAACTGTGTAGCAGAATTTTTACATTTTCTTAAACTGCTTGGACTATTTCAATTATTAGTCATAAGCAGTTTCACTTCTTTTGCACTGTTGCAATGGTTTTCCTAAAAACGACTGATGAAAGAGCAAGATGACAAATGGAACAAAACTTACGCTTTACTAAAGTTTGGCCGATGCAACAAACAAATCTACCAATAGTAAAAGAGCATATATATATCTATATATATATATATATATATATATATATATATTAGGGCTGTGCAAAAGTTAAAAATTATTGTGTATAATTATTTTGTATTTATAAATACATATGCATGCATGTATATATTTAAGAATTATTTGCACTTAAATTCTGTAAATATATATAAATACATAATCTATATTATATAAATATAAATATTTTATATATGAATAACACATTTTCTTAAATACATACATGTATGTGTGTGTATTTATATATACAAAATAATTATATACAGCACACACAAATATATTATGTAAACACAGACTTTTATTTTGGATGCGATTAATCGCAATTAACTTTTGCACAGCCCTAATATATATATATATATATATATATATATACACACACACACACACAAAATGTATGGATATTGAAGTAAACCTAAGTTGCTTCAGTCTTGAAATATCACTAAAGTTAATCTTATGTTTACTTTAAAGTCTTTTTAAAAAAAATTACTTTCTAATTTTTTTTTTTACAATCACTCTAAAAGGCCTTTCTACTTGCCCCCAAAAAAGTATTAACTATCAATCAGACGACAAGAGGACTGTGGTAGATTGTGTGCAAAGTTTCAGCAAAGTTTTGATCATGTTGTTTATTTAAAGACCTCAGAAATTAGCATATCAAATATGAAACAGTGAGTTTGATCGGATTAAAAAGTAATTTTATATTTGCTTGTAAATGAAATTGCAAAAGAATAATGGCCTTTCAGAGACGAGAGAGAGAAAGAGAGCGTTCCTTGGAAGAGAAGATTAGTCGTAAGCGTAATTGCGCAACACACTCTCGTGTCGTGTGGGAGTCTCTCTCTTTAAAAGGGAGAGTGCAGACCTGTGTTGGACTACAGCAGACGCTCACTTCACTCTTTACTGGCATTCCTCTGGACAACACTGATTCAGGATGATGAAGTTCACCGTCACAGCCTTCGTGTTTCTGATCTGCAGCGCCGCTCTGCTGTCCACAACAGAAGGTAAGCAGAATATAACATTCATGACGGTGTTTTAAATCAAATCATCTGCAGATATTTACACCAACTCTCTCTCTCCGTCACTGCAGGAACACCTCTCATGAACATGCGCTGCCGGTGCATCCAAACACACTCAAAACCACCAATCCCTTTAGGAAGAGTCCTCTCGTTGAAGGCGACTCCTGCTGGACCAAACTGCAAACATGAGGAGATATTGTGAGTGTGAAACTGACTAACACTTCAAATACACACTCATTATTACTGCTTACTTCCATCTGTCAATGTTGGACACTTGTTGCTTTTCTTTCACTTATTTTAATGATATAAGCATTCGTATTAAAAGGTCTTTAGGATCATGAGAGAGGCTGGTAGCATGTGAAAATTCATAACTGATGATGATACATGGATGTTTCTTCTGACAAAATGAAATTCAGCCTTCATGTTGTGTCAAACCTGTATGGCTTTTATATGTATGTATGGTTGTATGAAGAAAGAAAAATGAACTTCATTTTGACTTGCCTGCATGTCACATACTTTTTCTTTACAGTGGTCTTTTAAAATTAAATAATCGTACATTTGTTTTTTTCCAGTGCTACATTGAAGAAAAGAGTTGTGTGTCTCAATCCTAAAGCTGACTGGGTGATTTCTCTCAAGGAAAAGTAAGTTTGTGTGATCAAATCATGCTAATTAATCATTTTAATTCATTTAAACTCGGACATTGCTGCACCGTTCATCCTTCAGATTGTAATGTACTGTGTGTCTCGTCATGTTTGCAGGGTTAACAAGAGGAACGTCAGAAAGAGCAACTTAAAGAAATGATTCATTCAGCTATTACTACTGTAATATAGAATTTATTTATTTTATCTCCTGGTGATAATTGAAGTATTGAATGTGAAAACATGTTTTTTTTTTAAAACTGTGAATTTTTTTATGTACATTTTCTGACCTTGTTATTTTTTTATTATTATTTATTATCGTTGTATAGGTTAATCAAAGCTTTGCATTGTTTTGTTTTTCTTAATGATGACACTTGTTCTAGCAATAAAAGTTGTTTTAAATGTCAAAATAGATTTTTTTGTGTGTTTTTTTGTCATCTCGCAAAAACATTACTAGTTAGCTAGGCTACTTACTGTAGTTTACACAAAGAGTGGACTGCAGTTGGAGTCAGTGCTTCAAGAACCATCACACACATACAGTAGGTTACTTCTCCGTCCAGGAAAGTGTAAAAATAACAAAATTCCCCAAAAAGAATTAAACCCAAAAGAATGACATCAATATAAAGGTGCCTGCTGGTTCGGATTGCGTCAAACACTATTGGTACCAAGAACGGTTCGTGCATAGAGGTTAACATACTCCTACGTTAAATACGTTAACATTAATATTCACCATATTAGAGTAAACACGGATACTAGAATCATAAAATCATGCTGTGTTTTATTATCTTGCTGTGTATATATTATTTTAGTCTGGAAAGTTAAGTCTATGCAACAACTAATATAATTCATAAAACATTTCTTACCTTACATCGTTCTTGTATTTAAATCGCGTTCTTCTTCTGAGGTAAATCCAATGTAAGATCACTGTGTGTCTTCCAAACTCACAAAAAAAGTTGAAGTTAGGTGCTGTAGTGTCTGTATTGGACAATTTAGTTGCTAAACTTGATGATTATTATAATTTAACTACGTTACAAATTACTTTATTGAATGTGTTATTGTCGGTTATAGTGTATGATCTACCGCGTCACGCCACTGCGTTGCCATGGCGCGAAATACAAATGGCAACGCAGTGGTGTGACGAAATGCCTATGTTTTGCGTCGTTTATGGTTGCTCAAATCGATGAAATCGATCAAACCACGAGGAATTTTTATCGTGTGCCAAAAGTTGTTGTTCATAAGGGGGGAAAATACAAGAAATTGACAGAAAACACCAGGAAAAATGCCTTGCAAACGTACGTCTGTGGTGGGGAGGAGCCGAATGGGAAAATGCCCGTGTGTGCAGTGATCACTTAGTCAAATGTGAGTTAATACATTATTTATGTGGCTTATAATTACATTATTCATGTGTTTAAATACACTTATGTGGCTGTTTGTTTAACATCCCATACAGCAAACTGACATTGAATCAACGTGGAAACGACGCCTCTCATGACATCGAAACAATGTTGATCTGGCATTGTTTGCTCATCGAATTAATGTTGAACCAACCGAAAATTGGTTTGCTTTCCTAATGTTGAAAGTTAACAACGTTGATTTCAAGTTGATTTTCCTTTAGTTTTGAAAGAATGACGCGTCTGACGTTGGTTCAACGTTAATTCGATGAGCAAAACAATATCAGATCAACGTTGTTTCGATGTCATGTTTCCACGTTGATTCAATGTCCGTTTCCTATCTGGGATACCAGTTTCCGAACTTTGTTAAGTCCAAGTATGTCTGTAAGACGAGTTAGTTGCTGACATCTACAGCCTCGATGGCAAGCAAATCTCTCAATTCAGTTGAAAATCGGTCCTCTTCATAACGTAAGGATCACGTCCAACATATGTTTCGATTTTCTGTTTATATATTTCTCTTGAAATAGTAGTACAGTATGGATTTTCCTCCATCGTCCATTGCGCTCTTCATTCCTTGCCCTCCATCTGCAATTCTGCATTCCGCGCGGCAACACAATCACGTGACTGCAAACCACCTATTTATGTCATCACGTCACTCTAAATGACATCATTACGTGAGGACGTAAAATAGAACTGGTGAACGTGTTTTTTGAACCAGTTCATTGAAACGAACTGTCCGAAAGAACCATCCTGGGGGAAAAAAATATCGCATCCGACGAGGGCGGCTTTTGCAGTCAACTACAGTAGGTTTAAGTCCTGAGTTTTCTACATACACACTTCAGGTGGCTGCCGTGTATTGAGTAAATCCTGAAGCCCACCTTGCCGACTCTTGAGCATTACACACTGCAACAAGATAGACAAGACACCATTAGGGTTGGGTATCGTTTGAATTTGAACGATTCTGATATTTTATGATATTTTATATATAAATAATTTTTTTTTCTTAAATATACATGCATTTGTGTGTGTTTATATATACAGTATATATATATATATATATACAAAATAATTATACACAGTGCACCCACATATATTATATAAAAACAAACTTTTATTTTGGATACGATTAATCGGGATTAATTGTTTGACAGCCCTACTTTTAATAGGCAGGGTCAAAGAAGTTTAGCTAACCAAACCAAATACTCCTTTTGTCACAAATTTTGCATTTTGCCGACATTTTGTTATTTTTAGAAAAGTGAAGCCACACTTTGGACCGCCGACGTAAGCTACTCATGTTTGACTCGCGCGGCCGGTTATGCCAACACTTCCGGTAGAAGCTTCTTCGTTTATGTTGTTCAGCGGTTTCTTCTTCCGGTCGGCGGAGTGTGAATATCGAAACTAGGAATCGAAATTTTAACTTTTGAACGATTCTGGGAAAAAAGAAAAGTTAGTCTCGGTTCCAATCGATACTCGATTCTCGATACCCAACCCTAGACACTATACACAACAAGGCTTTCAGTTGTACAAAAACTAAAAGCATTGGGTAGGGGGACTAGGATCCTTAGCATAATGCTGAATATTTCCCCCACAAGGCGGTGCCATATTTCCCTCCGCAACATAAACACGACCTGGGATTGATACCGCCATCGATGCCGGGTTGGGGACCCATAACATTGCCGGAATCAGTCCTGGAATGCGCACTGTGTGAAGTTGAACAATAATATAATACTTATATTTGTGGCTGAAGTTATACAAGCACACTTGGGGACACGGAAGTTTAGTCTACTTGCACTAAAATCAGGGTCAATATTTTTTAATGAATGAATCCTGCCTACATATTGTGTTCTGTGGTAAAGGGGGGTTAAGTATTTAAGATAATCATTTAAAAACAAGTATTAGCCCATTTTTACTAAAAATACACCACATTATGTCATGAGGACTCAAACTAAATGCTAAGAATGACCCAGGGCCTAAAGAAGTTATTCAGTGGAAAGGTGATGCAATCACACCACACTCCTGATATCTCATCATCATGCTGATGTGTCAAAAGCCTGAAAGATGAGTTTATCTGTAGGTCTATCTGTTGAGGCACTCGCGATCGACTAGTTTTACCGCAAATTAGTTAAAATATCCTGTAATCTTATCTAGAGCGAGCGTGCATGCTAGATAGAGGTTGAGCTCCTAACCGTGCACGACGGCAAAGAGGAAAGCTAGAGGATTGGAAACCCCCTCCCCCGCGCCATCACCCGCCGTTGGAGAAGTCTCACGCGAAGCTAAACTTTTAACTTTTTTCACTACTTTGCACCGTTGCATGATTTTCCTAAAAATGAATGATAAAAGAGGAAGATGACAAATGCAACACAGCGTATGCTTTACTGAAGTTTGGCAGATGCAACAAACCAATTGCCTGAAATATCATTTCAAAAGATTTTTCCATGCATGTCTATCTGAATGTCTTTTCAAGCATGTCTATTTCTATATATACACTCACCGGCCACTTTATTAGGTACACCTGTCCAACTGCTCGTTAACACTTAATTTCTAAGCAGCCAATCACATGGCGGCAACTCAGTGCATTTAGGCATGTAGACATGGTCAAGACAATCTCCTGCAGTTCAAACCGAGCATCAGTATGGGGAAGAAAGGTGATTTGAGTGACTTTGAACGTGGCAGGATTGTTGGTGCCAGAAGGGCTGGTCTGAGTATTTCAGAAACTGCTAATCTACTGGGATTTTCACGCACAACCATCTCTAGGGTTTACAGAGAATGGTCCAAAAAAGAAAAAACATCCAGTGAGCGGCAGTTCTGTGGGCGGAAATGCCTTGTTGATGCCAGAGGTCAGAGGAGAATGGCCAGACTGGTTCGAGCTGATAGAAGGGCAACAGTGACTCAAATAACCACCCGTTACAACCGAGGTGGGCAGAAGAGCATCTCTGAACGGACAGTACGTCGAACTTTGAGGTAGATGGGCTACAGCAGCAGAAGACCATACGGGTGCCACTACTTTCAGCCAAGAACAGGAAACTGAGGCTACAATTTGCACAAGCTCATCGAAATTGGACAATAGAAGATTGGCAAAACGTTGCCTGGTCTGATGAGTCTCGATTTCTGCTGCGACATTCGGATGGTAGGGTCAGAATTTGGCGTCTACAACATGAAAGCATGGATCCATCCTGCCTTGTATCAACGGTTCAGGCTGGTGGTGGTGGTGTCATGGTGTGGGGAATATTTTCTTGGCACTCTTTGGGCCCCTTGGTACCAATTGAGCATCGTTGCAACGCCACAGCCTACCTGAGTATTGTCGCTGACCATGTCCATCCCTTTGACCACAATGTAACCAACTTCTGATGGCTACTTTCAGCAGGATAATGCGCCATGTCATAAAGCTGGAATCACCTCAGACTGGTTTCTTGAACATAACAATGAGTTCGCTGTACTCAAATGGCCTCCTAGCCTCGCTTTCAAGGTTTCACTCGCAGATCAGTCTGGACACTCTCCGTTAAAGAAAATTTGGGAGCAGTTCACCAAACGAACGTCCAATCAGCGTTGGCTTTGAGGCGGGTTGAGGTGTGACGCAACGAGAAGCGCGACAGTTCAGTCTAAAGAACATGACGGCTTCAGCGGATGAAACTAGCATCAGCGTGGCTATCGAGCAAGTTTTATCGGAATTACAGAGTATTTCTTCACTGAAAGAAGAGCAAAACACTGCTCTGGAGGCTTTACTCAGAGGAAAAGATGTTTTTGCTCTTCTCCCGACTGGTTTCGGCAAGAGTTACGGTACGTCATATGCTTCGTTGATCTGATTGGCTGATTTGGCCCGTCTATCACCAACATAGGCCAATCAGCTAACCAGTATTTTCGCCCCTTACCAAAATTACTTCAACGGAAGGTTTCCAGATGGATATGCGGAGCAAATCCATCTGGCGGAGTCAGGTTAATGGCCTCCACAGTCACCAGATCTCAATCCAATAGACCATTTCAAAAGATGTAAACAACACTGGTCCAGAAGCACTTCCCGTTTCGGTTTGTAACTGTTTTCTTTATTTCACATGTAAAGAAAACTTCTTAAAGATGTTTGTTTAACTTTTTGATTCAGTTTTAAATGTTCTGTTGGTTGTATTTCATCCCAACTTTTATGTAGTGTTAAAAAACTGAAACAGGAAGTGCTTCTGGGCCAGTGTTGTTTACATCTTTTGAAATGATCTATAGAGCATCTTTGGGATGTGGTGGAACGGGAGATTCGCATCATGGATGTGCAGCCGACAAATCTGCGGCAACTGTGTGATGCCATCATGTCAATATGGACCAAACTCCCTGAGGAATGCTTCCAGCACCTTGTTGAATCTATGCCACGAAGAATTGAGGCAGTGCTGAAGGCAAAACGGGGTCCAACCCGTTACTAGCATGGGGTACCTAATAAAGTGGCCTGAGAGTTATATATATATATATATATATATATATATATATATTTAAAATGTATGTATACTCAAGTAAACCTAAGTTCCTTCAGTCTTGTAAATGTTCATCTTGAAATATCACTAAAGTTAATCTGATGTTTACTTTATAAAAGTCAGTGCAGATTTCCCAGCAAATTTTTTTTTAGACGACTGCAGTAGATTGTGTGCAGCTGCAAGTTTCAGCAAAGTTTTGATCGTGTTGATTATTCAGAGACCTCATAAATTAGCATATCGAATACGAAACAGTGAGCTTGATCGGATTAAGAAGTATTTTTATATTTGCCTGTAAAGGAAATTGCAATAGAATAACAGTAACATTGCATTAGAATAATGTTGCATTTAGAGAGAGCGAGAAAGAGAGCGTTCCTTGGAAGAGAAGATTAGCCGTAAGCGTAATTGCGCAACACGCTCTCGTGTCGTGTGGGAGTCTCTCTCTTTAAAAGGGAGAGTGCAGACCTGTGTTGGACTACAGCAGACGCTCACTTCACTCTTTACTGGCATTCCTCTGGACACTGATTCAGGATGATGAAGTTCACCGTCACAGCCTTCGTGTTTCTGATCTGCAGCGCCGCTCTGCTGTCCACAACAGAAGGTAAGCAGAATATAACATTCATGACGCTGTTTTAAATCAAATCATCTGCAAATATTTACACCAACTCTCTCTCTCTGTCACTGCAGGAACACCTCTTATGAACATGCGCTGCCGGTGCTTTCAAACATACTCAAAACCACCAATTCCTGCCGAAAGAGTCCTCTTGTTGAAGGTGATTCCTGCTGGACCAAACTGCAAACATGAGGAGATCATGTGAGTGTGAAACTGACTAAAACAACACTTCAAACACACACTCGTTATTGCTTCTTGCTTCCATCTGTCTCATCTGTTCCAGATTGGAGTTCATGTGTGTGTTGGAAACTTGTTGCTTTTCTTTCACTAATTTGTATTATTTAAGCATTCATTTTAAATGGTCTTTAAAGAGTACCTATTATGTCATTTAAAACGTTCCTAATATTGTTCTGGGAGTCCCCAACAACAGTTTTACAAGCATGCAATGACAAAAAACACTTTTGTTGTCTTATAATATGCATTTATTTTTACCTGAATTGCCCACCGACTCCCGTATGAATCGTTTTAGCGAGTTCTTTTCCAAAACCCGCCTTTGCGTGACGATATTCTGCGCTGATTGGTCAGATGACCTAGTGAGTTGTGATTGGTATTCTCTGTGCAGAAAAACGGAACTCCTATTACCTTAAATGGGTTCTCAACTCCAGTCCTCGAGACCCAGCGCTCTGCATATGTCTCCCTCATTTAACACACCTGATTCAGATCCTCAGCTCGTTACTATAGAGCCGGCTCACGAATCCATACTTTATAGCATTTAGGTTTGTGAAGCAATCATCTTCAAAATGACGCGAACACAGAACAAGGTTTGGGCTATACTTGTGTGGTATAGCAGTACTTGTATATATGAACTGCAGCCACTTAGTCTTCAAATACTCCTCACTTGGCAGGTGAAAAAAGTTCGCTTTTGCGTCGCACTTCAAAACACAGCGTCTCGTCGACATGATTGTTTTCCGAAGCCCAGATCTCGAAAAACGACGGAGTCCAAAAAGGTGCGGTGGGTCCAAACCTCCATGCTCTCAGACCTCCCTGGCCAGCCCAGGCAGGGTGGCCCGTCCTGGGCCAGTTTCAGATTTGCCCGCCACCCCTGGAGCTCCGGGTTTCCCTAGCGTCTCCGAGCGCAATAACCCACTTTTCTTATTCCCACGTTTCTTATTCAAATAACTTGTCAAGTTGACGTCAACCAGACAAAGGAAAAGCATCGTTCTTCCAACGATTCATATCAGCGACTCAGAGTCGACTCAGAGTCGTTTTTGAGAGATAATAACTTTGTATACAATGAACTTTCATGTTTAAAACTTTGCAGGATGTTTTCGTTCACTTAGATCTATGTTAAACACTACATGAAGGGCAATTTTCAAAAACCCAAAATAGGTACCCTTTAAGATCATGAGAGAGGCTAGTCTGACTACGTCAGACTTCCTACTTCCGCTAATTTCATTTCGCTCCTGTAGTCTGTCTGAGATAGCAGCCTATGGCCGTTTCTCAATACCAAGTACGCAGACTTCAGACTTGCGTCCTTGGTAGTTCAGACTTGCCAAGTTCGACTTTGGAGAACGAACTCCCGAGGACGAGAGGACGCAAGTCCGGTTCTTCTGCAAATGGAACAGAGCGTACTTGATCACGTCACTCAGCAGCACGCTCTACTCCGGTTATCTCTATATTTTAGGCAACAATAAAACGAAATTTCCTACAAGTCTTGCTCTTTTCGTAAACAATAAAACACAACTCTGCCTCTTTTCATTAACCAAAAAAACAAAATATTAGCCTAATGGCCATGCGATTCAGGCAACGCGATTCTCCCACGGCATATATTTATAACAAAATGAACATGATCTTTTTGTTTTCATTTTAAAAATATGAAACATTGATTTTTATTGACATTTATCAAACAGAGACAGGGTTATGTCATTTTATTTGATTGCTCATATAGTGAAGATAATATAAAAAATATTGTTAAAGTTAAATAGCCATAAAGTTATGAAACCTCAAACTATTTTTTTTTTTTTGCCATGGAACAAACTATAGTTAAATGAGACCAAAGATAGACGTATACACAAGACGAATTATTATACGTCAAGGTTTATCCACTTGACTAGAGAGATTAGAGCCGGCGGCAAACGTCAGAAGCACTAGCCGAGGATAAGCTGTTCCAGTCGGGGTTGATCTCGCTGAGTGCCCGCTGAAGGCTTGGATGTCAGAACTCCGAAAACGTCAGATGCATTTTTCAGATAGGCGCTATCTTTATAAATAAACTACAGATTTGAGATTTAAACAACCACATTCTCGCCTGAAACACTCTTAAAATTACATTTCATGACTCGATAACGGTAGTATTTCGATATTTCACGGATTATCTCCTCTCCCATTGACGCTTGCTGGTTGGTGCGAGGTGCATTCTGGGTTACCTGGCTATCTCAAGTCACCTCTCGATGCATCCTCGGTAAACGGGGCGGATCAAGAACACATCCGGGGATTTGAAGTGGACTTGGCTAGATGCGAACTTTGAATTGGAACAGTACTTGGGCAGCGACTGATGACGTTTCACAAGTCCACAAGAACACAAGTACAGACAAGTACGCATATTGAGAAACGGCTAGTGTGTCTGTTAAGAGTGAGCGCTCGTGAGCGGGCACGTGATTTACACGCATAAAAATACGTGTTACTTTTTTTTCTTCGTTATTTTCTTTGCTTTATTGATGGTAGTCCGGTGTTCCCCTTTGTGTTTGGTGGTTTCGCCGGGTTCCGCAAGGAAGTTAGAGAAAATAGAGGAGTCAAAGGTTATATGACACCATAGACGGACGACAAAACGGAAATAAAGAAACGGCCCGTGTCTTCGAATAAAACTATAAATTTCTCCATAGTTGAAAGTTGGTGGAAACTGTCGGGATAATGTAAGTACACATCTAATAGAAATACACTCACCGGCCACTTTATTAGGTACCCCATGCTAGTAGCGGGTTGGACCCCCTTTTGCCTTCAGAACTGCCTCAATTCTTCGTGGCATAGATTCAACAAGGTGCTGGAAGCATTCCTCAGGGAGTTTGGTCCATATTGACATGATGGCATCACACAGTTGCCGCAGATTTGTCGGCTGCACATCCATGATGCGAATCTCCCGTTCCACCACATCCCAAAGATGCTCTATTGGATTGAGATATGGTGACTGTGGAGGCCATTAACCTGACTCCGCCAGATGGATTTGCTCTGCATATCCATCTGGAAACCTTCCGTTGAAGTAATTTTGGTAAGGGGCGAAAATACTGGTTAGCTGATTGGCCTATGTTGGTGATAGACGGGCCAAATCAGCCAATCAGATCAACGAAGCATATGACGTACCGTAACTCTTGCCGAAACCAGTCGGGAGAAGAGCAAAAACATCTTTTCCTCTGAGAAAAGCCTCCAGAGCAGTGTTTTGCTCTTCTTTCAGTGAAGAAATACTCTGTAATTCCGATAAAACTTGCTCGATAGCCACGCTGATGCTAGTTTCATGCGCTGAAGCCGTCATGTTCTTTAGACTGAACTGTCGCGCTTCTCGTTGCGTCACACCTCAACCCGCCTCAAAGCCAACGCTGATTGGACGTTCGTTTGGTGAACTGCTCCCAAATTTTCTGTAACGGAGAGTGTCCAGACTGATCTGCGAGTGAAACCTTGAAAGCTCGCGAGATCAGGATGGTCTCGCGAGGCTAGGAGGCCATTTGAGTACAGCGAACTCATTGTCATGTTCAAGAAACCAATCTGAGATGATTCCAGCTTTATGACATGGCGCATTCTCCTGCTGAAAGTAGCCATCAGAAGTTGGGTACATTGTGGTCAAAGGGATGGACATGGTCAGCAACAATACTCAGGTAGGCTGTGGCGTTGCAACGATGCTCAATTGGTACCAAGGGGCCCAAAGAGTGCCAAGAAAATATTCCCCACACCATGACACCACCACCACCAGCCTGAACTCAGCTTGATACAAGGCAGGATGGATCCATGCTTTCATGTTGTAGACGCCAAATTCTGACCCTACCATCCGAATGTCGCAGCAGAAATCGAGACTCATCAGACCAGGCAACGTTTTTCCAATCTTCTATTGTCCAATTTCGATGAGCTTGTGCAAATTGTAGCCTCAGTTTCCTGTTCTTAGCTGAAAGGAGTGGCACCCGTATGGTCTTCTGCGGCTGTAGCCCATCTGCCTCAAAGTTTGACGCACTGTGCGTTCAGAAAAAGTACATATTGTGGCTTTAAATAAACGAAATGACTCAGAGAATCAGTAAAATGAACTTCCTATTCATGACTCGCGAGAGCAGGGGCTCAGGCTCGCCCTCGCGGCGCTGCGGCGGACGCTAAATCAGTCATGACTCGTGAGAGCAGGGCACGCGCTGACGCTACGGGCGGCCGCAACTCAGTAAATCATATAAATAACCTAGTTTGTGAATTGTTCATTCCCGGTCGGCGCACATTTTGCAGCCCTTACAAAAGCGCCGCTCCCTGTTTACATTGGAAGTTCGATCATACATTTGAGTTCAATGCATAATGTCTAGATGCGGCTGTGTCGGCGCATAACACACGTAATAAATAAACTTATCTGATTGGCTTACGGGTAACCAATGATTTTAAACTTCAGAGAAGCGCCCCCTTGTGAGAGAGAAAACACTTCTCTATTATGCCATTCCAGACTCTGTCTAGCTACGAAGCAAAGTGAAGTAGCAGAGTCTGGTTTTACCAGACTAGAGAGAGGCTAGTTCATAACTGATGATGATACATGGATGTTTCTTCTGAATGAATGAAATTCAGCCTTCATGTTGTGTCAAACCTGTATGGCTTTTATATTTGGTTGTATGAACAGAGAAAAGTGAACTTCATTTAACAATAAAGTAATGACTTGCCTGCATGTCACATGTTTTTTCTTCACAGTGGTCTTTTAAAATAATAAGGAATTTTATAGATTTTGAAAAATCGTACTTTTGTTTCTTCCAGTGCCACATTGAAGAAAGGAGTGATTTGTCTCAATCCTAAAGTTGACTGGGTGATTTCTCTCAAGGAAGAGTAAGTTTGTGTGATGATGCGTCACATTTATTATCTGCTTATTAGTTAAATCAAATCATGCAAATTAATCATTTTAATTCATTTAAACTCGGACATTGCTGAACCTTTCATCCTTCAGATTGTAATGTACTGTGTGTCTCGTCATGTTTGCAGGATTATCAAGAGGTCTAACTCCTCTCCACTAACTCAACTGACTAACTGCACTCCACTAACTAACTCCACTCTACTAACTAACTCCACTCTACTAGATAACTCCACTCTATTAACTAACTCCACTCTACTGTTTAACTGCACTCAACTGACTAACTCCACTCCACTAACTAACTCCACTCCACTCACTAACTCCACTCCACCGACTAACTCCACTCCACTAACTCCACTGACTATAGGTAACTCCACTCCACTGACTAGCGCCACTCCACTAACTAAATCAACTAAAGGAAATGATGTCTACCATTACAACAATTACTTCTGTAATAAAGAATTGAATTGATCATCTATTGGCGATAATTCAAGTATCGAATGTGAAAACATGCTTTTGTTTAATAAACTGGGAATTTATGTTTTTTTTTTGTGTAACTTTTTCTGACCTTGTTATTTTTTATTATATTTATTATTACCTCAGTGAATTATTGTTGTATCTGGGTTCCTACGGGGTCTTAAAAAGCCTTAAAAGCATTGAATTTCGGAAATAATACCTTAATAAGTCTTTAAAAGGTCTTGAATTTTGATATCTGGGTCTTAAAAATTGTGCTGTATGTCAGTGTTAATTTCATTGACGAAAATAATGAAAACTTTTCTTCAACAATATTTTTTCACTGACGAAAACGAGACGCTAGTTTTGAATGACAAAAACTATGACAAAAAAACTATTGCTATTTTCGTCAACGAAAAAAAAACTAGATGAAATTGTTAGATAGTGTCGATCTGGGAAGCGATCCAGTCAGAACTGATGTCCTTTGTGTGTTTAGCTAATGTTAAAACACAACTTAACATTGTTCGGGAAACTTTCTTGTGGCCTGCTGAAATGTTTTTATTTTACCTGCTTGACTTATCATCTTTTACCCATTCCACATTTGAAAAATAAATGAACACAAATTGAAGGATTTTGTTTTTCTTTGCTGGTAGGGACGGGAAATTGGTATTCATTTTTTATATAAATGGTCTTAAAAAGGTCTTAAAAAGACTTGAATTTAACTTGAAGAACCCTGTAGGAACCCTGTGTATAGGTTAATCAGTTTTGCATTGTTTTCTTTGTAAAATGACGACGCTTGTTCTAGCAATAAAATATGTTTTAAATGTCAAAATAGATTTTTTGTTGTGTTTTTTTTTTTGTCATCTCGCAAAAACATTACTAGTTATTGTAAATTACATAAAGAGTTGACTGCAGTTGGAGTCAGTGCTTCAAGAACCATCACACACAGACATACAGTAGGTTACCTCTCCGTCCAGGAAAGTAAATAACAAAATTCCCCAAAAAGTATTAAACCCAAAAGAATGACAACAATATGAAGGTGCCTGCTGGTTCGCATTGCGTCAAACACTATTGGTACCAAGAACGGTTTGTGCATAGAGGTTAACATCCACAACTCCTATGTTAATAGCTGCAATATAAACCTGTCCACGAAGTACCTGAACCCTGGGGTCTGAGGTGTTTTCTGGGTCCTGGAGATTTGTGCTTATTTCTGTTCCTGTTAATAAAGTCTTATTACACTGTATTCACAAACTCTGCCTGCAGCATCTCTAGGTATGGGGAAGGGTATGTGAAGATGTGGGGCGATTTTAATTCCCAATAATAATAACAGTAGCCTAGCATGCAGTCTAAGGAACACTTCAGTACACTAGAAAAATATATGGATATGTTAACGTTACTTCAAATGTTTCCATTCGTTACACAGTTTTCAACAGTAAAAATGATAATATTCGCCATATTAGTGTAAACACTGATACTAGCATCATGCTGTTTTATTACCAAACATAAAACATCCCTGTGTTGATAATGTACATACATTTCCTGACTGTCTATGCTATAGTTCATATTATATTAACTATATAGCCTAATTCATAATGCAACGTTTTCGTCGATTTCATAAATTTTAGTCTAGCAACAGCTCAACTGGAAAGTTAAGTTTATGCAACAATAGCACTAACTAATCTAACTCATAAAACAGTATTACTTTAACGTTACATCTTGTATTTAATCACGTTCTTCTTCTGAGGTAAATCCAATGTAAGATCACCGTGTGTCTTCCAAACTCGACAAAAAGCAGAGGACAGTTTGGTGCTTTGGTATTTAGGTAATGAGCGCGTTCGCGTTCCTTCGTGAAGATTTGCATATCAATCTCTTTTGCGCGCGTGGGCGTGGTAAAATTAAAAATAATGCAATATGATACTGGACTTCTTGTTGGTTTTATACAAACGGCCACGAGATGGCGACGTAATTGCGCTGTCAGGATTTCTTCACAGGTGAAGTCCAGGAGACATCCTCATATATGAACACCAAGAAATTTCAAAAAATCATTTCTTTTGTTTTACTAACATTTAGGGAGAGATTGTTTTCCTGACACCATTTCACAAGGCCAGCCACCTCCTGTGTGTATTGTTGTGCTGACCAGATGTGTTACGGCGGAGTTTCTATCGTCATCACCGGCGGCCATCTTGTCACAGACAAGCTGATGTAAGATGAGTGGTCAGCACGAACACAAATACTCTTATCTCGTTGAAATCTTGACGGATTTACAAACGGTTTGGTTTCTTACAAACGTTATTAATGTGGCTATAATTATCAGGATGATTATTTATTTATACACTTAAAGTTATGGTTATTTAAATAGTACATGTACCAATTACCACAATGTTACGAGTGAGCGAGCTACCTGTGACAAGATGGCCGCCACGTGCAGACGACCTCCATTGGCCAGCAGCGCTGACAACACATCTAGCCTTTAAATACATATGGTGTCTGTCAAGCATGTCAAGTCGCGCTTTGTTTACCTCGAACCGGAAGACGCACCCACTTTTGGCCTCATGGGGCGTAGGAAACTTGTGGATAAAAAACCCGCAAAGCCTCTATGGGCTTCTCTGGACTTCATGCCTCCACGTCCCTCCAATTGCGCACAAGCTAATGGTAATTTCTACTGTGCGACAAAGAATGGCGTGTTATGACACAATCTTTTGCCTATTTTTACAAAAACTGCTTCTACGGGACCACAACGTAAGATACAAGCCTTTTTTACGTTGTTGTGTTTCTTTAGAAATAAACAATGGTCAAATGTAGTCTTTAAATGCCTCAGATGTAAAGTCACTGACTGTCAAAGTGACGCCAAAATGAACGAAAGTCAATGGAATGCTAACAGCAGGTGATGGTCTGCTAGCCAATGGCGGCCCCCGGGGAGACTTCACTTTTCGGCTGGTGGATTACCGCGTTACTGACAGACTGGGAAAAGAAAATGTGTTTTTTAAAACATTGGAAGCATGACAACCTCTTCTAGTAGAGCCCCAAAACAACATCAATACTTTAAAAAGGGGCGTAATATGGCATCTTTAATATGAGCACTGATATTGGATTACCCCATAGACAGTAAAAGAAATGGACACAGCGACCCCGTTGATTTCAACGGAGAGAGCTGAAGCTCAACATGGGCACTCACTTCCTGAGAGCAGGGCGTTCTGCGCAGGCTCAAACTGAGCTTGACGACGTAGATGTCACGTGAGCAAACTGACTGACTTATAGTAGCTGTGCCAAGAATCGGGCGCAGAGACGGCGAAGTGCGACCTGGAGCAACTTTTGGTAAGTATATTCTGATTAGTTATTTTATTAGTTATTAGTCATGTATGCCATGAGCTGACTTTAGACAGTAAAAGATTGCCTGCGAGGCTGTGCGAGCTTCTCTTCCTGCCTATACGGTAATTCTCTACTGTGCGACGGACAGTCGAGTAGTTATGACGCAATTTTTAGCCTATTTTTACAAGAACGGCTTCTACGGGGCCATAACGTAACATACAAAGTAATGGAGCTTTTTATACATTGTTGTGTTTCTTTAGAAATAAATAATGGACAAATGAGTCTTTGGACGCCTCAGATGTAAAGTTATTTGCTGTCAAAGTGACGCCAAAATGAATGGGAGTCAATGGGTTGCTAACAGCAGGTACGCTACAATGGCGGCCCCCGGAGGCAGCTTCAGCTTCCGGTTGATGGATTACCCCCTTGGATTACCCCCTTGAGCAAACCAGACAATCAAATTAGGCTATACCCTTCAAATTATTTTTTTCCCTAAAATGTTTTCTGTCATTTACTTTTTATCATGCTAATGTAAGTTTAAGGATTCGTTTTGTTAAATACATTTGGTTTTAGTTATTGTTATTTAATGCAAAAAACGGGAGTGTGACGTCATGATTGACAGTTGTGATTGACCTTCTCTGAGCTAAGTAGTCACTGAGGCACCAACAGGCATTTTTTGGGGGGGAATTTCGGAGCTTCAACTTTAATTTCTACATGTCCAGAACTGTTTATTTTACCCTGACACACTTGGTCTAATCTTAGTTTCTGCGGGAGTGTGGGCGGGGCCTTGATAACGCGACTCTGGTCCACCACGCAAGATGTCAGCGGCAGCGCCATGTTGGATTCAATCTACAATGGATGAGGGTCGATCGATGAGGGTGAAGGTGTGTTGTCCATTTTTCTTTCTTTTTCACAGTCTATGAAGCAAATTCTTTCCAGACAGCTCCGAATTGAGATTTTTCCCACCTCTTTCTTGGAAATAACACCTGAAAACACGGTGAATGTGGGTTCTTAGTGAGCAATAAGCTTGGTGATATTTAAGGTAGTCTACATCGGGTCTGTGATCAGTGTTTACCGAGCTTGGTGACTGTTGAAAATAAGTTGACGACTATTAGCAAGAACAGCTGAGTTCAACTTCACAAATAAAATATATTGTTTAAATTGTTACTGCAGTGAGGTATTATTTTTGAATAAATGTAGAAAATGCCTATAAAACACTAATTTGAGGAGATTTATACTTGGTGTTAATTAGAATATATATATATATATATATATATATATATATATATATATATATATATATATATATATATATATTAATTACATATTAGGCTAAGATACAAAACCTAGTCTTATTTGGTGTCTTTGTGTTTAAACAGGAAAATATGACAACATTAAGCGTAACTGACATACATTTCATTTGATTTACTACTACTAATAATAATAAAACATTAATATAGTGCACAAGTCATATACTGCTTTAATGGAACTGGACTAATGATGAGCAGGATTGAAGCTGTTGTTTTGCATGGGAGAGTGACATTTAGGTTTGGATGTGGGGGAGTTAATATGACTAAACTTTAATGTGTGGGTGAATTAATAATTGATGTGGTTAAAAAGATGAATGTTTACGTTGTGTGATATAAGTTAGTCACACATCTACGGTAGTCAATGTCAAACTGATTTCTGATACCTGATCTCTGATATCTGTTCTCACATGCCTAGATTCCTGATACGTCATCTGACTCCGTCACAATCTGGAAGTCTGGAATTGACCCAACTAAGAGCTCAATAAACAAACTGGAGGTGAGAAAGTTCCCTTTTACCTGTCTAGGCCATAAAGAAGTTATTCAGTGGAAAGCTGATGACACTTCTGTTTACACACTTACTCGTAAACTGTCTTGCAGAAATTGGTGCTGCATGTCTATGTTAACTTTATTACCTGAGGTTGAGATTGAAAACAATACTAAGGAAACCGTAGCTGATCCTGGCACAGAATTCACAATCAAGTTCCCATCCAATTCCCGATTGCACAGCTGTGCAGCGCCAAAATTCACAACTGGAAATGTCATCTTTTCCCTTTAGGGGACACGTTCACCTCTGACATTTTCTCTTTTTTAAACTGCTTGGATTATGTCAATTAGTCATTAGCAGTTTCACTTCTTTTGCACTGTTGCAATGGTTTTCCTAATATGACTGATAAAAGAGGAAGATGACAAATGCAACAAAACTTACGCTTACTGAAGTGTGGCCGATGCAACAAACCAATCGCATGAAATATGTCATTTTAAAAGGTTTTTCCATGCATATTGGACCAATTTTTATGTTAGAGTAGAGTAAAAAGAGAATCATTCAGAATTATATGTATTATTATTATTTTTTTTTTATGTATGTTTGGACCCGGCAGAGCGTATAAATATATAAAATATTCATAACTTCACACAAAAATGATAATTCTGTCATCATTTACTCATCCTGAAGTTGCTCTGACTAAACCTGTATGGATTTCTTTCTTCACCTGGACACAAAGATATTTTGAAGAATGTCGGTAACGTTAACCACAAGTATGATTTAATTTATAGCAAATTTAAATTTATGAAACCTACATTATTTTTCTAAAACATCAATATTACTCTTAAATGTTGGTCTATGTACGTTTGCTCTACAAACACATTAAGACATTCATTTGTTTCAGTTTTTTAAGAATAATAGTGTCTATTTGTGAGAATTATTGTGTGTTTTCACAGATATGTTTCTTAACAAAACCCATGCCCAGAGGGAAGGAACAAATGTGTATATGAGCGTAGGAAAGAGGCTTGATGTATTTTACGGAGTATATAACTAATAGATAAAAAAAAGTGTGTAAAGCCACGGTTCACTTTCAGGTCAAAAAGGACCAGAATGCAAAAGGTGTAACAATTCAGTTTAAAGGGTTGTTCAAAAATAAAGATAAAATAGGTGATATTTATCTTAACACACTTGAAAGATTTCATTTTTATACTAAAATACTATGGATAAATATACATAATATATAAATAATAATATATCTAATATACAGTATATTAATAAATCTAATAATGTATAATATATAAATAATATATATATATATGAAGAGTTCAGATGCAAAAGCCTCTAAATGCCATTTGAAATTTTCTTCTAAAATGACCATTTTTATCAAGCTTGTATATTTAAGTTCAGTAATTCCACTTAAATGACAATTAATAGGTAATCTTCATTGCCATTTAAGTGAAATTACTGAACTTAAATATACAAGCTTGATAAAAATGATCATTTTAGAAGAAAATTTCAAATGGCACTTAGAGGCTTTTGCATCTGAACTCTTCATATATATATATATATATATATATATATATATATATATATATATATATATATAATTTTCATTTTACTATATTTTCATTATTTTCATTATTTATTTTCATTATACTAAAAACTATGGATTTATATATATATTCTTTTTTTTTATGGGTCAAAATAGACTCAAATGGACTCAAATATTGTTCAGAGACCCAAACTGACCCTTTTTATTTATTTTTGAAGTTCTGAAAGCTGGAAATGTAAATAAATGATATGTAAACGAAGAGTTCAGATGCAAAAGCCTATAAATGCCATTTGAAATTTTCTTCTAAAATGATCATTTTTATCAAGCTTGTATATTTAAGTTCAGTAATTTCACTTGAATGACAATTAATAGGTAATCTTCATTGCCATTTAAGTGAAATTACTGAACTTAAATATACAAGCTTGATAAAAATGATCATTTTAGAAGAAAATTTCAAATGGCATTTAGAGGCTTTTACATCTGAACTCTTCATATATAACAATATCTTCCAATATGTCTTAGCCTACAATTAGATATGTAAATGCTTCGTTTTATAATCAAATCTCTGTAGTTTGTATCATACAATATTGACTGAGTGATGAAATAATACATAATTATTACAAGCCTGATGGATATTTTTTTTAGTAAACCTAAAGTTGCTTCAGTCTTGCAAATGTTCATCTTGAAATATCACTAAAGTTAATCTGATGTTTACTTTATAAAAGTCAGTGCAGATTTCACAGCAAAAAAACAACCACAAGCTGAAGTTGGAATTTTTTACAATCACACTAAAAGGCCTTTTACTTGCCCAAAAAAGTATGAACTATCAATCAAACGACAGGAGGACTGCAGTAGATTGTGAGCAACTGCAAGTTTTAACAAAGTTATAATCGTGTTGATTATTCAGAGACCTCAGAAAATAGTATGAATTATAATACAGTGTGTTTGATCCGATTAAGAAGTATTTATGATTGCCTGTAAATGAAATTGCAAAAGAACAATGGCCTTTCAGAGACGAGAGCGAGAAAGAGAGCGTTCCTTGGAAGAGAAGATTAGTCGTAAGCGTAATTGCGCAACACGCTCTCGTGTCGTGTGGGAGTCTCTCTCTTTAAAAGGGAGAGTGCAGACCTGTGTTGGACTACAGCAGACGCTCACTTCACTCTTTACTGGCATTCCTCTGGACACTGATTCAGGATGATGAAGTTCACCGTCACAGCCTTCGTGTTTCTGATCTGCAGCGCCGCTCTGCTGTCCACAACAGAAGGTAAGCAGAATATAACATTCATGATGCTGTTTTAAATCAAATCATCTGCAAATATTTACACCAACTCTCTCTCTCTGTCACTGCAGGAGCACCTCTCATGAACATGCGCTGCCGGTGCATCCAAACATACTCAAAACCACCAATCCCTGCCGGAAAAGTCCTCTTGTTGAAGGCGATTGCTGCTGGACCAAACTGCAAACATGAGGAGATATTGTGAGTGTGAAACTGACGAACACTTCAAATACACACTCATTATTGCTGCTTGCTTCCATCTGTCAATGTTGGACACTTGTTGCTTTTCTTTCACTTATTTTCTTCATATTAAAAGGTCTTTAAGATCATGAGAGAGGCTGGTAGCGTGTGAAAATGCATAACTGATGATGAGTGAATGTGAAATGGTGAAAATAAAAGCCATACAGGTTTGAAACAGCATAATTTACTCACCTTGATGTTGTTTCAAACCTGTATGGCTTTTGTTTTCACCAGAATACCTGAGCTGGATAAGAGCAGTGTGGATATTTTGCTATAAATAAATGCTTTTGTGTTTCACGGAAGAAAAGCATTGAATTTATGAATTTGGAAATAATACCTTAAAAAGTCTTTAAAAAGTCTTGAATTTTGATATCTGGGTCTTAAATTGTGCTGTATGTCAGTGTTAATTTCATTGACGAAAATAATGATAAACTTTTCTTCAACGACATTTTTTCACTGACGAAAACGAGACGCTAGTTTTGAATGACAAAAACTATGACAAATCTATTGCCATTTTCGTCAAAGTAAAAAACTAGATGAAATTGTTAGATAGTGTCGATCTGGGAAGCGATCCAGTCAGAACTGATGTCCTGTGTGTGTTTAGCTAATGTTAAAACACAACTTAACATTGTTGGGGAAACTTTCTTGTGGCCTGCTGAAATGTTTTTATTTTACCTGCTTGACTTATCATCTTTTACCCATTCCACATTTGAAAAACAAACTTGAAGGATTTTGTTTTTCTTTGCTGGCAGGGACGGGAAATTGGTATTAATTTTTTATATAAATGGCCTTAAAAAGAGTTGAATTTAACTCTTGAAGAAACCTGTAGGAACCCTGTATCAGAATGTCACGTGTAATTTTATAGATTTTAAATAATCGTACATTTGTTTCTTCCAGTGCCACATTGAAGAAAGGAGTGATGTGTCTCAATCCTAAAGTTGACTGGGTGATTTCTCTCAAGAAAGAGTAAGTTTGTGTGATGATTTGTCAATTTTATTATCTGCTTCTTCAAATCATGCTAATTAATCATTTTAATTAATGCTTCAGATTGTAATGTACTGTGTCTCGTCATGTTTGCAGGTTTAACACAAGAAACGTCACAGAGAGCAACGTTACGGAAATGATTAATTCAACTGTTGCTACTGTAAGATAGAATTTATCCATTTGGATTTATAAATGAAGTATCGAATGTGAAAGCATTCTTTTGCTCTTAAACTGTGAATTTATTTTTACTTTTTTACTGTAATTTTTTTTCTGACCTTGTTTTTTATTTTGTATTTATAGTTGTCACACGGAATTATTGTTTTTATATGTTGATTTGCATTGTTTTTGAATAACGACACGCTTATATTTGCAATAAAAGATGTTTCAATTATCATAATGGATATTTTTGGTGTTTTTTATTATGCTTATTTGTCATCTTTCATAACATTACCAGGTTACTGTATATTACAACATGAATTCAGTATTATTCCCTGAGCTATTCACCATCATGTCATTCTGCAGAACCCATAATAATAATAATAATAATAATAAAAGTATAGTGCATCCATACATTGTAAACAAACTCCACATGGTTCTTGTGCGTTAATAAAGGCCTTCTGAAGCAAATCGATGAGTTTGTGTTAGAAAATATTCATATTTAACACGTTAAAAAGTAAAATTCTAGCTTCCGGTGTGGTGAAACGACGAGTCCCCGCTTAGGACCCAAGCAATCTGATTGGTTCAAAGCTAGTTTTATGGGTAATCGCTTTAGTGCCTGGTTACAAATAACAAAAATCACTTTATTATAGAAGACGTATGAACTACGTATAACGGGTCATCTTTTAATTTATATGTTTAAAGTTCTCGACTGAAAAACTCTTAAAACTAAATTTTGTGACACTTTAAAAGAAGTATTGTTAAATTTTGCGGGCTTTTCCCCTCTGCTTTTGACGCAACCTACTATGAAAGGCGCTATACAAATAAATGTATTACTTGATGGCAACAAACTGCTTTTATCTTTTATTTTTCATCTTATCTTTATCGGGATTTAGCATTTAGCATACATACAGAAGCCATCTTAGAAAATAGTCTCGATAAGTCAAACCACGAACGTCGTGCTGAGTGATCTGAACCGAATAAAGTTCAGCGAACTGTATGAACGGCGTTCGGGGATTGACTTATCGAGACTATTTTCTAAGATGGCTCCTGCTATGTATACATGGAGTGAACTGTCTTTATAATGTATCTTCTTATTAAACGGTCTGTACACTTACAAAGTTGTCAATGCTTCGTTTTGCATGTATGGAGCCTTGTTATGTTACTGTGTTAGTGTGGGGCTATTTTGAGCCTTGTTAGTGGTATAAACTAGCAATTTCTTTTACTTAGTCAATGCCTCCATTACTAGCATTATACGCTAAACAGTTTTTAGAGATAAAACTCTTTACATTCGATTATCATAAACAATTCTCAGAGAACGATTGACTAAGTGCCGATGTTTTATTTGACCAAAGGTTCATTGTTCGTCGGAGTTCTCCTTTAAGTCAAGTCTCACTTTAGATATTCTCTGGTCAAGTGTTTCCCGAGTAAGGCTTTTTGTTTTTTACGTTGGCATGACGTTCACATGAGCACGAAACTACTACGATGGTACCTTAGCATTTCACAGACACACCGTGAAACGTTGCAAAAATAGGCTGAAACCGCTGAAATGTGATGCTTGGAAGACGCAAGTTTCAAGATGTTTGGTTCACCAAAGAAGATTACAAAGATTTTTTTCTTTTTGTTGTCCCTTATTTAACTGTAAAGTGATGCGTTCCGAATCAAATTAATTCGGTATGCGATTTGTCCATAGACAGTGTCCCATTTTAGCCATTTTCTGGTCAAGTGTTTCCCGCATAAGGCTTTTTGTTTTGTACGTTTTGTACACACACTGTATATGACATAAATATGACAAATGGAATATCGGTTCTCTGTCATAAGGCCAAAAATTTATGCAAAAAAAGAAAAGCTTTTTGCCTAATTGTTTGACAGATTAAAGCTGTAATAAGGTATCTTACATACACTATTTAACCTTGCTCTCACTTGAATTGTCCCCACATTAAGTCCTTGAATTTGAGGGTATTGGACCTGGAAAGTCCTTGAAAGGTCCTTGAATTTGATGTGTGGGAACCCTGTATGAAATATCTAACCATCATGCATGACTTTTTGTCACCATTGTTGTGATACATATGCAAAATCTTGATGTCTGTGTGAGACTATATGGGACTTTTTCTCAAAACATTGTGTAAACATGCTTTTTATCCACCTTCAAATAAGTGATAATTGTAATGCAGTCCCACAAGATCGATGGCTATAAATTACAGATATAAACACAAAAACCTAAACATAATGTCAAATGCTCACCTTGTGTTGATTTTATCATCATCAACAAGGAGCTGACGACAGCCAATTTTTCATTTCCTTGGCTTTCTCTGGCACAACAATGGTGTTATACAAACACACAGTTACAACAGCCAAAGAGAGAACTGGGACCAAGAGCCCAACTAAAGCAAACACTGATGGGGTCTTAAAATGAAACAAATATTAAAATCTAAACAGTGTACGGAGAAAAATAAACATGAGTTTTAATTGAATGCATCCTGAGAGTGTTTATTTGGTCCAGAAACAGTATAAATTGTCTAAATGAGACCATGAATAATGTTGAAAATGGACACATTTGAACTAGTTTTAAACCTTGAATGAAGGATCGATTGACGTCAATTAGAGGTGGGCAGATCGATACTAATATCGATACCAACGTTGGTATCGGTATTGATCGATACCAACGTGAAAATATCGATACTTAAGTTTCAGTTTCTCTCGTTTTGCGACCTGACCGTGTTTGTTAAAATGCTGCTGCTGTGAGTCACGTGACTCACCACAAGCGCGCTCCAGGACTACCACCAGGCGCGCGCGCGCCGCTCATTTCTAGTCTACAGCAGCACAATCAGATGGAGAACTTATGACTTTGTTTATTTAAGAAAAAAATCCTGAAAAGAAGTGCACTAAAGAAGAGAAACATTTTTTTAACATGCTACTTGAAAAGATAATTTGTTTTTACATTTTTTATATTTGTGAAGTAATAATTTTGTAACTTTGTTTAAATAGAACAGAAGTAACCAAAAGTTGTTTCTGAACAAAAGCTTTTGTAGTACTGATTTTAACTGATTAATAACCCAAAATGCAAATCACAAAATAAAAGTCATAAAAATTCATTTAGATTTCGGTTTAAGAGGCATCCACCTTAATTGTTAAAAAGTATTGGTATCGGTATCGGCGATACTGGCCCTGTATTTACTTGGTATCGGATCGATACCAAATCTAGCGGTATCGCACACCTCTAACGTCAATATCAAACGTGCAGAACAGGTCAAAAAAAGACGTCATAAGAACTTTCATTCTGGTCCCTCAGTGGACGTCTTTTCAACGTCCGACTTTTACATTCGTTTATAATGGTTTTTATTTTTTTATATGATAGTTTAGGCCAATGTGAGTGTAGCGGTGGAATTTCTATAGTAATTTCAACCTCACACTCAGTCATGGTGATATCGCGAGACAGCTTTTCACTCAACGCAGACTGATCTCATGAAGTAGCGTGTGTACAACATGCCAATTCGTATTTCCATTTCCACAGCGTGTTTGAACGCCGTTGACTTAACATTATTACTGTATAGACGAATCCGGCGAAACTACCGTAAGTAAGCGGGCGCCATTACTGAGCTGTTGCTGGGTAGCGTTGCGCCATTGCCTCCTATTGTTTTAGTTGCAACTTGCAACCACTGGAATAAATAGCCCGCGATTTAAGACTGTCACTAACGTTACAACGTTACCCCTTGTATAATGTCGAGTGGGTAAACAGTTTCTGTTATAAATTGTTTCAATGGTGGCAGTAAAATTTCAATTTTGAAGAGAAAACATTGTGAATACCCCGGGTCGACTGCCCCTGTCTGGTGCCGTACGGTTTACACAGATTTCCTGGGCGAGTACAAGACGTGGACATTCGCGTATAATAACAATTATTTAATGACATAAGTAAAAAAATATAATAAATATGTGATACAGTGATCAGGAAAATCTCCTCTCTTGCTATTTTTTCTATTCAGTTAACATGTTATGGTCATTAAATGGCTTTCCTGAGCTAAATGTAACGTTATGTGACATAATTGTTCTCCTGCTGTTATATTGACCTCTTTCCATGGTTTAAAAACAATAGTTGGTCGATATTGTGTATACTTTCTAGCTGTAACGTTACCTTACCCATGCCCGTTGCAATGTAAAAATGAGATAAATAATGGACACAAATGAAAAACATGAATTTGTTTTTTTGATTTCATTTATTTATTGTTGCCAAATGGACAGATCTTTTTATAGTTTATTCGTTAGCAAACGTTAGCCCTAGCTAGCTTGCCAAGCTATTTTCATAAATAATCTGTAAGATCGTTTGTACCTTCATCTGTGACTGGAGGCCACTGTCTAACATCATCAACCCAACAAGTCTGCCTGGCTGTAGCTGTCATCGAGGGTGCGTTATCACCTTATCTCCGAGGTTTGTTTACATACCGGTGTAACAGCTCAGTAATGGCGTCGCCACAAGATGGCAGCCTACACAAGAATGCTCGTCGGATTCGTCTATATATAAATATATGACTTACCTCAACCCCGTCCCTAAACCTACCCGTCACTGGGGTTAATGGCATTTATGACTGTTCTTTTACCATCCTAGTAAAAAAAAAAAGATATGACTTACCGCAACCCCGTTCGTAAACCTAACCGTCATTGGGGTTAATGGCATTTATGACTGGACATTTGATGGCGTGTACAGACACGCGGAATTACTTGGACGTTAATGGCGTAGACATACACGCATACCCGCGGATATACCTTGCAATTCAAGTCGCTTTGGATAAAGGCATCTGCCAAATGTGAACGTGTAAATGCAATGGATTTCTTCAACGATGCATCCTACTATGGTAGTGAAGCATAGAGTTACATCGATGGACGGGAAACGCACCCCTGCTTAGGAGTTGAGGCTGAAATTTGCTCTGTGTGTGTTCGTGATAATTATGATTCATGTTTTCGTGCACATCTGCTTAATATCAGCCTTCATGGTGGTCAGATTCACTTCATTTTCTATGTTGACTTACTGTTATCTCTAAGTAATTGAATGTTAGATTAAACCACAGTGTATTTGGTCATAGTGCAATGCACAGACAATAACAGACAAAAGTGCGTTTATTATTGTCAATTTATTATTTATTGACAGTGAAATACCTGAGTGTATTTGTTGAGATTACATTATAAATAGGTGTGCCTAAGTTTTAAATAAAGTCTACAATTGTCATGTTTTCCCCATGAACCTTGAAGTATTGTAACAATATTACCCAAACAATATATAAAAACAACCTGAAATTTAAGGAAAATATCTATTATTAAGAAAATGTTTGAGCTGGGTTATTTTTTTAGGAGTATGACATCAATATTCAACATATGAATCTCAACAATGGTGACAATCAACAAAGCCATTATGCGACTTTCTAGTGGTTCACAGTTGATCACCATTGTAGTTATTCATACGCTGATTTTCGATGTCTGTGTGAGTCCATATGATCCTGTCAAAACAGTTTCAAGTCATTTTTTGTTTAGGTTTATATACTTTTACTTGAGTATAACTTTTGAGTACTTTTACCACCCCTGGCCGAAATCCACACTTTAGGTGTATGGTGCATTATTATGATGGATTTTATTGTCTTTTTTATTATTTCACAATCCCGGTTTGATCTTAAAGTTACTTCTGGTGAAAATTAGTCATCTGTGAAAAATGACAAAGGCTTAGACAAGACTCATGGGTGCCTTCAGCAGAACCTGGGTTCACATAGAAAGATCTGTTGAGCAATCACTTTAAACAAGCATGATGTCAGTGGTGCGGCTCTTTAAAAGAGAAAGTCCTGCCAGATTATCCACAAACACTATCAACAGACGGGAAAGTGAATTCCAGCAGCCCTAAGGCTTAAACAGCCCTCATTTACGCGAAATCTCACAACAATGAAGTTCACCGTTACAGCTTTTCTTCTTCTGACCTGCATGACACTGCTGTCAAACCAAGGTACGCAGAGGCGTTTTCTGCATGTTTATTGGAAATATGAATTGTATTTGATGAATTTAAGTTTAAAATTTAGATTGAAATTGTCACGTGTCAAGGCACTCGTTTCGAATAAAGATCAGTGGTGCAAATAGAAATCAGTTCTGAAAATGTGTTGAGAATTGTTAATACTCTCTTTTCACAAAGTCTTCGCTAGATTGATAGTGCCACAGCTGCGCTGCCCGTGTGTCGGGACATATTCGGGAAAACCAATTAATCCCAAACTAATTCAGAACGTAGAGACGATTCCTGCCGGAGTAAAATGCAAAACCCTGCAGATCATGTGAGTGTGACGCGCCAAAGAAATTAATATTGTCTCTTATAATCTATTTAATATGTTGTTTTTTTTTAATTGGTCTCAAACCTTCTTTGTCTTACACAGTGTCACTCTGAAACAAGGACAGACCTGCCTCAATCCCAATGATGAATGGGTGAAAAAGATCATTGAAGGATAATTTCGCATCTGTGTTTATGTGCAAAGGCTTATGGTTGTGTTTGTTGGAGTCCTGTGAAAAATGTGGGTGTTCAATGCAAAACTTATATGTATCGTCTCGTATTGCAAAAATGTCAATGCAACTCTTTATTTGCAGATGACTTGCTCATTAAAGCCACAATCTGTACTTTTTCGGCTTTAAAAATAGCAAAAATAACTGTATCTATGTTATATATTTCTATTAGATGTGTACTTACATTATCCCGACAGTTTCCACCAACTTTCAAATACGGAGAAATTTATAGTTTAATTCGAAGACACGGGACGTTTCTTTATTTCCGTTTCGTCGTCCGTCTATGGCGTCATATAACCTTTGACTCCTCTATTTTCTCTAACTTCCTTGCGGAACCCGGCGAAACCACCAAACACAAAGGGGAACACTGGACTACCGCCAAGAAAGCATAGAAAATGACGAAGAAAAAAAAAAGTAAGACGTATTTTTATGCGTGTAAATCACGTGCCCGCTCACGAGCGCTCACTCAGACGAGATGCACTGTCCCCCGGTGCTGCTCGCGCAGATAGCTCTGTCCGTTCCGGTCGTCTCATTCAAATCAGCCAACTGTTGCTGTTAGCGAGCCGCGCAGGAGAAGTATGACAGGTAAACATTGGGGTTGCATTTAAAGCTTCTTGACAAGCTAAATCTACAGAGAGATGCCGTATATCCGTATATTTTGTAAAAACGATCATGTCATGTCATGAGCTGAGCTGGTTGTCATTGACAGCGACAACAACTCCCGCGAGCCCACGCTCTTTCCTGACGTCATCAAAGTACGTCTTTGTTATTATGTGAAATGAGTGACCCCTGGTGGCCAAAAAAAATACATATTGTCCGTTTAAAAGTGATGAATAGATAAACAGGCTTGCATGATTGCGAATTGCACGGCAAATGTTCGGAAAGCGCTATTGCTGATCTACCATAAATGACACTTTTTATTAAAAAAGTACAGAAAATTTTGTGGAAATCATGTAGAAAACATGTGGAAAATAAATATATATTTTTAAAGTTTTCAACAATTTTCAGAAAATGGTCTTTGTCCACTTCAACTCCAAGATGGCTATAAATATGGATGGATGGATGGATGGATGGATGGATGGATGGATGGATGGATGGATGGATGGATGGATGGATGGATAGATAGATAGATAGATAGATAGATAGATAGATAGATAGATAGATAGATAGATAGATAGATAGATAGATAGATAGATACTTTGATAGATAATTTGATGGATGGATGGATAGACGGACGGATGGACGGATGGATGGATAGATGGACGGACAGATAGATGGATGGATGGGTGGATGGGTGGGTGGGTGGGGGGATGGATGGATGGATGGATGGATGGATGGATGGATAGATAGATACTTAGATAGATACTTAGATAGATACTTAGATAGATAGATACTTTGATAGATGGATGGATGGACGGACGGACGGACGGACGGACGGACGGACGGACGGACGGACGGACGGACAGATAGATAGATAGATAGATACATAGATGGATGGATACTTAGATAGATAGATGGATGGATGGATGGATGGATGGATGGATGGATGGATGGATGGATGGATGGATAGATAGATAGATAGATAGATAGATAGATAGATAGATAGATAGATAGATAGATAGATAGATAGATAGATAGATAGATAGATAGATATATAGATAGATAGATAGATAGATAGATAGATAGATAGATAGATAGATGGATACTTTGATAGATTAAGGCAATGATTTGATAATTATAGCAGTAGATAAGAAATCACTTTTGTGAAATTAATAGATTCCAAAGAAAGTCATGTTTGAATTTTCATGAGTAAATGTTCACAATGTTTATTTTGTGGTGAACTATTGCTTAAACATACTTTGAGATCTGACATTATTTATATTTTGATGCCTGGGAAAATTGTGATTTCGTAATACTTAATGGATGATGCAAGAATCCTCCTTTTTGTTACTTGCATATCTGCCGCCGGACTTCTTTCTGAAGTGCATAAATGCATAATGGTGCACGAATGAATAATCGACAGATTTCAGATTACTTTGCTGGTGTCGTCCTTTAAACACTCATGTGCAGAAACTTGACTTGAATTTTTATGTATGACATGAACTCGTTTTTCTTCATGCATTAGCCACAAAATGCTGATTTTTTTTTTTTTTTTTTGGCAGAGATTTATCCTCCAGAAAAAAATGATTCACTCTTCACATGAACTTCTCTCATGCCCTCTGTATGACCACTGCTCTGTTCAGTCTCTCACCATGCAGGAGAAAGAAGGATAGGACCATTATTTGGGGAAAACATTATTTGCATCACATAGAGCATGCTTATACACTCTCAGAAAAAAAGGTACAAAATCTGTCACTGGGGCTGTACCATTTCAAAAGGTAAACTTTTGTCCATTTTTTGGTGTTAATTTGTACATTTAGGTGCCAATATGTACATTAAGGTGCTAATATGTACATTTTTGGTGCTAATGTACATTCTAGGTGCTAATATGTACATTATAGGTGTCAGTATGTACATTTAGGTGCTAATATTGACATTTATTTGCTAATATGTACATTCTAGGTGCTAATATGTACATTTAGGTGCTAATATTGACATTTTTTTGCTAATTTGTAAATTTTAGGTGCTAATATTTACATTTAGGAGCTAATATGTACATTTAGGTGCTAATATGGACATTTATTTGCTAAGATGTACATTTAGGTGCTGATGTGTACAGTTTAGGTGTCAACATGTATATTTAGGTGCTAATATGGACATTTATTTCCTAATATGTACATTTTAGGTGCTAATATGTGCATTTAGGTGCTAATATGTACATTTTAGGTGTCAACATGTACATTTAGGTGCTAATATGGACAATTATTTGCTAATATGTACATTTAGGTGCTAATATGTACATTTAGGTTCTATTATGTACATTTTAGGTGCTAATATGGACATTTAGGTACTAATAAGTACCATTATGCACCCTTTAGATACAAAAGTTTACCTTTTGAAAAGGTACAGCCTCAGTGACAGCTTTTGGACCTTTTTTTCCTGAGAGTGTAGATTGTATGGCTGTATGCATGCATGGATAAGTTAATAATTAAATTTACAAAGAAAATAGACTTGGCCAGTTAAAGTTTGTGGAGTAATTTCTACTTAGTTTTTATGCTTAGTTTTTAAATAATATATTAAATACAATGCATAAATGATCCCCTTCGTCCCCGCTGCCATTGCGGTTTCAAAATACATTTAGCATGGCTTGCATTCTTAAAATGTTACGGGATTTTCCCATATGTGACAACGGTTTAAAATTGTTTGTCAACCGACTTTTTGTTTTTCCTCATTTTTAAACACTATATGGCCTGGTTTCATTGACAGGGCTTAGATTAAGCCTTAGTTCAGATTAGGACATGGCTTTTATGGGTTTTTATATGCCTTAGAAAAAAACATTGGTGTGCATCTTGAGACAAAACAATAAAAGTAATATTTTATGATAAGTCACTGCTAATTTTTTCAGTTAGCTCAAACATGCATTTTAGTCTGGAACTATATTACACCTTATCTGTTAAACCAGGGTTAAATTTGATATTTTGTTTGTTTGATTTTTCTCACATGAAGTATCAGTAACTCAAATTGTTTTTGCAGTGTATGACAAGTTTTGGTAAGAAAACAATGTTTTCTTACTTGCAGATCAGATCAACACATATTATGAATCTGTGTCCAATAATCGTCCTTACTGACCAGTGCTGGACACTTGACAACTCATAATGATGTCAGACCTGGCAACTCAGTATGATTATATAACATATATAAAGTACTTTTGTGTTTTTTACTTGAGTACAATTGAAAATGACAACTTTTATGAAGTAATGTTTTATGAGGGTCTCACACACACACACCAGAGCTTACTACTCTTTTATAGACTTCTCAGTTATTATTTAACTACTTTGTCTCAAAAAGAATAGATAAACAGACAGACGGACGGACGGACGGACGGACGGACGGACGGACGGACGGACGGACGGACGGACGGACGGACGGACGGACGGACAGATAGATACCGATAGACAGACAGACGGATGGATAGATAGACAGACAGACAGACAGATAGATAGATAGATAGATAGATAGATAGATAGATAGATAGATAGATAGATACCGTTAGACAGACGGACGGACGGACGGACAGACAGACAGATCGATCGATCGATAGATACCGTTAGACAGACGGATGGATGGATAGATAGACAGACAGATAGATAGAGAGATGGACGGACGGACGGACGGACAGACTGACAGATAGATAGACAGACAGACAGACAGACGGATTGATAGATAGATAGATAGATGGATGGATGGATGGACGGACGGATAGATGGATGGATAGATAGATGTGTTTTTTCTGATTTTTCTAAATAAATTCTAATATTCCGATAATTCTATAATTTTACAGTTGTTTCTTGTAATATTTGGGTTATTACAGAAATAATCAGACTGAGTCACGCAGGAGAAGCTCTGACTGGTTAAACCGCTCACGTCTGCAGGGGGTTTCGAACTCGGTTAGCAGGAGAACATGAGATGCGTCCAGATGACACACGGCTGATAGACATGTGAACAGACACAGACCACATATTTACACACGAGTCTTCACACGCACATGAAGAGACACACACACACACACACACACACACACACACACACAACGGTTAAAGGGGAAGTGGGATAAAATCAGTACTTTGTATCACGAGGCCTTTGAAATCCTAATATATAAGGCCGTACAGCAGCACGAGTAAATCCATCAGACCTGAGCGTGTCTACTGGAGAAGCTTCACCCATCATGAACGCCGTCCTGATGTTCACCGTTATTGCAGTCAGCATCCTTCTGTCCGCTGGTAAGCTCACATTCATCATCTGTCTATTATACTTCGCTTCAATCTCTAGAAATTACCTGTTTTTTTCTGCTGGCCATGTCTCAATTTCTCCAGCAAGATAAATCCTAAACAATACTCTCTTACAATGTTTGTACATCATGATTTCACTGTAAATAAACATCAGCATTTCGGCTTTTTCCTTGGAGCTGTGATTGCTTCACATTTCCTCAAAGCTGTTGCGTGCTGTTATTTTATAAACCCTATTTGCACAAGACTAATACATCACATGTACGTTAAGAGTTGTGTAAGTGCTGTTGGTCACACTTTGCTGCTTTGGCCTTGCTAACCGTTGTGTGTTTCCTCAGCTGTGCAGCCGCTCGGCGCGGGCTACAACAGCCGCTGCGTGTGTCTGAAGCTGGAGTCCAGGATCATCCCGCCGGATAACCTGCGGCGCGTGGAGATCCTGCCCAGAGGCCCTCACTGCAAGACCACTGAGGTCATGTAAGTTCGTCCCGCGTCTTTTTTGTAATTGTCTTCCAATTGATTGCAGTGATGCAACATGAAATCACAATTATTACAATAATAAATATTATATGTATATATATATATATATATATATATATATGATATTTATTATATTATATATTTATATATATAATATATAATATAAATATAAATAAATATATATATATAAGATATAATATAAATATATAATATTATAAATAAAATAAAATAAAAAAATATATAAATATATATATATTTATATATGAAAAAATATTCAATTAATTAATTGACCGTTACAATTTTTTTTTTTGCGTCTCTTTAAAGTATAACCCCAATAACGATAGCAAATAAAACTGTAATGGTAAAAAAAAGATGAATAAACATGAATAAACAATAAACAATCACAATTATTTGATTTCAAAGGAAGTGAAGCAATAATAAATATATATATATATTTATATATATATATATATAATATTTAATATATAATATATATAAATATATATATATATATATATATATATATATTTACATATATGTATATATATATATATATATATATATATATTTTAAAAAATTAATTCAATTAATTAATTGACCGTAACAATTTTTTTTTTTTTTTGCGGTCTCTTTTAAGTATAACCCCAATAACGTTAGCAAATAAAATTGTAATGGTAAAATAAAGATGAATAAACATGAAATCACAATTATTTGATTTCAAAGGAAGTGAAGCAATATATATATATATATATATATATATATTTATTTATTTATTTATAAAAAAATTAATTCAATTAATTCATTGACCGTTACAATTTCTTTTTTTGCGGTCTCTTTTAAGTATAACCCCAATAACGATAGCAAATAAAATTGTAATGGGAAAATAAAGATGAATAAACATGAAATCACAATTATTTGATTTCAAAGGAAGTGAAGCAATATATATATATATATATATATATATATATATATATATATACATATATATATTTATTTATAAAAAAAAATTAATTCAATTAATTAATTGACCATTACAATTTTTCTTTTTTTGCGGTCTCTTTTAAGTATAAACCCAATAACGATAGCAAATAAAATTGTAATGGGAAAATAAAGCCAAAAATAGAAAAACAAAGCAATTAATTTATTCATGTCACAATGCACTCTGGGAGCACACTTCAACAGATCACAGACAGAATTAAGTTGACAAAACTTAAATAGATTAGGTAAGAGTAACTTGATGCAATTAAGTTATCCTTACTTAATATAATTAAGGCAACGAGTTTGCATTATAAAGTTAAGTAAACTGAACTAATTGTTTTTTACAGATTTTTTTTAGCTGATCGTTTATTTTCAAGAACAATTTCACAACATGCTTGAAAATGAAAATAAAACCACAAATTCTAATCAACACAACCATAAAACCTAATAAATACACTACCTTTTAAGAATTTTAATGTTTTGAAAGAAGTCCCATCCGCTCTGAATACAAATATTTTTGCCGCTTGTTCAAATTACTTAACTAAAATGAGCTTAAGAAACACAATTGCTATACATTTTGTCCAAACTTAATTTGATCGAATATATGTTGAATTTAAGTTTACTTAATCCGTTTGTGTTGGATTACATGAATGAATATTTGTGTTGCGTCAACTCACACTTGGCGTGCTTATTAGTTCCCAGCATGCCTTGCATATGTTGGAATATAAATATAAATGTTGAAATTAAGTGTTATTTTATGCGTTTTTGAGAAAATGAGAAAAGGAAAAGACTTGATAGTGCGTAGTTGTGTTTTATTTTCAATTACATTGAAATGGGTTACCGTTACAAGTCTCTAAGCTCACCAAGGCTGCATTTATTTGAGCAAAAAAAAAAAAATTCAAATTGTGAAATATATTATAATTTAAAGTAACTTTTTTCTATTGTGATATAATTTAAACTGTGATCCAGTATCATTACCCCAGTCTTCAGAGTCACATGATCCTTCATAAATCATTCTAATATGATGATTTTCTGCTTATAATATTTTTTGCGAAATCCAAGATACATTTGTTTGATCATTCTTTGATATATATAAAGTAAACAAAAAAAACATTTAAAAAAAATCACTTGTGAAGTTATCAATGTCTTTACACTTTTGATTCTAAATTATTACATTGTTTAAATTAAAAAAAAATATGATTTTTGTACGTGTACGTTTCTGAAATACATAACTTCGACAGTTTCCTCTGATAACGGATCACTCTAAATTCTAATGTGGATATTTTCTGTTAAAGCTGCTTTGAAACAATGTGTATTGTGAAAAGCGCTATATATACAAATAAATGTGAATTGAATTGATTAATGAATAAAAGTATTTTACCGACCTCAATCTTTGAAACAGCACTTTATCGTCTACATAAATCCTGTTTTCTTTTCATTTATCAGTGCTGGTCTATCGAGTGGAGAAAGGATCTGTCTTAACCCCAGGACACCATGGGTTAAAAGACTCATTCACTTTATTGAGAAAAAAGAGCGAATGGCCAAGAAAGCATAGAAGACATTTACGTTGTGACTTATATTAAATTCCCAGTGTTAAATTAACACTCCTGGTGTACATATAGGACCAAATTAACACTCCTTGAGTTAAATGGACCTACATGTACACCAGGAGTGTTAATTTAACACTGGGAATTTTGCTGTGTACTCACAAGACTAGCTCACTATGTTTTGAAACAGAGCACTTAAATGTAAATTCTTGCCAAATAATATTTTTATATGCATTCTGAGCCCTGTGTTTGTCCTGTCTAACGATTTCAACACACCATGATCCAAATGATATGCTACACTACAGTCTGTTACACTGCATCTATTCATTGTTTTCATTCATTGTATACTGTTACAATCAGTTTGTTGAAAATTATAAAAGTTGTGGAATATATAGATGATGTTTTCCTAATAAATCCTTTCTTATATCAAATCCTGCTCCCTTTTCATGAACTTGCAAGGTCTCCGACTCCCTCTCTTGCAATGTAACTTTATCCACCTCTTAGCTGTCAGCCCCAATACACTTTCACAGGTCTTATCACTTGTGAATTCCTCTAGATGATTTCTCAACATGTTTTGCGCTAATTTATCAAAACAGTGTTTTTTTTTAGCAGACATCTTGAATATCGTCGTTAATCAGTCCCGCTCAGCAAGGAGTTTTTCCACACATTTTTAAAACTGTAATTGCTCCTCTGTACTCTACAGTAGGGGAGGACAGGGCACAACCTAACACATTTTGGTTTTGGCTCAATTATTAAAAAAATTATTAAGTTAGGTTCAACCGAAAAAAAAAAACAATCATGAAAATATTGACTTGCATGGTGTCAAAACACACGTTGTCCAATATCTTCACGAAATATTATCAAAACTTTCCACAAATTCATGGGAGACCGTCTTCTGGCAGCGAGAGAAACTCAACCTGCTTGATCCCGATGAACTATGTCAAAGGTTTGCCCCATGCTCCCCTAACTACAATCTCTAATCTTCCATTTCTTGGTCAATTAATTGGAAAAAATAGTATCCATATGGCTCAATGACACTAACAAACTTCAGTCTGGCTTCCTTGCAAAAAACATATCAGAAAAAGCCTTAATTAACATTTTAAACCATCTACTTTCACAGGTAATGTAATTGCTCCTCTGTACTCTACAGTAGGGGAGAGCGGGGCACAACCTAACACATTTTGGTTTTGGCTCAATTATTAAAAAAAATATTAAGTTACTTAAATTATTAAGTTTAAATCATCTCTGCTACAAATGAACACTTAAAGTTTTTTTTTTTCTAGGACCAATCATTTTCGTACTGTTGCACTGAAAGTGACAGAAGTGCAAATTACCCCATATGCGGGGTTAATTGTAACAGACAGAGGGGTTAGTTAGTTGTAGCACGCATAATTCAGAAGAATTTTATTTGTATAGTTTGATATTATTTGTGCATCTGTATAGATAGATTTCCATACATCCATCCCTCATCCAATCATCCTTCTATTATGGATCAGTATCATGGATAGAGACAGAAAAGGGCTGCACAGTTTTGCAATAAATAATAATAAATAAAATCATAAAATATTGTAATTGCAATTGAATTAGATTTGTGTGTGGTAGCTGTATGTACAATTATTAATAATAATAATAAATGAGCTTAAAATACAAATGTAAAGGGTTTATTGCTTTAAAAACAGGCCATATTTTGAATAAATAAACAAGTGATCAATCCATAGGAAACTACATTTTAAATTCCAACATTGTTTGTGAAAGTCCAACAAAGTTAAATGTATAAATAAATACTCAAACCTTGATTGAATGTTTGATATACTGTATATACTGTATTCCCAAGGGAAATGTAAGGCATCCAGTAGATTAGACAACAGATTTCCACATCTATCACACATACAATATAAATAAAAATTTTTAAAAATAATAATAATACTAAAAAAAACATGCATACACATACCTAAATATATTAAAATTTCTTAAAATTCCTAATAATTTTAACTATGACTAGGATATTGGCTATTAGCTGGCTATTAATCAATCAGAACAGTACATGACGGAGAATAAATTATAAATTCTAAAAGTAAATGTAATGGATGTTAGGTGCCATGGAAGGCTAATCGAGTCCAGATAGTGTAGTGTAAAAAGTGCAAAAAAAAAATCAAATCTCCTACTCAACAATTGTACAACAGGCAAAAATAATATAAAGAGTTTCTCCTCTTTTTATAGTTTATTTATAATATAAAAAAAACTCCTGAAAAGTTGCGATGGCTCCCTGTTTTCATTTGATTATCGTTGTACACTTGGAGGCTTGTTTGTAACGCTACAACTAACCCCGCTGTGTATTACATGTTTCAAGCCTTGCTAACAGTTTCTAGGAATTGCTGACATGTTTCAAAACGGTGTTTGGGCCAACAAGACAGTGATTAAGCCAATATAAAGTTAGATTTGGAAACGTATACTCCCCAACTCAGAAACCTGAAAAAAACCTATGATGAGAACATTTACTTGCATGGTGTCAAAACACTCTTTGTCCAGTATCTTCACGAAATATTATCAAAACTTTCCGCAAATTCGCGGGAGACCGTCTTCTGGCGGCGAGAGAAAAAGACTGACTGACTATGTAAAAGGTTTGTGTTACATTTAACCCCGCGTTAGGTTGTGCCCCGCGCTCCATAACTACAATCTCTATAATCTTCCATTTCTTGGTCAATTAATTGAAAAAATAGTATCCATACGACTCAATGACACTAACAAACTTCAGTCTGGCTTCCTTGCAAACAACAGAACAGAAAAGGCCCTAATAAACATTTTAAATGATCTACAAGTAATTCAGATCTCATGTAACTTGGCGATCATTGTTCTGAGTGCGTCCTGAAACTACTGTTCATGAGATACTCGCACTCTAAAAAAATCACCCAAATTTGGGTCAAATATGGACAAACCCAAATGCGAGTGCAACTGATTACATAAATGTGTGGGGTCAGGTCCAGACTGGTTCAGATCCTACTTAAAGAGCAACTTGCAGGTTGGACACCCCTATATAGCATAGTGTAAGTTGACGATAAAACAACAAGATTTTCTGAACTGGAGTAATATATATTTAGCCATTAACGATATTTTGAGAAAAATTGTGATAAAATAACTCCCGCGTCTATGACGCACTAACCGGAAGTGACGATTGGCGAGGCAGTCTGTTCAAGTTCAGGCTCAGGTTACAATGGATGCGAACGACGAAACCGCGTTCTGTGATATTGACGAATATGCCTATGATGACCCACAGGCAAATAATTATGAGCCTTCTAGGCGAGATAGAAGTCAGGGGGAGATCGGGAGACGAACAATGGGCAGAGGAGAGAAGTAACGTTAGAGTTGTGGTGTCGAGAAAACCAGTGGCGAATACAGGGCAAGTGAGTTCATGTAAGTTAGCACCGTGGTTAACGCTGATTCATCTACTGTATGGCTATACCTTGGTGTTTTGCAATAAATCTGCCTTAGCAAACATACATTTGACTTTGTTCTTGATTAAACATCTATTTAGATTGTCTTAATTTAAGCCAGCAACATTTTGTCTTCTCATATTCTACGCTGACAGTGATTATGCAGACCATCCAAGCTGGTTAGCACTATCCACATTGATCATGCCATAACAACAAATAAATAATGCTTTTCAAATGCAGTTTGTGATACAATTTAAAGCGAGTGAAATGTGCGCCACAAACGACCGAGTGTGTGTGTGTTAACAGACGTGGCAGTGAAGTCTGCTCTATTCACCTGCACATAACGCACCCAAGACCAAAAAGCCTTGTTTTTCCTTGAAGGAAAATGATGGATATGATGTCCTGACAGGCTGGAATTCGTGCAACAACCACAAACACAATAATTTACCATTATGGCTTCGATCTAAAACTATATGTCTCTCGCTACTGCTCTAACTACATCAACACCCAGCAATGAGAAAGCGGCCGCGAGCTGATTTGTTTTCCTCGGGCCACGTCATATGACGCGTTGCTTGCTGGAAAGGCGTATTCCAGAGCCTAGCGCATTTTCATCAAAATCTCTACATCAAATGAGATTTCATTAGTAATTTTTACATAAGTGTTTTTAAAAGAGCTCTGCAGACAATTTAAAATCTTAATTTAGAAATAAAATCAACCTGCATGTTGCTCTTTAAGCAGCAGCAGGGAATGCTATGTTACACCTCTAGATGTTGTGTCCTATCTTGTGGCGTTCCTCAAGGCTCAGTATTTGGCCCTCTATTATTTAACCTTTTCCTTTAGCTAGAGTACGATATTTGTTTGATGACATGCGACTCTTACACTCTTAGAAGAAAAGGTTCTTTATAGAACCTTAAAGGTTCTATCAGCGCTACGTATTTGGAACCCCTAAAAGGTTCTATACACTCAAAAAAAGGTTCCTCTGTGTTCTGGGGTCTCATTTATAAAGCGTGCGTACGCACAAAACAGGGCTGGAAACGTACGTACGCCAGTTTCCACGCTAAGGTTGTGATCTATAAAAAGCAAACTTGACGGGAGAAAGTGCGCACCATTAAGCAAACTTTGAGCCGTGCGTACGCACATTCTGGAGACAAAGGTAATTGGCGACACCGATGGTGAGGTGTAGTTAAATGTCTTTTTGGTCACTTTTAGACCGAAAATCTAAAGAAAATTATAGCCTATCTATAGACTACAAAAATAAAATAGCCTACAAATAAAATTTCACTCACCAAGCGAATCACTTGAAGCCAATATCCATCCCTTCTTAAGTGTCTGCGCCAGCACGCGCACTGGGCTGTTTAGTGAAACTGACGCGCATAATCTAACTGCAGATGAACCGTATATCTTCATGAGTAGGCTAATAAATACAGTGCACGTTCTCAATAACAGTTTAAATAAATGAAATAATGATTTAAACTATGTTTTACTTCTGATATAAACATTTAGATTAAATATGCCATTCTCATTAATGGAGTTAAACATTTAAACTACATGAAATCATTACTGAGAAGTTACAATATATATATATATATATATATATATATATATATATATATATATATATATATATATATATATATATATATATATATATTCAATAAATACAAATATATATTTGTTGTGGATGCAATGCTTTTGAACACAGTGTTTTAATGTTTTATCTACAGATAATTGCTAATCATGATAATCGCAGATTGTCTGAGAAAATAATTCCATGCAAATAATGCACAACCATGTCTTTCCATTAAAAATATAAATTCATTAAAAATACTATTTGGCCAGTGGAAAAGATTGAGAAGATCTTTCTCTGAGATGTATTTGACAATATTTGATTTATACATTCAAAAACAAGGCAAGGATATAGGCAACGAAAAAAATAAAATAATTTATTGTGACACGGCACATCTGTGTTTCATATTTTCCTAACATCTTGTACGTTAACATGGTATCACGTGGATGAATAATCACATGCAAATGATATGCAGATGAGGATATGCATATTTAAACTAGCCGTTGTAAGCTCCATATATGGTTATTTCGGGGAGGAGACGCGTGTGCGCACAATCTCCCGCTGACTGGGATTTATAAAGTGAATTCTGGGCAGGTTCTGGCGTACGCACAGTTTTATAAATCTGAATATTTTTTGGCGTACGCCATTTTTGGCTTTCGGGCGCACGTACACTTTTAGTAAGGATCCTACGCACAGTTTTATAAATGAGACCCCTGGGCTTCCATACTTGGCCAATAGAACCTTTTACCCCAAAACGATGGTTCTATATAGAACCATTTTGGAGTTCCATATATATGAAGCGGGGGATGGAACCATTTCTGGTTCTAAATAGAACCATGATTTCTTCTAAGAGTGTGTATCTATCACTTGGACCAGACGGCTACAATTCAGTTTACACCCTTTTGGACTGCATAAAAAGAGAGCATAAAATCGTGGATGTCACAGAACTTTCTACTACTGAACAAAGATAAGATAGAAGTACTTCACTTGTTATCAGTAATGTCATATAGTAACAATCTATTGCTCTATATCTTGCTTCTTTATCGCTAAAAGCCAGTATAGACAGGTCAAGAACTGAAGAATCATGCTTGACATGGACCTCAGTTTATAAAACAAACATATGAGCAATTTTTTCTAAAACGGCCTACAGAATGAGAATGAGAAACTCGTTCGTACATTTGTTTAATGTAGACTTAATTACTGTGTTATTCAGATTCAGATCCCTTCACTGGCGGCCAGTGTTGGGAGTAACGCATTGCAAAAGTAATACATTACAGTAACATATTACTTTTTGCTGTAACGCAGTAGTGTAAGGCATTACTAATCAATTTTCAGTAATATTTTACTCGTTACATGTTCAGTGAGGCTTGTATTACAGTTGTATTACAGTGTATTGTCTGCTTTTACTTCTTAAAGGCAACAGACTATGTGAAAGTTTTAAAGCAGTCTTTTAGTGCCAGTTCAGAGCGGTCACGTCTGTAACATTGTTTTTCCTCATAAATGCGAAGTAGCCTATATACGTTTCAATACATGTATTTTCTGAGAATTTTTATTTCAAGTTTTGACTGCAAATGTCATGTCCATAATGCTGGACTTCCCCAATTTTAAATAATTTATCCTCAACTAGTTTTGTGGTGTAGGTCTACGTATTTTATAATGTTAACTTCAAATAATACTAATAGCCTAATTTAAAGATAAGGCAGCATTGGATCTGGACGGTAAGGAGAATAACGCTGGAGTTGGAAGAGGTGTGTCGTGATTCTGTAGGTTCGTGAATCTGAGTCGTGTGGCGAATCGTGATTTCGGTTTCTTATTGCATATCGTTACAGCCCCAAAGTTAAGTTCTACTTAGTTATTTTGGTGAAAGTAACTCAAAAGTAATACATGAGTAATGTAACGCATTACAATTCTGAGACAGTAATATTGTAAGGTAATGAATTACTTTTAAATAACAGTAACAAGTAATACCTAATGTATTACAGTTTGGAAGTAACTTGCACAACACTGCTGGCGGCCTGTAAAAAAGAATCGTGATTTTAACGGTAAAAGACTACAGTGCAAAACTGTTAATTGGTTAACAGAAAGTTTCCGTACTAAATACGGTAAATAACTGTGATATAATTTTACAGTAAAATACTGTTAAATTTACAGTTTTTGAAAGTGAAAAAGAACAACTCGTATAATTTACAGTGGAAAAAAAAAACTAAATTGACATTCCCACAATTCCCTGCGTGACACTTCACATTTTATGTATTTTTGTTGAAATAACTATGGTTCCTCATAGTTTTCTTGTTTTTTCTCTAACCAGTTATGTACATTAGGGTTTTATGCTACATTTAATGTTGTTAAATTAATGTTTATTGCATTTTTTTTTATTTCATGTGTGTTACCATGATGGTGTTTAACGTTTGTGTGAATGACACTGCGCAGCTTCTTTATAAGTGTAGTGTATCAAGTACACCGAAAAAAAAGTGTGTTGGATTTACATGATTTGATAGTGTACATCGGTCCCACATGAACCAATTAAGCTACACAAACATAATTTATTCATGTATCTTCAGTGTCATGGAATTAAGTCATTTTAAGTTATCCAATTGAGTAGTTTCAAATTGATTTTAAAAGGCTCCCCGACTGGCAGTTTCAGAAATTCAAATTCATGTGTTCATTTATCCAATTAAGATTGACTATTTTTGTCATATAATTCAATGTCTAGTCTTTAACCTGCAATTAGCTACCAATAGTACTTGGTAGCATACTGAATGCTAAGGTATCCATATACCATCAGCGAAAAGCAGTTGCTTTAAAGATAGCTGAATCGGTCCACAACCTAACCAAATCATCCACTCTTCTCCACAATGGTAACCAACTGTAATTTTAAATGGTTCTAATAATTCCAATGTAATTGAAAATTAAACACAATTACACACTAACCTTATCTTATTTTCTCAATAACATATAAAATAACACTTAATTTCAACATTTATTCTCTCATAATTCAGACATATGCAAAGCATGCTGGGAATTAACATGCACCGCCCAGTTTCAGTTAATGCAACACAAATCATTCATGTTATCCAACACAAACGGATTAAGTAAACTTAAATTGTACATATATTTAAGCAGATTGGACACAATCAAATTAAGTTTGGACAAAATGTAAAGCAATTATGTTGCTTAAGCTAATTTTAAGTAAGCAATTTGAACAAGCAGCAAAAATCATTTTTTTCAGTGTATAGTGATGGGCTGTGTTTGCTCATGTAACTTATCGCTGTGATGATTGTTGGTTGTCAATGTATTGTAATGGTAAAAAACAGATATCAATTTTTCGAAAGGTTGGTAGACCAACATTTTATCAAAAAATGAAATACAGTTAATTACTGTAGATTTTAAGTTAAGTCTGTAAAACCATTCACGTAACGTTCCTACCGTATTTTTTACGGTAAAGTTCTGACAACCACAGCTGCCGCTTTTTTTTACCGTAAAAATTACGGTTTTATTTTTTACGGTGCACATAATTGACTTCAAGATCCTCTTATTGGTTTTTGAATGTCTTGACTGCCCCAAAATACTTTTCTAATTTATTGGATACATATTCTCCAGCAATATCGTTCCGAACATCCAATAGTAACTTGCCGAATTTTGCGGTCTTTAGTCATTTCAGTGCCAATATGGATCTCTCTTCCTGACAGCCTTCTCTCCTGTGATTTTATCTATCACACTTGCCACTGAAAAATAAAATTCATAAATCAGTTTGATTCACCCAAAATGTATAGTATAAATTCTCCAGAGACATTCATGATAACAGGCTCATTTCTTATCTGTTGTGCATTTGTAGCTTGTAATAAAGTTGAGAGCATTTTGATTAACGGTAGCAGGAAAAAACGGTCTGAGTCATGTACATGACTTTCACATGACAGGCCTGAAATCAATTTGATTGGATTTGGTTGTAAAGATTTAACAGAATTCAGCAGATATAATATTACCACACTTCGTCCTTCACAAAACCGCCAGCTTCACAACAACCCACAGCTTCCTATTCGCAAAAACACCAAAATAAGAAATGCTTACACATGCAATTCTGTCCGCGTTGTTTGTTTTTATATTTACAGTTTTAATTTATTATAATATGGACAATGAGATATTGTTGGCAAGGTTTTGTTTTTGGAGCAGCTCCTTGTCTGACTCACTTTTGATGTCGGTTTGGAGAATTTGGTGGATTGCATGAATGAGGTTTTATTTCGAATAAAGAAACTCATGAAAGTCCCTTTGATCACATGTGCATTTCTCAGCAAAGACATTTTATCAGAACAGACTTCTGTAATAAACGATTTTTTATTAGGGTTTGGTCTACAACATTGACGATGATATAATCTTTATGATGATTATATAATATATAATAAGTTTGTGTTGGTACAAAGTCCGTTTGGATAATGAAAGCATTGGGTAAAATGATGATACTCTACTTTTTCCCTTCGTTTTTTATTTTATTTTTTATCATACCAGTGAAATATAACGCTACAAATATTCAAATAAAAAAATAATGTAAAAAGGTAATGTACAAAAATATGTAAGCAAACAAAACATCAACGAATAACACTTGCTGGACAGTTACAATGTGGATATGTGTGATTTGAAAACTCTAAATATGAGCTTTTGGTTACTAAATTTGTTCCTGCAAATATGACATTTGGCAAATACCAGTAAAAATATGCATGTTCATTTGATTTACTGACGTAATGTAATGAAGGAAAAAAGTAGCCCTACACACTTCAACAAATAATGAAAAACGTATATTAGATGTTCCGAAATAAATACACACACGTAAAATGATAACACAAGAATAAAATAAGAATGTAGGCTATATTATATTAAATCATATCAGAACTATGGGCCTATATTTTAGTTTATTTTTCAAGAACCAAAAACAAAGGTTGGTTTTACTGTGATATTTATGTATGATTTATATTTAGCAAAAACTAAAATTAAATGTATAATAAAGGATTCTTTCCTGCAAAATGCGTCCAAAGTATCAACAGCGTGTCCGTTACGTCATAACAGTGCGCCCGACTCTCTCGAGTTGAAAACATTAGCAGTTGTGGAGTTTATGTCGTTTACAGGTACAATTAAACCTTTTTTGGGATCGCTATTTCTTTTTATGCGTTTATAGATCTAATGTATATCATTATTTGTTACTTCCTCTTTCAGTTTGTCGAAAGAAACGATCTTTAGCAGCATATAGCATCTTACTTTCACTATCAGTATCTGAGGTCATCATTTTTTTCTCCTGCCATTCAGTTTTAATAGATGTGTTTTACGTTGCTTTGTGGGGGATATACATTCATCTGATTTTAGACATAAACAGATGGAAGAAGCGTTACACGAGAGCTGCTGTCACTTTGACGGAGCGTCGAAACTAAACGACGCTGCGGTCGCAGATTTGCTGGAGTTTCTGCGTATTGACGTGGAGCTCGAGCCCGCGAGCGCCGACAGGGAGCAGACCTCGTGCTCGGTAAGAGACTGATGAGTCATAATATTGAGACACGATTCATTTACTGACACTGTGTCACTAATTGTAATACTTACACAGAAAAATGTTACACGCAAGCAGCGTAACTGGGAGAGAAGCCTGGAGGTGAAAAGGAGAAAAAGAAAAGAGGAGAAACTGAGAAAGAAGCTCAACAGACTAAATAAAGGTGATCTGACCTTAATTAATATAAGTTACCTAACAGGTTCAAACCTATGTACATTTCCATGCCCATCATAAACGTCAGTTTATATATATATATATATATATATATATATATATATATATATATATATATATATATATATATATATATATATATATATATATATATGAAGAGTTCAGATGCAAGAGCCTCTAAATGCCATTTGAAATTTTCTTCTTTAATGATGATTTTTATCAAACTTGTATATTTAAGTTCAGTAATTTCATTTAAATAACGATTAAGGTAATCATCATTGCCATTTAAGTGAAATTACTGAACTTAAATATACAAGCTTTATAAAATTGATCATTCTAGAAAAAAATTTCAAATGGCACTTAGAGGCTTTTGCATCTGAACTCTTCATATATATATATATATATATATATATATATATATATATCTGTGAATGTGTGATAGGGTCATTCACACAGGTCCCTTTCACACAGGTCAAATATGACAGTCACAATTTTTAAGTGATTTCATTTCAAGTAAAGTAATTGATGAACGTAAAGGCGTTTATGATGTTACAAAATATTTATATTTTTAAATTAATGCTGTTTTATTCATTAGAGTCTCAATAGGATAAAAATATATTACTGTTCCACAAAAATATGAAGCAGCACGACTGTTTTCAACATTGATAACAATCTCAGAAATATTTATTGAGCAGCAAATTATTAAGATTTCTGAAGCGTCGTGTGACACCGGACACTAATAATATCAAAAATTATTTTTACATTATATATGTATATATAAAAAAACAGTTAATAAATAAAATAAAAATAAAATAAAAAAAAACCAGTTAATTTGATTACGAACAATATTTCCAAATATTACTATATTATAATAATATAGTTATTTTTACTGTATTTTTAATGAAATAAATGCAGCCTTCGTAAGCTAAAGAGACTTATATTCAATTTTGATATTTTCAGGTCAAACTGTTTGTGTCTCAGTCATATAATGGAGGTCTATGGTCACCACCTCAAAGAGCATGCACAGAGAAGTCCAAATTAAACATGATTTAATGACTCGTAAAGGTAAGTACACATTGATGGCCTAAGACACGAAACGAGCGGTTTGTGTGAGAAACAGGTAAAAACGGTATAAATACTGTTCGTTTTTCTTACACAAACCGCTCGTTTCGTGTCTTAGGCCATCAATGTGTACTTACATTTACGAGTTTACATTTACACTTACATTATTGACCATAGACCTCCATTATATGACTGACAGACAAGAACGGTTTGACCTGAAAACATCAAAATTGAAAATACAGCGGAAACAAAGACACCTACATCTTGGATGTCCTTGAGGTAAGATAAAACATACCAAAAATTAATTTCAAAGTGAACTATCGCATTAAAGTCCTGGTGTCTCTAAAGAGGACATGTATGAAATCAATGCTGTTTCGTAACAGAAAGTCTTATTCTGATTTGAAACCCCATTAACATTTTTCTGAGATGTTGATTACTGACAAACAGATTTAAATGATAATTACAAAATATTATTTTCATATTTCCATAAGAGTGCCATCAACATTTCCATAAAAGGCCCTATACGGGACATCCAGACTTAAAACTGTGACGTTCAGAGAATTTCGCTAAAATATAATGTCTTCTACCGAGGCAAAATGCCCATTCCAGGGTCTCAAGAGGTTATTGCATTATGATCTGGAACCAAGAGTGTTTTCTAATTGATTGGATGTGTGTGTGTTGCAGATGTGAATGAGCTGCAGCTCAGTAAACGTGTGATTAAAGCGTTTACCAAAGAGAGACTGGAGGAGGCCAGAGCAGCAGGACTGCGTCTGTGTGTCGACCTCAGCATGACCGACCGCCTGACAGACAAGGTCAGATTCACACACACACACACTGACAGTGATTTTAGATAACAAGTGTGGGGTTATTCAATCATACTTTTATCTCGTAGGAAATCAGTCGTCTCGCAGGTCAGATCAGGCGCCTTTACGGATCCAATAAGAAATCCCTACAGCCGTTCCACGTTTTCCTGACAGATTTCAGAGAGGACAGTCTGCTGTATAAGGAGTGCGTTCGGATGAACGACGGCTTCCTGAATTATCTGGTTAGAAAGAATTCCTAACCTTCAATAGTACAAACAGAAGCACAGATGATATACAGTAATAATTAAGGGCTGGGTAATAAATATCGATTTCTCGATATTAATCGATTCTCATTTTTACGAACCGATATCGATTCTTAAATCTCAGGAATCGATTAGTCATCCTGTTTCATTTGAATGATTGGGACATCGTATCACGGCTGCGCGCATCCAAAAAATCGTAATAATCTTTGTCCTTTTTTACTATTGATATGAAACAAAGTCTCAATTTTTTAAATTTCGTCCATTTTCTTCAGAAATTCAGAAACATAAATAGCGTTTTGGCGCAGCGCTGATCTCTCTTCCGGGTTAATAATACCAGTCACAGCGCCAAATAAACATGAACGAGCATCTGAAAGTGTGTTAAAGATAGAGTTCAACTTATCGAAATCCGCATCATGTCACATTGATTCGCTCAATCAGCGTTTCAGCCGTGGAAAGACGTTAAACAGCTTGTAATCAATGTCATGTATCGTCATATTTACCTCAGAAAACCCACATAAACTTGTTAGTCAGCTAGAAAAAATAACTCCAGAGAGGAGCATTTTGCTAAATATATACACCATATTACATATGCATCATAATCTTAATGTTCTTCAATATTTAATGCATATTTAAATAAATCTGGCAAGTTTTTATGACAGCCAACATTTAAATGTTTATATTTCATATAATCTTCTCATTATAAATATAAGTAAAAGTGTAATTTAAGTGTTTGTATAGCTACAAAACAGTTCATTATTACCCTCATATTAGGCTAATGAAGCCTAGGCTACAACTAGACTCCCATAGTTTACAGCATTAGTTAAAAATTTGATTCCCTTGAGAAAAATCAGTCCCTCCAGGAGTTCACGTTTTTTTTTGTGTGATTTTTGCGATCAAAATGACTGATTTTGTGGTGGTAATTTCCAAAAATTTGTGAAAAAATGGTAAATGTTATTTAACAATGGTAAATGTTATTTAAATATAACATTTACCATAAAAGGATTCAGTCCTTGAGAGTTTTTTTGTGATTGTTGTGGGCAAAAATTGATTGATTACGCGGCCCGTTTTCTTTAAAAATGCGACGGAATATGCGGGATATTTATGCAATTTTATAAGATGAAATTGCAGGAATTTGCAAAAATTGAGGGAACTTGCAAAAACTGCGGTTTGATGAAAAAGAGAAAAAAAAGTGATTCCCCCAAAACCCTGTTCTCACTAGGCTAATGTAAGAGTCATTTCTTATTACGTCCTTTGATAAGCAAGCATATTACATCATAGAAAGTGGTGGGAATATTTAATTTCTCATCTTGTTTTATTTCAGACTGTAACGAGTGTAAATAAGGTGTGGCCCCTTTAAGAGCTGCGCGCTCCCTGTTGAACTCTCTGCAGTGTTATATTATATGTGCGCCTCCAACACCCCATGTGTGCGGCTCATTTCTGTTTGATGCTAATTCTTCTATCTTATGTTGTTTATTAAGTAACGATGTGACGGTAGAACGTGTGACAGACAGTTATACGAGTTCGATTTGTGAGATGTCGATCGCCTCCGTGAGTCTGTCTGGCGTCGCGTAATTGCGTCACTTCATAACGTTCCCATGGAAACGGGGGGAAATGGCAGCTCTTGTGTGAAGCAAACGCAACATGTTTCAACTTTCTGCTAAGATACATGTGACTTTTAATGCAACGAAAATGCGAGGATTATGAAATTATGCAAACCCCGCATATTTTGCACGGAAATCGGCAATTTATGCGGCGAAATTGTGGCGTATTTGAAAAAATGCGGCCCCCGCATAAATATGCGGACTTTGGCTGATTTTGCATTGAATTCAGCGATCGCATAATCGCGTTTTTCTGGAGGGACTGAAAAATGGCCATTTACTGTAACTGATATTGTTGTGGCAGATTTTCAAATCATCAAAGTCTGGTTCAGCTCTCTTTCAGAGTCGAGGTTTCAGAATAACTTTATTGAGCAGTTCAACAAAGTGAGATGTCGGCCAGGCATCTGAGTTTACAACAATCAGTGGCCAAGTCTTATACCTTCTTTTTGTCTTGTGATGTCCAATTAGCGCTCAACTCGTTATCTTTTCCCTATTTGCTCCTCCCTATTACACCTAAAACACCTTTATCATTATTTTATTTTTTAATTGTGGCAACCTTCTTTGCGCATGCGTACCTTTTAAAAATGGCTTTATACATGATTTTCAGGTACTTTTCCATGCCCCTTTCACCCAGTTTCTTCTCCTGTCCTTACTTGACTTGCATTCAGACACATGCATGCTTCTCTCACATGTACATAAGACAAGCAGAATTCTCCAACAATATCCAAAAATAATCGATATCGAATCGAATTGTGAAATTTGTCTCAATACCCAGCCCTGGTAATAATGATATTGTCTGTGTGGCACAGATTGATGTGACGGAGGAGAGCTGGTTTCATCTGTTTCCCTCTGAAGATGTGATATATTTAACCCCGGACGCAAGTGAAGGTTCATATTGCACGTCTTCTATATCCAATTAGTGAAGTCATAATGAACACAAATGCACCCTATGTACGTTTTAATGCACTGTCCTGGTTTTATTGTGTATGATTGATTGGTGCGCACTACCACTAATCTAAATTTGATCATATTTACACTCCTGGGCTGAAAAAAATGGCAAAACCTAAAATGGCTATTTAAATGTATTAACCACAAATTATTAGTCAGGAGGAAACTAGCTAAATTTGAATTTAAAAAGCCATTGATGTCTCATCAAACGTCAAAGACAGATTCACGTTTTTGAATATGGAGTGATGAATCACTATAAACATGAAGAATGAAGAGTGTTTTAGCTGCTGTAATGTAATGACTGCCATTTAATGCTTCTGGGGACAGGAGGATATTGCAGAATGGCTTTCTTCCCACAAATGAAAAGAGGAATGAAGATCAGATGTTGTTTTTCAATGCGTCCGAATTGCAAAGACAATGGAGAAGTGGCTTGAGATTCATGTTTTGGCCTGGTCAGAGTCCAGATGTGAACTCTTTAGTAAATATTTAGTCTTACATTAAACTCAAAGGAACTGGGTGAGATTTTTCAGCGACTCGTGGACAGTTTGAAGCCGTTAGCATTGAGTGGTGTTACTTCATGTTTGGTGTCTGTGAAATTCTTTCCAATTTGCTGACCAGTGATTTTAAAATGGCCAAGGCCATTTAAAGACCTCTAAATATTTTGCCGTTTTTGGCTTGGTGCATTTTTATTTTTTTATTTTATTTTTTATTTACTTTTGCCCAGGAGTGTAAGGTAATATGAAACAACTTGCTTACTTGCCTTTGATCATGTATCCCTTTTTTTACACTAGTGTTTTTTTTTTAAATTATTATTTATACACTATTATTCATGTTTATTGATAGCTTTAATATTAGGGCTGTGCAAAGATTAATTGCGATTAATCGCATCCAAAATAAAAGTTTGTGCTTTTAAAAATTGTTGTGTATAATATTTTTGTATTTATAAATACATATGCATGCATGTATATATTTAAGAATTATTTACACATAAATACTGTGTATATATAAATACGTAATCTATATTATATAGAAATATAAATATTTTATATTTATGAATTACACATTTTCTTAAATATATACATGCATGTGTGTGTATTTATATATACAAAATAATTATACACAGCATACACATATATTATATAAGCACAAACTTTTATAAACACTAAGTGCCATTTGAAATTTTCTTCTAAAATGATCATTTTTATCAAGCTTGTATATTTAAGTTCAGTAATTTCACTTAAATGGCAATGAAGATTACCTATTAATTGTCATTTAAGTGAAATTACTGAACTTAAATATACAAGTTTGATAAAAATTGTCATTTTAGAAGAAAATTTCAAATGGCATTTAGAGGCTTTTGCATCTGAACTCTTCATATATATATATATATATATATATATATATATTCATTTTTTTACTAATAATATTTATAATTTTTTGGTGGGGTTTGCCTTTTTCTATTTAGCTTTAATTTATTTTTATTTCAGTTTTAGTCATTTTAGTACTTAAACCTAAGTTTATTTATTTTAGTTCGTTGGTTGTTTTATTTGAATTCAGCTTCCAATTTCATCATTGAATATACTATTTTACTCATAAATGCCAGACCATTTTAAGACCTCTAAATATTTAGCCATTTTTGGCTTGGCGCATTTTTTACTTTATTTTATTTTTGATTTACTTTTGCCCAGGAGTGTAATCTGAAATAACTTGCTTGCTTACCTATGATCATGTAACCCACTTTTTGTTAATATTATTATTATTATTTATACACTATTATTTAGAAATAATATTATTTTGACTATTTTTAGACTAATAATATTAATTAGACTAATATTATTAATATATAATATCATTTAGACTATTATTCATACACTATTTTTATTTATTTTATTATTTATACACTATTATTTATATATATATATATATATATATATATATATATACACATTTCAATTTAGGTTTTATTTATTTTTTATTAATAATATATATATATATATATTTTTTTGGGGGGGGGGGGGGTGTTGACTTTTTTTATTTAGCTTTAATTAATTAGTTAATTATTTTTTCTACAGTTTTTGTAATTTTAGTACTTTAACCCAAGTTATCAGTTCATTGCCAGGACAATATTTCTAAATTTCTTTACCTTTTGGTTGTTTTATTTGAATTCAGCTTCCAATTTCATCGTTGAATATACTATTTTACTCATATATGCATCAGAAAATGATAGTAAAACATTCCCATTTTTATGTTTTATTTTATTTATATTTTATACTATTTTTTATATTTATTTTACTTAAATTACAGAAAACAATTTTTAATAGTTGTAATTTTATTTACCAATACCACTGCCATGTTTGTTAATTGAATATACTGCTTCACTCATTATAGTGATAGATGATATTAACGGTCAAAAAGATATAATTTTGATATTAAGAGAAAAAGTTCAGTTGAAACCCATGTGAATGCTGCAATAAGTAAAAGTTATTTGTTTTTATTCCACATAAATTGATAATGACTGACTGTTCCCGTTAGCGTTGGAATATGTGGAGGACGATAAAGTTTATATCCTCGGAGGTTTAGTGGATGAAACCATACAGAAGGTGAGACTCATGCTGGGGGATTTAATGATGAAAGATTTCATAGTGAAGAAACAGCTGAACTAAACAAGATCTCACTGCTTTCTTTAAGAAAATAAGCTTTACGAGGGCGAAAGAGTTTGGCATTCGCATGGCGCGGCTGCCGATTGACGAGTACATGGTGAAGAAACCAAACCCCAAAAACTTCCACTCCAAAATACTGGCCATCAACCAAGGTCAAACTCCCGTTTCTACATTCAGCAATCATACTCCTCCTCATCCCGAGTGTGTAATTGACCGTGTGCTGTTGTGTTTCAGTGTTTGAAATCCTACTGACATTTCGGGACACAAAAGATTGGGCTAAAGCTCTCGCCGCTGGTATTCCTCCTGGAAAAGGTTACATGTTGGCCTCGGCAGCATCTACAGACGTGATAAACTCTCAGGAAGAGCTGTAGACAGGGCAGTGTTATAAAATCATCTATATTAGATAACTTAATGTCTGACTGAAGTCACTTGAATCACTAAAATACTTGACTGCATCTTTTGTATCACATTTTATTTATGTTAAAATTCTCTCAAGGATGGTTTCTGCACAGTCAAAAACTCAAATGATGGATATTTTGTCTACATTAAAGACACTGGATCACATCACTGACGTATGCAGTTTAATGTCTCTTCCACCTTTTATCACTGCATTCATGTTTTCAATAGATTAGATTAAGCCTTAATTCAGAGTAGCTTTTATAAATATGCCTTAGAAAGAAACATTACTGGTTTGTAAATCGAGACAAAAACAATAGCACAGACATTTTAAGATACATAAGTGGAAATTGCTTTCAAGTAAAACAGCTCAAATATGAATTTTAGACTGGATCTAGACTCCCTTGTCTGTTAAACAGGGGGTATAATGTTGTATAATTGGTCCAGTATCTTTTTAATAAGCACTCTTGACTAAAAACAATTTTATCAAGTAGGTTGAGCATCAGCGCCACCTAGCGGCTGACATTTGTAACTACACAAATCATCTTCCCGGAACCATCATCAAAGTCTTTAAAATGCCCGAACTTTCATATTTAATTCAAAACACCCCATTAATGCATGTAAATATGTTCCTCGCCAAAGAAAACTATTGGTTTGACACCAAATAGGTCGTTTTTGTTTAAAGTTTTATTTAATTTATCCTAATGTGTCTAAATGTTGATACTTGGATTCATGTAAAAAAAAAAAATCAAAATGATGTAATGCTGTTATAGACATCACTGTGAAACCTTGTGTACGTCAGTAGGACAGCTAAACTAAACATTTCATAGCTGTTTGATGATCGAAATGTTAAATGACCGACAATAATCAGGAATGCAAATTAATAAACTTGTCAAATTTCGCCATTTTGAGTTGAAAATAGGCTTGTATAGTTTACGTGATTTGTGTATTGTAATAATTAACTGTCAATGTGAGGGGACTAACAATAACAAAGCCGTTTTCATTATATTAGGTAAGTTTAATAATGAATGTGTCCGTATTGTGAATATGTTGCGTTCGTAGCCTTCAACTTGTCTAAGAAAATAATTCATAAAACAAATAGGCTAAATATCAGCTGACCCTATGTTTAGGCTACTTTCTTTACTGACAGACAAAAATAGAAACACTGTCAGAGAAAGCAGTCGAGCAAGAAGTGTTTGTATTTTTTTCTTATTTGATTTAAGTGCAGTTGTAGTTACTAGGAAACATTGTTTGTTAACTGGGCTGTTCACTGACAACACTTGCAGAACGAGTAGTCTAGGGCTAATCATATTTTCCTTATCACACGATGACTGTCATATTGTCACATTATAAATCTCTCTCTCTCTCTCCAAACAGGCTTAATACATTTATTAGCACTAAATAAATTAAAATGTATTGCGTAGTTGATTTTATAGGTCACTTTTAAAATCATGTCATGTTTTATAATTATATCCCAGTGCAGAAAATGATATGACAACAATAAGGTCTAAATGTAACTGGCCCCTCTAACAGTACAACTGGCCCCAGCTTGCCCCCTTTATCTTACGTTACGGCCCCGTAGAAGCCGTTTTTTTTTTTTTTTTTTTTTATTGTGCATAGAGTATTTCTCAACTTATGAAAAATGACTAAATGTACATAACACCACCTAAAATGTTCATATTAGCACCTAAACTGTACATAATAGCACCTAAAATGTACACATTAGCATGTAAAATGTTCATATTAGCACCTAAAATGTACATATTAGCACTTAATTGTACATAATAGCACCTAAAATGTACACATTAGCACCTAAAATGTACACATTAGCACCAAAATGTACATATTAGCGCCTAAAATGTACATAATAGCACCTAAAATGTACATATTAGCACTTAAAATGTACATATTAGCACATAATTGGACATAACACCTAAAATGTACACATTAGCACCTAAAATGTTCATATTAGCACCTAAAATGTAAATAATAGCATCTAAAAAATGTACATATTAGCATTTAAATGTACATATTAGCGCTTAATTGTACATAATAGCACCTAAAATGTACACATTAGCACCTAAAATGTTCATAATAGCACCTAAAATGTACACATTAGCACCTAAAATGTTCATATTAGCACCTAAAATGTACACATTAGTTTATGTGTTTTGTGTGTTAAAGAGAGAAATCAGATGTATATGCATTACATCATTACTTACTTTACGAAGTCTTGTTCCATCATCCTTTGTTTGCAACTGAAAACAGTAAAAACATATGTGTATATATATATATATATATATATATATATATATATATATATATATATATATATACAATCTTCCTAAATTAAGTGTACAACACAGCATCTACATTAAGTTTTTGTAGTGGATATGTCTGTACTAAACTCACCTGTTCTGGTTGATAGTTATGTAAATTAACCTGTGAAAAAAGACATTACTTCATGAGGAGGTGCTGTTGGTACATACATAGGCTACTATTGTTGGGTCAATGACATAATGTGCATATTTTTGTGTCCAAGTGCATTATTTCCTTTTAAATAATTTGATATTCATGACATATATCACTTTAAAACCTGTTTAGTAAATGTTTTATAATTATATCCCAGTGCAGAAAATGATATGACAACAATAAGGTCTAAATGTAACTGGCCCCTAACAGTACAACTGGCCCCAGCTTGCCCCCTTTATCTTACGTTACGGCCCCGTAGAAGCCGTTTTTTTTTTTTTTTTTTTTTTTTTGAGAAATAAATCCAAGGACAAAGTACGGTATATAACAGGAATGTTTCAAAAGACAGATTTCACATATATTGAAACAAGTTTAAACCCCGTAGAAGCCGTTTTTGTAAAAGTAGGCTAAAGATTGCGTCATAACACGCGACTATCTGCAAATTCACGTATAGACCTATGGTATAGACAGGAAGAGAAGCTCATGCCAGTCGGGGGGCGTGGAGGCATAAAGTCGAGAGAGAAGCCCATAGAGAGTCATAAGGAGTGTTTCTAATGGGCTTTACTTGTCTCTTTGAAGTCTTTGTGTTTCCATTTCTTTTACTGTCAACTGTTTTTTCACCTGTATTTCCTGTTTACCATGGCGTTGGCATCACTAACCAATGAGAAGCGTTATGGGCACCCCCGCCCCCGGTGTGGCCTTCCCTTGATTGTTGTCATCACTTTGCTGAAGCGTTACGGTTAGTGCTGCTTAACAATGTGCAGGCTGCACCCAGCTGTACTTCTGTCGCTTACCCTCCAGTTTAGTCTATTCCTTCATGTCATTGTGGATGTGGACACAAGTAATCCAGGAATAATGCCACTCCGTCAGAATAGACTGGTGTTCATGACTATTTTAGTGTTTGGGATGGCACTGAGTGGGTATGTAATTAATCTATCTCTGTTTTGTTGGTGTGACTTTCTATTTGGTTTGTGAATTAATGTGATAATACCTCAGTATTAATGCAAACTCCTAATTAAGCGTCTAGAAGCACTGGAGTCATTTTTCAGAAGTTGAGAAATACTCTATGCACAATATTAAATTGTATTTGTAATATTCAAGGTAGTGTCATATCTTCCCAGACATTTTCGTCAATGTCACATAAATAAGTTTATTATTTATGTGACATAAATAAGTTTTCATTCCATGCCTTCTGCACTCTCAGAAAAAAAAGGTACAAAAGCTGTCACTGGGGACTGTACCTTTTCAAAAGGTAAACTTTTTCCATTTTAGGTGCTAATGTGTACATTAAAGGTGCTATTATGTACATTTCAGGTGGTATTATGTACATTTCAGGTGGTATTATGTACATTTCAGGTGCTATTATGTACATTTTAGGTGCTAATATTCATTTTAGGTGCTAATGTGTACATTTTAGGTGCTATAATGTACATTTTAGGTGCTAATGTGTACATTTTAGCTGCTAATATGAACATTTTAGGTGCTATTATGTACAATTAAGTGCTAATATGTACATTTAAGTGCTAATATGTACATTTCAGGTGCTATTATGTACATTTTAGGTGCTAATGTGTACATTTTAGGTGCTAATATGAACATTTTTGGTGTTAATATGTACATTTAGGTGCTAATATGAACATTTTAGGCGCTAATATGTACATTTAAGTGCTAAAATGAACATTTTAGGTGCTAATGTGTACATTTCAGGTGCTATGATGTACATTTTAGGTGCTAATGTGTACATTTAAGTGCTAATATGTACATTTTAGGTGCTATGTACATTTTAGGTGCTAATATGAACATTTTAGGTGCTGATGTGTACATTTTAGGTGCTGATGTGTACATTTTAGGTGCTATTATGTACAATTAAGTGCTAATATGTACATTTAAATGCTAATATGTACATTTTTTTAGATGCTATTATTTACATTTTAGGTGCTAATATGAATATTTTAGGTGCCAATGTGTACATTTTAGGTGCTAATGTGTACATTTTAGGTGTTATGTACAATTAAGTGCTAATATGTACGTTTTAGGTGCTATTATGTACATTTTAGTCGCTAATATGAACATTTTACATGCTAATGTGTACATTGTAGGTGCTAATGTGTACATTTTAGGTGCTATTATGTACAATTAAGTGCTAATATGTACATTTTAGGTGCTAATATGAACATTTTAGATGCTAATGTGTACATTTTAGGTGCTATTATGTACAGTTTAGGTGCTGATATGAACATTTTACGTGGTGTTATGTACATTTAGGTGTTAATATGTACATTTTAGGTGCTATTATTTACATTTTAGGTGCTCAAGTATACCTTTTGAAAAGGTACAGCCCCAGTGACGGGTTTTGGACCTTTTTTTCTTAGAGTGTGCAACAAAATCAGATTGTCTGCTTTGTGTTGGCCATATTGTAAAATTATGTGTTCAACTTCAGTATCCTTAAGAAAAAAAATCTATTCAAATGGAAATTGGTTATTCGGGGTTAGACTAGCATGTCTAATCTGAACGAAATGTCTTATCTGCATGTAACTCATCAAATGACATTTGGCACCCTTTTGGAATAAGTAATATTTCCTGTATACTCCCACATCAATTCAGCTACCAAACTGGAAAAAAAAACAACCCAAACTTGTATGCTGAACATTTGTGTTATCAGTCATCAGTCAGCATGTTTACATGCATACCATTACACTGACATCTCACAAAAATCAGTGTTTTGAAAAAACCTGTTGGCCTGGTTTACATGCAAACAACGTAGGTAAATCACGCTTGATTTTTGGTATGTCATTTATTGGGTAATCCATAAATTATAAATCCAGGAACAGAAAAAAAGATCAAAGTCCCTGTAAGTAGTCCAAAAACAAGAAATAAACACTTAACCAAACCAAGACAAGTGTTTAAACAGACAGGGTATAAATAGACAGACATTAATAGTGTGATAATGAATAATGAGGGTGATGGGGATTGTAGTCCAATGGTGACTGACACCTGTGGGGGGAAAAGACATTTTGGGAGTTAAATTTTTTTTTTTTTTAACTAAACAGGTTTTAAAGTGATATATGTCATGAATATCAAATTATTTAAAAGGAAATAATGCACTTGGACACAAAAATATGCACATTATGTCATTGACCCATCAATAGTGGCCTATGTAATGTACCAACATGCTTCATGAACAGCACCTCCTCATGAAGTAATGTCTTTTTTTCACAGGTTAATTTACATAACTATCAACCAGAACAGGTGAGTTTAGTACAGACATATCCACTACAAAAACTTAATGCAGATGCTGTGTTGTACACTTGATTTAGGAAGATTGTATATATATATATACACACACATATTTTTTTACTGTTTTCAGTTGCAAACAAAGGATGGTAGAACAAGACTTCGTAAAGTAAGTAATGATGTAATGCATATACATCTGATTTCTCTCTTCAACACACACACACACAAACACACACACACATAAACGAGTGCAATTTGTACCTACTTTACGTATATTCTTATGTAAACCAAAAGCGCACACCATCATATATCAAATGAGTAAGAGACTGTTTCTGTTATTAAACTTTGGATTTGCGCTCATCTCCTGGGTCTGTAAAACTTTATTTCACATGCTCTGATTATACTTGATATGGACACACAAACAAAAGGAATCATTTAGGAATAGAAAAAATAAATAAAATTTCTTAGCAATTTTTTTGGGAGGAAAAAAAATGTCAAATCTTGTTTAAGTAATAAATTATAATATAATTAGGGCTGTCAAACGATTAATCGCGATTAATCGCATCCAAAATAAAAGTTTGTGTTTACATAATATATGTAGGTGCACTGTGTGTAATTATTAATATATATACTGTATATATATCCATACACATGCTTTTAAGAAATTAATTAATTAAGAAAGATTTAAGAAAAAAATATTATTTATGTATAAAATACGTATATATAATATAAATTATATATAAATCTATACAGTATTATACATGAAAATATTTCTTAAATACATACAAGCATGTGTGTGTATTTATATATATAAAATAATTATACACAGTGCACCCACATATATTATGTAAACACAAACTTTTATTTTGGATGCGATTAATCGTTTGACAGCCCTAAATATAATTAGGGCTGTGAAATGATTAATCGTGATTAATTGCATTCAAAATAAAAGTTTGTGTTTATGTAATATATGTGTGCGTAGTGTAAATAATTATTTTGCATATATAAATACACACACATGCATGTAAATATTTCAGAAAAATGTGCTCTCAGTATATCAAATATTTATATTTATACATAATATTAATAATTATAAGTATATAAATGCAAATATTTCTTAAATATATACATGCATGTGTGTGTATTTATATATTCAAAATAAGTATACACAGTGCACCCACATATATTATGTAAACAAAAACTTTTATTTTGGACGTGATTAATCGCGATTAATCGCTTGACAGCCCTAAATATAATATAACAATATTAAATGTGAATTTGATCCGTTCTAGTTACTGCTCAGCTCAGAAACACTCTTGGTTCATGGCTATTTGGTCATTATCAGATGAAATGTAATTTGTGTTACAGGTCTCTGTACAACCAACCCAGCACCTTGGAAGGGTGAGTATTATATTTTTAGTTTATTATAATGTTTTGGTTCATTTCCACCCATGACTGGAATGATAACAGTGCTGTGTATGTTTTGTGTTTTAATACAGTCGAACAGATGTCGCCTCTGTGACCCCATGGTTGGCCCCAATCATTTGGGAAGCAACCTTTGACCCAAAACTGATTGATTCTATCTACAAACAACATAATCCCACCATAGCGACCACTGTCTTCGCTTTGGGAAAGTGAGCTTCTCATGATTCCTCTCATGTTTCAATATTTCTCATTCCTATCCCCTCCTCGTAAATAGAAATGAGTAAAGGATAAAGTGATGCGCCAACTGTAAATTTGAAAACCCTGCTTTTTCCCCTATTACTTAAGCTACACCAGTTACTTTTGCCAAGAGTTTTATTATTTAGTGTTAATTATTTATTATTCAGTAGCCTATGTTAGGGTTGTGGGCTCGAGTCGCATGACTCGGACTTGACGTGGACTCGAGTCCCAAATTTGATGACTTGAGACTCGACTTGACATATTCAAAGGTGACTTGCGACTCGACTTGGACTTTGTCTGTCCCAAGTCCCAAGTCAACTTGGTCCCAAGTGACTTGGGTCTTGTCTGTCTTGACTCGGGACTTGACTCGGGACTTGACTCGGGACTTGTCTGCCTTGACTCGGGACTTGACTTGGACTTGGACTTGTCTGCCTTGACTCGGGACTTGACTTGGACTTGGACTTGTCTGTCTTGACTCGGGACTTGACTCGGGACTTGAATTGGGACTTGTCTGCCTTGACTCGAGACTTGACTTGGGACTTGTCTGCCTTGACTCGGGACTTGACTTGGGACTTGTCTGCCTTGACTCGGGAATTGACTTGGGACTTGTGTGTCTTGACTCGGGACTTGACTTGGGTCTTGTCTGTCTTGACTCGGGACTTGACTCGGGACTTGACTCGGGACTTGTCTGCCTTGACTCGGGACTTGACTTGGACTTGGACTTGTCTGCCTTGACTCGGGACTTGACTTGGACTTGGACTTGTCTGTCTTGACTCGGGACTTGACTCGGGACTTGAATTGGGACTTGTCTGCCTTGACTCGGGACTTGACTTGGGACTTGTCTGCCTTGACTCGGGACTTGACTTGGGACTTGTCTGTCTTGACTCGGGACTTGACTTGGGACTTGTCTGTCTTGACTCGGGACTTGTCTGTCTTGACTCGGGACTTGACTTGGGACTTGTCTGTCTTGACTCGGGACTTGTCTGTCTTGACTCGGGACTTGACTTGGGACTTGTCTGTCTTGACTCGGGACTTGAATTGGGACTTGTCTGTCTTGACTCGGGACTTGTCTGTCTTGACTCGGGACTTGACTTGGGACTTGAATTGGGACTTGTCTGCCTTGACTCGGGACTTGACTTGGGACTTGACTGCCTTGACTCGGGAATTGACTTGGGACTTGTGTGTCTTGAATCGGGACTTGACTTGGGACTTGAATGCAAAGACTCGAGACTTACTTGTGACTTGCAAAACAATGACTTGGTCTCACCTCTGGCCTATGTAGAGGCCAACTACAGTTCATAGTAATGTGATTAAGAATTAATGTTACACAGGTAAATAATTTTTATTTAGAAGTTCATTTGATGGTTAAAGATGTTAAATAATACTTACATAGTATCACATAGAGTTTGCGTTATGGTTTGGAATGAGCTACAAGGCGGTCTCTTTGAATCCATCTTCTACTTTTGTCGGAAGTTGACTAAAGTTGTGTCGCTCGAGTTGTCTTCGCTGATACGTAGAAGAATGGCGGTGAATACACAATCCTGCCAGACATAACCAGGCGAGCGTGAACGCGTATGACATCACGCCCAGTCTCAAACTCCGTCCCAAATCCCTCTTATTTATTTTACTGTACAGGAGGCGATCGCAGTGATCAGAGAAGGGCTCATACAGCCCCACATCAGGCGATTGCTTAAGCATGTATGGGTTAGAAAAACAGGAATTTTTAACATGAAATGTTGCGCAATGCACCTTTAAAAAGTAAATTTTTAGTCTTCACTAACCATGATAGATCTGGCTTTGTCTGTTTGTTAGATACACACGTTTCCTCAAAGATTTCCTGGAGTCAGCGGAGGAGCATTACTTTGTTGGATTTCGAGTGCATTACTACTTGTTTACGGATCAACCAGAAGCAGTTCCTGAAGTAAAGATGGGTGAAAATCATCATTTGATAGTTCGGAGGGTTCAGAATTTGGACAGATGGCAGGACATAAGTATGGGCAGGATGGAAATAATAGAAAAACTAATAAAGAACGAACTAACCAATGAAGCGGACTATATTTTCTGCATGGACGTGGATTCAAAGTTCTATGGCCGCTGGGGCGTGGAGTCTTTGGGTCGTCTGGTCAGTGTGATACATCCTTGGTTCTTTGATTATCCAAGAGATCAATTCCCGTACGAGCGAAGACCAGAGTCTCAAGCATTCATTCCAACTGGGGAAGGGGATTATTATTACACCGCGGCTGCATTTGGTGGCTCATTGGCTGATGTACATCTTCTCACCAAAACCTGCTGGGAACAGTTGAACATTGATATTGGAAACTCCATTGAGGCGATATGGCACGACGAGTCTCACTTGAACAAGTATTTCCTTTATACCAAACCCAGTAAACTTCTCTCGCCTGAATATCTGTGGCGGGACGTCGATGCTAGTGTGGACGTGGTGAAAATAATCCGCTTCTCTCATGTAGCAAAAAACTATTCAGAAATTCGCCCAAACGAGTAGCAGCTGTTGCCATCATTCAGGCCATGTTCTCAAAGCCCTACCGAAAGACACAAGTGGAAATTTACATCTCCCAACAAAATCTTTGACAACTATGAGCATAATGTTGGTATGTGGCACCAGGAACAAAATTTTGCTGAATCTTTTTAAACTGGTAAAAACTTATCTTTTTACAGAACTCAGTGACTCAGAACTTTAGTTTATTGTGTAATCAGAAAAATCAAACCTTTTTTTTTTTTTACAAGGATTTTAGGTGGAGGTTTAGCTACAGAAAAGGGTTAGGAATCGGATCCAAAGCTGAAACTGAAGGAATCAAAATGAACAAATCTTTTTCTGAGTCAATTCGTTCATTTCGTTCGATGAATGAATCAAATGACTTGAAAAAAGATTCGTTCATTTTGATGAACGAGTTCGAACAGGAGAATCACAAACGCACATCACAGAACAGAGCAAGGTGACTATTTGAGCTTATAAAACTTAAACTTTGTTATTTATTTATTAAATGAGCGATCGTTTCACTTGATAAGAGCCTTATTCATTGTCTGGAATTGTTTAAAGCCCTTTGAACAGTTTGCGCAAGTTTGTCTTTTGGACCTTGAACTGTTTGATTCCCATTGAAGTCCATTATATGGAGAAAAATCCTGGAATGTTTTCATCAAAAACCTTAATTTCTTTTCGACTGAAGAAAGAAAGACATGGACATCTTGGATGACATGGGGGTGAGTAAATTATCAGCAAAAGTTTTTTTAAAGTGAACTACTCCTTTAATAGGTGCTCTGTAAAATAGGCAGAGCCAAATTAACACTTTTAACACTACTTAGGATCATATATGGTCCCACTCTATCTAGATTAAAAAGTAGATTGTTTGTAGTGTTGAATTTACAGTGTTAAAAAAGCACCTAGTGTCACACTGTCTGTTTGGTGTACCCTGGGTGTCCACTAGAGGTCTCTTCCCCGTACCATCACCACCACGTCATGAACTGCATTTCCCATAATCCTTTGTCTGAATTCATCACAGATCACTGCACACAGCATTTCCCACTCACATTGTTTGTATCTGTCTGTTTATACCGTGTCTGTTTCAGTGTTTGTCATGGAGTTCTTGTCTGTTGTCAGATTGCACTTCTGAGTTCCATTCATGTTATGTTTCTTGTTATAGGACTGTCTTTGTATGGATTTGGTTGGTTTATGATTATGGATTACCCACTTTTGGATCTTACCTTTTTTTATGTCTCGTGACATAAGTGCAAAAATTTACACGATGCAAAGGGTTATATTTTCTGTTGTTGAAATAGCTTTACTCTCAACACAGTTTTTTTTCTCATAATGTGTTGAGTAAGTGTTCAGTATATTTATATAGTAGTTAGTTATTTTATTAACATTCTATGTGTAATGATTAAATTTATATATTGATTATTATAAATGGCCATTATTTTTCTAACTGAAGTATGAAACAATATTTGGTAAGTTTGACTGTTATTATTCACATTTATATTTCTAACCACTCGGATCATGCAGTCCTCCTCATAGATTCTGTAAGAATCAATGAACGGTCATCAATGATAGTTTTCCGTGATCAAATCACAGTTTTCTATCCGATTCACGCTCAGAGAACCACACTCTCACTCATCATCGTGGTTAGGGAGACTAAACACTTTAGAAAAACACTTCCAAGTTAAGAACTATAGAAATGATCCCTGAAAGTATAGTCTTGATGAGTTATATCGCTCGAACAGAGACCCTTCAGCGACATGATGAAGCTCGGCGACGGTAACGATGACGTCACACACACGCGACTTCGATGATTAAAACAACGCGCCAAACTCCACGGTTTAAGAAACCATATAAATCCACAATCTCGAATGAAAGCATATCGTCTATCATGAAGACTTTAGCTGCAAAAAAGAAAAAAAAAGAAAGAAAAAAACAATGAAAATTGTTGATTTGAGACACGAAGAGGATTCTGGGCCTTTAAACATTTTGTTGTTGTTGTTGAACAGTTTTTATTTCTTGTTTAAACACGTATATGAGTAGTTTTACAAATGTGCCTAAATGTTGATAAACCGATCAACCTCAATGTGTATGGCTAATGTTGATTAACGGATCAGCCAAAAAAAAAAAAAACTTGATTAATGGATCAAAATCTAAAAATTAAATATGATACTGTTTTGGTCATCATCGTTTAATATGGAAAAGAATCTTGACTAGAACTAAATTCTTAGTAGGAACATTGATGTGAAGAATTGTAGTAAAAAGCCTGATTTAGCCTACTCATATTGCTGTATTATTATCAGACTTTTGAGAAATATAATCTTGTATCGAATTTGCCAAAATGTGTGATGTGATCTACCAAAAACTTGTTACTTGATACTGTTTGTGTGTGTATATATAATTTGAGTATATATATATACTCAATATATATATATATATATATATATATATATATATATATATATATATATATATATATATATATATAGATGGAGTTGATTTGGTCAACGCTGTTTTCATAACGTTTGACCAGCAGGTGTCACTAAAATAATAAAATAAGATATGAGCGTTAATTCCATAGATATCCTACTATTCGCTCTGGTATCCAGTACCAGAAATTGCTTAAAATATTAGAACATATTCACATACACTACTTTAACACATTTAAAAAGGTTAAAAGCTTAATGAAAAAACGTGACTGTGAGATATAAACATGTCACGAGTCGATTTTTTTTTCAATAATTCATTTAGTTTTACAAAGCTTTATATATCTAATGGTTCTTATGACGTAGATTGAAGATTCTACTTTTATAAATATTCAGTATTTGGGAATAAGCATTACTAAAGATCACCACAGAAGGTGTTTATTAAACTTTAATCCTATTATTGAAAAGACTAAAAGGAAATTAAACCACTGGCTTATGAGAGATCTTTCTTTAAGGGGCAGAGTTATATTACAAAGGCAGAGGGAATTTCTAGACTGACTTATGCAGCAATGGCTTTGCATCTTTATAAAAAATATGCAAAGAAATAGATAAAATACTATTTGACTTTATCTGGAAAAAAACAAAATACATTACATAAAGAAAACAGTTATAACTAATCTATATGAAAACGGTGGCCTAAATGTTTTGGATTTTGAAATGTTAAATAATACATTTAAAGTTAATTGGCTTCAACAGATTGTAAGAAATACTTATTTAATTTGGAACTTTATACCCTCCCATATTTTTTCTAATCTTGGTAATATACATTTCTTTCTTAGCTGTAATTATAATATTGATAAAGTACCAGTAAAGCTTTCAGAATTTCATCGCCAGGCCTTTTTATCATGGTCATTGATTTTCAAACACAATTTTTCACCACATAAGTATTATATATGGACCAACAGGGATATATTATATAAGCGCAAATCGTTATTTTTGAAACATTGGTTTGATAATGGCATCATATTACTAGATCAGTTATTTAATTCAAAGGGTTTTCTTTTTACTTACACAGAGTTTTTGGCCCAATATAAGATTCCTGTAACACCAGGGGAATATGTAAAAGTGTTTTGAGCAATTTCTCCTAAAATTTGTATGCTGTTTAAATTTCAAAAAAGAATTAATACTCAACAATTGTCCCCACCTTCTATAATAAGTAGGCTACCTATGTAGGTAATATTTGTTTTTCCCTCAACGCAAGGAACAGAACTATAAGAGAATTATTTCAAAGAAATTGTGTCTTTGCCTTTTTTTGGCTTATACCTAATCAATATTTAATTACAAACAAAGTTATGGAGGTATCATACAAAATTGATACATAGAATATATCCTGTAAAACAGTACTTTGTAAAAATTTAAATTTGATATTGACGTTAATTGTACCTTTTGTGACAGTTGCCCTGAAACTGTGGTTCATTTATTTTGGCATTGCCCATTTGTAAGACCATTTTGGCAAAGTGTCTCACAAAAAACATTGATGATCAATTTATGTTGTTTTGGAAACTTATTTTATTTGGTATTTGGGAGAACATTAGAATTAAGCACAATCAGAATTATTTATTAATTTCATTCTATTAATGGCAAAATTTTATATTCATAAATGCAAATTCTCCTGTAAAAAAAACTAATTTTATTTTATTTAGAAAATAAATTGAGCTTTATATTGATTCACTACGGTTTTCTGTGAAACAAAAAGCAATTAAAACATTGAAAATATGCAAATATTATAATATCTTCATATAAGTTTACAATACATGAAAGACTTTGTAATATCTGTTATATGTCAATTTTGATGTATAAATAAATGTATGTGCTAAGATTATTCTTAATAAAACACAAATAAATAAATAAATAAATAAATAAATAAATATTCTATAATCGGTCGATTTGAAATGATATATGGAACAACAGGGATAAACAGGGTGTCTGTGATTTTATCACAAAAAACATTGATGACCAATTTATGTTGTTTTGGAAACATATTTTATTTGGTATTTGGGGGAACAGTAGAATTAAGCACAATCAGAATTATTTAATTAATTTCATTCTATTAATGGCAAAATTTTATATTCATAAATGCAAATTCTCCTGTAAAAAAACTAATTGTATTTTATTTAGAAAGGAAATTGAGCTTTATATTGATTCACTACGGTTTTCTATGAAACAAAAAGCAATTTAAACATTAAAAATGCAAATATTATAACATCTTCATAAGTTCCCAATACCCCCTAGTATGTAAGACATTGTAATATCTACGTTATATGTTAATTTTGATGTATAAATAAATGTCTGGTCTAAGAATGTTTATAATTAACATCAGTAAATAAATATATATTCTATAACCGGTCGAACTGTAATTCCACACTAGTTTTTTCAATTATTTTACTGCATCAAAATGTTACACGGTAATTCACCACCAGATCTATTATTACAATAAATATATATTCTAACCACTCGGATCATGCAGTCCTCCTCATAGATCCATATAGGATCAATGAACGGTCTTCAATGATAGATATCCGTGATCAAATCACAAACTTCCACCCGATTCACGCTCAGAGGACCACATTCTCACTCATCATCGTGGTTAGGGAGACTAAACACTTTAGAAAAACACTTCCAAGTTAAGAACTATAGAAATGATCCCTGAAAGTATAGTCTTATCGATTTCCTTCGCTTCACCAGCGTGCCTTCAGCGACACGATGAAGCTCGGCGACGGTAGTGAACGATGGCGTCATAAATGCGCCTCTACATCGATGATTAAAACAACGCGCCAAACTCCTCGGTTTAAGTAACCATTTAAATACAATCTCAAATCAAAGCATATCGTCCATCATGAAGACTACGTCTGTTCAACGTTAATTTGGCAATTAATTAAATCCACAAAGTTTAACGAGACTTCATGATATTGCGTGATGAAGCAGCGGTGAGTTAAACACCACATATTTCATTCAAGTAACCCTTATTTTCTGGAGTGTAAGTATGTTAGTTATTACATGTTTAATTGCATTGTACCTTTATTAAACGTTATTTACTTCAAAAAAGCACGTAAAACATAAACATTTAGCTGCATATATGTCAATACCCACAATCCTCCTCGGCTGCAACTTTCCTTTTCATGGTTAGCAGACTGCATTTTGTCATGTGTGTTAAACCACATCGATCCGCTACATTAAAATCATTAAGGCTACATTTCAGCACATATTAGTGTGTCTTAACACTAAAGGAAACAACATTTAAGCCTTTATCGATGTGCAGCAAAGTTTTGGTGCTTCAACTAAATCAGTCCTGTCATGCAACACGCGTTCAAGCATCGTTCCGGCATTAATACTGCTTACAGGTTCGCCCTCTTCTGGAAAACCTGGAAATATTTTAAAACTGATTTCAAGCCCTTGAATTCATGTTTTTTTTAAATAAAAAAAATCTATAATAATCTTGTTTTTTTGTTTTTGTTTTTTTTTTTTACTTTACAACATTTATTCAAATAAACACATTCATTATATTATAAATGCGTCTTCTGGGGGGAATCATGATCTTGGTGACAGAAACAAAATGGTGAATCTACAGGCTAAATATAGTATTATATTATTACTAAATTATCAAATACAATCAATAAATAAACTGTAACTTTGTATTTAAAACTTTGTATTTTTTAACAAGATTACACAAATGCTATTATTGGTATCATTGTATGAACATTTAAAGGGATCTTCCACTTTTTTGGAAATGGGCTCAGCTTTTGCCATTTTCGAATCCATTCAGCCGATTTTCTGATATTAGAAGAATATCAGTAACCAGACCGTTTCTGGTCCCATAGACTTGCAAAGTAAGAAAAATGTAAAAAAAAATTACTATGGACGTTTTTAAACTTTTAAACGATATGTTTCTTTAATGCTTTATTTGGAGGCAGCAGCAACCTCTCTCTCTCTCTCTCTCTCTCTCTCTCTCTCTCTCTCTCTCTCTCTCTCTCTCTCTCTCTCTCTCTCTCTCTCTCTCTCTCACACACACACACACACACAAACGCACACACAAGCACATGCTCCATTTGCCAAGAGAATGAGCGTTTAACGAGCATCGACCCAGTTAGTCAGTCAGTCTGTCGTGGTCTGGAGAAGTACTCAAGAACACCGCAAGAAACTGAATTCATCATCGTCTTTTCCGTAAAACTCCATAAACGGAGCTTCTAACCCTTTGGATTTTAAAAGCAACCGCTGTCTTTCAAAAGAGAAAACCCGACCAATCCACGAAATGTCTTCATTTCATCTCTAATATATTCAAATAACTAAATGACCGAGAGATTTAATTGTCGGATCGGTTTGGTCAACCGCATCAAGTGTAGGTTAATTTATTAATAACGACGAAACCGTTTGTTATAAGTATGAAGCATAAATAATGTTTAATTCGTGCTCGGATGGGAGATCGTTTCAGTCTTTCTCTGAGAACTTGGAGGATTTTGACTCTATACGGAGTGTGCTTCTTTACAGGTCAGTGGGAATTGTTTGTTTGTTTGTTGCTTTTCTCAGCTAACGTTACAAAGTTGAACACCGAGCAGCTTTTCCTCCTTAGTCCTCGCGCGCCGGATGGGATTTAAAGACCTCGTGCGGGTTTGCGGCCACTCGAGAGCAGGGTGAAGCTGTAAGACACAGTAACATTAAAATTAGAAATATGACGTTGAATCGATTTTTATTTATAAAAACGACAAAATCGTCTATTCGTAGAAGCGTATTTGTGTTAGAAGCGTACAAATTTGAAACTTTAATAATATTTAATATGCTATTCCATTGTAATATTAGATATTTTGAACTATTTTTCCTGTTGGAAAGAGCATGAATGAATCAGAAGTCAAACAGGCGATTTTGTTTGGTTGCACGTTGCACTCAGAGTCGTTTGGTTGCACTGTTCTACAAAAGCTTCCGTGTTGCTATAGAAACTACTCGATTCTACCAATCACGATTTGAGAAACGCGTCACGTGGCCTTTAAACAAGACCCGTATGCGGATAACACGACAGGACGCTGTTGCCGTTAAAAGAAGATTTCGCTTCTTTAAACAGCTGTGAATGGACACGAGCACAGGTTATCGTGGATAAAAATGCGCTGATGGCTTCTAGACAATTTACAGAGGGGAACGAGACGGAGTTTGAGTCCGACTTGCGTGTAAATGAGGCTGAAGGAGGGAGCGAAACTGATTCCGATGCGTCAAGTTACAGTTACTCAGACTCAGATTACTCAGAGTAAGAAACATCAACACATTCACAAACTAACAGTTCTTAATAATAACTGGTTTGCTAATTCGATATTTTTATGTAGCATGTTTCACCATAAAACTTTGTTATTAACATCGATGAACGTGACTGCAGTAAACACACCACCTGGTTAAGAATATAACAGTTACTCTATCATACACACACACACACACACACACACACACACAGTACTGGTCAAAAGTTTGGAAACATTACTATTTTTAATGTTTTCGAAACAAATTTCTTATGCTACCATCACCAAACCTGCATTTATTGAATAAAAAAACATGTAAAAACTGCAATAGAAATATTATTACAACTGAAAATTGAAATATTACAATTTAAAATAACGGTTTTATATTTTAACATACTTTAAAGTACAGTTGATTTTATGTGTTGTAAAGCTATTTCCGAAATTATTGTAATATGCTGATTTATCATCGATGTTGGAAATAGTTGTGCATGTAATACTTTTTTCATGATTCATTGTTGAATAAAAAGTTAAAAAGAACAGCATTTATTCAAAATATAAATATTTTATATCTATTTAAAACATCCTTGCTGAATAAAAGTATTAATTTCTTTCCCAAAAAAAGAGGAACTGGATCAAAGGATAAAAAACAAACAAAAAAAACGTAATAACGTAATAAAATTATATATATATATATATATATATATATATATATAATTTTTATATAAGTTGTCAGTTTAGGGGTCTCTCCTGACCCACATTTAAGAGAGGCTCTTGAAAAGGGAAAATAGACCTCGTCCACTCCCTGCCCTCTGTCATTTTTGAGGGGAATTTCTGTTTCCAATTTGGAAAGTCAGCCATCATAAATAATTATATGCTATTCACCATCTTTAGTGAACTTATGGACGTGGTTGCCAAGAGCTAACCTCCAAAGTAGCGTGGCTTAATTTAGAAATGGAGAAGAAAACATCATGTCTGCATGGCTGAATATTGAGTCGAGTTTTTGTGGAATGAAGGAGGGGATTGTGTTTCAAAGGTCTCGGATGTGTGTCTTTCCCCTGAAGCCTTCTGACTTCATGCGCATGTAGAGTTTAGTTTGGATTGTGCTGAGAGATACTCTTATGCCATGTGTTACTTCCTCATCATTTGGTGGTGAAATGTAGTCTGTTGCAAAGTATTTTCACACAGATAGAAAACAACAAATGCAGAATATTTGTGTGAGTATTTGATAGTGTTTCAAGCAGGGCAGCAACATAGATATTTTTTTTTTTAATTTAAGTTTATGATAATTATATGCCTACATGCAGTTTGTGTTTTTATTAGGGCTGTCAAAACGATTAATCGCATCCGAAATAAAAGTTTGTGTTTACATAATATATGTGGGTGCACTGTGTATAATTATTTTAGATATATAAACACACACACATGCTTGTATATATTTAAGAAATATTTTCATGTATATTCTGTATATAGATTTATATATAATTTATATTATATATAAATATAAATATTTTAAATATAAATAATATTTTTTTCTTAAATATACATGCATGTGTGTTTTTATATATATACAAAATAATTATACACAGTGCACCCACATATATTATGTAAACACAAACTTTTATTTTGGATGCGATTAATCGTTTTGACAGCCCTAGTTTTTATTAATTGAGAAACTACATTGAATATTCTTTTAAAAATGAATTTGTCACTTTTTTATTTTAAAATCTTCAAACTAAATTGACAACCAGTTAATTCATCAAATATAGTTTTTTTTAAATCTAGATTTGAGTTAATTTGTTGTTATTGTTGATCAAAACTAAACAGGTCAAGCTGAAGATAAAAAGCATTAAATTTAAAATAAACTTTAGAAAATAAAAAAATGTTGCATTTGGCAACTAACTGAAATAAAAAAGGTTACGTTGAAATATTAAAATAAATAAAAGTAAAACTGAAATACTCTAAAATTAAAAGCTAGATAGAAATATTTGGGAGGGGAGAAACTAAATGTAAAAAAAAAAAAAAATTACAAAAAGCCCATAACAAAATGACTAAAACTTTAACTAAAATTTTAATAAAAACTGAAATCATAAATATAAAAATTATAATAGTGTAAAAATAATATTACTAAAATAAAACCTGCATGATTTCTACCTTATGAAGTTGAATGAATTAGATAAAAAACATTTCTGGTAGTTCAAAATGTGAATAAATATTAAATCAGTATATAATTAATTGTTCTTAAATAAAATCTGCTGTCGATTTCCACCCTATAAAGTTGATTGAATGAGATTAAATAGTTTCTGATAGTTCTTATCTTGATTTCAGCATGGGCTGGCTCAGAAAAGTCAGTTCTGGGAAATCAATTGACGTTTTGATATACATATCATCGCATGCTTCTTTAACGTTCCCTCTGTTTTGTGGCGCAGTGACCTAGAGCCGGAATGGCTGGATGATGTCCAGAAGAACGGTGAACTCTTCTACCTGGAGCTGAGTGAGGGAGAAGAAGAAGCTCTGCTGGCCCGAGCATCTGCCAATCACTCCGCTGCGACCAATCACGTTCGCTTCAGCGAAAAGGAGGCGGAGATCATCACAGACAATGGGAAAAAGCAAGCAAACTCCAGCAACAAATCCAAAGCAAAACTCAAGAAGTTCACCAAGATCCTGAGACCAAAGCGGCGGCCGTCTCAAAGGAAAGCCTCCGACGGGAAAGACGGAGGGTTTTCCCAGCATCCCACCTCCATCCTGAAGAATCAAGCGGGTCAGCGGCCTGGAGTCGTGGTCCAGCAGCGGCGTCTGAAGGACGTGTGTGTGTATCTGAACCCGAAGCGCCTCGGCAGCGCCTCTCCTCCGTCTCCGGACAGAGGCGGCCTGCTGGAGGCCTTGCTGGGGGTCGTGCATCGGCCGGGGGGAAATCCTGGGAAAACAGGGGGAAAACTCATCATCCACGGTCTGGTCCCGCACAGTCCTGCTAGCAAGTGTGCTGAGATTCTTATTGGTAAGCACAGCTAGACCAGGAGCAGGTCATTTTTCTTGTATTTTTACTAGGGATGATCAGACTTACAATAGTTTGGGGTTGGTAAGATTTTTAGCGTTTTTTAAAATTCACAGAGGCTGCATTTATTTGTTCAAAATCAAGAAAATTTGTGAAATATTATTACATTAATTTTTAAAAATATATTTCAAAGTGTTTTTAACGTTTTTTAAAATTCACAGAGTCTGCATTTATTTGTTCAAAATAAAGAAAATTTCTGAAATATTATTACAAATTAATTTTTTAAAATATATTTTAAAGTATTTTCAACGTTTTTTTAAAATTCACAGAGTCTGCATTTATTTGTTCAAAATAAAGACAATTTGTGAAATATTATTACAAATTAATTTTTTAAAATATATTTTAGTGTTTTTAACGTTTTTTAAAATTCACAGAGTCTGCATTTATTTATTCAAAATAAAGAAAATTTGTGAAATATTATTACAAATTAATTTTTTTTAAATATATTTTATTGTTTTTAACGTTTTTTAAAATTCACAGAGTCTGCATTTATTTGTTCAAAATAAAGAAAATTAGTGAAATATTATTACAAATTATTTTTTTAAAATATATTTTTAAGTGTTTTTAACGTTTTTTAAATTCACAGTCTGCATTTATTTGTTCAAAATAAAGAAAATTTGTGAAATATTATTACAAATTAATTTTTTAAAATATATTTTAAAGTGTTTTTAACGTTTTTTAAAATTCACAGTCTGCATTTATTTGTTCAAAATAAAGAAAATTTCTGAAATATTATTACAAATTAATTTTTTAAAATATATTTTTAAGTGTTTTTAACGTTTTTTAAAATTCACAGAGTCTGCATTTATTTGCTCAAAATAAAGAAAATTTGTGAAATATTATTACAAATTAATTTTTTAAATATATATTTTAAAGTGTAATTTATTCCTGCGATCAAAGCTGTATTTTCAGCATCATTACTCCAGTCTTCAGAGTCACATGATCCTTCAGAAATCACTCTAATATGATGATTTGCTGCTCAAGAAACAGTTGAAAACAGTTAATGTTTTTGTGGAAATCATAATATTTGTCCAGGATTGTATGAGAAAGTTGAAAAGAACAGCATTTATTCAAAATTTAATTCTATTGTAACGTGACAAACATCTTTACGGTCACGTTTGATACATTTAATGCACCCTTGCTGAATAAAACTATTTAGTTATTTCTATAATAAAATGCCAAACTCTTATTATTGTTATTTGGTTGGTGGCTGGTAAAACATACAAAAATATCTCCTGAACTTCAGATACCCAGAGACCAAAATATCATAGAAAAATTTGACTTGGTTCAGTAAGAAACCACCTAGCATCCATTCAAAACCATCTTAGCAATGCATTACCAGCCATTCGGAGTTTTTGAACTCACGGTTTCTTCAAAACAGTCTGGTCGATGTAATGAAACTGTAAAGTCGAGCTGCGGCTTGGTGTTGTGGTCGGTTTTATTCGTATTCCCTCTTACAACTGCCTGTTAAACACTCTAGTTTTATGTTCCCGGCACATTTGGTAATGAAATCATACGATTGGAAGTAACAAAAAAGCCATTTATTCAATTTTCAGCCATGAATATTTTCCCGTTGATGTACTCAAACGATATTCGAGGGGAACCCGCAGTCGCTCTCTCCCAGACACAGACCAAAGAAATTCCAATGGGGTTACACCACCCCGAAATCTCTTTCCCCTGCAGCTTTTTACGATTGTTTCTCAAACGCCCGTCCATACTAAAGCAATTAGACCGTTTATCTGAAATAACTGAGGGAAATCGTTGCATGTCGCAAATGTGCAAATCTACCAGAGGCAGGTGGAGGTGCTGTTTGATGTGCATTGGGTTTTATCTTGTGGTAGAAATACAGTTCACCAAAGCTCGGGAATCGGGCGACAATGAGCAGATGTTTGTGATCTTTGAGTAGAGTATCTTTCATGCTTTCTGTAGGCGATGCCCTGGTTGCTGTGGACGATGTGGACGTCACCTCAGAAAACATCGAGAGGGTTCTGTCCTGTATACCGGGTCCCACACAGGTAAGTGTGCATTTTTGCCTACATATACATTCATCTGGATGCATTTTAAAACATTTTTTCGTGTGCTTATGAGTGTGATCGCTTAAATTAACTTGACTAAGGGAGAAAACCATAGAATGTAAAAAAAAAAAAAAAAAAAAAATATGGACGTAGTGTCCGTAGCGTCACCTGTAGATTACTGAAGAACATTTTTGAAGCCTAAAGTGGGCGGAGCCGGCCGTCGCCATCTTGGCTCCCGGATTACCAAAAATAGGCAAAGAGGCGATTAGCTGAGGTGGCGTGATGCTAAAAGACAGCAGACGACGTCTAGTAGTGACATCAGCAGCAATACACCTCTTACTCAAGTGGCCACGCCCCCAATTATGCAGAACTTTAAAGGGATACTTCACCTCTGGAAAGATGAATGTGTATTTAAAATGGGTCATTTATGTAGAAGAAACGTGAATTTGGAGCTTTCTAGTTGGGGTTGTGTATCGTTTGAATTTGAACGATTCCGATTCCTTGGTTCGATTCCGGTTCCCAACGATTCTCGATTCCGATTCTTTTTAGAGGCAGGGTCAAAAAAGTTTAGCTAACCTTGCTAACCAACGGTCGTTCTGAAGGAAATACTCCGCCATACTTTGGACCGCCGACTTAAGCTACTCATGTTCGACTCGCGCGGTTATGCCAACACTTCCGGGGTAGACGCTTCTTCATTGGTGTTGTTCAGCAGTTTCTTCTTCTGGTCGGCGGACTGTAAATATCGAAACTAGGAATCGAAATTTTAACTTTTGAACGATTCCGGGAAAAACGAAAAGTTAGTCCCGGTTCCAATCGATACTCAATTCCCAACCCTATTTCTAGTAGGGTTGGGCGATGTCTATGAATTTGGCATCAGACGATGTATGTAGTTAAACATCGCGATGGACGATGATATCGGGAAGGATGGCGGGGGGGGGGGGGGGGGGGGGCATTTTCCACTACATATTTTCCTCTGTCCTTTTGTATTGAAATGAAATTGAAATTGTATTAAAATGTATTTTTGGCTTATGTGGATGAAAGACAACAACTCCCAGAATGCACTTCCTTCGCTGCCCTAGGAGGCCACGCCTACCGTAACAGAGCGCAGTAGTTAAACAACAAGTCAACAAGTAGTGAATCTCGTGATGAGTCTGCCCGAAAATGTGTTTCGAAATTGTCCAAAATGTCCTTGATTCAGGTTTTGCGTTCTACAGTCGCCATTCATTATGTTTACTGTGTCGAGTCAGGGCCGCAAAAGCTGAATCCCAGATATCGACAGCCGGACATATCCGGGAAAAAGAGGATGGTAACCCCTACCCCTCAGCTTTCTCCACAGAACAAGAGCCTGCTAGCTTAGCTTCCAAAATAAGATGGCCGACACTATGTGTTCATTGTTCTGTGAGTGAGATCGCCCTCTATGGGCGGGTTGAGAACATGCGGGACAGACCCGAATACTGACTGTAGTCTTTAGCCTCTGGACAAAAACATCATCAGATGACGCAAAATTACGATTTTTGCGTCATCAGAGGATTTTTTTCCAGGCAAAAAATACATCTCTCGTTTCAAGGGGATATGAGGGTGGAAAGCACGGTGATTTGAAAACACTACAGGTTTTTCGACTAATACAAAGCTTAATGCTAAATCCTGAAGTATCCCTTTTAAGACTTAATAAAATTTAAACGGATGAGTTATAAATAAAATTCGCCCCCCTCAGAGTTAGCTATATAGACCAAAGCCACTTTTATGTACTAGTCTGTAAACATGTTTTTTCTACTGTAAAGTTGGACATTTTAACATGGGAGTCTATGGGATTGACTCTCTTTTGCAATCGGTCTCTAGTGGCCAGTCGATGAATTGCAGTTTAAGTCAGTTTTGTGTTTGATTCAAGAGAGACAGGAAGGTTGCCACTTGGAGAAAACACACCAGGTTCTGAAACAAATGCTCCAAGCGAGTCTAAATGCTTAAAACTGAGACAAAGCTTGAACGATGAAAGTGAACAAATGTTTGGCTCATTATGTTTATTTCGCTCGATAGAACAATTCAACCCTGAGGTAAATATAAGGCTGAAATCTCAGATGCTTTTCACCACTTGTAAGACAAGCTCAGCTTTTTCCCATAAACTCGCAAACGCCGAGGGCACATCAGGGCAACTCCATGTCTTGGGAACTGAGGTCTGTTTTTAAGGGATTAATTTGATTTAACTGCCTTGAAATTAGACTTTTTAACAAGACATGTTTTCAGATGAGCACTTTCTAAAATTGGTTTTGGTTTTTGCTTTGCGCCTCTTTGCCTGCGAGTAAATGCTCTTTTCTTGAAAACCCTCCAGGCTAACAATATTTTCTACATTAACGAATGCAAATTGTTAAGAGAAACGTAATTTGGGTTTGGTGAAATATCGGTCATACAATCTGGTCATAAACAAGACAAATTGACTGTTGATGTGCATTAAGCTTTGATAGTTTCCTCATGTTGTAAGCTGCTGCTGAGTATTTTGGGTTAGTGAGGCTGTTTGTTGCAAATTGTTAGTAAAGTTAAACTGTTTTTAACTCTACAATTTTCCATTTATGGCCACAATAGCTTCAACTGACTGATCTCAACCCAAAACACTTCATCTAAACCCCAAACCCAGAAGCTGTATGAACGTTTCCAACAACCCCTAAACTCAGTTTCCTTCCCTGGTGTTTGAAAATAAGAGCATTTAACCTTAAACCAATTGTGAAGAATCATATCGGAAAGTGCGTTCAAAGGAGTAGTTCACTTTTAAAAGAAACGTTTGCTGATGATTTACTCGCCCCCATGTCGTCCAAGATGTCCGTGTCTTTCTTTCTTCAGTCGAAAAGAAATTAAGGTTTTTGATGAAAACATTCCAGGATTTTTCTCCATATAACGGACTTCAATGGGGACCAAACGGTTCAAGGTCCAAATGACAGTTTCAGTGCAAACTGTTCAAAGGGCTTTAAACGATTCCAGACAATGAACTCTGTTCGAAGTTGTTCATCAAAATGAACAAATCTTTTTCCGTGTCATTTCATTCATTTCTTTTGTTGAATGAACCAAATGACCCTGAAAAAGATTCGTTCATTTTGATAAACGAGTTTGAACAGGAGATTCACCAACGTGCATCACAGAACAGAGCGAGGCGATCATTTGAGCTTATAAAACTTAAACTTTGTTATTTATTTTTTAAATGAGCGATCGTTTCACTTGATAAGACCCTTATTCATCGTCTGGAATCGTTTAAAGCCCTTTGAACAGTTTGCAGTTTGCACTGAAAATGTCTTTGGACCTTGAACCGTTTGGTTCCCATTGAAGTCCATTATATGGAGAAAAATCCTGGAATGTTTTCATCAAAAACCTTAATTTATTTTCGCCTGAAGAAAGAAAGACACGGACATCTTGGACGACATGGGGGTGAGTAAATCATCAGCAAAATATTTTCAAAAGTGAACTACTCCTTTAAATAGGGGTGTGACGATACGCTCATGTCACGATTCGACACATATCACGATACTGAACTCACAATATGATATTATTGCGACACTCTAAGACATATGGGAAAAGGTAAACAAAAAATGTACTGTTGATTAAAATACTAAATTTAGTATTAAATTGTGGGTTATACCAAATTTAGCATTTTTTCACAGGACAAAAGTGAAACCTGAATAAAAATATTCATGATTCAGACGCTGAAAATACAGAATTACTATATAGACGAACATGCTTGCGCTCTGTCACTGACTAGATATATTTAAAATAATGTGTTTTTACTGGTAACATCAGACATATGGCATTATCAGGACCCACAAATATTCCCCTGTTGCATTATTGTAAGCATTGAATTTATGAATTTGGAAATAATATCTTAAAAAGTCTTTAAAAAGTCTTGAATTTTGATATCTGGGTCTTAAAAATTGTGCTGTATGTCAGTGTTAATTTCATTGACGAAATTAATGATGAAAACTTTTCTTCAACGACATTTTTTCACTGACGAAAACGAGACGCTAGTTTTGAATGACAAAAACTATGACAAATCTCTTGCCATTTTCGTTAATAAAGTAAAAAACTAGATGAAATTGTTAGATAGTGTCGATCTGGGAAGCGATCCAGTCAGAACTGATGTCCTGTGTGTGTTTAGCTAATGTTAAAACACAACCTAACATTGTTCGGCAAACTTTCTTGAAATGTTTTTATTTTACCTGCTTGACTTATCATCTTTTACCCATTCCACATTTGAAAAATAAATGAACACAAGTCGAAGGATTTGGTTTTTCTTTGCTGGTAGGGACAGGAAATTAGTATTAATTTTTTATATAAATATTCTTTAAAAAGACTTGAATTTACCTTGAAGAAACCTGTAGGAACCCTGTATTATTCAACATAGTAGTTTAATGTAGTACTGACACTAAAACTCTGTACATTTGAATTTTCTCTCACAGAAGTTTTCATCACAATACATATTGTCACGATACATACTTATGCATTTTACTTCAACTATATGTTTTTCTATAACTACTCTCCTCTCTGAGAGTGCGTTTTCGTTTGATCCCTTCTCAAGCTGGTTTTGTTCACTCCGTTGCCTGGGAGAGGATGGAATGTTGAAATTACAGAGTTCTGTCGCCACGGCAGCGACGGCGGTTACCGTAACGCTTGTTTTTGTAGGCCACAGGAAAAGAGCCATTATCCTGTGGAGAAGAGAGAGGGAGAAAGTGATTAAAGGACGAGAACCGATAGCAAATTACACCATAGGACCAAAAAAGGACAGGCGAGGCTATTATGATATTAGGGTTGAGGAACGGTGCTCTCGTGAGGTCTCGCCAAGATTTTAAAATGAGTCTCGAAATGGTTATGTGAGCATTGTGTGTTTGTTCATTTTAAATGTTAAGAGTTACTACACCACAGGAACAAAATCGTCATGTCCACTGGTCTTTCTTTGGACACTGACACCAGTAGGATTATTTTTTGAGAAATTTATACTTGCATATGAACGCTTTCGGAAAAACATACGGTGCATCAGCTTTCGTTCCTGCGCTGACAGGACATCATATTATCCATGGGGTAACCTGCACTGAATGCGCTTACTACATCCGCCATGTTTTTTGTTTTGAAAAGTGTCTTATTTTATAGGTATGTGACAAAAAAAATCAATAGGAGAAAATTCAAGTATAATCATAACCATATGATAGATAATAAAAATACCTAAAAAAATGTTTTTTAAATGATTAAAATCGGATAATATTTACGAAAGTTATCGAATTTTTAAATACGGAAATTAGGGTTCATTTTTGTAACATATTAAAACGATGAAAAACTGTGACCTCTTCTGCTTGAACAAACACTTCAAAATAGCATAACTTCCTCATTTCTTGGTCTATTTGTATAATTCAAACACCATGGTGTAGATAATTAAAAGCCCAACAAGATTGAGATGACCTCTTTTTAAAAGGAATAGATGCACATTTATTATTTCTATTAACCACTTCCTCTGATGAAACCGAGAGCATCAATCCACACATATCTTTCCAGACAATTGGCATTGACACATGAATTTCATTGTTTCATTAGTAGGGCGTTTCTTGACTAAATTCTGGCAAGCAATTTAAATGGTTAAATATTATTGATCATTTTAATCTACAAAGCAATTTTACTTCCGCTTACATATGTTAATTTACATCACTAGATCTAAAAACATCACTTACATCAGTAGAGTTTTCATCAAAAAATACAAACTTTTATTGTAATTCAAGCTAAAAATCAGACAATTCTATCAACAAAACGATTACTAAAATAGTTGACGATTATTTTAAAAACTGGGAGAAGTTTTGGAAGCCAATTTGATCATATGGCTGATTCTGCTTTTGACAACGTCATTTGCGGATCGTAAAAAAAAACACATGCGAATGTTACAATCAATCCCAAACTTCACCTAATTCAAGTTAAATGTATAATCTTTCAAAAGTATTGGGTTTGAAACAAAAAATACTCCCTTTCATAGAGGATTTTGATGCCAAACACGAGAGAAATGTTATAACTTTCTTCTTACTACAGCCATCTTGGAAATTTGAACGTCAGAATCAACGTGATGATGTAATTTACGTTACTAGTATATGGATTTTAGAGGTAGTCACAAAGCAAAGATACGACAGACTTCCTTAGTCACCAACGCGTATTGCGCTGAACACAGCCGCGGGAACAAAACGCTCGCGCGTATATGGTCAGTTTGTCACATACCTATATTTTACCCAGAATGCACTGCATTGTAGTCCTACTTAAGATAGTCAGAGTCTTAAGTGCAACGGTCTGATTTAGATGTCTGACTATCAAAGTCATACTCAAAGTCTATCTTTGTGAAACGCCCCCTGGTATTATAGACCTCACTAATAATAAGAAGAACTAGCATTGGCCGCGTAATGTATAATGATATAATGTGTGTATATGTGATCTGAAATCAGCAGTCGTCCTCATCTCTTAATAACAGGCTTGTTTTTCCAGCTCAGCGCTGCAGTCCAGCTGCTCGCGGTCAGCAAACACTCGTGTGTGTGTCTGTTCTGCATGTTAAACCGGCGAGTGGGAGTGAATACGCCGTTAACTCACAGATGGGCGCTGTTGCTTTTAGTGATCTCAGTGTGTGCTTTATTTGATTTGTGCAATCTTAGAAAGTGCTGTTTCTTTTAGCAGGAGTCCTGGACTGAATCTCGGGCTACATTGAGTTGAAATTGTGCACTAGCATTCAAACATTTGGGTCAGTATGATTATGAACACTTTAGTTTTCCAATTCTCGCTATTAACTAGTTGCTTATTAGCATTCATATTACTTGGAAACTGACTGTTCTTATAAAGCACACATATTATTGCATTATTCAACATGACCATATTCTACATCCACCTAAACTTAACAACTACGAGCCCGACCGATAAAGGATTTTGAAGGCCGATACCGATACAAATATTTTTTGGTTTTAAAATCCGATATTCCGATATATCGGTCGATATTATTATTATTTTTTTTATTATTATTTCAGAAACGCGCAACAAAACATTACCAGATTTCCCTAACATTAGTTATTTGTAGTTATTTATGAGTTTTAACTAAAATAATATGATAATGCATTTTAAAAAGAAACTTGTTTCTTTTATTGTCACAACAGAACAGACTGATGAGAGTGGCATTAGCTAGCTTTGTGGTTAGCTAGTCTATGATGAGCCATAATTTAGCAATGGTTTAGCAATATTTTCAATATAACAGGCCAAGGAGAGATGATACGTCTCATTGCTATAACTGTCACGCGCTATTAAAGAAATACTTCAGTCACATTGTCAAAAGTTAAAAGGACAGTCAGTCAACTACATTGTAACAACGTAATGTAACTATTACTAGCTAATTCCGCTTCACTCTCGGCTTATTTAACAGAAGCAAAACTGGACATGATAGTCACAAATTTTGTCATGCTTATTTGAGTTAAGAGAACTGATGCGGATGATCTTTTAATTGTTATTCAAGCAATGACCAACTCAACAAGTGTTGCCAACAGGAACGGTGTAGAGCGCCCTCTGGTGGACAAACTATACAACTCCAACACTCATGACATGGTTCAAGCGTTTTGTCCGTTTTTAATTTATTTTTGAAATATTAATTTATCGGCCATTATAACTGATAGTTTGGAAAATGCCTAATATCGGCCGATAATAGATTTAATATCGGTCTGGCTCTAGCCCAAAGAGTTTACCAGTTTACTTTATTTTGCTATCCTCACTTGCATAAATGAACTATAGTGTCCTGCACCTATTACTAAAAAAAATATCAAATAAAATCTGGTGTCTGAATAATTTTTGGTTTGACTGTAAGAATGTATAGTTTCATATTTTCATTTTATCATCAGTATTTATTTCTAATTTTTTTTCGTCTGTGTTTCTCAGGTGAGGTTAACTCTGGAGACGGTGTGTCCCGTCGCGAGCGGCCCGGACTCGAGGCCCAAACCGTCTCCTCCGGTCGGTCAGCTGGTCCGACTGCTGTGGGGCGAGGACACAGTCGAGCTCCAGATGTCCATCGCACATGTCCCGCATATAGTGATGTACCTCTCGCTCAAACTGGACTCTGAGTCGCCGCAGGAGGAGGTCAGTCTGTTCCTCTTATGGCCCTATTTTAACAATATAGATAAAGCGCACAATGAATCCACTTTTGCTAGTTTAATGGGTGTATTTTGGGCATAACATGCAAAAAAAAAAAAACAATCAGAGTCAACCCACACTCCTTGTTTTCAGATCAGCATGGGTGCAAATGCATTTGCTATGTAAACAATGTGGTGCAGGATGGGAAAATGATAACTGCGTAGGGCTGAAACTAGCTAAAAAACTCTTGCGTCGTGCTTGCCGCTGCATTGCTCCGGGTGTATGATAGAGTTCCTAATGTTCAGAGGCTTTCCACCCATTGATTGCATTACAAATATTATTTTCAGCTTGTGGGAACTGGGAAAAGCTAAAACAGCTGTGTGGATTTTTTTCAATGCTAATCCGTTAACATGATTTCGCCATCCAGAAGAGTTTCCCCCTGTCAAATGGTGCCAGAGGCGAGCATGAATGGCTCTGCTGTGCCGCTAACAGCCGCTCGCATTTATAGCCGTCAGCATGACGTGAGGAAACAGGAGAAGAGAGGGAAAAGCTCGCCTTCGTCCCGGCTGAATAATTCACAGCGAGACGCCACGTTCCCATCAGAAAGGAAAACCACTCGTCAGGACTTTGGAAAGTTTTCCTTTTAGAGACTTGAATCGCTCGATTGATAAAGAGAAGCAGAATGTGGATTAAAAGTTAGGATTGTCGGAAATGCAGGGGGATTTCACAAAGAACATGTCTGGGTCAAAATGAAAATAAAAAGACAATTATATTTTAGGAAGTGAGTAATATTTGTGAGGATGTTTTTTGCATTGTGTAATTATTTTCATAATTAAACACATTTCCATACTGCATATATATATATATATATATATATATATATATATATATATATTATTGTATATTATACATATATATATATATATATATATATATATATATATATATATATATATGTATATATTCTTGTAATACAGTAAACATACTATATTATAATATTATAGAATATTATATAGATATGTAATAATAAATAATATTGAAAAAAATATTATTTATTATAAATAATAATAATAATATAAATAAATATAATAATTAATAATATATAATTATAATAATAATTAATATTAATAATTAATAAATATTTCCATACTGCATATAATATATATATATATATATATATATATATATAGTCTTGTATAATATACATATATATTATATATTATTTATATATATATATATTCTTGTAATACAGTAAACATACTATATTATAATATTATAAAATATTATATTGTACATTCCTATGTATTTCTTTGTAAAATTAGCATAAATAACCAAATTTTCTTTGCTAAATATTAACACACATTTTTTTTTTTCTACTTTGATTTTGGAGTGAAATACACCGCAATGAATATGTACACAGCAATGTTTTCTCCAAAATCAAAATACAAAAAAAAACCCTAAATAATATTTAGCAAAGAAAATGAGGTTATTTATGTTGATTTTACAAAGAAAGTAATTGTAATGTAAAATATAATATTTTATAATATTATAATATAATATAATTCCTGTATTACAAGAATAATTAAAATATATATATAATCAAAATATATATTAAATTTTGTGCTGTCAAATTGATTCATCGTAATTTATCGCATCTAGCATAAAAGTTTTTTTAGGGCTGTGAAACGATTAATCGCATCCAAAATAAAAGTTTGTGTTTACATAATATATGTGTGTGTAGTGTGTATAATTATTTTGTATATATAAATACACACATATGCATGTTTATATTTAAAAAAAATGTGTTAATATAATAATAAAATATGATTTATATATATATATATATATTAATAATATATTATAATATATAAAATATTTATATTTATGTATAATATTTATTTTGTATAAATATATATAAAGTATATACACCATATATTTCTTAAATGTATACATGCGTGTGTGTGTATTTATATATACAAAATAACACAAAACTTTTATTTTGGATGTGATTAATCGCGATTAATCGTTTCAGAGCCCTAATATATTTATACACACATTTTTTCATGCTAATTATTACTTCAAATTTTTTGGACATTTGATTTTAGAATCAAATATGTTCTTGACCGGTTAATGGCTCCCCTAGTGCAGGGCTCTTCATTTCTAGTCCCGTTGGTTCAACTAATAATTAGATTCAACTAAAGATTCACACCGCCTGGTGTGTTTGAGCGCATCTGAACTAAACTGTACAGGAATGAGGAAGATTTAAGATTGCTTTTTGGCCTGTTACTGTCAGGCTGAGGATCTGAACCCACTGAAGCGGCTTGTGTGGAGCATCCCTTCAGCTGCCGATAGTTTAGAGTAGTTGATTTACAGAGTTTAATCTTCGCTGTTTGCAATCCGACTCACTTAAAAACCTCTTTCTGTCTGCAGTGATTGATTCTGCAGCGCCGAGCTCTACTGTGAGTTTGAGCGTTTATAATGTGTGTTTTTATGCGCTGTCCAAACCACAGGCCACAACGACCACCTCTGAGCGCTGACTTGAGCTTTCAGAGCGTAAGAGAGATAACGTGTGTGTCTCGAGGGTGAAGCCTTGCGGTTTGAAGAACTTCATTTCTCACACAAACTCAAATGCACGCGGTCTGAAAGCGTTGCCAGGTCGAAGTGATCCTGTTCAGCATACTAATCAAAATGACCAAGGAATCGTCCCATTCCCTCCTGCAGACAAACCTCAAACTATCTCACACTGCTGCAGTTTACGGAGGAGAAGAATAGCCAATCCTCATGGGGAAATGCGGTTTTGGGCAAAGTTATGCGCTGCGAGCTACTCATAATTTAAAGTCAATGGGAATTTTAATGTGACATTTTTTAAGAAAGAGAATGAGAATAAGAAGGGAACTGGAAGAATAATGCACTGAAGAATCATTCATGATAAGAGTGGGAAAGAGTTTTAGGGATGTAAATTGTTAGTTTATGCTTTTACAAAAAAGTAGCTGATTAATTAGAAAACCTGTTCGTAGTCAAAGTTTTAGTGATGAAAAGTTAGACGAAACAATTCATTTTCATTTCATTAAACTTAAGCAAAGGGAATAAAGTGATTCAATCGAATCATTTACTTGAATCATCTGAACGATATAAACAATTCACCATAATTATTTTGCAGAGAGAAACACGTTTGATTGTTGCCTCTTCTCGTTCAGTGACGTAAAAACAGTAATGCAATGTTTTGGGAAAGTTTTAGTATTTTGAAATAACAGATTTATTTTGTTATTATTATATATAGTATTAATGCACTAATATTTTGAATTAGATTTTATTTTTATATTTTCAGTTTTCATTTTAATTTTAGTTTGTTTTATTAATTTTATTTACTTTTATCATTTTTATTAGCGTTTTTTAAACATTTGTATAATTTAATTTTTTTTTTTTTTATCATTTTTTTTAGTTATAGTAATTTTAGTATATCAACATCATTCACCATTTCAGCTAAATTTTTGCAAACATTTTTTCACTACAAATGATTTGTAACAGGAGCAACACTGTTAAGTGTGATGCTATTTTTAATTAGTTACTTCCTAGCAGGGGTTTTTAGTTCATTTTGTGACTGACACCTTTTCCCTCCATTTAATCAAATTAAGTTTCAAGTAAAGTCCATAAAAGCATTTATATTACAGTGTGAACATGCATAAATGCAGTGAAATGAGCTTGGGTCAGCGTAACCTGTTCAACTAAAGCGCCTTTCCTCCGTACAGCAGGAGATTTTGTACCAGTATCCGGTGTCCGAGGCTTCGGTCCAGCTGAAAGCAGTGAGAGGGATTTTCCTGACGCTCTGTGACATGCTGGAGAACGTCACGGGGGGACAGATAGTCAGGTGAGACGCCGGGTTCACATTGATGCTAGTCCATGAAAAGTGTGTTTTTTGATGAGATCTGATCTACACTTCTGGGGGCCCTGAGCAGTAGTGCATTCTTAAAAAACCCATAGTTTTCATAAACTTAACTAATAATTACAATGGTTTTTAGTATGCAAGGTGCACTGTCGGTTTTCTGCAGCTAAAGGAATTAAAACGGCAAGGAAATAAACTGCGAGTTATAAAAAATGAATATAAATATGTAAAGAGAAACCCATTAAAACATGTTAAATTGGCAGTAAGTTAAATTAAAACCAAATTTACGTTGACAGCTAAATAAATATTTTAAATATATATATATATATATATATATATATATATATATATATATATATATTAGGACCGGGACTCGATAAAAAAAAAAAATCTAATTAATTAGAGGTTTTGTAATTAATTAATCGAAATTAATCGCATTTTAATTGTATAAATATTTGAAATGAGAACAGTGAGAAAACATTTTTCACATGGATTTTTAAGTATACAGTACCAAAAATATTGTTTATTTTTGTCCAACAGACCAGTGCAATTGTATATGTTTTGCGTTGAGGTGAAACTTGAGGGTCGATGTGATGTACGAATTCCTTGTAGCATAGCTTGCACACAACAACAATGCTCTTAATGACGCTTCCAAGTCTCGTCAGCTTCTTTGTTGATGTTCACTGCGGTTTGTTGTTTAGTTGTCTGAGGCATAGACTGTAAAAGAAGTCACGAACGCTAGTTGGTGCTCCAGTATTATCGCTCCGATGAAAGTAATCCAGTGAGAAATGTTTCGCGGTGCAAAAATAAGTGCGATTAAAATGCGTTAATTTTTTTGTGTAATTAATTAATCTTCAGAAAACTGTAACACACAGCCGAAATGCCTTTCTAAATGAGTGATTTACTAACGAAATTACACCATAATAAATAAAAAAAGACAAGGTTGTTTCAAAACAAATTTGGGTCAAATATGGACAAACCCAAACGTTGGATTATTATATATATATATATATATATATATATATATATATATATATATTTTTTTTTTTTTTTTTTTTTTTTTTACATTTTTGACCCCAAAGTTGGGTTTTTCCATTTTGACCCAAATCTGGGTTGAAACAATACAGCATTTTTTTAGGACATCGACGGCCGGACATGTAGACGGCCGGGAAAAAGAGGATGGTAACCCCTACCACTCAGCTTTCTCCACAGAACAAGAGCCTGCTAGCTTAGCTTCCAAAATAAGATGGCCGACACTATGTGTTCATTGTTCTGTGAGTGAGATCGCCCTCTATGGGCGGGTTGAGGACATGCGGGACAGACCCGAATACTGACTGTAGTCTTTAATCTCTGGACAAAAACATCATCAGATGACGCAAAATGACTATTTTTGCGTCATCGGATGATTTTTTCCAGACAAAAAATGCATAAATTTCTCGTCTCAGGGGGATGTAAGGGGGGAAATACTACAGGTTTTCTACTAATACAAAGCTTAATGCTCAATCCTTGAGTATCCCTTTAATGTGTTCTCCTTACTGAATAAAAGTTTTAATTTCCTTTAAAAAATGAAGAACTCTTAATGACCCCCAAACGTTTGACCAGTAGTGGATGAGGGTAGTGTCGTCTTTTTTTTAATTCCCGCTCTGTCTTTTGGCGTTTGCTGTAGTTGTATTGCTGTATGTCATGTCACATGTCCTCTGTCTCTCGCTCAGCTCCTCTCTGTGGCTCAAGCAGCAGCTTGTTCATGTGGGCTACTGGAAGGAAGGATCCAATCTGCTGGTCGTCGCTGTTCCCGCCAGCAGGTCGTTCTCATCAACTGTAATCTAGATAATAACTGTAATCATAATCAGCTCAGCTCCTAAAACTGAAGGATAACCTCTAGTCTATAATCATCCCGTCTGCAAACGAGGATCTGTAATCTAGATAATAACTCGGGTGATTGTAATTGGTATTGATCTTTATAACCAGCTCATATTACGATCTTTGATTGCGTCAGTTCACTTTCTCAATAATAATCAATAATCTCAGTAACCTGATCCATAATCCCAGATGTTCAGCTGAATTCAAGAACCCGGTATACTATTTAATTTTTCATTCTACGCTTAGAGGTACAAAGAAATGTAAAATACTTTTGCTGCGATGAACATAATGATGGATAAATATGTAAATATGTTCTGCACGCTTTCCTCTCAAAAATGAAATAAACACACAGTTTTTGTTTATCTCTCAATTTTTGAGCGCTGATTTTCATTCAGTTTTCCTTTGGGGGTAAATGTTCGATGTCTTTGTTGGTTTAGTTCTTAGTGTGTGTTTGTGCCGCAGGGTTCCTCTGTTGCATCTGCAGACCGTGATCGAGGGAGTTGTCCGGACGCTCAGGGTCATGTACGGATCTCTCGACAGGTGTGTATTTCTAGACATTTCTTGAGAGCTTTATTTATCTGTACACTAGGGCTGGGTATTGAGAAAAATTTCACAATTCGATTCGATTTCGATTCACAAGCTTGCAATTCGATTCGATTTAATATTGATTATTTTAGATATGAGTTACAATTAATGGCAATTTTTCTCAAGGGAATCAAATCGATTAACTAATGCTGTAAACTATGGGAGTCTAGCTGCTTCATTAGCCTAATATGAAGGTAATAACTAACTGTTTTGTAGCTATACAAACACTTAAATTACACTTTTATTTATTTTTATAATAAGAAGATTATATAAAATATAAACATTTAAATGGTGGCTGTCATAAAAAAAACTTGCCAAATTTATTCAAATATGCATTAAATATTGAAGAATATTAAGATTATGATGCATATGTAATATGGTGTATATATTTAGCAAAATGCTCCTCTCTAGAGTTATTTTTTCTAGCTGACTAACGAGTTTATGTGGGTTTTCTGAGGTAAATATGACGATACGTGACATTGATTACAAGCTGTTTAACTGACGTCTTTCCACGGTTGAAACGCTGATTGAGCGAATCAATGTGACATGATCCGGATTTGGATAAGTTGTACTCTATCTTTAACACACTTTCAGATGCTCATTCATGTTTATTTCGCCCTGTAACTTGTATTATTAACCCGGAAGAGAGATCAGCGCTCCGCCAGAGCGATCTCACGCCACAGCGCCAAAACGTCATTTATGTTTTTGAATTACTAAAGAAAATGGACGTAATTTGAAATTTGAGACTTTGTTTCATATAAATAGTAACAAAGGAGAAAGATTATTGTGATTTTTTGGATGCGCGCAGTCGCGAGACAATGTCCCATTCATTCAAATGAAACAGGATGACTAATCGATTCTTGAGATTTATTTAAGAATCGATATCGGTTCATAAAAATTAGAATTGATTAATATTGAGAAATCGATATTTATTACCCAGCCCTACTGTACACTGTAAAAACAAAGATTGTTAGAGTACATTTTCGACTTTAAAATTTCACATTTAAAGGGATACTCCACTTTTTTTGGAAATAGGCTCATTTTACCACTCCCCAAGAGTTAAACAGTTGAGTTTAACCGTTTTCGAATGTATTCAGACGATTTTCTGATATTTAGAAGAATATCAGTAACCAGACAGTTTCTGGTCTCAATTGACTTCCATAGTATATATTTTTCCTACTATGGAAGTCAATAAGACCAGAAACTGTCTGGTTACTGATATAGACCATTTCAAAAAATGTAAACAACACTGGTCCAGAAGCACTTCCTGTTTCAGTTTTTTAACACTACATAAAAGCTGGGATAAAATACAACCAACAGAACATTTAAAATTGAATCAAAAAGTTAAACAAGCATCTTTAAGTTATATTCTTTACATGTGAAATAAACAAAACAGTTACAAACTGAAACAAACTGATGTGTTTCTGGACCAGTGCTGTTTACATCTTTTGAAATGGTCTATTCTTCTAAATATCAGAAAATCGTCTGAATGGATTTAAAAACAATAAAACTCAACTGTTTAACTCTGGGGGAGTGGTAAAATGAGCCTATTTCCAAAAAAAGTGGAGTATCCCTCTAACTCAACACGTCACTTGCTGTTGCTTTGTAATTATTTGTGGAAATGATGAGTGCAAATGATATAAATCCTACACCAGATGTTTAGAGATATATTTGATAATGTGAGATGATCAGTGTGTAAAGGCTGTCTCTGTGAACTCTGTCTCTCTTCAGCGGGTTCTGTGAGGTGGAGAACGTCCCTCGTCTGGATCACTTCTTCTGCCTCTTCTTCCAGCAGCTCATCCAGCCCTCCCGCTTGATTGACAGCTCCAGGCCGCCCACCCCCGATATCTCAGGGAGCCTCTTCTTAGACGGTCTACCGGCCGTCCGCTGGCTCACTTTACCAGCAGACATAAAGGTATGACTGCCAGATGACTCGTTAATAGGGGGTCACGGTTCGGTACGTGCCTTTCAGGGTCACGGTTCGATATGAGTTTGGTACAACAGGAAAAAACAACAAATCCCCAATGATAGGTGTCTTTTCAGTTATTTTCAACTAGCGCTATGTAGTGGAGGTAGTTGGTATCAGCCTCCTTTAGTGCATTAAACACTAAGCAGTGAACAGAATGCACTCACAATCTGACCAAACAAAACTGAAAAGCATCTTTTGTGTTATAAAAGTACAAAATAAATAGAATAACTTAAAGAATAAGAGAACCACGGACGCAGTTATTGAGTTTTTTCAAGAAATCGTAGAAATATGAGCAAGAAGGAGAAAAAGTGCCATCTACATCCGAGTCTCCTTCACCTTTCCACGAGGAGACAGCGAGTGAAGCAGCTTCCCAGTTCCAGGACACGCGTATTTCATCAATTCACATGTATATCCCAAAATTCACATAAAAGCAAATGAATGGAAACATGCCTGATGCATGAGCTATAATTAATAGGGCTGTGAATCTTTGGGTAGACAGCGATTCGATTCACGATTCATAAGTTTTTGATTCGATTCAAGAACGATTTGTGCAAACTCAGAACGATTCAATTCGATGCGATTCACATCCAAATTCGATGCGATTCGATTAATTCGATTCTTAGTTTTTTATATGCATTATAGTATTATTTCAATGCTTCACCCAATGGGTCTTTGTCTGGGTTTGAATTAGCCTACACAGCGGCCTTCGGGGGTCAGATATTGGGGATTTTGTCCATTGTTAATGTTAGTTCATGTTTGTTTTTAATTTTAATGAATATATTATTATAAAAAAATTCAATGGCCTACAAATTAGCTTTTGTAGAAAGCTACCTAAGTAGCCAATATTTTGAAAAAGGTATTTCTTGTAAAGTATTGCATTAAATGACTACATGCACACATTAATGGAGACGTTTTCATTAGTTTCATTTTGCGTCCTCTCAGTGCACTCGTTAACATCTTTTCACTGGATTTTGCTCGCGCTCGGTCCCATATATAGCTCTCATGTAACTACAGATTTTTGAGCAGTCCATGTTTGAGCTCTCCAGCTGAGCTCTTTGTCGAGAAAGCAATAGTTTTGAGTCAAACCGCTCAAGCCATTGACAAAGCTACCATGCCATTGCATGGGCACTATGAAATGAAACGCTTTCATTCATTTATTACGTGGAAAGACTCTCCGTACACGCAAGGTGGTGATAACGTTAAACTCATCTTTCAGGCATTTGACTGACCGGGCTTCAGCGCGAGAAATCAGGGGTGTGTGAGCGCGTGAAACCAATCAAATGCGGATGTCTTATGATGACCAATGCGTGAGGCAGCTTGTACCAGGAAGACTCTAAGGTTGTGTTTATATATTTTAAACCACTGAATCGCTATAAAATCACGATTAATTCGATTCTTAGCTTTTTAAATCGATTATTCGCGTAAATAAACGATTCATGATTCAAAATACATGTTTCTGGATCGATGCATATGCATCGTCAGGACTTATAATCGATGCATCGAGAAAACAAGTGAATCGTTACACCCCTAATAATTAATGTTTCTCAGACAGTAGTTAGAAAGGAATAGTTCACACACACATGACAATTCTGTCATCTATTACTCCAAATCCATATGTTGTGTTTCGGTGGACATCCTCACGCAGCCGGTACAATGTGGGCACATTAAAGGGTTAGTTCACCCAAAAATGAAAATTCCTTCAGTGTTGTTCCAACCCCGTAAGACCTTCGTTCATCTTCGGAACACAAATTAAGATATTTTTGATGAAATATGTGAGCTGGATCACTCCTGCATACTAGTCCATAGGCTTCGTGAGGGATTGAAACTTGCCGGCCTCGAAAAGTCATCAAAGACATCGTTAAAATAGTCCAGGTTGGACAGGTTGGAAAATGCTCAGGTTTTCATTATGTTTGGACTCTCTCTCCAGGTTGAAGTGGACACCGTCCTCTCAGACTTTGAGTCGTCGGACTTTGGTGACATGGTAAGAGGAGTTAATGTGCTCAGATAACTGGTCTTTGTATTGTCAGAACTCCAGAAATATGGAAAAACGCTGGTGTGACAGTATCATGGCTAATCTACCTCAAAATATTAACTAATAGTATAATAATGATAATAAAATAACACTGGTTGCAAGATGTGGCCATACACTAATCTCTCTCTGTTCCCTCATTGGTCAGTCTGAGGATTTCTACGGCATGAGGCGTCTCTATGTCATCTTGGGCTCCTGTCTGTTTTACAAGGTGAGTCTTGAATCATGTCTGTGTGGCGTAGAAAGGGTTACACTGCTGCTGTCAGTGGGTAATTGAAATGTAATCATGCTTGTAAAGGAGTCTTGTTCATATTAAAACGAGTGTGACAGAAGGGTGACGCTCCGCTTCTTGTGAACACAGCTGTCGGATGAAGAGACTCTTTTAATTATGAATGATGAAGTGATTAGTTGTATAAGTCTGTATCTGTTGCTCCTTTAACCCTGTGATAAAAGCCAGAAAAATAATTTGACAACTCTTTACTTAAAGCCTTTATATATCATGCATCATAAATGTATTTAGTAACTATGCATTGTATATGCTCATGAATAAATGTAAACACATTTTTAATACATTGAACACACCTTTAGAAAGTGTAATGCTTTAAAACACGTGACAAACAACCAGTTTCAGATGTAACAAGGAATCTGCTAATTTTATAACGCATTTTAACTTGGTCACAATTACTTATGAAAACTTATAATGCATTATAGCGTACATTATTAAAGGAGTAGTTCACTTTTCAAAAAACTTTTGCTGATGATTTACTCACCCCCATGCAGGGTGACCATCCGTCCCGCTTTGCGTTGTACTGCCCAGCATTTTCACCTCTTGTCCCACACGTCGCATATTGAGGAAATGTCCCGCATTTTCATCAGTCTGTTAGTTTTTAAAATCATATTAAGAAAACGTGCATGCGTTCTTTTGCCTTTTTAGGAAAGCATTCTACTTGTTACTTTTGCTGCGTAGTTTTCAGCGCTTTGTCATAAGTACAAATACAACAGCTGTGTTTTATACACTATCCAATGGACGAAAAGAAAGGAGTAAACACGGTCACTCGTTGGTTGTGACGGCTGTCAATCAAAATGTGGACCGGTGATTCGTTTCATATATGTTCCCTGTCTGAAAACAAATGGATGAATAAATTAAAAATTTTAATTTAACGGAATTTATCTGTTGTTGTTTAACCTGCAGTGGTTGATTTAATTATAAACGTTTTGGTTTTTAATATATTCTTAATATATAAGACTATCTAATTTCATGTTGTTTTATATTTTATTTGTTCATTGTTTATTTTGTTGGGTTTTTGTTGGACTTGGTCAGAACAGTTTCTAAAATATTTACATACATGATTCCTGCTGCCTTTGGGCTCAGTGATGCTGAATTTTTTTTTATTTTTTTTTAAAGATTTTTTCTGGAAGGGACTAAAGAACAAATAATTTTTATCAGCTGAAAGGCAGAATATAAATGTTTTTATCAAGTTAGATAGACATTATATAACAGTTTCAGTGTATGTTTTAGTGTTGGTAACATGTCCCACATTGTCCCACACAAACTTATAATTGTCCCACATTTGGTTTGTTTGGTGGTGGTCACCCTACCCCCATGTCATCCAAGATGTCCGTGTCTTTCTTTCTTTAGTCGAAAAGAAATTAAGGTTTTTGATGAAAACATTCCAGGATTTTTCTCCATATAATGGACTTCAATGGGAACCAAACGGTTCAAGGTCTAAAAGACAGTTTCAGTGCAAACTGTTCAAAGGGCTTTAAACGATTCCAGACGATGAATAAGTGTCTTTTCGAGCGAAACGATCGCTCATTTAATAAATGAAATAGCAAAGTTTAAGTTTTATAAGCTCAAATGCTCGCCTTGCTCTGTTCTGTGACGCACATTTGTGACTCTCCTGAACGAATCTTTTCCCAACTCATTTGGTTCATTCAACGAACAAAACGAATGAATTGACTTGGAAAAAGATTCAAAAAGATTCAAAGATTCATTCATTCAACATTCAAACGTTCATTTTGAATGTCTTGAACCCAGATCTGTGTTTCTCCCTCTGTCTGCCAGGGTTATCTCATAGCCAACCACCTGCCTAAAGAGGAGCTCGTGGACGTGTGTTTGTACTGTCAGCATTACTGCCTGCTGCCGCTGGCGTCTGAGCAGCGTGTGGGACAGCTGGTGGTGTGGAGAGAGGTGTTTCCACAACGCAGATCCCAGATCAGCCCCGGATACTGCCAGCCACACGCACGACACTTCATGCTCATAGTGGGCCTGGTGAGAGATCACTTTCTGTGACTTTCTGTTCATCTCACTGTTTTCAACATGTGTCTTTAGCAGCAAATCCTCATATTAGAGTGATTTCTGAAGGGTCATGTGACTCTGAAGACTGGAGTAATGATGCTGGAAATAGTTTAACCCTCTGGTGCTCTGCGGTCTGACCGAAAAATTTTCTGTTTTGAATTTCTAAAAATCACAGCTTCATCGGAATGTTACGAAACTTGGTGACTTTTATGGCATTATGTATGTGAACACACAAAAAAATTGAGGTCATGATCCGAGCATGCTAATTGTTCTTAAAAAAAATAGTCACACTTGTTGTCTTCGGTCAAAAATGACCGACCCATAGGAAATGAATGGGAAATTGACAAAAAAAAAATAATTTCTCTGAATTTTTGTACGTGGAATCTACAAATCGGCCACAATTCTAAAAAAAAGTACACCGCAGGAAAGGGCTAACACTCTACAACATCAAGAGTGCAAAACAGACAAACCCACCAACACACACACACATACAAACACACTTTTATACACATACACACCAATAAATTTTGATTACAAAAAGTATGTTTAGAATTTTTAAAAATCACAGCTTCATCACAATGTTATGAAACTTGGTGACTTTTATGGCATTATGTATGTGGACACACAAAAAATTGAGGTCATGATCTGAGCATGCTAAGTGGTCTTAAAAAAATTGTCACACTTGTGGTCTTTGGTCAAAAATGACCCCCATAGGAAATGAATGGGAAATTGACAAAAACACAAAAAATCTAAAAATTTTATTTATTATTATTATTTTTTTTACGTTTTTTTTTTAAATAAAAAATAGTTTTTGAGATTGTTTCAAATATATATTCAAATCCACACAAAAAAAAAGTGTTCATAAACAGCTGGGGAATTCACATGCTTCTCCATAGAGAGCTGTACATGCCATCTAGTGGTTACACCATGATTCTACACTTTTTCTCTATACTGTAACCAGATGATGCTAATTTTCTTCAAAAAAATTTTTTTTCTGAAGGCCTAGACTCTATATTAAACTAAAATACTACATTAATAATTTTTTGAAAAAAATAATATAGAAAAATATATATATTTTTCCATGGCAAAAAATAGACCATAAATATTGCATAAATATTAATAAATTCAACCAAATTGTCTCAAAATGCTAAATTACAAAGAATAAATGTTATAGAACAAAAATAAATTGCATTGGTTTTACTGGGATGGAGGAAATTTCATTTTTAGGTGTCCGGTCACTTTTGACCGGGAAGATAACAAGTGTGACCCCGAAACGAAGAGCACCTGAGGGTTAAGCCCAGTAATTGAAAACTGAATGACTGAAGATAATGCATGCCCGATGTATAAAAGCAGTTTTTCCTGACGTGTGTTTCCAGAGGCACTTCATGCAGTGTGTGTTGCTGGAGGCGGGTGGCTGTGCGTGTCCCGCTCTGGGGTCTCCAGGTCCCGACTGCGTTTACGTGGACCAGGTCAAAGCCACACTTCTTCAGCTGGAGAGTCTGGACGCCTCGATCGAGGAGCGCCTCTCGGCCCCGCCCACTCCCTGCCTCTCCTGCTCTGATTGGTTCCTTCCTGCTGGTGGGCGGGACCGACAGGACGGCGTCGGCAGCTCGCCGATCCTCAACCGTCTGACGGCAGCGATCAAACCCCCGTCTCCAGGCGGGATCGGGCGGAGTCTGTTCGGGGAGGCGGGATCAGGGTCCTCGAGTCGAAGAGGGCGAAGGCCGAGTCCTCAGAGGAGTGTGTCTGACAGCGGCAGCGAGGGTCACGCGGACTCAGGGCTGAGTCCTCACGCCACACCGGACGCACGCAGAGACTCTTTCGGCTCGGGAGGATCTGACGGCAGCTTGGGAAGCGCAGGATTTTTCAAGGTGGTCGTCTTACATTAACCCTCAGGTGCTCTTCGTTTCAGAGTCACACTTGTTATCTTCCCGGTCAAAAGTGACCGGACACCTAAAAATTTAATTTCCTCCATCCCAGTAAAACCAATGCAATTTACTTTTGTTCTATAATATTTATTCTTTGTAATTTAGTATTTTGAGACAATTTAATTGATTTTTTTAATATTTATGCAATATTTATGGTCTATTTTTGCCATGGACAAATATATATATTTTTCTGTATATATATTATTTATTTATTTATTTATTTTTTTTTTTTTCAAAAAAATATTAATGCAGTATTTTAGGCCTTCAGAAAAAAATATTTTTTTGAAGAAAATTAGCACCATCTGGTTACAGTATAGAGAAAAAGCGTAGACTCATGGTGTAACCACTAGATGGCATGTACAGCTCTCTATGGAGAAGCATGTGAATTCCCCAGATGTTTATGAACACATTTTTTTTGGTGGATTTGAATATATAGTTGAAACAATCTCAAAAACATGAATGAAAAAAATGTTAAAAAATAAATAAATAAAAATTTGTGAATTTTTGTCAATTTCCCATTCATTTCCTATGGGGGTCATTTTTGACCAAAGACAACAAGTGTGACTATTTTTTTACGACCACTTAGCATGCTCAGATCATGACCTCAATTTTTTTTGTATTCACATACATAATGCCATAAAAGTCACCAAGTTTCATAACATTCAGATGAACCCGTGATTTTTAGAAATTCAAAATTCAAAAAATGTTTCGATCAGAAATGACTGAAGAGCACCAGAGGGTTAATTACAGTTTATGTGCTGTTTTACTTATGTTACTCTTTACAGACGTCCATCTCACAAAAACAAGTTCAAGCAATGATATATGTATACACACACAACTTTAAACACTCTCTACTGAAGTTTGAACTTCAGTTCAGATTGTTGGCTCAGTTTTTATAGAAAGTGACATTAAACATTCCCGTGACAACTTGCAGAAATACAGAAGTGACATCTAACTAATATTATTATTAGTGATTTTGCTAACGATGAGGCGTCAGTGTGTATATCAGCACTGCTGTATTTACTGAATTATGGTCAGGCCGTCTGTTATTGAGAACATCTTTTGAGGATCTGCCAAAACCTCGTCTTGTATAGCGGCATCAGGAACTACCGTTATAAATCACGGCCATCTGAGTTTACATCCTTTACTGAACGGACGTCCTGGACGAAGCTTTCAGGCTCGTAAATTCTCATCGAGAGAGACAAGCTTAACCAAACGCATGGAAACTAGCTTTCATCACATCTGTAGAGTCAGTCCTCAAGATTAAGAGAAAGACAGTGAGAGAACATCTATACAAGATATAAATCAACCCAACATTTATTGTTTTGTTTAGTTTAGTGTAGTTTAGTGTTTATTTTTTAGTTTAGTAGTTTAGTTTAGTGTTTAGTTTAGAATAGTTAGGGATTTATTTTTTAGTTTAGTAGTTTAGTTTAGTTTTTAGTTTAGTTTAGAATAGTTTAGTGTTTATTTTTTAGTTTAGTAGTTTAGTTTAGTTTTTAGTTTAGTTTAGAATAGTTTAGTGTTTCTTTTTTTAGTTTAGTTTTTAGTTTAGAATAGTTTATTGTTAAGTTTAGTTTTTAGTATAGTTTATTTTTTAGTTTAGATTAGTTTAGATTAGTTTAGTGTTAGTTTAGTATAGTTTATTTTTTAGTTTAGATTAGTTTAGATTAGTTTAGTGTTAGTTTAGTATAGTTTATTTTTTAGTTTAGTTTAATTTAGTTTAGTTTAAAAACTAAAAAACTAAACTAAAAACTAAGTTTAGTTTAGCTTTTAGTTTAGTTGTTTTTAGTTTACTGTTTAGTTTAGTTTTTAGTTTATTTTATTTTTAGTTTAGTAGTTTAGTTTTTAGTTTAGTATAGTTTATCTTTTAGTTTAGTTTAATTTAGATTAGTTTAGTGTTTTGTTTAGTTTTAGTTTAGTATAGTTTATTTTTTAGTTTAATTTAGTTTAGTTTAAAAACTAAAAACTAAGTTTAGTTTAGTTTTTTGGTTTAGTTTTTAGTTTAGCTTTAGTTTAGTTGTTTTTAGTTTACTTTTTTGTTTAGTTTTTAGTTTAGTTTATTTTTAGTGTAGTAGTTTAGTTTAGTTTTTAATTTAGATTAGTTTAGTGTTTAGTTTTTAGTTTGGTTTTTAGTTTAGTATAGTTTAGTTTAGTGTTTAGTTTAGTTTTTAGTTTAGTATAGTTTATGTTTTAGTTTAGTTTAAAAACTAAAAAACTAAACTTAAAAACTAAGTTTAGTTTAGCTTTTAGTGTAGTTGTTTTTAGTTTAGTTTTTAGTTTAGTATTTAGTTTTTAGTTTACTTTAGTGTTTAGTTTAGTTTTGAAATTATAGTATTTTGTACTTTGTAGCAAAAAACTATTATCATTTTATTTTTATTTTATTTCACTTTTTCTATTGCACTCCAGATGTAAATGCCTTTAAATATCAAAAATACTTCAATAATATTTTATTAACCAATAGGTGATATTTTTTTTTAATGATTTTCCAGGTTCCCCGGTTGAAGCACCCGAACCCGTTCTACCTGGGCTCTCTGAAGAAGAGTCTGACCGACAGGGAGACTGAGGAGATGCACAATGTTCTCAAGTGAGTGAAACACCATCTAGATCTCAGGGACTCTCATACATATAAACCCCGGTTCCACGGACGAGGCTTAAGATAGTCCCAGACTAAAATGCATGTTTGAACCGGTTTATCTGAAAGCAACTTGCAGTGACATATCTTAAAATATCTCAGTTGTTTTGTCTCCAGATGAAAAATTTTGAATGCTGCTCAGACGTGTGTGTGTGTTTGTGTGTTGACAGACTGACCGCAGGCACTGAGAACACACTGTTTCATTACGTGCTGATGGAGACGGTGCAGGGCATCTTCATCGCTCCCACACACAGAGAAGTCCATCATCTGAGCGGCTCCATCCACCCTCAGCTCATCCACAACTTCTACCACTGCTGTCTGTCCATCCGACAGGCCTTCACGCTGAGCCTGCCCTCACGGGTAACAGTTTCTGTTCATCAAAGAAGCATGAACAAATGCAGCACGGTTTCCACACACATTTAGCAGCCCAACTGTTTTCAACACTGATGATAATAATCATAAAAGTTTCTTGAGTATCAAATCATCATATTAGAGTGATTTCTGTAGGGTCACATGACTCTGAAGACTAGAGTAATGATGCTGAAAATACAGCTTTGATCACAGGAATCAGTTACATGTTAATATATAATAAAATAGAAAACAGCTGTTTTAAACTGTAAGAATATTTCACAATTTTGCTGTATTTTTTTATCACAGAAATTCAGATTCAAATTTCAAAAACATGAAAAATATTACTGAGGGCAAACTTTTCAATGGTCACGTATTTAATCCTATATATAATTTAAAAATATATAGTTGTAAAAGTTGCATTAATTCGTTTTATTTTAAAATTTAAATATTTTGTTATAACTAATTTGCAATTTTAAAAATCTGTATATTTATGTGTCCCGCTAAATAAACCCGCAGTTTGACCATTTTTTAAGAACCTTCTCTTTTTTTAATAAACAAGCACGTATTATTTATATACTATTATAGTTTCATACATTTTTTTAATTAATTTTTGTTTTAATAATTTTGTCTTTTATTACTACATGTATCATTGTCAGTTAAGTTTTTCATCTAATATATACAGTATAGATAAAATGTATTTACCGAAACAAATAATTTGTTATAGTTGTCATGCATTCCTCTGTATTTTCTGTTAAATAATCTTAAACATATGAATCGATAAGCTACCGCAGGGGTCATTTCTATGCTATAGTTATAGTATATATTTGCTCTGCTCTATGTTTAGAATTATATAAGGGGTGGGAAAAATAATAAGCTTCTGCTTCATCGAACATATTGAAATTATTGTTATAATACTTAATAGATATTCTTTTTTTCTTTTGGTATGTTGCTACATACTGATTGCATGTTTACTTTTTTAATTTATTTGTATATTTTTGTTTTTTTGAATTAAAAAAAATGAATGAAATGAAGGGTTTTGATGGTCTCACTCGAGTGTGCGTGTGTTTCAGGATCGCAGAGGGACCGAGCGGCCACAGAGCACTCGGGGTTTGGGTCCAGTCAAAGAACATGGAGTTCTGTTCCAGTGCAAACCTGAGAACTGGACCGATCAGAAGAAACCCGCGCCCACCATGACCTACTGGGTCATAGGGTACGTGACCTCTGACCTCTTATGACGACTCAACATATTCCATAGGTTGAGATTAGAGGTGAAATGTTTCGAAAAGATCAATTCACTTTGGTCACTTTTTACTCTAAATCTACAAAGTGATGAATAAAGATTTTTATTCAGTTTGTTAAATTAAATTTCCCATTTGTTATTATGACTTTGTGGTGAAGTTCAAGTGCATTCACATGAGTAAAATCTTGTAGTTTTAGCATTTGACAAAATTGTAGCAATATTTTTAAACATTACTGTTTTTACTGATTTTTGATCAAATAATTGTTGACTTACGAGACCAAATTTTTAACGGTAGTGTATTTAATTCTATATATAAAAAAAATAAACAACAAAAATAATCAAATATTATTATTTTTTATTATATATAGAACAGTTGTAATTAATTATGAAAAAAACTAAGTGAAATTTAAAGAATAGACTTAATTAAAATTGTAATTAATTATTAAAAAAACTGAGTAAAATTAAAATTATATACATAAAATAAACAAACAGATTGACTTGACTTGAATAGACTTACTTAAAATTGTAATTATTAAAAAACGAAGTGAAATTTAAAGAATAAGCTTACTTAAAATTGTAATTAATTATTAAAAAACTAAGTGAAATTAAAATAATATACATAAAATAAACAAACAGATTTTTTAAAAAAACAATATTTAGATTTTTAAATATACAACGGACAAATACTCAAAATTTGAATTTTTAAAGTGTTGTTAAATTAAAATATTCTCTCTTTTTTTTTTTTTTACAGTTTTTTAATAATTAATTACAATTTTAATTAAGTCTATTCTTTAAATTTCACTTAGTTTTTTCCATAGTTAATTAAATTAAATAAATTAAATCTTATTGATTTAAATTAAATAAATTAAATCAATAAAAAAATGTACAGTTATAATATCTTCCTCCGTTTTCCTCACAGGGGATATTAGAGACGTTGAGCGTGATGATGCAAACTGCAAATGGATGCTGTTAGAGGTTGCATCAGTGTATTTATTCCTAAATAAATGTTTTTTTCCCCCCCATTCGTTTTTATGATAAACGAGCATGTGGCCCATTACATTTACATTTATTCATTTAGCTGACGCTTTTATCCAAAGCGACTTACAATTGCTATATATGTCAGAGGTCGCACGCCTCTGGAGCAACTAGGGTTTAAGTGTCCTGCTCAGGGACACATTGGTGTCTCATCTGTGTTCATTTGCACTTGAACACACCTTAACATCCTCGTCTCTGGACCGTGACTGTGATTCAAATAACACACATCAGTGTAAGTCTGTTTCCAGCTCTGGTTGTGTCTCTCGTTGCAGGCGGATGCTTCTGGAACCCGTCCCGCAGGAGTTTTACGTGTGCTTCCATGACTCTGTGGCAGAAGCTCCTGTGGAAATGGCCTTCCGGCTGTCTTTCGGCCTGGCCGTGTAGCGTCAGCGGCACACAATCATAAAGCACGAGGAGATTACTGTGAGGTATGTGTGTGAACGAGGACAGAAAATGCTGGAGACAGAACTATCCCTGTGATGATAATCATGTGTTGTTGTGGACTGTTAAATACAAGCAACGTCTCTAGCAATGAACGATGAAAGGGTTAAAAAGCACAACTTTAATACCTCAAATACTGGATTTCACAAGCTACAGGCTCACGAACACTAGAAACGCCATCTTTCACTTGACTTTTCAAGTGTTTATGATGACCACAGCCTTACCTGAACTTTTGATATGAAATGTTTTTGTATTTTTTATTTAAGGTGTGGAACTTCATAAGTTAAAACTTTGTAATACGTTGTTCATCCAACAAATGTGCATCATTTATCAAATAAATGAAAGCAGATTTAACTTCAGGTGTTTTTTATTTCAGTGTTTTTTTTTTTTTTTTACAAAAATGTTACACAGTGAGTTTCATTCAGAACAAATGATATTAACCATTATTTTTATTCAATGCAACAATTTCCACAATGTTTTCACAGAAGGATTTACATTAAATCATGTTTGCTTGCTGTGGTTGAGCTCAATTTAAAGTAGTTTTATCAACTATTTTCACTGAAATTCATTCTCATGATTTATGAGTTAAAGCTGCAGTCTGTAGTTTTTCCTCTTTGTCGCCATCTCTGGTCAAAAGCTGCAATTGCAGTCATTCGCTGAATTATCAACTTTACTTATACCTCGGCATGGCACAGTACGGATGAACAATGTTTGAGAAGAGTGTGTGTGTGTGGATACTGGCATTCAATCACAGAAAACAATAGTTTTCACTGGAAAATGTCTGAACAAGTAAGTAACATCCACTTTTGTTCTGGTTCTGACATTGCAGTAAATCGCGCTGATTAAATAAATAAAAATTGCTTGTCAAACCCTGCAAATTATATTTTGACGTCAAATTGTTAATGTTCAACATCAGCATTGCGTGACTACATTTAAAGATATTATTGTTTTCGCATGGGCCGGTTGCAGTCTCTTTTTCCAAACTCTCACTCCGAAGTCTTTTGCATTTAACAGCGGGTCAGTCTCTAGTTGTCACTGGCGTTTGTCGTTTGACCCTTTATGTATCCGTCATCAAATTAATAAGTTTAATTATATCAAGTTTTGTGAGAAAAGCCTATAAATTTCTATCTATCTTCAGTATCCTCACACTCAATATAGCTTATACTAGCCGAGACTCCTCCTTTATGTGTACAGATATGTGTGTGTGTATAGATGTGTGTGTACTAGGCCTGTTGGAACCAATTCCGAAATTCGAATATAATTCGAATATTTTAAAAAAAATCAATACTATTCGAATGCTATTTGAAGTTACTGTTCGAATATTGCTTTTTTTGTATATTTTATATGCAATCTTGCCTTTTTGCCGCCTTGGCTTACACACACGTGAAAATGAAATGCCTTTGTTTCGTCTGATGAACAATAGTTTTTGAATCGTAACAATGTGTGCATGTTATCCACGCTGTATCATCATAACAACTGTCAAAAATGGTAGCCTAAATGTTTAACGACGTAAAAAGCGCCTGTGAAGCTAAAAACGCAAATATCTCAACGGATTCGGTGCGCATTGAGCTTGTTGGTACCGAACTAAAAGAACGATATAAGTTTCCGAATTTTTTGTGGTGTTTTCGCGGAGATATCAGCCGAAAACCATCGGAAGCGCTTCAACCATATTCAGCACTAATAAAATGTGTATTAGATGTCCCTCTAGTGGACCGAACGTGTAACAACAACCACATGCTATAGTGGCATTGGCGATCTATGAGCCTGTGTAATGTCGTAAATATTAAATATAGGATAAATTTTAGCATTCAATATTCGAATAGAGTGTACAGATATGTGTGTGTACAGATGTGACATAATGACGCAAAGACATGCTCGAATCTCCCGCGGAAATCCCCCAGTCCCACTAGAGTTAAAAACATTATTACAAGCGTACCTCTTTGAATCGAGCTACGGCAAGCAGAGAGTTTTGAACTCTGGCTGGTGATGTATTTGCTTAATTTTTTTTTTTTTTTTTTTTTTGATAATTTTTAACCCAAAAAAGTTACGGACTGCAGCTTTAAGTATTCTGAGTTATAGTCGTTTTGAATTAAATAAAAGAAGAAATTTGGGTATCACTTTTAAATTTGCCTTAGAAATGAACAATGAAAACTACTTACATGTTAATTTCTACATATGCCGATACATTTTAAACAGTTTAATTTAGAGTATTATGAAAGAACCAATAACAATAGAATATTTCATACATTAATGATTGCAGTAAAAAGATAAAGTTGTTCAATGTAACTAATGTTAACAAACTGACTGTAAAGTGTTACCTTTTTACGAATTAAGCTTTATGTGGGTTTAAATGCACAAGTACAAGTACAGAAGGATTTACATTAAAACATGTTTGCTTGCTGTTATATGGTTGAGCTCAACTCAAAGTAGCTTTATCAACTTATCACAGAAATTCATTCGCATGATTTATGAATTTCCCTTAAAATCGTTTGTAATAAGTAAATGAAAATAAAAGTAAAAAACAGAAGAAATTTGGGTAACACTTTAAATTTGCATTCGAAATCAACAAAGAAAATGTTCATTTCTATAAACGCCAATACATTTTAAGCATGTACTATGAATAACAAAAAAACAAAAGAATATTTATAAATTAACAATTGCGGTAAAAAGTTGTTCAATGTAACTAACGTTAACAAACTGGCTGTAAAGTGTTACCGTTTTACGAATTACGCTTTATGTGGGTTTAAATGCACAAGTACAGAAGGATTTACATTAAAACATGTTTGCTTGCTGTTGTATGGTTGAGCTCAACTCAAAGTAGCTTTTAGAGCCAGACCGATATATCGGCAGGTCGATATTATCGGCCGATATTAGGCATTTTCCAAACTATCGGCAGTTATAATGGCCGATAAATGAATATTTCAAAAATAAAAACGGACGAAACACGCTTGAACCATGTCATGAGTGTTGGAGTTGGTGTATAGTTTGTCCACCAGAGGGCACTCTACACCGTCCCTGTTGGCAACACTCGTTGATTTGGTCACAAGACATACATTGTTTGAATAACAATTAAAAGACCATCCGCATCAGTTCTCTTAACTCAAACAAAATGTGTGACTATCATGTCCAGTTTTTCTGCTGTTAAATAAGCCGAGACTGAAGCGGAATTAGCTAGTAATAGTTACGTTATGTCGTTACAGTGTAGACCTTTTAACTTTTGACAATGTGACTGAAGTATTTCTTTAATAGCGCGTGACAGTTATAGCAATGAGACGTATCATCTCTCATGGCCTGTTATATTGAAAATTTATGTTTTACAATTTGTTGCGCGTTTCTGAAATAATAATTTTTTAAAAATTATCGGCTGATATATCGGATTTTAAAACCAATAAATATTTGTATCGGTATCGGACTTCAAAATCCTTTATCGGTCGGGCTCTAGTAGCTTTATCAACTTAACACATAATTTCATTCTCATGATTTACGAATTTCTCTTAAAATCGTTTGTAATTATCAAAGTATTCTAAGTAAACGAAACTAAAAGTAAAAAACAATTTCGAAATTTGGGTAACACTTTAAATTTGCATTCGAAAACAAAGAAAATGTTAATTTCTATATACGGAAGGAAGCATGTATTATGAATAACAAAAAAAAAAGAATATTTATAAATTAACAATTGCGGTAAAAACTTGCGTTAACAAATTGACTGTAAAGTGTTACCGTTTCTTGAATTTGGGTTTGAATGCACAACATAAATACAAGTTCAGCATGATTTTATTCAAACAATAGTTCAGCATGATTGTATGGACCTCGAGCGCTGGTTTAAGCGACGCCCTGCAGCAGAACGAGGTTTTTCCTGTAGCACTCCAGGCTGCACAGGGCCGTCCCGGTCTGCGAACAGGAGTATCTCCTCCGGTTGGAGCATCCCGACACCCCGCAGCTCGCCGGGACAGGAGGCGGCGCTGGCGGTGCCGAGGGAGTCGGGACGGGGATCCCGGCGGGATAGGAGACGCCGGCGCCCTGAGCGTTACTGGTGTACCTCACCATGGGCACCTGCGCCTGCTTGGACTTGCGCTCCCTCATGCTCTTGATCTTGGCCTTGCTGGTCTTGGTCAGTCTCTCGATGGTCTGGTTCTTGTTCTCCTCCGCTTTCTTGGCCGCCTGAAGACGTCTCTTGCGAGCGCGTTCCTCACGTTTCTGCATCATCTCGGCCGTCAGCTCCTTCTCTTTGTATCCCATGGGGAGCTCCAGTAACGGCTGGATCTGCTGCTTGTGTAAGAGGGCTTTCTGTTCAGGCGGAGGAGAAACGCGGTCAAGCTAAAGGTCACTCAAATACTGCACGTTACCAGTTAAGTTCATTCAACAACTATTCATTTACAACTTGCACTTTTATGATGGATAGATGCAATTTTATGATGGATAAATGCACTTTTATCATGAATAGATGCACTTTTATGATGGATAGATGTACTTTTATCATGAATAGATGCACTTTTATCATGGATAGATGTATTTTTATCATGAATAGATGCACTTTTATCATGGATAGATGCACTTTTATCATGAATAGATGCACTTTTATCATGGATAGATGCACTTTTATTATGGATAAATGCACATTTATCATGAATAGATGCACTTTTATCATGAATAGATGCACTTTTATGATGGATAGATGTATTTTTATCATGAATAGATGCACTTTTATCATGGATAGATGCACTTTTATCATGAATAGATGCACTTTTATCATGGATAGATGCACTTTTATTATGGATAAATGCACATTTATCATGAATAGATGCACTTTTATCATGGATAGATGCACTTTTATCATGAATAGATGCACTTTTATCATGGATAGATGCACTTTTATCATGGCTAGATGCACTTTTATCATGAATGGATGCACTTTTATCATGAATAGATGCACTTTTATGATGGATAGATTGAATTTTATCATGAATAGATGCACTTTTATGATGGATAAATGCACTTTTATCATGAATAGATGCACTTTTATGATGGATAGATGTATTTTTATCATGAATAGATGCACTTTTATTATGGATAAATGCACTTTTATTATGGATAGATGCACTTATATGATGATAGATGCACTTTTATGATGGATAGATGCACTTTTATCATGAATGGATGCACTTTTATCATGAATAAATGCACTTTTATCATGGATGGATTCACTTTTATCATGAATGGATGCACTTTTATCATGAATAAATGCACTTATCATGGATTGATGCACTTTTATCATGGATGGAGGCACGTTTATCATGAATAGATGCACTTTTATCATGAATGTATGCACTTTTATCATGGATGGATGCACTTTTATGCACTAGAAGATAACTCTGATTGTATTTGTCTGAAATAAGACAGTCATATACACCTAGGATGAATTGAGGGCGAGTACATCATAGGCTAATTTTTAATTTTGGGTGAACTATCCCTTTAATGTATCCTTGCTGAATAAAATTCTCTCTTCTCTCTGCTCTTTCAACTATCTACTTGGATTGTGTGTTTCTGCTTTGTTTACAGGGTTCCTGTAAGGAAAAAGTAAGGAATTTTTATTTTACTATTTCCAGGATCAGTATGAAATAAAATGTTTCCATACTATTGCCTCTTTTTGGCAATAGCTTCTTTAGTGAACATGTGAGCGGATTTGCACTGCGTGATTATTTACAGATATGCTGAAAATGTATTAAATAAACACTGTATTTGAGGGGAATCCTTTATGTATGTTTATCAGATGGTCTGAAATCTTGAACTAGAAAATGTGTAGGAGCCCTGAATTGAGGTTGTGTAATAGTTGATTGCCTGTCCCGCTGGCCAAATGTGTGTTTTCTACAGCACCTGTCTGGCCGTGAGCAGAGACTCATCGATCTCTTTCTTCAGCTCTCCGTTATCATCCAGCTCTCCTTTCTCCAGCGCGTCCAGCCATCGCTCCTCCTCGTCCATCGGCCGGCCCAGCAGCGAGTCTGTGTCCATGTCGGGCAGGGGACACGGGTCCAGGTTACTGTCCTCATCTGGGTATTACACACACACGTTAAAGGACACATTTTACTTTATAAGTTTTAAATATGAATATTTTCTTACACAAACTCATGGCTTTGCTTCAGAAGGCCTTTAGTAACCCACAGGAGTCGTGTGGAGTTCATTTATGATGGATGGATGCACTTTTATGAGCTTCAATCCACTGCCATTATAAAACTGTGAAGTGTCAGGGTGTTCATTAATATAACTCCGATTGTATTCGTCTGAAGTTAGAAAGTCATACACCTAGGATGGCTTGAGGGTGAGTAAATCAAGGGCTATTTTCATTTTAAAGTGTTAACCCTGCTTCGTTTTCCCTATATTCGGCTTTGGGTTTTGCATATTCATACCCAGCCAGGCTCTGTACTGCTCGATAGGAACTCCCTCTGACGGAACATCATCATCAGAGTCGTCATCTTCATCATCATCATCATCGCCATCATCATCGGTCTCGACGTTCAGAGACGGCACCGAGCGCAGAGAGTCCGGGATCACGGTAAAGGTGGGCACACTGAGGAAAGACAAAACTCACTTACTACAGAGAGAGATAGACATCACACTTTATGAATCACATTTACAGGGTTTGAACCTGCAAACTTTCGGTTACCAGACAAATCTTTAGTCTACAACCATGATTGACAAATATTTTGTTTTTTTGTGAAACACAAAAGAAGCTTTTTGTCTAATTTGTGTGTCATATTTTGGGGTAAACTGTTCAGTCCCCCTATGGTAAAAACCCAGCTTTTAATGTTGTTTATGTGTCTATATGGTGTTTTTAATATGCTTTAAGACAAACCGTGTGTAAATTCATAAGTGGACAGCATTGCTGAGGATGTTCTGCTTAAAACTGTAAAAATGCAGTTTTTGAAAAACTGTAAAAAAAAAAAAAAACAATATAAAAAATATATATAACATAAGTTTAAAAAAGGTTAAAAAAAAGTTTTAAAAAAGTAAAAACAAAAATGTTAAGAAAAAAAAAGTTATAAAAAGATGTAAAAATAAACAAACAATTTTTAATGTAAAAAAAAGGAAAAAAAAAGTGTAATTTTTTTTTTTTAAATGTAAAAAAAATATGTAAATGCAAAACTGCAGTGAACCAAAGACAGTCAAAAACACGGTTTGAAATCGCTGGTGTTTCCGACGTGACACAACCTTGTAACCAATCAGATCAACGTGTGATCAACAACCATTGGATCTCCGAGTGAGTGAGTGGAGGCGGGGCTCATTTGCATATTCATAGAAATGCATATACTCATGATAAAAGGGTGTCGGGTTACATCGGGTAAAAAAAAAGTAACGAATTATTATGAATAAAAAAAAATTAAAGGAAAAACGTTTAAATGTGTAATTTTGGATATCAAAGATGAGTTTTAAGTGATAAAATGCTTGACTACAAGGGGACTTTTTCTACATTAACATCTATAAGAGATTTGTTCTGTTATCACTCCGTGAGTTCAGTAAGACAATGACTCTCGTGAGGAGTTATACTGTAAATGTATTAATATTACAATTAGTGATGTAAAGCTCATGTTTCTAAGTCTCAGCTGACCAAAAGCAAACATCTGTTTGGCTGAGTTGTAAAATTCATATGTGCATGAGGAAAATGGCAATAAAACATGTTTGTATAACACAAATAAAAAATAAAAGGTCTCCATACTTCGTAAAAATATCTGGATTCTTTCTTCTTGAAAATCTAATCTTTTCCAGTAAGTAATTGTAATTTTGTTGTCTAAAGAAACGCAAATGTAGCTAATATATATAGTTTATGTTGTATCTTATTTGATACTCTTATTTTAACACGATTTTTCCAAAAATAAATAAATAATGTATGGATAATCATGTAAGCCGAAGTTGCTTCATTTCAGTAAATGTTCACCTTGAAATGAAGTTAGTCTTATGTTTACTATATAAAAAAAACAGGAATGATGTATATAAAAATTATATAATTTTAACTAAAGGTCAGAAGGCATGTATTAGATTGCGTGCTTTAGCAAAAGCAGTTTTGATAAAATATGAAAAATATGCGCAAAGTTTTAAAAACAATTCTGATAGAACGTGTCATAATTTAGAACCATTTCCTTCTGGGATCCTCCTCTGACCTCTTGGTGCCTAGAGTTTGACCCCCAAGCTTGATCTTGAGTTTGAGTTGAGGAGGTTTGAGCACCAGCATCCCGGAGTCCGACTCCAGAGCTTCAGAGGAGAAACTGTGTCCGTCATCCCGGTGGTGCTTCTTCTTGTGTTTCTTGTGCTTTTTGTGTTTCTTCTTGTGGAGGTTATAATCATCCCCGTTTCCTGAAGAACAAACACCAACCGAACACACAGTTCAGATGATATAGTCAATTAGAAACGCAGGAATGGATGAATACACACTCAATGTCCTACTTAAACTGTTAGCGTGTTAAAGGAATAGCTCACCCAAAAATTCAAATTATCCAATCATTTACTCCCTTCCTAAGTGTGTGACTAAATTATCGGATAACTGTCGTTTTTTGAGTCAACTATTCCTTTAGTTAATATGCTTTTAATACCGTGGGTTAAGAAACGGCTAAATGAGACTTACCAGCGAGAAATCTGGGGTGAATCATGTCTTTTCTTTTCCCCATGGACACGTAAAGTGAGCTTGACCTTAATTAATCACCACAATAATCATACTGAACACATTTATGGGTCTATTTATCCATCAGATTAACGCAAACTTACTAATTCATGTGCAAACTCTCTTAGCATTCTAGCATTGTGTTTACAAATGTGCTTCCTAGTGCCGAAGCATTGTGGGTAACGTAGTTTGCTCTCTCACCGCTCGCTGCTTGGGTTGTTTCTACATTTCGTCACAAATGTTGCAGGACAGTGTGAAATTTTATTTATTTATTGTGTGAACTCAGCATTAGTCTCATATTTTAAATCTTGCTGTGTGTTTTCAGTTTAATGAGCAATGGTGATGTCATTTGTTACCTGTTACTTTTCTCAGCGCTGCTTAGACAGGGCCAATCACAGTCGTTTGTGATTCACCAGGTGTTTGTTCCCCAAAGGAAGAGCAATGTTTGTGCCTGTCCAAAATAACACTTTGGCCAAACTCCGGAAAGAAATACATTATGTAGTAAAACAGACAAGAGGTCAAGTGCCAAAAACAGCAAGTGTGGGTACTTTGGACTGGCGCTTTTGGGATAGTCAAACCAAAAATGAAATAAATCTATTTTTTTTATATCTATTTTTTTTTCATCATTGCTTCAGCCCCAAGTTGTTTCAAATCTGCATGAGTTTCTTAAAGGAAGACATTATGAAGAAAGATTGTAACCAAACAGTTAGGGGAAAATACATTCTTCGAAATGTCTTCCTTTGTGTTTAGCAGAACAAATTAATTTATACAGGTTTGGAATAACTTGTTGGGTAAGCAAATGCTGACAGAATTTCCGTTTTTGAGCGAACTATCCCTTTAACACATTTCACAAAGGAAACTACACGGTCCAGAAATCTTTGCGGGAGACGTTCAGCGGCACGGGAAGAAGTTAACGGTCAGACAGTGCGTTTAAGGTTAGGCTTGTGGATTGTGTTTTACAAAGCTTGCAGTTCTGATGATTCGTATTATGTTTTTAGTCATACGAATGGTGATTATGTTGATTTGTGTGTGATTTATTTGCACGCTTGCTCCACGTGGGTTTGATCGATTGACGTTTGGAGTTGAACTTTCAGCCGTGCATATGTCAGAAAATCATGTGTTCCATAATTATATGTTTCTCTGCGAAATTTAAGTTGACATTTTCAAGATATGGAGATTTTAACCCAGGATTTTATGTAAAATGCACCTTGTTAAACCTGTTGCTCAAGAAATCGGTTTCACGTTAAGTTTCGTAATCAAAAATGGGAGCAGTATGATTCATTAAACAAGCTGAATCAAGTTTGTTCCTTGTATGCTTTTTGTTTACACAATAAATCATATTCTTTGTCTATTTGTTAATGTGAATTATTCATACATTATTTTTTAAAATATTATTATATACACATTACACATATTATTATGTATTATATATTATTTTTTATATTATATACACAAACACATTTGATTATCTTAATTTTGAATTAACAATATTGATTAAAACAACACAGCATCCAAATTTTCACAAAGAGCCTGACAATACAAACATCAACAATAGTCACAACAACAACCATATGAATAAATAGACTCTAGAGGTGACATCGCCTTCTCCAAACATTAAGACTGCCTAAGATTGCTGACAAGGAACAATATTTGGCTGTTAGAGACACACAAATCTCCAGTTAAATGTTTGTGGATAATCCCATTAAAAGTCCTATTAGGATTGTTTCCAAATTATGACAGAAACTTGTTTTTGTAACACACTATATGCACACAAAATTAAAACTTTTCTTTGCATTATCAGTTCAGAAGTTCTCCATGTCCTCCATCCCATCAGAAGCATGAATTACGCTCGTTTTCTGACCGCTGTGAGCGCAGCGAGAAAACCATCGGCTATTCGCTTACTGAGTGAGTCTGATTTTTATTATTTTATTACTGTTTATTGAGATGAACTGCCTGACTGAGATGTGACTTTATGACGAGATGATAACTTTATAGACACTTTAAAGTTAAGTATTATTATACAGCTGTGGTTGCCAGCATCATACCGTAAAAAAATGGATTGTTACCGTTTTTATAATAAACAGCAAAATAGCGTTTTTTCAGCTGTTAAATTACAGTTATATACTGTAGCTTCAACAAAACGGTATTTAGCTGTTAATTTCATTTTTACGGTATAATGCTGGAAGCCACAGCTGCCAGTAGTTTACCGTTTTTTTTTTTTTACTGGATTAATTTTTACAGTGTGAACTAACAGTAAGTTAATGTCTTCTGTAGAATTGAACTCATTTCATAATTGGTTATTGAACTGAATTATGTCAATACTGAACTGACTTGAGCTGATTAGTGTGACCGTTGTCTTCTCAGAGCTGCTTTACAGCACATGTGTTCAAATGTGTCTCATATTTGATGAAGTTCACGTCATTGATCGTTATTGGGTACAAAGCTGTTTTGAACCGATCTGTAGTCCATAAAGCGCTGTGTAAATGAAGATGACTTGGTGTCGTTGTGATCAGCTGAGCTGCAGCAGCGATCTCCTCCATCCCTGATCTCTCTGGCCGGAGGAGCTCCCAATCCCAACACCTTCCCGTTCCAGTCGGCCACGGTGACGGTGAAGGGGGGAGATGCTGTGGTGTTGGACGAGGCGCTGATGAAGAGAGCGCTGCAGTACTCCGGCTCATACGGGTATCAGACACCACACTGCTGCTCATCGCCGGGCTTGTGCCTAATTTCAACCCCTGCCAAATTATTACCCCCCTTTTTGATGTCAGTACCTGATTGCTTAATCCCAACCCCGCCACTATCCTAACCCCTCCCCTATTCATAACCCCGTTCCTAATCCTAACCACTCCCCTATTCATAACCCCGCCTCCAAATTCAAACCTGCCCCTAATCCTAACCCCACCCTTAATTCTAACTCCGTCCCCAATCCTAACCCCTCCCCTATTCATAACCCGCCCCTAATCCTAACCCTCCCCTATTCATAACCCCGCCTCCAATTCAACCCTGCCCCTAATCTTAACCCCACCCTTAATTCTAACCCTGCCCCCTAATCCTAACCCCTCCGCTATTTATAACCCGCCCCTAATCCTAACCCCTCCCCTATTCATAACCCGCCCTAACCCCTAATCTTAACCCCACCCCTAATTCTAACCCCTCCCCTATTCATAACCCGCCCCTAATCCTAACCCATCCCCTATTCATAATCCCGCCTCCAATTCAACCCTGCCCCTAATCTTAACCCCACCCTTAATTCTAACCCCGCCCCCTAATCCTAACCCCTCCCCTATTCATAACCCGCCCCTAATCCTAACCCCTCCCCTATTCATAACTCCGCCTCCAATTCAACCCTGCCCCTAATCTTAACCCCACCCTTAATTCTAACCCCGCCCCCTAATCCTAACCCCTCCCCTATTTATAACCCGCCCCTAATCCTAACCCCTCCCCTATTCATAACCCCGCCTCCAATTCAACCCTGCCCCTAATCTTAACCCCACCCTTAATTCTAACCCCGCCCCCTAATCCTAACCCCTCCCCTATTCATAACCCCGCCTCCAATTCAACCCTGCCCCTAATCTTAACCCCACCCTTAATTCTAACCCCGCCCCCTAATCCTAACCCCTCCCCTATTCATAACTCCGCCTCCAATTCAACCCTGCCCCTAATCTTAACCCCACCCTTAATTCTAACCCCGCCCCCTAATCCTAACCCCTCCCCTATTTATAACCCGCCCCTAATCCTAACCCCTCCCCTATTCATAACCCCGCCTCCAATTCAACCCTGCCCCTAATCTTAACCCCACCCTTAATTCTAACCCCGCCCCCTAATCCTAACCCCTCCCCTATTCATAACCCGCCCCTAATCCTAACCCCTCCCCTATTCATAACTCCGCCTCCAATTCAACCCTGCCCCTAATCTTAACCCCACCCTTAATTCTAACCCCGCCCCCTAATCCTAACCCCTCCCCTATTTATAACCCGCCCCTAATCCTAACCCCTCCCCTATTCATAACCCCGCCTCCAATTCAACCCTGCCCCTAATCTTAACCCCACCCTTAATTGTAACCCCGCCCCCTAATCCTAACCCCTCCCCTATTCATAACTCCGCCTCCAATTCAACCCTGCCCCTAATCTTAACCCCACCCTTAATTCTAACCCCGCCCCCTAATCCTAACCCCTCCCCTATTTATAACCCGCCCCTAATCCTAACCCCTCCCCTATTCATAACCCCGCCTCCAATTCAACCCTGCCCCTAATCTTAACCCCACCCTTAATTCTAACCCCGCCCCCTAATCCTAACCCCTCCCCTATTTATAACCCGCCCCTAATCCTAACCCCTCCCCTATTCATAACCCCGCCTCCAATTCAACCCTGCCCCTAATCTTAACCCCACCCTTAATTCTAACCCCGCCCCCTAATCCTAACCCCTCCCCTATTCATAATCCCGCCTCCAATTCAACCCTGCCCCTAATCCTAACCCCACCCTTAATTCTAACTCCGCCCCTAATCCTAACCCCTCCCCTATTCATAACCCGCCCTAACTCCTAATCTTAACCCCGCCCCTAATCCTAACCCCTCCCCTATTCATAACTATCCCCAATAGAGTACAAAATACAGATTTTAATTAGGGCAGTTAACGCATGTGATTAATTGGAAATCCCTAACGCGTTAAAAATAATTGAACATAAATTGGCACGTGAAACTTTTAATGATATGCTAGCTACGTTTCTTAGCTGGAAAAAGCAAACCAGCGTCTGGAACGGGTGCGATTAGTCGTGATTATTGACAGCCCTAGTTAGGTCAAAAGTTATCTAAAAGTAGTCAGAATACATTACATAAAATGTGTCGTCTAACGATTACGTCATGTACTTTGTAATCAGTAATGAATTACAGTTTGTAAGCACTGCTATTTCTTCGTGTGTGTGTGTGTGTGTGTGTGTGTGTGTGTGCTGGTAGGATTCCAGAGCTGGTCTCGTGGATGAAGGATCTCCAGAAAAGCCTCCACAATCCTCCCACAGCCGGCTACAGTCCAGAGAGAGGACAGATGGAGATGTGTGTCACCACCGGCAGTCAGGAGGGGCTCTGCAAAGTACGCCCACCTCACACACACACACACTCACACACACACACACACACACACACCATCCTGAAGGAGAATATCTGGACCTAATTAGTCAGGGTTATTATAGTTAACAAAGTCTTCCTTTGATTCCCAGAGAAAACAAGACTAAACTAAAACCATTGAAACAACTTTTCTAAGATGCTATCCTATCAATATAATGAATCAATCAAGCCACGTAGAATTAAGGCAGTTCTGAAGGCGAAAGGGGGTCAAACAATATTAGTATGGTGTTCCTAATAATCCTATAATAATATAGGTAACACTTTACAATAAGGTTCATTATTTAACATTAGTTAATGTATTAACTAACAAGAACTAACCATGATCAATACATTTGTTACAGTATTTGTTAATCTTCGTTGATGTTAGTTAAAAAAAATAAAGCTGCTCATCGTTTGTTCATGTTAGTTCACAGCGCATTAACTAATGTTAACAAGATTTTAATAAAGTGTGAGTAAATATTGAAATTAATGTTTACAAAGATTAATAAATGCTGTTCATTATTAGTTCATGCTAACTAATGTAGTTAACTAATGTTAACTAATGAACCTTATTGTAAAGTGTTACCATAATATATATATATATATATGAAGAGTTCAGATGCAAAAGCCTCTAAGTGCCATTTGAAATTTTAATGATCATCATTTAATGATGATTGAATTTTAATGATTTTTAATGATCATCTAAAATGATCATTTTTATCAAACTTGTATATTTAAGTTCAGTAATTTCACTTAAATGGCAATGAAGATTACCTATTAATTGTCATTTAAGTGAAATTACTGAACTTAAATATACAAGCTAGATAAAAATGGTCATTTTAGAAGAAAATTTCAAATGGCATTTAGAGGCTTTTGCATCTGAACTCTTCATATATATATATATATATATATATATATATAAATACATTTAAAAGAGTGTAAATATATATATATATATATATATATATTAGGGCTGTCAAAACGATTAATTGCATCCAAAATAAAAGTTTGTGTTTACATAATATATGTGGGGGCACTGTGTATAATTATTTTAGATATATAAGTACACACACATGCTTGTATATATTTAAGAAATATTTTCATGTATATTTTGTATATAGATTTATATATAATTAATATTATATATAAATATAAATATTTTATATAAATAATATTTTTTTCTTAAATATACATGCATGTGTGTTTATATATATGTATATATATACATATACAAAAAAATTATTATACACAGTTCACACACATATATTATGTAAACACAAACTTATATTTTGGATGCGATTAATCGTTTTGACAGCCCTAATATATATAAAATTTAAAAGTCTTATTTCAGCTATTTCTCATTTTCTTTTAGTTTAACATGTACTAAAATAACCAAAACTGCAAAAAAATAAAATAAAAATAGGCATAAAAAACTAATAAAAATGACACCCAACAAAATTGCAAAAACTTTAAATAAATTAAAATGAAAAACGGAAAATATATGCTACTTCAAAATATTACTACTTAACACTATGATGATACTAAAACACCACTGTCCTCAATAAATGCTCTGGTGGCGATACGGCCACTGTGCTTAATGTTATTAGTGATTTACATATTGGAGTATGTGCAATAATTTAGGATAAAAATTGCGCAAAAGTTTAGCACGTTATAAGCGGTGGGGAAAAAGACAACAAAAAAGGCAATGCGTCCAAATGCTTCTTCAGTGCCGAATTAGCTCATGTTGTGACTGAGGCGTTTGCCGTTCCTGTGGTTTTTATCTCGCATTTACTTTTTTGTTGTCATTCTTCATCGTGCCTATTTGGATTATAGACTTAGGATTTTGGTTATTTCTCCTCTTTTAACTACATACTCAAATTTCCTCTTTGTTGTGTTCGTCAGATATTCGAGATGCTCGTCAATCCTGGAGACAACGTCCTCCTCGACGCTCCCACATACTCAGGAACGCTGGCGGCCGTAAGGACACATTCCCCATCGTCCGTATTTCGTCTCTCTCGATCCGTTACAGGAACGTGTGTAGATGTAATCATTGCCAGCTCTTTCCTGAACAGCTGCAGCCGCTGGGCGCCAACATCATGAACGTGCCGAGCGATCAGCATGGCATGATCCCGGGCGACCTCCGAAAGATCCTGGCGCAGTGGGACCCGACCGACGCTCAGAAGCCGGACTGCACCGTACCGAAGGTCCTGTACACCATCCCCAACGGAGGCAATCCCACCGGAGCGTCCATGACTCATGAGAGGAAACAGGAAGTCTATGAAGTAAGCAGGGTTTACTTCCTCAATGCACACGGTTTGAGGCCGAAATGGTGATGTTGTGATTTATGATTTAAGTGTGTGTGTTTACGTGCTCTTTTTATCATGTTGTGTACACAATAATTAAAATGTAACTGTTAAATAAAGCTAAAACTCGAATTTACATTTTTTTTGTAATTGAAATAGTAAAAAAATGCACATTTTAACTAGGGCTGTCAAACGATTAATCGCATCCAAAATAAGAGTTTGTGTTTACATAATATATGTGGGCGCACTGTGTATAATTATTTGATATATATATAAATACACACACATGCTTGTATATATTTAAGAAATATTGCCACTTATATACTGTATATAGATTTATATTTAATTTATATTATATATAAATTAGGGCTGTGCAAAAATTAATTGCGATTAATTGCATCCAAAATAAAAGTCTGTGTTTACATAATATATGTGTGTGTGCTGTATGTAATTATTTTGTATATATAAATACCTATGCATGCATGTATGTATTTAT